>CM067224.1:59455237-60655237 GCA_034190945.1 Octodonta nipae | reverse complement strand
CGGCAGATATAGGCAAGTTACGTGATCAACAAATTTCTAATTTGCGTAATGATTTCCAGAAACTCGCAGAATTTTCTGATCTATACAGAGTCATATGTCAGGTTGATGACTCAACACCTCTGCGAATAACAGAACAACAAGTTCAAGTATACCACCAGACAACTAATCAGAAACTGCTCAAATGGAAAGAGAATTCGCTTCATGGAAGACATATAAATGACGTCAATGTCGACAGTTTAGCATCGAACTACTGGTTGATCTCGGGTCATATGTTTCCTGAAACGGAAGGCTTTATATTGGCAATCCAAGATCAAGTAATTCCAACTAGGAACTATCTAAAGTACATCGTTAAAGACCCTTCTATCAACAAGTATATCACAGGAGGTTGCCAAGCGTTCGCTGCAACTGAATACAAAGAACGACACGATGCTGTGGCAAAAATATTGGACCAGGAATCTTTTTGACTATTTTTTTTTCAAATTGTCTGAATTACATTTTTTTTATTTTACAGGTCTGTTTTGATTTCAAGTGCCTCAATGCATTTTTTTAAATTTCTTTCGAAGTTTATTGATTTATATAATTTTCTATTATTTTTTTCTTAATATTTCATTTTTAGGGATCCTTATATACAATATAATATCACTCCGGATTTCTGCCTCTGTCACATCACAGCCATTTTCTCCTAAACTACTGGACGGAAGAGGTTGGTATCAATGTTAGTTTAGTGACCCGAGCAGGAGTACATGTAGTAAATGAAGAAATTTTGATTTTAGGGGTACTTCTGGGGGGAAAACTAAAAAAATCGACCGTTCTCCCCCTGATCTCCGAAACTACTGAGCCTAAAATTTTGAAAAAAATAGGAAATATACTTCGTTGCGCGAACTTTACAGGAAAAGTAAGGAGAAATTATTAATATTAATTTTGGGGGGCAAATTATAGAATGAAATGAAAATTTAAAAATATTTTTTTTTAATTATTTTTAAATATATAGAAACACAAATATATATATTTTTTCATATTTAAAAAAGATAATCAAAAATATATTAACGAAAATATACCAAAATTTATCCATTCCCCCCCTTATCTCCGAAACTATAAAATGTAAAGTTTTGAAAAAAATAGAGGTATAGGTATAGAGTCTGACCAGAAGTTTCCTGGAAAAATAAGGAAAAACCTCTACTTTTAATTTTGGGGGGCAAATTACAGAATTAAATGGAAAATATAAAATTAAAATTGTTTCTAACCCATCATGTTATATATCAAATGAAAGGGCTCATTATGATGAAAACAAATATATTTTTTTCCATATTTTTAAAATAAATAAATTAAAAGATATTAACAAAAATATAAAAATATTTACCCCCCCTTATCTCCGAAATCGTAAGCTGTAAAATTTTAAAAACAAATACAGGTATAGCGCCTCACTTAAACTTTAGTAGAAAAATAAGGAGAACCCCCTAATATTCATTTTGGGGGGCAAATTATAAAAGTAAATGGAAAATAAAAAATTATAATTGTTTCTAACGGATCAAGTAATATATCAAATCAAAGGGCTCATTATGACGAATACTAATGTATTTTTTATTTTTTTAAATAAATATTTTAAAATATATTAAAAAATATTTAAAAAATTACCCATTCCCCCCTTTATTCCCCAAATTATAAGACCTAATTTTTTTTGTTTGCAGAAAAATTACGAAGAAATCCCTTATATTAATATTGGGGGTCAAATTATAGAATTAAACGGAAAATAAAAAAAATATTTTTTAACGCATCATGCAATACATCAAATGAAAGGGTTTATTATGAGGAATACAAATACATATTTTTCATATTTTTATAATTAATTGTTTACAAGATATTAACATAAAGATATAAACAATTCTCATTTCTCTTTTTATTTCCGAATTATTAGAAAACCCCTATAATGATTTTAGGGACAAATTATACAATTAAGTGGAAAATAAAAATTCAATTTGCAAACGCATCATATCAGATAAAAGGCTCATTATGTGAATTACAAATATATCATATTTTTAAATCATTTGTTTATAAGATATTAACAAAAATATTAAACATCGACTTAAATCACACTTTAGAAACTACACTATTTAAATTTTGAAATATATATTTTATTAGTATTTTTAAATAATTTGAATAATATATTTAATAATTTATAATTTAAAACTTGACCTATTTTTTTCTATATCTTCCAATCTACAGATCCTCAAAATTCAGACAGTAGATTATAAAAGGCTTCCCTGAAAGTTTATTAGTAAAATAAAACTCTAATGTCAATTTTTGGGGGCCAAATTAGAAAATTAAATACATATGTATTCTTATAAAAATCAAGCGAATACTGAAGTAGATAAAATAAAAAGTCTATGTGTGGAAAATGAAAGTGTATATTTTTTATAAATATAAACCGGTTCCTTTAAAGATATTAGGGCAAATATCAGAAAATGCACTCATGCGCTGCTTGTCTGAAACTGGAATATTAGAATCTTGAAGGTGGTACGGAACCCTTAGTATGCGAGTCCAACTCCAAATTATTTTCAAATACAAGTTAGAAACGGTCTATTATAATACGTTTGTCTTAATAATTCAAATATCAACCGCAAACTAATCTAGATATTTTCTTTTTTAACACGCTTTTATTAGGTTGACGTGTATGTATGTATGTATGTATCTGTGTAACAGAAACTTTCAATGTAATTTTCACCAACTTAAAGAAAATTGGCACACGTGTCAACGGTCGATGACAACACATTTCATTAAGTTGAATTTTCCCGTTTGTTGTCTTTTTGTCACAGTTCTTGCCTAAATGCCAAATTTGTCTATTAACGCTGCGTTTGCCATCTAGATGGCAGTAGCAAAACTTGCGGTAATGAAATGGAAATGTTACACAGACATAAAGTAAACTTGAATTTAGTGAAAAACGAAAAATATATTTTTTTAATTAATAGTTTTCAATTATAAATAATATAGTCATCATTATGAGATTAAAAACTTAGAAAATAATTATAGTTTAAAAAACTAAAAAACATGCTTTAATAGCAAACCGAACTAAAAAGTAGATAATAATTTTTAATTATGAACAGTTTATATTATTTGGAGTTAAGTTTGGATGGAGTGCTTATGTTTCTTGCACAGTTTGAAGTGTAGGCTAGCCGCACACTGGCAACCTTTTAGTTTCGCTGATTAAAAAATTCAGTCGGCTGGAAGTTGCCCGCTATTGTTTCAAACGCACACTGACAACTGAATAGGTTTAAAAGGAAAAAAAATTGTGGGTGAGAGCAGCTGACTGAATTATTATGTTTTGTGTTTTTTACAAAATTATTTTTGATATTTAATACCAGTCTATTCTATTCGTTTATTTACAATTTATTCCCTTTTGAAGAGAAACTTTCTTAATGAAGGCCCACACTTTAACATAAGAAAATAGATCAGTATCTGTCTACGATTCAACACTTGTCACTGCTTTTTTCTGCGCGGCAGTTTTTAACATTTATAACATGTTGAGCGCCGCATTAGAAACAGCAGATTTACACTTTGCCATTTTCGACATAACATCAAAACAATTGAGAAAAAAATGATTCGTTTTTGATGAAATTCGGTAAAATTTACATTTTCGTGTCTTAAAACTGTAGATTTTTAAAGCGATATATGTATTATTTTGTTTTATTTTGGAAATGTAATTTTAAAAAAAATGTCAATTTTCAATCAAAAAATGTCAAACTATTTATTTTTGTAAATTTCGGGACAGCATTACTTACTAGGAACATCGACAAAAATGAAAAACTCTTTATTATTCTTCGAAATGAAGTGCTGAAAGTTATGTAAAACAGTAAATTGTTCTACACAATTTTTTCTGAACTACCAAATAAACATGTTCTAGTTTTATAACATGTTCCAATAAGGTGATCTCTCGGATTTTAGGTCGGACTAAAAGTGTTTGCTAGTTTTATTAATATCCTGAATTAAGAATTGCTGTTTTCCTCCAATCTGAGGCACAGAATTTGTAATGGATTTTCTGGATTCTAGCTGACACTATTATAATTCTTTTAAGGCATATCGAAGTTAGGATTAGAAAGTTAATTAGATATTATATTTGTCACGTGCTATTTTGAAGTTACAAAAAATGTTTTTCACTAAACACCAGGCGACATGGAAAAATACAATTTAAGGGGAAATTTCACAAAAACGAAAGTCAAACTCCAACATACTGGACTAAAATCGACGTGCACAAAGCGAGGTAAACCACTTGTTTGGATGAAAACCCATATTTCCATAAAACCAGTAATCGAATATTTGCAGACAGCGGCCGTTTAACATCCGGAAAATAGCATTTGGTGTTGGCCGCCATTATTGAAGTTTCGAAATTCAGCTAATGATCAACAATCGAATTAGTTCTGGGATGTGATTGATTTTTGATGAGATATAATTCGAAATGTCTGTGTGAATGGATGCAGAATTTAATCGACATGAGCAGTATGCGTTGCTTCAACAATAATTAACAAATGGAATTGCGTAATAAGTAAATTGACATTGGCATATGTCGTGAACAAAATTAATGTTATTTGTTGATAAACAATAGACCACACAGAACAAATGGAAATTCCTGCTCAAAGTTAAACCAGAAATATTAACTAATACTAAATGTTTTAACTATTGACTGTGATGGCAATGTAAAGCTTACAGTGCTGAAAAATTGTAACAACTATTATATTAATAATAATTTTATTTGAAAAATTTTAGATAATACAGAATTTAAATTTTCAGAAATCTATATATAAATAGGCAAAGACAAAACGATTAGGTACCATTTTCTCCTCTGTCTCTGAACCGATTTTCTGCATTTTTGTTTTGTTTAGTAGCTACTGACAACCTTCAGTGCAGAATGCTAATATTAATTTATAATATTGGTTCATTCATTAAATAAAATAAAAATTTATTATTTACGTCTATACTGCCCACGCCAAATAACTGACATTGCCGCCTATTTGATCAGTGGTGCCGGTTCCGCCAGACTGTCAAAACTCAAAACATTGAGTAATCTATATGAAGGGAGCGATCGTTACATATATTCTTAGAGCATGTACTTCTGGAAATGGCATGCAAGCGTTGTTATTGTTTAGTGGTAAAATAGTGAATGCAGTAGATCAGTATTGATTTTTCGGATGCGTTGCAGTAACTTTCATATTAAATATTCTGTTTTAACGTGAATTTAATTATTTAATTAATATATTATTATCACAACCTTCCCAAATGTGTTGTGTAAAAATTGTCAGACAGCAGACAATAGAGAATGTATTAAATATTTAAGTTCTCCTAGGGTTGTTGGTCCTCTCTTTTCTTTAATATTACTGAACTTGATTGAAACCGCAAATGACGAAAACTTTTAGGTTGCAAAGAACAATCTTCCAATTATTATATCGAATATTTTGCCAGGAGCGCTTCCAGTCAAAATTTGAGGGGTCATTCATTTATCAAAAACTAGCGGACCCGACAGACGCTGTTCTGTCCAAATGTGGCTTGAGGCTATTACCGGGTTCAGCAAATGTTTTATTAATATTAGAATTTGATAAACTCGATATTAATGTGCGAAAAAAAATGTCAAAAGTAAAAGGAATTTCTAGATACCGTTCTTAGTGTCATCTACCGGGTTTAACTGTGAATCTAAACCATCCAGGGACCCACGCAAACATCTACAAAAAATTTCATGAAAATCTTCAGTCCTTTCATTTGCAGTATTTCGTATTCTTCTTGCATTACGGCTTTGTCGGGAAAGATTCGATCGTCTTGGTCGCGGCATTATTAATTAAACTTCACTTCACCTAAAAACTTAAAATTTTCCACCATACCGAGTTTTATAGTTCACTTCACTGTTTATACGAATGGGCAATAATAATAGAAATAGTTTTATTATTGATTTCTTACAAATATCAAATTGTCATCCATACGTCATTACATAGCTGTCATTATACGTCAATTTTTTTATTCCAAGTCTGATTAGTAACTAACACGACTTTCTTTTATATATATAGATATTTCGAATACCGATATTTGATTACATTTTTATTTTCTTTTTATTTCAATAGATTTGTCAATATAAGCAAACAATTTTTGTCATTACATCTACTTCTCCGATTTTTCCACAATTCTGTTTCTTATAAAAATATACTTTTTACAATTTCATGAAATAGGGTCGAATTTCGACCATTGGGTGACCACTAGTTTGATTAAATAGCTTATAAATTTATTATCAAGTGTGCTGGCGTTATTCCAGTCACCTGCCGTTATATTGCGATACATGGCTTGTTTTATTTCCTCTTCCCACGCAATTTGAGGTCTTCCTCATTATTTGTTTTCACGAGATTCTTAATTCAATATCTGTTCAGGTAGCCTTTGGTTCTCCATTTTGTGTACATGGTCATATCATTTTAACTTACGTACTTGGATATCTTCTCTTTACGTTCATTACCTCTCTAGTTCTCTCATATGTTATTTTTTCAAGTAATTCATGCGAATCTTCACTAAAATTCCATACCAATTGCATTACAACATCTTTGTCTTGTTTTATTTAGATGTCATATTTCGCAACAACAGAAATGTATTATTTAACAGGTGTTTTCCATGTTTACTTATTTGTTTAATTATATGATAGAGTTTAATGCTTCCTTCATAGTTTTTCTCAGGACGGTCATCATTATTTATCGTTGATTTCAAGTATATGTATTTGCATAGTTTTTTGATTGTCTAGGTCGTGTTCAGATTGTTGTCAATCTATGATATTTCGTCTTTTTTAGATTCACTGTTAATCCTCATTTTTCTTATTGTACAAGTTTTCTTGACATGTATTTCAGGTCCTCCAAATCTTGAGCTATTACTACACATATCTGATTAAAATAGTAAGTGTACACGATCAACTTTAATAAAATCTCTCTTCGAGGTGTCATTCCTTTGTACGCAAGACAATATAGATTATATATAAATATAACCTATATTGTTTCTGGTTAGGGAACCTTCATCAGTTGCGCTTCCCACAATTGAATGTCCTCTCGAACACTTCTTTATGTCGGTCTTACATCTCGCGTCTTCAAATTTAACGAAATGCATCAAATGCATAAAGAAGTGTTCGAGAGGACATTCAATTGTGGGAAGCGCAACTGATGAAGGTTCCCTAACCAGAAACAATATAGGTTATATTTATATATAATCTATATTGTCTTGCGTACAAAGGAATGACACCTCGAAGAGAGTATTCAATATCTCTGACAGGTGAAGTAACCTGAAAATTTTATCGTGACATTCTGTCCTAGGAGTGGAGAGAGAACAGCAATTACACGGAACGGCTCTAGATTCGGAACCTCTGTGTACTGATTCTCTTGAAAATCCTAGATGTCGGTCTTACATCTCGCGTCTTCAAATTTAATAAAATCACTTACCCTGATTTGCTCCCATTTGCAGGTGGCAGTTTTCCATCGGGAAAATATTTGGGGTGGTGGGTTTTAGCAAATAATACAAATAGTGTTGGGAACTTAGCATTATTTTAATACAATTTTTGCAAAAAAATTCCACAGATGTTTGAATAGATTTCTTGAAGAAGGTACACCGCGTAATACAAAAAAGTTTTGTTAACACATTTTTACTTACTTTTATGTTTTTTGGGCAATAACACCACAATAAAAATAAAACGACGTATATTGAAGGAATACCAAACGTTCCAAAGTCTATTGTGAGTTCGTTGTCAGTGGCTTTATATTTATTGATGTAGATTGCAAAATGAAAATTTGATTTGTTATTGCCCAAAAAAACATAAAAGTAATCAAGAATATGCCACAAACAACGTTTAGAAGACATTTTTACTTCATAGTTAATTATAATAGGTGTTTAAAGTAGCAAAAACCCTGACAGTTTTTGTGACTTCTCAGCAACAGGGTAAGAATTTAAAGTATCAAAGGTAAGTGTGTTGTATGCGCATTTTTAGAATCTACTAAATGAGATGTTGATTGACAGGATTGGTTAATTAATAAATGAGTTATTCGCGAAAAATATAAAAAACACCCATTTCTCAGTCACTCGTAACTCTTATCTAAAAAAAATAATACGATAAAACTTGGCGAAAAGTTTCATTTGTCTATCGAAAATAACTGTTCAAAATTTCAACTTCATGGCTTTGAAGGTTTTCTCACAAATTTCATTTTTTATCGAGATCTCTTTATTTTTGGTGATGTTTACAAACGCTCCCATTCTGCATCAAATTACTTTTTTATAAATTTGAATGTAACATGGTAATTATCAAATCTTTCGGTACAACTCATCATACATTAATATTCTTCTGGGTTGGTTCTATTGTCTGTAAATTTAATTTGAAATTCTGCATTTTGGTATTCGGCAACGCATAAATATTAGTAGAGGGGGATCTTGATTTCCCCTCACCGTAGAATAAAAATAGCATATCATCGAATTGACATGCTGTTTAAAACGATTTTTCCAAGCAAATTACTTTATATACGAGAGTAAATCAAATATAAAGGGTAATTTTGTTATTCTGCTTAGAAAGCAGATTCGAGCTAGATTATGTTGTTTGGAGTAGATGTTTGGTTTATGGGCACTAAGGAACCAGCTGGGTGCGCGCGTATGCTTGGCTTTGTCCTTAATACCTACTGTATAATGGTCAGTACAGAGTACAGCCATGACTAAGCACTTGTCTGTTGTGCAACATATTATCATAAAGTTTTTAACCAGTAACAGCGTTAAAGCCTCAGAAATTCTAACTCATTTGAAGGCACAGTTTGGGGATAGTACAAACATGTGAATATTTGAGAAAATTTAAGGGTTTAAGGGAAAATGCCAATGGTGTTCGATAGCTTATTGAACGTGAGCGCCGATTAAATGTGGAAGAATTTCCTCAGAATTGGGTGTCAGATATGGAAGTGTTCAATCAATTATCATTAATCAACTTGGTTTCAGAAAAATTAGTGATCGATGGGTTCTGAGTTTGTTGACTTCTAAATAGATTAGACCGAGAAGGGAAGGCCATCATCTAAAGTGACCAAAAAACAATAAAATTCAAAACTCTCCTCTCATCTGGATGAATCCTTGTCTCGATTTTTTTGAGTCTAATGAAATTTACTGATTGATTTTCTGCATGCCCAACGTACAGTTAATGTGGATTCCTTTTGCCAGTTGTTAGGGTTGGTAAAAGTCGCATATTTGAAACAAAAAAAGGGATACACTGCAAGAAATGGGGTTAGAAGCCCTCGACCACTCTCCTTATAGCCCTGACTTGCCTTTGAAAGAGTCATGAAGAGGAAAACGATTTGGAATATATGAAGTCAAGGAGCACATGGGCAGTTGGCTTGCAACTCGCCCTCAAACATTCTATGATCAGAGAATACTAAAACTCCCAACTTTTGGTGTGTAGATCACGCAGGAGGGTATATTGAAAAATGTTAAATCAATCATTTATGTATAACGTTATTCAATAAATGTATGAAAAAAATTCCGTTGATATATGATTTACCCTCGTAATTGTTTTGCTGACTTTAATTCTCAGAGTTTTGTAACAAAGTCGAACGCAGTATCACAATTAATTTATTCCTAGATTTTAAAAGGACAAAACTTTAGAAAGGAAATAATGAAAATCAAAGTCAACAAAATAATTAGGGCAAATCATTAACATTAATGTATAGTTATGAACTATGAAGTTAGTTAACTAATGAATAAATTTAAAGAGTTTAAAATGAAAATTATTCCATAAAACACCATTTATAAAAATGGTCAGATGTCATTTTTTTTTAAAATGATTAGAAAAAAGTTATATCGACAAATAGAAATGTAACATTTCCATGAACAAATTATGATGTGCCACCGTTTCTCGTCCCTGGGCTATCAACAGACCATTTGACAATTGGCATGGCATTTGTATTAGGGAAAGAATCAAATCGATTTGAAATGAATGAATGAATGAGTTGCAAATTTGAGATTCTTACCAGTTATTTACCTTTTAGAAATTAAATATTCTGCCGATTTTCAAAATTTCAACATATTTTATACAATAACTATGGACGATTGAAAATTGCGTATTTTTACAGTTTTTTTTTCCAAATAACTCAATAATTTATTATCCAATCGGCTATATGAACCTATCATTTAGTCGCTATTGAAATTACGTATAAAACAAACTTACTTTCGACCCTACAACTTTTCATTCAGTTGCTGAAAAATTACAAAAACTGCTAAAATTGGGATTTTTTATAATTAATTAAGAAATAAAAATTTATTAACAACTGTTTTTATGTGTTATGCTATATACATTCTTCAAGAGAAGCCAATCAAATGTCTGTGGAATTTTTTTGCAACTGTTAAAGCAGATATGAAATTTAAATATTCGATGGCAGATGGCAGAAAAGCAATAAACATTAGGTATGCTCAAAAATAACAAGAGGTAATATGCATTTTTTACACCTCTCTAGCTCAAAGTAGTGCTTAGAGTTTACTTTTATTAGTTTCTTAGTGCAATGGGTATTCAGTAGGAACTACAGTCAAATAAGTAACCCACCATATAATACAGATATGACTTAAGTTAAACATTTTATAAAATCCAATATACAAACTGGCAAAAAATATAAAAATTATTCAAATAATTACCATTATTGAATTAATGAAATGATTTCAATTTGGAACTAAGTTAACACTTTTCAGGTCTTGACCTGATTATTTCTTAATGAGAAAATGTACAGAATAAAGGAAATCAAAGTAGGTCAGAAAAATGACTTGTCTTTATTGTTTTAGGTAGGAAAATACTACGAGAAATTATTCACCTTGTTTTATCGTGGTACATATTACATCTTAAATATCATAAATTCACATTTTTATAATTTCTGTACTCTACGTTTAAGCCAAACTCCTACTTGGTGTCTTTATCTATTAAACGTAAAATTAAGTAGTACGAATCAACTTTCATAAATTTATACTCTACATCCAAAGCGACGACCCAAATGGATGTACTTACATGTACATACTCAAAAAATAGGCATACTGTAGGATGTCAGAATCCAACAATTAGTTTTAAATGGTTCGAAATCAATCTTTTATTCAAAAGATCTTTTAAAAATAATCCATTAAATTGTACACAATAGTTTTTCTAAATACGCCATCCCCAATCAAAAAATTAATCCTAACGAAGACCATTAAAATGAAGTCCATATTTTGGAGGGTTTTGTATTTAACAACACATATTCATGAACACAAATTATAACCGTATTCGAGCGGCTATTTTGGTTGCCTCCTGCTTAAAGTCTTAAATGAGAAAACAGGAATTCTTCTCCAGAACAATCTATCGAAGCGACAAACCAATACAGTTCAAAAAATGATATGTAATGATACAGTATACGTTTCAGACCATGCAAATTTTTTATGAAGAATAACTTCTTCTTTAAATATAATATAATATAATTCGTAAGAAACTTTTCCATTTAATTTCAACTTATGTAGATACAATGTATATATATACCTAGAGAACAATGGAGAACCTTCAAGTCGATTAACTCACATTCATTTTGATTTAATTCCATTCTATTTTCAATTTATTACTTCCAAAGTTTTAAACAGAGTCAATACCTTTTTTTATACTCTACCAAAGGTTGGTATATAAGAAATTCAGTTAAAAGTTTTTGTCGATTATCGAAAAAACGGTAAAAGCCACGTTCTGGAAAAAAATATGGATATCCCTTTTAACAAAATCCTGTTTGCACGATCCATATTCGTTTAGCCGGTTTGGAGTAATGGCAGAACACATATATACAGAGGAATTCTTTTTCAAAACAGTAAAATTTATATGAAATTTCTTGTAAGATTTCAGATCCCGCATTAAATTTCTTAATTTTAGAGCAAAAAAGCATTTTTAGCGTAATATGTAAGTGTGTGTGTATGTATATGTGTTTATTTATAGAGCAGAGCATAGCGGCGCATTCGTTTGCAAAATTGTTTTAATTCATATATTTTTTTAAATGTCCGGGAGGTCTTCTTGATTATAAAACTGTAGGATGACACTTGATATCTCTTGACGGTATTGTTTAAACAACAAAAAACTATATAGCCTAGAAAAAATGCATTTTTTGCAATTAATTAATTCTTTTATATTCTTTAAAATATTTCGAATGAAAAAAGTCCTCACACCCATCATCGTATCTGCAACCTATTAATTGTTATACATTTTTTTAAAATTGGAAATCGCCGAAATTCCTAGTTTTCTTGAATTAAATAATATTACCTTAAAAATTGAAATGGTATAATTTTTACTTTTTTATCAAAAATTTCAACTATATTAAACAAAATAGGATAAATACATTTTACAAATTTTGTTTAGTTCTATGTTTTTTTACAATATGCTTCCTACGCGTAGGCACGTTTGAGAGAGGAGTATCTTTATCTCACTCTCATCTCAATGTATAAGATGAGTATGAGAAAGGCAGACGACGCACTTGTAAAATTTTTTTCTTGGTTTTACAGCGGTAATACGTTAAAAAAATAACATTACTGTTTCTAATTTTATTTAATGTAAAAATCTTATATTAATGAATAAGAAACAGTAATTTTATTTTTTGAACGTGTTACCGCTGAAAACTCGGGAAAAAATTGTATAAGTGCGTCGTCTGCCTTTCTCTTACTCATCTTATACATCGAGATGAGAGTGAGATAAAGATACTCACTCCTCTCTCAAAAGTGCATGCGCGTAGGAAGCATATTTTTATAATGTAAAAAAACATAGAACTAAACAAAATTTTTAAAATCTATTTAGGCTATTTTGTGTTATATATATATAAGAAATTAAAAATTATAGCATTTCAATTTTTAAGGTATATTATTTAATTCAAGAAAATTAGGAATTTCGGCGATTTCCAATTTAAAATTTTTTTTAACAATTAATGGGTTGGAGATACGATGATGGGTGTGAGGACTTTTTTCATTCGAAATATTGTAAAGAATATAAAAAAAATTAATTGCAAAAAATGCAATTTTTCTAGGCTATATAGTTTTCCGTTGTTTAAACAATACCTTCAAAAGATATCAAGTGTCATCTTACACTTTTATATTCAAGAAGACCTTCCGGACATTTTTTTAAAAAATTATGAATTAAGATAATTTTGCAAACGAATGCGCCCCCATGCCCTACACTATTATGAATGTGTGTGTATATGTGTATGTATATTTGTATATATATACAGTGTGTCCAGTTATGGACTAGCGATAATCTAAATACATGTAAAGCAACTATTTTAATACACAATTACACTATATACTAGGGCTCATTTTTTTCACTAAATCGAAAGTTTTTGAGTTAAGCTACAATACAACATTAAATTCACAACTGTATGTTTATTACTTTAGGAGTTATTGTTGTTTGAACATAGCTTATGCGCAAGAACAAAAGACCTTTGTCGGAACTTTAAACAGGTAGGTAAACATTAAAACCACATTAAAGTCTTATTACTTGCTGAAACCATAAACGAAGTGTGTCAGCAGTATGTTGCGTTGAATATTGACGATTTGCCATATTCATATCACAAGATAACCACTAATACAGAACGTAAACAGCACGGACGGTAAGTAAAAGTAGGGATCACAAGGCAGGGCAAGGTACAACTAACGTAACTAGTCTTTATCCTGTAAGTTCTTTGCAGGTAGAGTCAATATATTCCATTTCGCTTACTCCTGCTAGTCGCGAATAGCATTGCTAGCCTTTTCTCGGACAGCACGCAGATGTCACTTAATACACTTAATAAAGGCCTTTTGTGCTTGCGCATACGCTATGTTCAAACAACAATAACTCCTAAAGTAATAAACATACAGTTATGAAATTAATGTTGTATTGTAGCTTAACTCAAAAACTTTCGATTTACTGAAAAAAATGAGAGGTAATCGGGACTACTTTTGCATTGATTTGCAATAATTTGTTGATTTGCATAACTTTTTTACCCTTTTTTTTTTGCATTTCATCTTTTTTTCAAAAGTTAAGAAAATGTTAACACTTTGTTTTGAAATGTTGTTGATAGACAGTTTTATTGTCCGTCGAATAAGTCTATTTTTATCTCAGTAAGACCAAAACTTTAAGAGATATAAAGGTTTTTGTTCACACGTAGAGAATGGGTCATCAAAAAAACAAAATGGCTGCCATATGACGGGGTGGGTTATTGAGCCCTAGTATATAGTGTATTTGTGTATTAAAATAGTTGCTTTACATGTATTTAGATTATCGCTAGTCCATAACCGGACACATTGTATATACATAAATAATTTTTTAGTTATTTATTTTTACGGCAACCATATAACTATGTATACGTATATATTATGAAGCTCATAGACAAGTTTTTAAATAAACTTTTTTGGGCTTCTTTTACTTGTTGAGTTGTATCTCAAAACAAACTGCAATTAGGTAGGAAATTTTAACTGTATCTTGAAATGGTATCTAAATATGTATTTGAATTAAATTTGAATAAATTTATGGCCACTGTAATATTGTAATAGCGTATTTTCTAATTACTTGCTATTTTTAATTTAATTGCAAAAGAAATAATGAAATAAATATTACACCTGGATTTCTCTATACTCACTATACTCGAACTAAGGTGCTACATAGCCTTTCATATTTTGTGAGGGAAACTGACCATTTAAAAAAAGTTGAAAACTGAAACATGTTGGTCTTCGAAACTAAATAACTCATACTTTATAAAGTCACTGTAGAACTGGCTCAATTGCATATTTCTTCCATCAAATTTATTTGAGCACAGCTATTGATTAGAATGTCATCGAGCCAACTCCAACTAAGGTTATGCCATTCTCACACAGAGGGCAGCAGCATTTGGGAAAAATCGAATTATCTGTTGTAAACTTCTGCATCAAAACTCTAGTTGTGTTCATCAAAGTTTCAATGAATAGTATTAAGTTACATCATCTGCATTAGTTACTCACTTTATGAACGTCTAGTGCATTAGAACTATTAATCAAAACTGTACAAATTTACATGCAGGATGCCACAAAACTTGAAGTTGTGTTTCAGCAATGGTCACTGTGCTTGTATGTGTTTTAGAGTACATCCATACCTCGCTTTACGGCCTAGATATGTCTTGTGTTTGATCTGTGTAGATATGTTCCATGAAACTTGGCCGCAAAGCGAGAAGCCATATAAGGAATCAATTATTCTAATACACATTCAATGAGATCCGTTCCAAATTTGTTAAATATGTAATATGATTTATCATTCAAAATGCATTTTATCTTTTTATTTCATTTAAATCAAAAATACATACATAACAAGTACATACATTTGTTCATAAAATACTCCAAAAACCAACAATAATCTATAAAAAATAATTTAGTCAAGTGAGAGTTGGACTCGCATACTAAGGGTTCCGTAATTCCTTCAAGATTCTAATATTCCAGTTTCAGACAAGAAGGGAATGAGTGCATTATCTTATATTTACCCTAATATATTTTAAATGAAGCGTTTTAAATTTATAAAAAATATACACTTTTATTTTCCACACATAGACTTTTTATTTTATCTGCTACATGATTCCCTTGATTTTTATAAAAATACAAATGTAGTTAATTTTCTAATGTGGGCCCTAAAATTAACATTAGTGTTTTATTTTACTAATAAACTTTCAGGGAGGCCTCTTATTTGGTCAAGTTTTAAATAATAAATTATTAAATCTGTTAGACAAATTATTTAAAAATACAAATAAAACATATTTTTCAAAATTTTAGATAGTGTAGTTTCTAAAGTGGTAATTAAGTCGATGGTCAATATTTTTGGTAATATCCTTTAAACAAATGATTTAAAAATATGATATATTTGCAATTCACATAATGAGCCTTTTATTTGATATATTACATGATGCCTGTGAAAAACGAATTTTTATTTTCCATTTAATTGTTTAATTTGTCCCCAAAATAAATATTGGGGTTTTCTACAAATTTGTCTTAATAATTTCAAGTGAACCCCAGTACCCCTAATCATTTTCAATATTTTAGGTAATATGGTTTCGGAAATAAAGCGGAAAATGAGAATTTTTTATATCTTTTCGTTAATATCTTGTAAACAATTAATTAAAAAATAAAAATGAAAAATATATATTTGTATTTCTTATAGCCCTTTCTTTTGATGTATTGCATGATCCGTTAAAAAATATTTTTTTAATTTCCGTTTAATCTTATAATTTGGGCCCCAAAATTAATATTAGGCATTTCTTCGTATTTTTCCTTTAAACAAAAAAAAAGGTCTTATAGTTTGAGGAATAAAGGAGGGAATGGCTATTTTTTTTTAAATATTTTTCTTAATATACTTTAAAATATTCATTTTATAAATACGAAAAAAATATATTTTTATTCTTCAAAATGAGCCCTTTGATTTGGTATATTACATGATGCTTTAGAAATAATTTTAATTTTATGTTTTTCATTGAATGCTATAATTTGCCCCTTAAAATTAATATTAGGGGTTTTTCCTTATTTTTCCACTAAAGTTCAGTTTCAAAATTTTCCGGCTTAAAGTTTCGGAGATAAGGTAGTTGGAATAAAGTTTTAAATATTTGTTAATATTTTTAAAATAATTTATTTTAAAAATATGAAAACCACACATTTGTTTTCGCCATAATGAGCCCTTGCATTTGATATATTATATGATATGATAGAAACAATTTTAATTTTATATTTTCCATTCAATTCTGTACTTTGCCCCCAAAACTAATAGTAGAGGTTTCTCCTGTGTACTTACAGTTTCGGAGATACAGGGGGAGATAACGGGGGGCGGACGGTCGATTTTGTTAGTTCTTCCCACCAGAAGTACCCCTAAAATCAAAATTTCTTCATTTACGATCTGTACTCCTTATTTGGTCACCAAACTATACACTGACACCAAATTTCAACCGTTTCCGTATAGTAGTATAGGAGAAAATTGCTGTGATGTGAAAGAGGGAGAAATCCGGAGTGATATTATAAGGGTAATCGTATATTGTATATACGGAATCTTAAAAATGAAACAACTTCATATTACATAAAATATGTTTATGTACTCATACATAATATGTTTTTGAAATTACTCTAATTTGAAGATGATGAAGAGATGGTAACCTGCAGATCACTGTCGTCGTCATTTTTCGCTGACTAGTGGTCGCCCAGTGGTCGAAATTCGACCCTATTTCATGAAATTGTAAAAACTATATTTTTATAAGAAACAGAGTTGTGGAGAAATCTGAGAAGTAGATGTAATGACCAAAACTGTTTACCCATATTGACAAATTGTTGCAATAAAAAAATAAAATGTAATCAAATATCGGTAGTCGAAATATTTTTGATAAATGAATGACCCCCCAAATTTTTTACGGGAACCACTCCCGGCAAAATATTCGATATAATTATTGGAAGATTGTTCTTAGCAACTTAAAAGTTTTCGTCATTTCAATCAAGTTCAGGAATATTAAAAAAAAAGAGAGGACCAACAACCCTAGGAGAACTTAATTATTTATTACATTCTCTATTGTCCGCTGTCTGACAATTTTTTACAACACCTCCGGAAAGGTTGTGATAATAATATATTAATCAAATAATTAAATTCACATTAAAAACAGAACATTTAATATGAAAGTTACCGCAACTCGTCCGAAAAATCAATACTGATCTACTCATTGACTATTTTAACACTAAACAATAACAAGGCTTGTATGGCACTTCCAGAAGTAATTGCTCTAAGAATCACGATCGCTCCATATATAATTACTCAATGTTTGGAATTTTAACGGAATGGTTTCGGCGGCACTGTCAGTTGTTTGGCGTTGACAATATGGACGTAAATAATGAATTTTTATTATATTTTATTTAATGAATGAAACAGTATTATACATTAATATTAGCATTCTGCACTGAAGGTCGTCAGTAGCTACTTAACAAAACAAAAATGAAGAAAATCGGTTGAGAGGCAAAGGAGAAAATGGTACCTAAAAAAATTGTGCAACGTTGTTTGTTTTGCCTTCTTGTCTATTTCGTTCATGGGCGGATCCAAGGGGAGGCGATCGCCCCCTCCGAAGGCCTCAAAATTAGTAAATTTACTATTAAAACAAGGTAATTGTAACTCCTACAGCCTAAAAGGTCATTTCTATGAAGTCAAATCTCAGAACGAGTATATTTAATGTAATAATCAAAAAATCTCAGTTTAAAATTATATATACATAAATTTAGTACAGGATCGCCCTCACTGAAGCATGAAATGAAACAACAAACACTTTAAATTTTCATTTTTTATTTCTTTAAATTTGAAATATGTTTCGTCAAGTCTGGTTTCATCAGAAATTTGAAATATAAATTGTCTAAAAGATTTAATAATTTATTATTTAATACGTGATCTACTGAGCTGAAAATTCAGACAATTGATTATATAATGCTTTACTGAAAGTAATTTAAAAGTCTTAGTTTAAAAGAAAGTAGAGTAAATATAAGAAATAGCACTCATGCCCTGCCTCCCTGAAACTGGAATAATAGAAAAATATATACTTTGGTTCACCTATAAATCTTAAAGGCGGTACTATTGTGTACTTATCTACAACATCATCAAACATGATTGTTGCTTGGCACGGACTTACTAGATAGGTAGGTAATTAATTTGTACAGAGTGAGCACCTTTTACTGTTTACATTTTTTACTTTGTGTGTAGGTACCTAACAACATTGAATGTGTTATTTATTGTCTAGATTTGTATTTTGTTATAATTATAAAGAGTAACTACGCAACTAACACCCGTAGGTGTTAATAGCCTGAAACAAATTTTTACTGTTAAGTCTTCAGCAGTCGTCTTACCCTTCTATAAAACTCTGTTGTTAGGTCCTTTTTCATGGTGGTGTGATCAATTCGTTGAGCCTGCTTTATTCCAAGGTATTTGTTAGTATGGCCTTTCTCCATGGATTCAATTGAGGTGCCATCTCCCATTTCGTAGGGCCCCTGCTGTATTTTGCCTTTAACTATATTAAAATTCGGCATTTATCTACGCCAAATTACATATGAATGTCATTAGAGAATCCTTCTACTATTTTAAGCATATCATGCAGCTGTTGTTTCGTAGCTGCCATCAACTTTAAGTCGTCCATGTATAACAAATGGTTTATCTTTAATGCTTGTACGTTGTTGTGCTTGAGACTGAACCCAAAGTTAGTCGAGTTGAGTTTGTGTGAGAGTGTGTTCATAGCAAGGCAGAACCACAGCGGGCGAAGAGAGTCTCCCTGGAATATACCCTTTCTGATTGGAATGGGTTCAGTTTGAATCGAACAGTTGGCTTCATTCAGTGAGATTTACTTTATAGAGTTTCAGCACCTGAATGAGCCAATCACTATTTTCGCCCACTTTACCCTATATTCCAAGCATCCGGTACATATGGCTGCCTATCATAAAACTTTTCACTGCCTTCTGTAACTATCATCCTACTCCGTAGGATATGATGGTTGAAATATTTTCACTCTGTATAACAATAACTCCTCTACACTTGTTTAAGAAGTAGTCCATTTTAGAACCCAGGAACTTCGGCTACGCACTAAAAGAAAAAATCTACTTATTCCCACCCCATATAACTTTTTTTATACCCGTAATTTCATTCCAATCTATATTCTAAGCAACTTGTAAATTCAACTGTTAATGGTCTACCTTATAGGTATAGATTTATTTTAACATTTTATAACCACCCTATTTAACAACTATTCTACTCCGCTCTATAATTTCACTATCATATATATTGAACTACTGATGGCTAGGTAATATAATTATTTGCTCTGTATGTATATCTATATACCTTGTGGTAGTCAATCATAGCAGTCTATCAAAACTTCCCAAAACTACATATTAAATTGAACTTTTAATATTATTAGTGATTGCTCTTAACTTATTGTGATGAACAAGCACTTCTGGAAAAGTTTACTGTATAATTGAATCCGCTGTGAAATTTGCACTAAGAAATGATAAAATATTTATTTTATAAATCGATATGAATTCGACGGATGACTCTGTGCTACTAAACACCCTGTGTATAATCGTACCAAATAGCAGTTTAGAGCTGGACATCGTTGTCACTGAATTGGAGTAGACGACTCCAAAAACACCATCTTCGCAAAATTGAAAAACTTTCTTTTAAATCGGTATTTGCCAGGTAGGTATACAAACAGAATTAGCTTGGTACTCATTGATTTCAGGAGCTGAAAATAATATAATATACTAAGTATGTGCTAAAATTTCCAGTGCCTGCAATTCCCGCACTATTACGTTTGAATTAAAATATTTATGAGGAAATGTCAGTTACTTCGATGGAATTATTGATAAGAATATTGAATTTTTCGAGGATTTTCGGCAAAACTGTATGTTGCAAGTCGCAGAAAAGGATATGCAACTATCTAGGGATCTTCTTTAATAGATTACAGTTAAAAAAATATCCACATCGACAAAGGGTTTTATGAAAATCGACCAATATGTTAGGTATGTTAGTCGATTTCCATGCACGCATGTTTTCATCACTTTCCCAAAAGAATTGTATTCCCAAATTTCAAGTTTCACGAATCCGGATATATACTCAATTAAACAAGAGGATAATCGTCCAAATCGGTACACAACAGGTGAAGAAATCAGGTAACATACATTCGCGACGAATTGATAACCTCCTCCTTTTTGGAAGTCAGTTAAAAATGCATTGCTCCCAAAAATTTCATTTATTTGTCGGAATCGTCCATGAGTTATGTTTTTTAAGTCTAATTCGGCTGTTCTATATAATCAATAAATAAGTTTCTAATAAATCCTATTTAGCATACTAAAAAATATTATCATTTGCTGTTATTTCCATAGACTCTTCTGAGAAGTTTTTCTGATGCAAATGTCATCATTGGTAAAACTGGTCACGTTTTCCAGGCGTACTTGTCAATAACATGCAAATCAAATTGTATTTCGATTGGGTGAACAAGAAAAATATAACCTGATGAACATTAAAAATATGACGACAGCTAGTTGGTAATGTTTTCAGAAAAGATTATACTTCTTATCTCCGTAATAGACTATTTACAATTAAATAAGTTTTAAGTTATGTATGATGTTTAACCCCCGACACAAAAAGGGAGGTGTTACGAGTTTAAGGTGTCTATATGTAGATCTGTGTGTATGGCAACGTAGCTCCTAAACGAACAAACCGATTTTGATGCGTTTTGTGTTTGAAAGTTGACTTGATCGAGATGGTTCTTAGCTATAACTAGTAACCCGTCCCTGCTTCGCCCGGGTTCTTCACAGAAAATATAAACTACCCTTTCTTACCCCAAGGAGTTGCAGATTTCAGTAAAATTGGTTGAGCAGTTTTTGAGTGAAATCGTAACAAACAAAAAATCAATCATCTCTTCTCGTTATACATAATAATTATTTATGATGATGCAAACAAAACAGAAAACATTTAGATTCGTTTCTAAGTACATTCTTTGTATACGACATTAATAACCTGATCACTTGTAAAACGAACAAATTTTGTTTCGAAGTAACACCTGAGGGAGCAACATACAATTGCATGTGCGAAAAGCACTGTGTGCTTAAATCTACTTAAATCTACGCCAAGCAAATATCCAGCGGGGGTTCAAACACCCCCGAAATTTTGGAAATTTTGTTTTCAAGATTAAATTTTAACCTGTTAATAATTTTTTTCATAAGAATAAATATTATGTTTATACAATTTTATATATCCTGGAAATACGTGAATACTTAATCAGCCCATCATCAATCAAAAAAATTATCCAAGCCCCCCGAAAAAATTATCCAACCCACCTGGCAAAAATCTCCTGGCTACGCCTTAGAACCCAGCAACTTTTAATGTTTAACCCTGCGCTTTATTAATTGTCATTACAAACGCTATTTTTACAGAAAATTGTAGCCGTTTTAACTGGAAATTCTTGCTATAAAAACAGTTTCACCATTTGCGTTGTCAGTTAATATGATACATTCGATCAAAAAAGAAAAAAAAGACTACTACTATGGTTGCACAGTTTCAGTGGACTCAAACTTCTTAGTAATATAACAGGAGCACCTAATTTTAATATTAATTTGAAACCAATTTAGTTTCTTAGTGGATATGTTACTAATATCGGGATAAAATTGTTCAATAACTTCTTCCACATTTTACACCAAAACACAAATATTTTTAAAATTTACATAAACATTTCCTGCTTGAAATTCACCATTTCCTATTTGGACTAAGTCGTTAAAAATTGCCAATTATATTCGCTAAACGATAAAATCCCCATATTTCTAAGTTCACATTTCGTTATATGTGAGAAAGATGCGATCTTTTGAGCGATGCATTGACTTCATCTGCTCACGTTCCCATAGTTATAACTGGCAAAATTTGACGGAAATCTCTAGAGAATAAAACAGTACAACCACCTATTGGGCAGTTACTGTTGCGCAGATCTCGCATTGTCCTGTGTAGTGCCTCAACCGCTTTATGAGATGGGCGGTTCGCCCACTTTCCAAAAGTATGGCTGCTATGTCGGACGATGCCACAGCTAGGGCAATTTTTCTGTCGGATCGTACTTTTGCTAATAATGTTTTACCTGTGCCTCCAGGGGCATCTAAAAAAGTTTTACCTTCATTACTATTATTATGTGAGTACAGTATTAGGTCATAACAATTTTTTTGTTCAGCATTCAAGCGACATTCATCTTGAATGACTTGCAAAAGTCTCAAATAGTTATAGTTAGTTTCTCGTAAATACTCTGTATTGATTGTTGTAATTAAATTGAAATTTAATGGCAAGGTGAATCAAAAACTTTTCTAGATTTTCCTGACAGAGATTCCACTTGTTTATTCAATTCAAATAAAGCTTTAGAAAGCATACTTTCCCAATAAGTGTCGTCTTATAACAGACATATTGCTTTACAAAGTCCTTGAAATGTTTTCATAAGTTATACCTTGAAAAATAGGAATACTACTGAAATTATCGACTACTGAAATTACCATATCTTTATTTTCAGGGTTAAAATTTTAGAAAATTTTCTTATTTCTACCCTCCAATAACTCTAACACAAATACTACTGAAAGAAATAGGGCCTTTTACTACGTGGAGTACATCTACAGCTTGGACGCGTGGCGCGGGGTCAGAGGGAGCGGTCGAATCACTGCGACACGAAATTAATTTCGTTGCGTGTTACATATTTTGATTTTGCTATATCTCCGAAGGTATTCATTTAATTTGCATGGTGTAAAAGGAAAAATTCTTCATGAAATGCTGAAGCCAACTAAGGTATTTAAAAAAATAAGGATTAATACTGTACTTGTCTAAATAGCGTTCCAATTACCGCTTTATAATTGCCCAATTTTTTAAAATATTAAAATGAGTATAACATGCTATCCTTAAGAGATAGATATATGCCATCTGTGACTTTCTTGTAGACCTCTATAAGATACACAATTTCACCATACATTATTTTGTTATATCTCAAAGAGTTTAGGCATCGTTTTCGTTGAAAGGTCCCAGACGGCTTATTTTGTTCCGACACCTCCAACAAATATCGTTATATTTCAGCTAATTTATATAAACAGTTAGCAAATTATATACTAAAATCTTCTTCGAGAACCACTCTATCCACTGGTGAAAACAGCACGAAAATCGGTGCGGTGATTTAAAGTTTATTGCGAACAGACAGACAGACAGACGCGGCGGAGGACTTTATTTTATAACATGTAGTGATTTCTGAAGATTTCTTTTTGAAGATCATCAGATAATTTCGTCTTTGTAAAAGGAGTCTTAGTAACAAAAGTATTTTTACTGTTCCTAAATGACTGCACCGATTTTAATGATTTGTTGGGTGTGTTTTCATAATCATGGATCACTATTATTTATATTTTATTTGAACTTGTAAAAAAACTTATTACCTATCTACAAGATATAGATATGGCAAGATGAATTTTACGTTTATATCATCATAATCACATGCTGATAAATATTGGATTGTGAGAAATATTAAATAAGCGTTTCAAATGCTTTTAGTTGTAGAGTAAGAACGCAGAAAGACCTGCAGCACGTGGTCAATGGTTAAAGTGTAACAATCGTTGTAGAACTATTATTGTAATCAAAATTGTGATAGGTATATATCATGCGACTAAGCGAATCTATTTGGGGGACTGTGAGAAATTATTTACTATGCGTATTGAATTTGCATATTTTTGCATATACAATATACAAAAATTTTGAAATATTTCTGGGTTGTTTTCCGAAAGATAGTTGTGGCATCTCTAGTTTGAAAGTGAAAAGACTGGGTAACAGGTTTAATGTTAAAACATCATTCAAAACAAGAAATACACTGAAATCAGTTATATCAAATACTAAACAAAATAACGGAACCCAAAACTCGAAAAACTGCATTTATACACTTCCTTGCGAGTGTAACACGTTTTATACTGTAGAAACATCTAGACCTATAAATTTTCAAATAAATGAACACAAAAATTATATAAAAAAACGACAACTCGAAAAGCCAAAAATTTGTGAATATGCCTGGAACCTTGGTCATAAGATACAATTTCAAGATTCAACCACATTACTAGCACTTCTGTCGAATTCAGCCGTTCCTGGTTACCAATAATCAAGGATGAAATTAGTAATGGTTCTTTTGAACAACCCTGTATCGGGATAGTTCATAAGGTTTTTCCGGGATTTTCCCCTATGTCTTTAATGTGACATCTGGAACATGAAGATTTCTTTGATCTCAATTACTATAACTATAACATGGTCTTACCTAGGAGCCCCAAATTTAGTCGATAACCATTTCAATTTTGTTCCAGTTTGAAAGAAGCTTTGATATTCCACATGATCTTTGGAATTTTTTAGTGCTACCCTGTATATTTGAAATCAGCAGTAAATTCTTTTAGTTACATCAGTTTGTCTCGAAATGAACACGTCCTCTATCTAGGCTTTTTAACATTGCTAGACATCGATTAATTTTAATTATTTACTCCTTACTAAAGCATCAACGATTTACCAAAACAATATTAAATTTAGACATCTCTTTCTGGGTGTTGCGATTTCTTTGTCAGTGAGTGTATATTTTTAACTCATATATCGCATGTTTTCTAAGGCAGAGTTTGTTTTTACCTATTTTCCAAAGATTCTCTTTAAACTTTACTACCTTACAAATTAAAAAATAAAGTTAACTTTCTCATAAAACGGTTTTTTGTTGATTACTAGCAAAATGTATGTCACATCATCCGATTTTCCCAAAAAAATTGTATTTATTTAAATATCTTTCACAAAAATACGTTTTGAGCTGTGAATATTATATTTCTCACATCAAACAGTTCAAGGGGATGCGGGTATCTCCCACGTTACCCTTTAGGGTTTTAAAATTTAAAGACTATCTTCCTTTCAAGAGAAAATCTAATAAAGCTTCTTTCAGCTTTTCTCCTTTCCTCTTCCTTTCTGAATAGAATATAAGGTTACCAGATCAACATTTTTCCTTGACACTGTGAAAATGTTGTTTAAATTTTGATATATTTATTGCTAAACATTTTTATATTCAATGCGTATTTTGACCACAATACAGTTTCCATATTTTCTTTATATTGTTGAATACGCAGTAAAAAGAAACTGTCCAATTTGGTGTATCACAATTATAGTTCGTGGGTCTGCAGTTTTAAATTACTTTCATAAATCCAGCGCTGCTAGCTAAACGAGTAACCCGTGGCAGCAATGAAAATTATTTATTTTAGGCTAAATGCTAGAGGCACGCCTAAACAATATAGTCGATCAACTAACCAAGTATAAAAGGAACCTTGTAACTGTACAAGCAATAGAATGGCAGGTAACAGAATTCTAAATTAACCTAAATATACCATGTACTACAGCCCAGGTACAAATAACAAACACGAATTTGGCTGTGGTTGCATAACAAGCAGACGGATCCAAACAAAACTATTTGTTTGGTTTCGTATAGCCCAATGACAGAATCTGTTGCATTATTGTAAAGATGAAAATGAAGGATTTATTTAGAATCAACCAGCCTCCGCATTTTCAACCAGTTTCCTTGATTTTCGCTTGTTTATACTAACATTTGTTATTGCCTTCGTTGAATTATTTTAATTATATTATGTGTCCCTAAATATTTGGGAATTTTGGGCTATGCATTTTTTTTTGCTTAAAAACGCCGAATTCTCTATATTAAGAGATTTAACGCCCAGACTAGGCGACCTGGTTTATCCGACAAAAGCAGAGACTCGAACGACTTGCCGCTCTCGTGCAGGTACCGATACTTAGCACTCTTTATTTAAGTAAACTCAAAATTATCGAACCCGACTATGTGAATCCGAGGGCCGTATTCTTTGTTTCACAGCTGATACAGTAAGCTGCCATTGTACTCGGGTAGCCACCGCGTTCCCTACGCCTGCCACCCCCGATACTCTCACCCCGCGTTCCCTCTTGCCTCTCGCTGACCACCCGCCCCGACGAAGGTCCCTAGGTCCCGAACGTCTCCCGTTAAGACATCACCACGACTGACCCATGTACCCGACCGCCCGTTAAGCCAATGACGTCACGGTTCACCACCCCCCAACAACCGCGGACCGCTCCCGATCCCAAGGACACCACCCCTGCGCCTCACCCACGCCCCGGCACCCTCCTACAACGCGCCCCGAGAACGTGCCCCGACTCCACCTGACACACGACGGAAGTCCTCCCGGTAGTCACGTTAGGTTAGCCCCTTTGCCGTTAGGTGTCCTCAAGTGTCCCCGCATTTTGGGACCACGTGCTTTTTGTCCTCAAGTGTCCCATCCTCTACTGATATTCCTCATGCCTGCCGCAGTTGAAGATACAAGTGAAAAAGAGAAGGAAGCCTTTTATATGAGACTTGATAGGGACACAGAGAAAACACCTGGACGCAAAATTGGTCAAGAAGAAAAGCATGCAAAGATCACAGAAAGATAGATTACATAACGTAACAAACTCCTCCTCAGCCAGTCACAATCTAAGAATTAGAAGCATCGCATTTCCCCTCAAAGGAACCTGGATTTAATGTGACGGCAGAACTTTCAACCAGATGGACCACGTGCTGGTTGATAGCGATTGTACTTCAGTGTACCAAATGTCAGAGCTTAGAGCCAACAAAGCAATTGAATGGGATCACTTCCTATTTGAAGTCAAACTAAGGAAAAGGTAGAGTAAGTAAATAAAATGAAAACACAGAGAGCCCCCAAGATTAATGTATTTTTAATGAAATGAATATCTCCATCTAAGATTTTCTGGAAAACCAGCTCACTTATTCACAAAATCGGTAGTCGGAGTTTGCGTAACGCTGTTTGCCTAGAACAGAAAATACACGAAGGAATTCGTACATTAACTAAAGTATATCAGCATTAGACAATATATGGTTTTTCGTCGAGAAATTTAATCAGTTTCACACCTCAAGTGCTTGAAATACCAAATAAATATTTATGCAAACAAATTGAAAGCTGACAGAATACTCAGAATATATATAATCAAAATCACAAAATTATAACAGGACGCAAATAGAGAAACAAAACGGAGAGCGAATGGTACCATGAGGAATGTAAGGAGATACTGGAAAAAATGTAATAAAGATAGATGCCAATTGTTGCAGAGACCAACTAGAACAAGTAATTGGAATATGATAGGCTCTGAAGAGAAGCCAAATATATTTTTAGAAGAAATAAGAGATATATGATGAATAACCAGCTATTAGAAATGCGGTCAACCTTGATAAGAATGAGAGAAGAAATTTTTCCAGGATCATCAAAATAGTCTAAATACAATGAAACGATGTGCATGGATTAAAATGAAAAAATGCTTGAAAATTGGTGATGAAGTGATATATTAAAAAATTACTTCGAGGAGCTACTAAACCAAAATAACAACAAGGGATGTGGATAAGACAGAACATAAACTTAATAACCCATAATGGGAGCACCAAGTATAAATAAAGTAAGAGATAGTGTCTCTAGAATAAATGGAATAAATCACCTAATATAAACACTATCCCAGTGAAAAGTATACAACAATGGAGAGACGAACTATTAAAGAAAATACATTAACTAATAATTAGAAAACACAAAAGCGAAAAATACACTTCGAGATTTCCACTTTATATTGACAGAACGACACGTGTTTCGGCATACAATGCCTTTACCAAGTTTCACAAAATACTAAAACACTTATTCGAACTACACCATTATACATATACATTGTACTTTACCTAAATAATTACACAGATCCATTAAAAAGATTTAAGAGTGCAGATGGATTAAGATCTAACTGATTATTTACCTGAATATTTGTATCTGTTAATTTCTATGGATTCTAATAAATTAATTTTACTGGGACTATTTTCTAAATGTTAAATTTGTACATTATCGTTAAAGTTATGATTATCTTCTACTAAATAACGTGCATAATTAGATTTATTATCCTGTGCTGAGTAACTTCTTTTGTGCACTCTAATATGGGTATTGAAATTTCTAAATGTCCTAACGATATACAGCTAATCGCAATTCCCGCAGTTAATTTTGTATACCCCAAAGAATTGTAAAAGGAGACAGAGCACTTTTAACACTAAACAATATACCTAATCAACCTGTGCAGCTATCGGGCGTTTGCCGGGCATCTTCCAGTTTACTCATGGGACACTCATCTAAAATATGTTGCAAACTCTGGACCTCTCCCCATATTTGCACAATGGGTTATCGGGTATTCCCCAACGGTGTAGTGTTGATTTGAAGTCGTTTAATATTGTCCATGTTTTTTTCTTGGAAAGTTGCAGTCATCTAGCCTTCAAGTATGATTGTCTACCAGTTGTTTATTGAAGACATCTGCAGTAGCCCATAGTGACTGCAATTCGCGATCAGCATCGAAATTATTGTCAGCCAGCTCTTTATCTCTAATTCAGAAGGGTCTACAAAATTTGAGTCGTGTGGAGTCAATTCGGTAAGAGTGTATAGTTGGTTTAAACGATGCTGATTTTCTTTGAAGGTCTGGAGGTTGGATGTTAGTCAAGACTGGCAGCTACTCCCTATTAGTATCAAACCATTAAACAAAAATAGCAGAGCACAAAACACCAATAAGATAGAAGGTGACATATGGTTGAGAAACCTGGAATTTCTCAAAGAGAATGGAAGAAACGTTGTCAATATTCGATGGAGTATTAGATAAAGATTTTGAACTGAGGCAGTTGTACAAGATAATAGAATATATTAAAACTCAACACCTCAGATGGGCAGGGCAAGCGTAGGGAGTAGGATTTTCAACAGATCAAAGCAGGAAACAGAAAGCGACAATGTTCAAAAATCTGATAGAAGGACAATGTGCAAAAAGGTGGCAACGACGTCCTTGGTGTATGTAGTCGGCAGACATTGGACGTTCCGTAGGGCTGTCGTATCACTGGAAGAAAAGTGGTGTTACATTTTTGAATTCAGAGGATAATTCTAAATATTTTTTTATGATATCGCCTTATACATATTTTTAACTATTCCTTTTAAAGTGTTGTGATAGAGTCGTCAGTTTATAGGTTATGGGGAAAAGTCGTTGGTTTTTTATCGCCACACGTCAAAAAGAATTGAAACCTGGTTGTTCAATTTCACTTTATAAAGATTTCTAATTATAACTACATATAAAATCTGAAAAAGTAACTTGTATGTTGGTTCGCTATAACTTTTAACAGGACAGTCAACATGAATAAGTCTTTATTTGATGCGCAATTTTCTGTGCTTCAATTAGCGTCTCTTCAATATAAAGCAAACTACCACAAAGAGGCTGTAGATGCTTCGAATATAAACAAGCTCTTGTTTAAGGCTGCTCTTTTCTCTAGAGCCGAAAAGTTTCGTGTTTATATTGTGGTAGTTTGTTGTAGTTTATTCGCCTCAAATTAATTACTTCATTAAAGTTTTCTATAACTTTATAAGGAAACGTTAAATTTTGCATTAAAAGTTTTGCTATAAACAGATTTGGAGGATAACACCATTATCCTGAGTGAAATCTGTCGAAGTAAAAGCTGATGCTTCCGTTCGGAAATTAATTCTGTTTAAATTAGGAAACTATTATTTTCAAGGATACGACAAAATCAATGCATTATACTTTATACTTTGTGAATTTATTTGCAAAATCATCTCCGTTTTCTACCCTTAAGGTTGCTTCAACAAACAGCACGAAAAGTTATTCAGTTTTGATACATTTTGTATATAAACTACTAGAAATATGGATAAATGTTTTAGAGGGGATTAAAATAATTTATATTTAAAAAAGAACCGACTTTAACTGGCTTAAAATAAAAACCGTTTAGAAACCGTGTGCAATCGATAACTAGTTTATGACATTTTTTTATCTGATTTAAGGTATAATTCATATCTTTCCCTCATCTCTAATTTGTTTTTTTTTATAATATCCACATATTTTTTAAACTATTTTATTTGTTTTATTATTTGGCCCACATTCTATAAGGTTAACTCAAATTCACCCAATATTGCAACCACCCTGTACATGTTTCTGTGTATTGGTCACACATTATGAAGACGCGAGATGTAAGACCGACATCTAGGATTTTCAAGAGAATCAGTACACAGAGGTTCCGAATCTGGAGCCGTTCCGTGTAATTGCTGTTCTCCGTTAACTCCTAGGTCTTACATCTCGCGTCTTCAAATTTAACGAAAAGCATCAAATGCATAAAGAAGTGTTCGAGAGGAATTGTGGGAAGCGCAACTGATGAAGGTTCCCGGCCAGAAACAATATATATTATATTTATATATAATATATATATTGTCTTGCGTACAAAGGAATGACACCTCGAAGAGAGTATTCAATATCTCTGACAGGTGAAGTAACCTGAATATTTTATCGTGACATTCTGTCCTAGGAGTTGAGAGAGAACAGCAATTACACGGAACGGCTCCAAATTCGGAACCTCTTTGTACTGATTCTCTTGAAAATCCTAGATGTCGGTCTTACATCTTGCGTACAAAGGAATGACACCTTGAAGAGAGTACACACATTATGAATTATTTGTCTATCATTTTCACCCTGTACAACGATAATTCAACTCTACACGATGTTGCAACCGCCCTGTATAAGTATTAATCCTCTTCACTCTATTGACGGTTTCTATTTTTCTGTTGCTTAAATCACCCTGTATACCTATAATTTTTACTTCGCCCAATATGACAAGTTAAGCAACTACTTATGTTCCACACTATGTAAGATTTTTTTAACCACCCTGTATAACTATAAGACCACTCCACCTTATATTTCAATCATCCTGTATATGCAACTGCTTCTAACATTTTTTGAACCCTCCGCCCTATAATTTAATTTTTAAGTTTTTTTATCCACTCTGTATAACTCACTTCACTCTTATTTCAACCAACTTGTATCAGTAACTCTTATGTGCCACCCAATACAACATTTTTTTAACAACCCTGTAGAACTTTAATTCTATTTCACCTTATGTTTCAACCATCCTATATATGGAACTGCTTATATACCACCCAATATAACATTTACTTGTAAGGTTTTTTGAACCCACCTGTCTAACTGTAATTTTACTTGGCTCAATATTTCAACTGCCCACATTGCTTGCTGCTTGAATTTCGATGCACGCAGACACCTACCAACATATAGAAAACATCGCTTACCTAAACAATTTTCGTTTTGATACACTAATGGAATATATTGTGTTATTTCGCTCGACTGCAATGAAAACCGTTACAAGCACCCTGTACGATATACTTTCATTAAGGATTTGACATTCACATTCATGTTTACCGTCTTTTTATAAATATTTTTACTATATAATACGGAATCAAGCTGGAACATCTCTTTATCATAAGTACTGCCTATAGACGGAGAGAAGCAATCTGAATTAAAAAGACAGTGACGAAATGAGGGCGTCCGTAATGAAATGTAATGTTCCTATTTCTTCTTCTTCCTTTTTCATGGTAGGCATAGTTCTTTCGTCGTTGCTCATCTAATCATAAATCACGGAAAGGTTATCCACATTTTCCGTGGCTTTCCGGTATTTCTCCTTCCCATTGTTGCTTTATCGCGTGCAATGTTAAATTCTCATTTCTTTCATTCGGTATATACGAGAATCCAGTCGTTAATATCTTCCATCTTATATGATCGTCTTATGTTGTTACCCAACTCCCTGTCTACTATTGTTTTACCGGCCATTTTCATTTCGCGTGTTCCAAGGATCTATTTCGTTTTTGTTTTGCATGCGTGTGTAAATTGGATGACAACCCAAATTGTTATGACGTGAAGCTGATTTGATGATCGAACCGGAAATTGACCATAGGAATTCGAGTTTGGACTCGTTTGATCCGTTTTGACGAGTAATTTGGTACTCTCTTCGACGTGTCATTCTTTGTACGCAAAACATATATATATATATATATATATATATATATATATATATATATATATATATATATATACATATGAATATACATATATATATATATATATATATATATATATATATATATATATATATATATATATATATATATATTGTTTCTGGTCGGGAAACTTCATCAGTTGCGCTTCCTACAATAGAATGTCCTCTCGAACACTTATTTATGTATTTGATACATAGCGCGTCGACAAATTTACTGCAATGTATCAAATACATAAATAAGTGTCCGAGAGGACATTCTATTCTGGGAAGCGCAACTGATGAAGGTTCCCGACCAGAAACAATATATATTATATATATTGTACAAAGAATGACACCTCGAAGACAGGTGAAGTAACTTGAAAATTTTATCGTGACATTCTGTCCTAGGAGTTACGGGAGAACAACAATTACAAGGACCGGCTCCAGATTCGGAACCTCTGTGTGCTATGTTAGTCTGAAGTTGGTAGACAATGTAACTCGTTCCTCGAAATTTCCTTGGACTTCCATCGTCTTGAAGTGGTTGATCTCACAACGTTTCAATAGCTGTGTATCTGCTATCGTCATCAGGTCATCATTCACCTGCATATATCCGTTTTCCACGATTAACTCTAACATTGTCAACAATCACAGCAACAGGAAATTTTTCTTACGAAAGATTGATTACACATTGTGATAGCATGATTTTCTACATTTTCCCTTGCATTCTTTCGAGCAATATCAATTAAAATTTTCTTCTCGTTTAAAACAGAATTTAACTCAAAACTTCCATCTTTATCTTCAATTTGGTTGCATAATAAACCATCATCCAAAATTACGTCGAACGTTTCAATGGAAAATTCATCGTTTTCTGCGACTTTGCTATGTGGTGAATTGGCTGTGTGTACTCCTAGTAATTGCTCTAACTCTTCTTTGTGTCCAGCTGTTCAACATATTCCATAGGTAAATTTGATGTTTTCAAACCCCATTTCATTCTTGTTCCGAATAAAGCTTCATAGGGAGTTTGCTTTATACCCTCATGAAAAGCTCTATTTTTCATAAGTTGAACATATTTAAAATCTTCTGACCACTTGGTTGTTTGGTTAGCCGAAACGTGCGCATGCGCACCACATTACTAGCACTTGCGATATCCTATTTTGTATGCTCACATTTACCAAAACGACATAGTCATTGTGAATTCAATGTACATTTCCCTTATTTGAAATTGTAAATGTTAGTTGAATGCACATTACCCAAACGAAGAGGCAAATGTGCACATTTACCGGAAAATGTGTACATTTGCCGCAATATCTACTTTTACCGTAACATATATATTACCAGGTAATTACTAAAAAGTGATTTTCTACTGTTTACATTTTGAATAAAAAACAACTTCTGACCAATTCATTAGAAAATAACAGGTTCTTTTCTTAAGCCAAGAGTCCATCAATATTCAGAGCGCTTTGCTTCCACCTACAATCCCCTAATGAAGAATAATGAAACTGAACAGGAAAATTCTCCTTTTTTGAATTATTAAGGATTCGATCAATTCAATGGCGACCCTTAGAGAAAAACTGACCTTTTATATTTTTGTTTATTGTACAGAAGGGCATTGTTTGCCTTTTCACTGATGGTTAGTTTGTGTTTCTTACAAATCCGTGCTTTTATCAACGACTTATTGAAGTGAATCTGAAGTTGATTGGGATTTGCCAAGATTGCTTTTCTTCCTCGAATTTTCTCCGGGAAAAGCTAACTTTAACTCAGAATTATTTCACACCAGAATAAATTTTAGTATTTAGGAATCCTGCGTGAAGAAAAGCAAATTAAATAATTTAACTATTATCAAATCCATAACTGCAATGGTCTTGAAACAAGTAAATTGTTTGCACTGTACGGTTGTACGTTTAAATTTAAATGATATTTTTGTGTATAAATTTTAACGATTAATATGCAACAAACAAGAAAGAAAAGTTTATTTTACAGATTTGAAATAAGGAATATCAAATTATTAAAAATGAAGAATAATTAGCTTGAACTAGTGACGTGTGAAATCGATTATCACTAATCGATTAATCCATAAGAATCGACTAACAAAAAATTCCACAACGCTACTAATTTTTCTGTTGATCGTGGTTTAGCATGTCAACGCTGTCACCAAAAAATGGCGAATCCCTTGATATTATCTATGGAAAGCAGCATGTCCTCCAGACCTTCCGTAAAAAGCTGGGTTTGGGATTAAATTCCAATGCTGCAAACGCCTAACTGCGTTGTTTAGAAGAACGTACCGTGATGAGATCGATCAATTCCGTAACTAGTCATCAAGAAGTATCAACGACAACATTTCAGCAAAAAATTATTAAATCAACATTAATGTGAGATCATTTTGAAAGGAAAAAGCTTCTTATGTTGCTTCATCCACATGTACAAGCGAGAATATAATACCTTTAAGACAATTCTTAGAATTACCATTGCTTGACGGAAGAGCAATCTTTTGTTTATAGGAAGATCATAAAAACTAATAATCCATAATTATATGTAGTGAATTTAAAATACCAGTTACCTCAGAACCATCCGAAAGAGTTCTTTCTAAAACGCGTACTACGACCAATTTAAGAAGAAACCGATTACTCCCAAAGCACTTAGATTCCATAATATTTCTTAATTCAAATTGGACACTGTTTGAAATGTATAAATGTGTCAGAATTAATAATTGTAGTTTTTGACTTTGCACTCATTATGTTTAATTTTTGTTCTTTAGATATATTTTTTAACTTTATACTCTTAATGTTAAACATAAGTTGTCATAATAAATCTCAATTGCATGAGTTTTATAATTTTAAACAGAAATCTTTCAAACTTTAATAGTTTTATTTAGTGAGAATTGCGATTTATAAGTCGTTTTATGGTTTCTTAAAAATATCTTGGCATTTTGGCACCAAAGTGAAGAAGAACTACCTTCATAAATCATTAAAGATTTTAATCGATTATAAATCGATTATAGAATGATTTATGTTATAGGCATAATCGATTAACGAATTTTTAAAATATCTTAAATCTTAAACGCTACAGAGGTAAGTAAAACCTTTTGAGTGGAATAGAAGGGCATAGTTAATAAGGAGTATCTTCATCTCGAGCTCTAATTACTGGTGGCATCTTTCTGGGGATGCTACTAATTACAGTTTAAATATATTCTTGCAGAATTAATTGCATTTCATTCATGTTGTATCGCAAATCAAAACTCTTCTAGTGCATTTGGAACATGATTTGTATACGACTTTTTAGCTCATCCCACAAAACTGTTCAATGGGATTTATGTCTGAGCTATATGGTTGCCAATTTAATCTTTTTTAGTATATTTTTGATGTCGGTGCCAAGCAACAATCAAGTCTGATGAATTAGTAGATAAGTACGTAGTAAGTTTTAGATTTGCTTGCCACCGGCTTCAAAATATACTAGATTGGTAGGTAATTAATTTGTACAGAATGAGCACCTTTTAATGTTTACATTTTTTACTTCCTGGATAGGTACCTAACAACATTGAATGTGTTATTTATTTGCTAAAGTTGTATTTTGTTATAATTATTTTTAGCTTTTTAGTTATAGGTAGAACTCGGTTATATATTTTTTAAAAATGTTTTATTGAGGATATTTTTAATATACTAGTCACTAGTCATTCGACCAATAACTTCCACGAGTTCGGTACGTCTCTCAGAATGAATATCTTCCAAAACCATTATACCGCCACCTCCAAAACTAACAGAGTCTGTGTGAGGTTGCAGCTGCTGTATCGTTCCCGTACTCTTCTATACACATGATTTCGCCCATCTGGCTTCCTTAATTGTATTCTAGTCTCATCAGTGAACAGAACTTTTTTGCCAGTCCTCAATTTTCCTTGTGTTCTGGCCAATTGCAATAGTGGAGTCGTTTTGTGAGTTTCGAGAAGACGTGGCGCGTGGTCTTGGCTTTAAACTCACTTCCTTTAGACTTGTTCTAACTGCTCTCGAGCTAACATTAACATGTCTTACATTTAGTAACTGATTTTTGAGATATGTGGATGTCAATAAGCGATTTCGAGTGGAATTAAGTACCACAAAACGGTCATCATTTGCTGGAGTACATCTTTTGCTCCCTTGCACGCGTCTTCCTACAAAATTTCCAGTCTCTTGATGTCTTTTTAAAACATTCGAGACTGTATATTGACCTCATCTAAGAGGCCGAGCGATTTCTTTTTGTCTATATCCTTCCGCATATAAAGCGACAATTTGTGCTGCTTCTGCTTCCCTGCAATGTCTTACAGGTGGCATAATCTATATATAAATAGGCAAACACTAAACGGTTAGGTACCATTTTCTCCTTTGTCTGTCAAACCGATTTTCTTTATTTTTAGTTTGTTTAGTAGCTACAGACGACCTTCAGTGCAGAATGCTAAAATTAATTTATAATATTGTTTCAATAATTAAATAATAAAATAATAAAAAAATCATTATTTACATGCATACTGTCGATGCCAAAGAGTGCCGATAGATTGCTTGGAGAGAAAATCATAAGATCGGTTGACTCTAATGTGAAAGACAAACTAATTTAAATGTAAAACTAAAAGTTTTGGCCCTTCGCTAAAGTTATCCTACATAGTCATACTATTGAAATAGAACCAACGAAAAATTATAATACATAATAATCGCCGTTTATTGGGCGCCTGCAAGTTTGCAGTTTGCAACTTTCATTGCATTATAAATATTGTTTTTTTCAACTAAAATCAGAATTATTTTGCACCTCATCAAGTTATTTCTGATATTTCTTCTTTATTTTAACCTTATACTTTACTAAATTTAGAGTCCTTTTATTTTTGTCGGGTAACTTTCATATAAGTTTAACTAGGATTACAGAAAATTGTTAAATTATGACAACACTGAATGCTTAGCCATCTGCCCGAAATTTGTTTTAAATATTGACATTTTATTACTTTTGTAGTGATTAAGTTGAAAGTTTTCAATTCAGTGAGACAAGATTTCAAATTATTTTCAAGGTTTCAATTTCAATTCACAGAAAAAAATTCTCAAAAATAGGTGATTTAACTACTATTAATTATCAGTATGTGATTCCTATTTCTTTATATTTTCTACATAAAAGAGAAATCGTCATGGGTTAGGTACTACGTTGGTAAGTAAATTTTTTATATTGAAAATCATACTCAAAATTAATGTTTTCTGACAATGTGGGTATCTTATACTTAATTAATTTTACATTACATGGTCCCATTGCTGCAAAGTTCTGAATGTTAAATACATTTTAAAGATTTATTTGAATCTATTAGGTTAAGTTAGGTACATTTATTCTAGAGTAATATATATTGTTTTATATATATTACCTTTCAAATCGTAAACTGCTGGCTTTAAAGTTTACAACCTAAATGTTCAAAAAATTGAAATACAAAACGCTCTACGTGACAACAGAAACCACTGCGTAATTATATATGCTAAAAATTTGGGGCTCACTTGAAATTTGTAAGAGAAATTATTAGAAAACCCCCATAGTAATTTTAGGGACAAATTATACAATTAAGTGGAATATAAAAATTCAAATTTCAAACGCATCATATCAGATAAAAGGCTCATAATTACAAATTTATCATATTTTTAAATCATTTGTTTAATAGATATTAAGAAAAATATTAAACATCGACTTAATTCCCACTTTAGAAACTACACTATTTAAATTTTGAAAAATATATTTTATTTGTATTTTTAAATAATTTGAATAACAGATTTAATAATTTATTATTTAAAACGTTACCTATTTTGCCCTATATCTTCCAATCTACAGAGCCCCAAAATTCAGACAGTAGATTATAAAAGGCTTCCCTGAAAGTTTATTAGTAAAATAAAACTCTAATGTTAATTTTTATAAAAATCAAGCGAATCCTGAAGCAGATAAAATAAAAAGTGTATGTGTGGAAATGAAATTTTTTATCAATTTAAATCGCTTCCTTTAAAAGATATTACGGTAAATATAAGAAAATGCACTTATTCCCTGCTTCTCTGAAAGTGGTACGGAACCCTTAGTATGCGAGTCCAACTGGCACTTGACCAAATTATTTTATTTTGTTCATTATGACCCTGATATCTCAAAAACTGTCAATTTTTAGACTTTGGTAACTTTTGATCATGACGTCATGAAGGACAACATGCCAAAATTGCAGCCAATTTGACCGGGAACCCAAATCCATAAGTCCTTTTCAACGATAATTTAGAATCTTGTTCGAGTAACAGTGATAATATTCGATAATTTTGCCCAAGAGTTTATAATCGGTGGCTCCAATTGAGGTAAAACTTTTCAAAGGACTCCTCAGACTTCTTAAGGGCAGTGGTTTTCGTTTTTTTTTAACAATCTGGTTTTTCGAATTTCTAAACTAGTATAGATAGATGAATAGAATCGTGCTTTTCTGGTGTACTTTTAAGGTTTAACAACTGGGGAGTGTTTTTTTGGCTATGGTAAAATTACTTTTATGTTTTTTGGACAATAACACCACAATCGAAATAAAACGACGTATATTGAAGGAAAACCAAACGTTTCAAAGTCTATTATATGGTAAAATTTTTGAGGTTGTACGAGTTCCTTGACCTTGGATTGGGTTTCAGTGTCCAAAAACAGAACAGAATGGGATGGTTTGGTTAAATGTATATAATTTTAATTTGTGAGGCTGTTACCTTTAATAGTTAACGAATCTGTTCAACCCAAGTGTCAATATAAAGAAAAAGCTGATTAATGAGTCATGATTGACTGTCTCAGGGGAAGGGCTTTCACCATCATCGAATTTTTTCACAAACATTGTAATTTTTTTAAACTCTCTATGGTTATTAATTAACTATTTTGCAAGTTAAGCAATAAAATTCTTGCGGTTCATCAGTCACCGGCCCTTATGCGCCACGCTTTGTTATCTTCGACTACATCGGCGAAATTTAAATTCCATTTCTCTCCGGCCCGATAAATTCTCCTCTCTCTAAACTGCGCTACATCCCAGAGTATCTCCAATTATCCGAGGAATGAGAAACTGAGTACGAGAAGCCTTACTAAAGCTATGTTTTATTAGATCAAAATCGTTACACTGCTTAATTGGCTTTAAAACTATAGTTGGGGAATAACCCGCGGAAGATTGAGTGCGTAACGAATTTGTGTACAAAGAGTCTGTTGCTGAAAACGACTATTAAGGATATTTTGGGCAACGTCTTCATTCGAGCATATTTGATTTCTGGAATGATGAAATGAAAATAGGCATAAATTTCGTTGTCTGAAAAAAAAATAGATAAGACACATAGAAATTATGCCACTCCTCCAGTAATAACATAGTTTAAAAAATTATAATTTTTAAAATGTGGATTTTTAAAAATTATGTTTAACTAGATGACCCGTCCAGACGCAAATCGGCGTATTTGACGTACTTATCTTGGACATCTTTTTAACCGACTTCCAAAAAGGAGAAGGTTATCAATTCACCTGCAACTTTTTTTTCATGTATGACGAGCGATTATTCAAAAACGGCTTGGGCAATTTTGATGATTTAAACTGCATTATATTAAGGAACACGACAGAAAGGTCCCATATAATTGTTTATAACATGAGAATTACGGCTTTCCGGAAAATTAGAAAAAAAAGTAAATAAGGGACTAGATTTCAGTGAATTTCAATGAATCTTCACTGTTTTCTCTAAAACCGCCCAAGAAATTATATATATATATATATATATATATATAACATAAGACTTACCATTTTTCTGAAAATCGGAAAAATATTATGGTAAATGTCAAATTTTCATCATAAATCTCTAGTTTAAATGTCAAGATATACCATGAAAGTATATCGTACAGGGTGTTTGTAATGATTTTCATTTTAATTCGTTAGAAGTAAATTTTTTTAAAGACGGAGTTAAGTTGGGGGGCTTTTTGTCGCGTGAAATGGTTAGTTTATCGAAACGAACGTTTGTTACTTTGGCGAACTTTTGTATATGGTATACGATTGTAGGTAAGTGCGTGCGTGCATTTAATATTAAGTGGTACATAAGCAGTTGTATACATAGGATGGTTGAAGTATATGTTGGAATTGAATTAGTTATACAGGGTGGTTCTAAAAATATTGTATTGAGTGGCACATAAGTAGTTGCTTATACAAGGTGGTTGAAATAAGAGTAGAGCAAAAGTATAGTTATACAGAGTGGATAAGGCGGAGAATAATTACAGTTATACAAAATGCTTTAAAAATTGTCAGAAGCAGATGAATATACAGGATGGTTGAAATGTAAGGTGGAGTATAATTACATGTATACGGGGCGGTTTAAAAAAGTTATATAGTTTGGAACATAAGTAGTTGCTTAGACAAGGTGTTTGAAGTTAGGGTGAGGTAAAATTATTGTTATTCATGGTGTATGAAAAATATGTTATATAAGCATAAGCAGTTAGGATATTTGAATTATAGGACGTAGAACGGTGTATAATTTTATAAACTGGTTCAAACAATTTTAGAAGCAGTTGCAAATACCGGGTTGTTGAAATAATGGTACAGTAAAATTATAGTCTTAAAATGTGGTTCAAAAAGGTGAATTTTGTTATATAGGGTAGACCATGAGCAGTTGTATCAATGGAATATTACACATATGGGGCGAAGTAAAATCATTGGTATACAGAAATAATTTAAATAATAGAAAAATAGAAAAAATCAACAGTGTGGAGAGGATTTCTACTTATACAGGGTGGTTTTAAAGATATCAGGACCGTTGTAATATTGTGTTGAGTTGAATTATAGTTGTACAGGGTTATTGAGAAATTGATACACCAATAAGTTATATAGGGGTGACCAATACACAGAAGCATATACAGTGTGGATTCAATATAGAGTGAATTAGTTACATATATAGAAAGTGGTCCAAATAATAAAACAAATAAAAAATTAAAACTTATTTGGAAAATATTGATAAAGAATAAACATTAGGAAGGGAGAAAGAGAGAGGGAGAAAAAGAGAGAGAGAGATAAGATACGCTAAAATTTTCAATTGAATTGTATCTTAAATCAGATAAAAAAGAAGATATGTCTGAAAATAGTGATTGATTGCACACGGTTTCTAAACGGTTTTTACTTTAAGTCAGCTGAAGTCGGTTCTTTTTTAAATATAAATTATTAATTGGTTATTTTCACAACTCCTACATTTTCAGATATTTTGTAAAAACAATATTAACATTATCATTCACGTGCGAATTTTATATGACAATAAAACAACAGCTTCTAAAGCATTGTTTTAATATTTAATTTGAAGAGCTAGACATATTTGACATGTTTGAGATTTTTGACATTTGATATTGTAATTTTTCCGTTTTTCATTTTAGTTTTTTGACAGTTGTTTTCATTGCCATATTTGACATTTTTGGTATTTTGACATTTTTGACTTTTTTAACATTTTTTACTTTTTTCACATTTACAGTGAAGCTGAAATTTTTAGTTATTTCTGTTAGTTTTAGCATTTTCGATGTTTTGTATATTTAAAATATTTTAGAATTTTCTTAATTTAGGTTTTGGAAGAATAATTTTCAAGATTTTGACAAATTTTATATATTTTTTTATATTTATTCCTAACACTTGCAGGTTTGTTTAATTTTTAATTTTTTTTTGGGATTTATTTTCATTTTATAATTCTTTGCCCCTTAACATTGTTTATTTTTCCGACGTTTTTTAATTTTTTTGAGATTTAACCTGCGATTAATCAGTGAATCACTGAACACTTGTCAGTTTTTCCCAAACCCTCCATAAATTCAATATTTTCAAAATGTCGAATAATATCCTATCAATTTAAAGAAAAGAGTCGATTTATCAATTTTCATGCAACAAATAAATACAGATCCTAAAAATTATCGAGGACGTTATTTTCCCTAAATGATTAAATTAAGTTCTATTTACTTCAGGAAGAAGGCTATCAACTTTCACGTCTGCATGGTATTTCGCTCGCTAAAAATTTCTGAAACTCATTCCTACATTCAATAATAGAATTTTCGCACAGTGAATTATTAAATTTTTCTTATAAAATTGACCCTATTGGCAAATTGATAAATCTCGTTTTTATATATTTAAGGAGAAAAGTATATATGCTTGTATCACTTGTAGTTTCCAAGATATTAAATTTCAGTAAAAACAATATATACCCCACTGCCTATAGCATAATCAAACATTTTATCAAAATAAAATTTGGCCAAAAATGTCAAAAACCGAAAATATTAAGAATGTAAAACATATCTACCAAAAATTTCTAATTGTATAAAATACCCAAAATATCAAAAATGTTTAAAATACATATAAGTAACAAATGTTTAAATTAACAACATAAATATCGAAATTTTAATATCTTAAAAAATATACCAATAATGTCGAAAAATGTGCTAAATTACTAGAATATCAAATATCAAAAATCTCAAAACATATAAAATAATAATATCAAACTTTTAAACCATAATTTAAATAACTAAATATAGCTGTTCTGGAGGATTTTATAAGTCGTTTCAGGCTAAATAAATTTCCCAAAACAATTCAAATAATACAAAATGCCAGCAAAAAATTTGCATATGGTTCTCTGTTTGTGATATTTTAAATTAGAAATTTGACGAACGTCAGAAGTTAGAACACCACAAGAAAGGACAAAATTACCAGCCTTACCAAGTTTAACGATTCATAAGTTGTTGTTGAACATGGTCGCTTGCAATTCTTTTAAATTCGCGAATTTATTTACGTTTACTTTGCTTTTTAAGTAACCCCCAAAAAGTAATCTAGAGGTGTCAAATCTGGCGATCTGACTGGACACTCAATCGACCTTCTCCTTCCTATCTTACGATTCAGGAATACCTCATCTAAATAAGCACGGACAGGTGCTGCATAATGAAAGGGTGCACCATCTTGTGGAAGATCACATTCTTTATTTGGATATAAATTTATTGGGTCAGGAATAAGGTCGCCTTGAAGAAACTCCAAATATCTTGCACCAGTTAGGTTTATGTTCTGTCGCATCACACTTTCACTTTTTGAAAATAATTTGGTCAAGTGCGAGTTGGACTCGCATAGTAAGGGTTCAGTACCACCTTCAAGATTCTAATATTCCAGTTTCAGACAAGCAGGGAATGAGCTCATTTTCTAATATTTACCCTAATATCTTTTAAAGGAAGCGTTTTAAATTTATAAAAAATATACACTTTTATTTTCCACATATAGACTTTTTATTTTATTTTATCTGCTTCAGGATTTGCTTGATTTTTATTAGAATACATATGTTTTTAATTTTCTAATTTGGCCTTCAAAAATTTACATAGAGTTTTATTTTACTATCAAACTTTCAGGGAACCTTTTATAATCTACTGTCTGAATTTTGAGACTCTGTAGATTGGAAGATAAAGGGCAAAATAGGTCAAGTTTTAAATTATAATTTACTAAATCTGTAATTCAAATTATTTAAAAATACAAATAAAATATATTTTACAAAATTTAAATAGTGTAGTGGAATGTCTTCAATGGCACATTCGATAGAGAATATTCAAAAAAAATGTATGAATTAGATGTTGCGGTTTTAGTTCAATGCTGGTTCAATGCAAGTATATACTTGACGAAGGACCTTTAGCGGAACAATCAATAAACACGTGCCGTCACATAAACGAACCACCAAATAAAAGTTTTCACTAACCTTTTATGTCGAAGCTCTGGTGTTTTCTTGGGTCTTCTTTCTGCAGAGGCTAGCCCCGTAATAGCAGGAACAGTTTCTTAGAGCTTCGTCTGGACAACACGTTACACAAAAAATAGCGACGTAATGTTCATTGATTGAGCAAACAAAAATGCGGGTTTAACAACAAATGATGCGCTTTTGTAAACACAAAAGAAACAAAATGAAAGCGGTTTAGCGGTCGTTACGAACGAAGCTACTAACTGGCGAAATCGTAACGCAAAAAACAACAATAAGCGCCGTCTCTTCAGACGGGATCAAAGCGTGACCGAATAGTTCGGAGCACATTACACGAATCTCCCAAGCGTCCTAGCAGCTAGGGATCCGAAATACAAGTGACAATACTGTCTATATTTTACACGCAAAAAACACAATTAGCATTAGCGCGACGGAATGTTTTAGAAAAGGTGCAGAAGTTTAAATATCAATGAAGTAATTCAATCAAATTGAACACAATACACTAAACAAATTGCGGGAACGCACCATGTATTTTCTAAAGTGGAAATTAAGTCCATGTTTAAAATTTTGGTTAATATCTTCTTAAACAAATTATTTAAAAATATATATTTGTAATAAGAGCCTTTTATCTGATATATTACATGATGCGTTTGAAAATTGAATTTTTATTTTCCATTTAATTGTATAATTTGTCCCTAAAACTACTATGGGGGTTTTCTAATAATTTTTCCTATAAATTTCAAGTGAGCCCCAGTACCCCTAATTATTTTCAAAATTTTAGGTTTTATAGTTTCGGAAATAAAGCGAGAAATGACAATTTTTTATATCTTTATGTTAATATCTTGTAAACAATTAATTTTAAAAATATGAAAATTATATAATTGTATTCCTCATAATGAGCCCTTTCAATTGATGTATTGCATAATGCGTTAAAAATATATTTTTTTATTATCCGTTTAATTCCATAATTTGGCCCCCAATTTTAATATTAGGGATTTCTTCGTATGTTTCCTGTAAACAAAAAAAATGTAGATCTTATAGTTTTGGGAATAAAGGGGGGAATAGGTAAATTTTTAAGTTAATATCTTTTAAACAATTTATTTTAAAAAACATTAAAAAAAATAATTTGTATTCGTCATAATGAGCCCTTTGATTTGATATATTACTTGATTGGTTAGAAACAATTATAATTTTTTATTTTCCATTTTATTCTATAATTTGCCCCCACAATGAATATTAGGGGTTTCTCCTTATTTTTCCAATAAAGTTCAGGTGAGGCGCTATATCCCTTTTTTTAAATTTTATAGCTTATTGTTTCGGTGATAAGGGAGGGGGGAATGGGTATTTTTTTATATTTTAATTAATTTATTTTAAAAATAAGAGAAAAAATATTTCTTCATAATGAGCCCTTTTATTTGATATATAACATGATGCGTTAGAAACAATTTTAATTTTATATGTTCCATTTAATTCTGTAATTTGCTCCCCTAAATTAAAAGTAGAGGTTTCTCCGTATTTTTCCAGTAAACTTCAGGTCAGATCCTATACCTCTAATTTTTTTCAAAACTTTACGTTTTATAGTTTCGGGGATAAGAGAGGGGGGAAGGGGTAAATTTTGGTATATTTTCGTTAATATCTTCTTCACTATTTGTTTTTTAAATATGAAAAAAATATATTTGTGTTCCTCAGAATGGGACATTCATTTGATGTATTACATGCCTTTGAAAAAAAAAATTAATTTTCATTTAATTTTATAATTTGCCCTACAAAATTAATATCAATGGTTTCTCATATTTTTCTCTAAATTTCGGGCAAGGTTCTATATTTCCTTTTTTTTCAAAATTTTAGGCTCAGTAGTTTCGGTGATCAGGGGGGAACGGTCGATTTTTTTATTTTTCCCCCCAGAAATACCCCTAAAATTAAAATTTCTTCTTTTACGATAAGTACTCCTGATAGGGTCACCAAACTATACATTGATACCAAATTTCAACCTCTTCCGTGCAGTAGTTTAGGAATAAATTGCTGTGATGAGACAGAGGCAGAAATCCGGATTAATATTATAAAGGTATCCGTATATTTTATATACGGAACCCTAAAAACGTAGCCTGGTCAGAAAACGTTATAGTCTAAGATCCAGGATTAAAAGAATATAGCCTCATCTGTTAATTAGATGAAATAATATTTTACAGACTGATTTCAATGCACTGAATTGATGTAAACAACCTCTGCCACCCTAGGTCTGCTATAATTAATAATAATTATTTAATTAACAATCAGTTTGTTTATAATTATTACCTTCACATGTTAATTACATGAACTAAGCAGAAAATTTAAATATTTTATATTGCAAATCTTGTTGTAGTAGGCACCTATCTCTATAACTGCGGTATTTAGCTGCAGTCAGGTGAGAACATGTAGATAAATTTAACTTATTTCACTCATATGTTAATTAAAACTTACGAGCAGGTTTAGAAAGTTCCTAAAAAATTGAAGATATTTTTATGTGGCAGCTACCTCGAAATCGTTGCAGCCTTTATAAAAAAAGTTAAATTTCGAAAATTTAAACAAGACATGTTCTGACAAGAGATAGAGGGAGACGATTTGATTTATCACCATGCTGGAAATCGCTGAAACAGAATGTTGTGAGAACCATATCTGTTAACTCCATGTGGTTAAACACGACTGATACAGTCTGTATAAAACTCATTCCCAGGAGTGCGTTTGATTTAGAGGGTTACTTGAAACTTCGATGGTTTGTTCGAGAAGCAGTTCCACTCCATTGAAGATATTGTACAAGAGATAGTCAGTGATATTAATGATGATGACAACAATGAAAACACTTCAGATAAAGATTTTGGTCATTATGTTGCAACTTCTGATGAGTGGGAATAAGAATAGATCATTGATTTTCGGCTTACGGTTGTTTTAAGCTTAACTTGTTTTAAATATGATTTAGTTGCACTAATTTTGTACTTGACGTTTTTTGGGTAATAATAATAAAAACAACGAATATTTAAAAGCTATTGTTTATACTGACATTCTAAAATTTTTTAAATAAGTCATTTTAGCGTTTAAGAATTACAATAAAGGAATTTTATAAAAAATATAATAATTGAAGTATACAAAAATTTCACGGTAAGTGTAAAATATTGCTGTAATTTTTTTCAGGGCTACATTTTTTTAAATATTTTTACCGAAAACCTCTGATTTTTAAATTATTCTTTCAGAAACTAAACATTGCACAATATTCGAAAAATTCACAAAATTTAATAAATTCACAAATTATGTAGAAACTTTGAGCTATCGATCTATCTTTATCTTTCTTATATGCTTGAAAGAATTAGTACTATTATATCTCTCTCCTCGCATCGAGTTCCCATTGTAACGGTACATTTTAATTTTTTTCATATAAAGGGTGAGTTTTTCTTGATCTCGAAAACTAGCGGAGATAGAACAATGGTTACATTGGGAAAGATTTGCAGTTTTACTGGCCCAATTTAATGACACCTTCGGATTTTTGTAAAAAGTCATGGCTTACTAAACATTTTGAAATAACGCAATTCTGTCGATTTAGTCAAATCCCTCTAGCTCCTTTGTTTTTGATTTTATAAAAAGTGTCAATATCAAAATTGAAGGGAATTGTATCCCGAATATGATTGTCATGTCCTCGTTTGGGTGACAGCTCTCGTTTTTGAGATATGACACAAACTTATCTTTTTTTTTTGAATGGAAACCATAGTTGGCTATGACCTCAAAAAATCGGACATTTTTAGAGGTTTTCAACGATATAATACTCGATATAGTTATTCATAAAATTAACGGAGTTATGGATGCTTTTCTTTCTTATTTTCACTTTTAACGTAGTTAGCCACGAAATAAATTTTTTTATTAGGTATATCAGATATAACGAAAAAACTAAATAAGTAGGTAATTACTAAAAACTTAAGAAATTAAAGTACTTAATAATGGTTACAATTTATGTTCGAAAAGTCCACCATTGTTATTTAGACAAAAATTGCATCTTTTAAGATTGACATTACCGCTTTCCTGACAGACCGCCTATCAATTTCTTCAATTGCTTGTAATACCGCCCCCCTTAGGTCACCAACTGTCTCATACTTTCTTTTGTATACTTTGTTTTTTAGCTCACCCCATACATAGAACTCTATAACAGCCAAATCAGGAGACCGAGGTGACCATTCGCGTGGGCCATTTCTTCCTATCCAAGAGTTTGGATAGATATTATCTAAGTCTTTTCTTACTAATAACTAGTTAAGAGCAGGTGCTCCATCATGTTGGAACCACTCAATTTCTAAACAAGTTCTCAAATTCAAATTATGCAACATGTCTTGAAAAGTGTATTGCAAGAAATGCAAGTAGCGCTCCCCAGTAAGTGATTCGTCATAGATAAAAGGCCCTAGAATAGTAGACCCTATACTTTCAAACATTAAAACCAAATTTTATCTAGGGTCGTCTTTGTTCTACATGGAAAGGGTTTTCGTTAGCCCAGATATGCTCATTGCGTCTATTGAACATACCGCAGTTAGTAAATTTAGTTTCATCTGACCATAACACCTTTAATGGAAAACTGTGGATTGTCAAAGCACATGTCTCTAAACCATGTACAAAGTTTGAGAAACTGAAAGTTTGTACGGGTGGAACTTGTTCGCTTTCAGTACCTCAACTACAGTCCTTTGAGATGTGCCAGCTTCTGCCGCAATCTCACGAGTTGATGTAGATGAATTTTGATTTACCATTGCCAAACATTTATTTATGCTGCCTTCGTTAATTTGATTACGTTCCTTTGGTGGTTTATTAAAAGATCCAAATCTGCGTAAACTATCGTAAAGCCTCTTAAATGTACATAGAGCAGGTTGACGGCGATTAAAATATCTATGAAAGTATTTCTCAGCAGCACGAACTGAATTTTTATGGCATATGATATAACATTCCACCATATTCAGTTTTTCTTCGTTACAATATTCCATTTTATCACGAAAACTTGTCAATATCGACTGTCAGTTCAGCACTACTAATGGAATTACTCTGAAATGAGGAAACGTCAAAGTGAAAACAATCTTTTTTATGGCTACCTATGTTAAAAGGAAAATAGGAGAGAAAAGCATCCATAACTCCGTTATTTTTATGAATAACTTTATCGAGTATTATATCGTTGAAAAGCTATAAAAATATCCGATTTTTTGAGGTCATAGCCAACTATGGTTTCCATTCAAAAAAAGATAAACGAGGATAATCATATTCTGGATACAATTCCCTTCAATTTTGATATTTACACTTGTTTTATAAAATCAAAAACAAAGGAGCTAGAGGGATTTGACTAAATCTACAGAATTTCGTTTTTTCAAAATATCTAGTAAGCCATGACTTTTTACAAAAATCCGAAAGTGTCGTTAAATTGGGCCAGTAAAACTGCAAATCTTTCTCAATTTAACCACTGCTCTATCTCCGCTAGTTTCCGAGATCCCCATACTGATGGGTATCAGCTTTTTGTATGGCAGCCAAACATTATTGTGTTTAGAATAAGAGGCGATTTAATACAGCACTTGAATTTTTAAATTAAAATATGAGGGAATTAAGTTAAATTTATCTACCTTTTCTCATCTGACTGCAGGTAAATATACAGGCATATATGGGTGCCTACTACAACAAGGTTTATAATATAAAATATTTAAATTTTTTGCTTAGTTCATGTAATTAACATGTGAAGGTGAAAATTATAAATAAATTGATTGTTAATTAATTAATTATTATTAATTGTAGCAGAGATATGGCGGCAGAGGTTGTTTATATCAATTCATTATATTGAAATCAGTCTATAAGATATTATTTCATCCAATTAACAGATGAGGCTATATTTTTTTAATCCCGTTTTTTAAGAAATTATCATTCGTGCATAGCTGTTGCAATTTGCTCGCACAATTAAATTCGACTATCAAAGTAATCTGTAGATAGATCATAAATAAGGCACGTTACTTATCATAATTCAACAAAATGTATATTTTAATTAAAAATCAGTTCATTTGCAGTTATATTTAAATTAAGAACTAAATTACACATTAGGAGTAATATTTGAATCGTAACAAAATAAGGACAAATATTTGAATTTTCCTGAAATCCATTACTAAGAATGAAACAGAGACAGGAAGTATATTTTGTATGAATTTTTGGCTTTCATTGTTCAGTGTTAATGACTGCTGCCCTTTTTGATATTTTTTAACTCAATTATAACGAAATTCTTTCCTGGAACTACGTGTTACCTAACTGATTGCCCCCTTTGACAAATGCTCGGACCATTGCAATGTGGACTATTCCGTCCGAGAATTAACGACACCACATAAAAAGGAACAAAGTCATTCAAATTCCTTTTAGTTTAAAATGCGAGGCATTTCAGTGACGTTGGCCTTTCAACAGAAATGAAATTTCAGCAAAGCTAAAACGGAAACTGTGACAGAATTAGAAAATTCCTCCCAACGAAATTTGATTTAAACTTAGTTATATTTACGAGGAAAAGTTTTTCTATATTTCGTTCACGGTAGACACTAACAAACCTTAATACGGTTAACTGGCATCATGAGTTGGGAAGAAGTTTAAAATGAGGTGAAGTTTGGCCTTTCAAAAGTTTTATTCCGTACAAAATGAGAAAACCCTTTACTTTTTCATACCTCAGAATAGTAGAAATTAATTGCAACTTAAATTTAGAAACTGAATTTAGGAATCTAGGTTACCCAGATTTCTTTAAAGAACTTTATTGGAGGAATCGATTTTGCGTTTTATGTCTGGTGTTATAAGTATATATTTGAGGTGATGCCTCGAAACTAGAGGCTGCTTGCCAGATAAGGCTGTCCCTATATTTAAATCTGGTGATAAGAAGTTTGAAGACGTGAGATGTAAGACCGACATCTAGGATTTTCAAGAGAATCAGTACACAGAGGTTCCGAATCTGGAGCCGTTCCGTGTAATTTCTGTTCTCCCTTAACTCCTAGGCAGAATGTCACGATAAAATTTTTTAGGTTACTTCACCTGTCAGAGATATTGAATGCTCTCTTCGAGGTGTCATTCCTTTTGTACGCAAGACAATATATATTATATATAAACATAATATATATTGTTTCTGGTCGGGAACCTTCATCAGTTGCGCTTCCCACAATTGAATGTCCTCTCGAACACTTCTTTATGCATTTGATGCATTTCGTTAAATTTGAAGACGTGAGATGTAAGACCGACATCTAGGATTTTCAAGAGAATCAGGACACAGAGGTTCCGAATCTGGAGCCGTTCCGTGTAATTTCTGTTCTCTCTTAACTCCTAGGCAGAATGTCACGATAAAATTTTTTAGGTTACTTCACCTGTCAGAGATATTGAATGCTCTCTTCGAAGTGTCATTCCTTTGTACGCAAGACAATATATATTATATATAAACATAATATATATTGTTTCTGGTCGGGAACCTTCATCAGTTGCGCTTCCCACAATTGAATGTCCTCTGGAACACTTCTTTATGCATTTGATGCATTTCGTTAAATTTGAAGACGTGAGATGTAAGACCGACATCTAGGATTTTCAAGAGAATCAGTACACAGAGGTTCCGAATCTGGAGCCGTTCCGTGTAATTTCTGTTCTCCCTTAACTCCTAGGCAGAATGTCACGATAAAATTTTTTAGGTTACTTCACCTGTCAGAGATATTGAATGCTCTCTTCGAGGTGTCATTCCTTTGTACGCAAGACAATATATATTATATATAAACATAATATATATTGTTTCTGGTCGGGAACCTTCATCAGTTGCGCTTCCCACAATTGAATGTCCTCTCGAACACTTCTTTATGCATTTGATGCATTTCGTTAAATTTGAAGACGTGAGATGTAAGACCGACATCTAGGATTTTCAAGAGAATCAGTACACAGAGGTTCCGAATCTGGAGCCGTTCCGTGTAATTTCTGTTCTCCCTTAACTCCTAGGCAGAATGTCACGATAAAATTTTTTAGGTTACTTCACCTGTCAGAGATATTGAATGCTCTCTTCGAGGTGTCATTCCTTTGTACGCAAGACAATATATATTATATATAAACATAATATATATTGTTTCTGGTCGGGAACCTTCATCAGTTGCGCTTCCCACAATTGAATGTCCTCTCGAACACTTCTTTATGCAATATACAACGGAATGACAACTCGAAGAGAGCATTCGATAAGAAGTTTGTCAATAACTACAGAACAATATCTCTACTAAGTTAAACTGGTAAAATCTTTGAAACAATTCTGACCCAGGAGTATTTTATTCTTGTTAAAGATCGGCTTTCCGGATTTTTTAAGAAGTGTTATAAAATTCATTCTACGCCGTCAAAATTAAGAAATCTTCTAAATAAATCGTTCCGAAAAAAAAAGAGAAAACGAAATAAAAACGGCTGCATATAAAAACAATCAACAACGGTAGCCTCGAAATTTCGATGGATATAAAAAGCTAAGTTTGACGTAATTCAGAAGTTGAATACCATCCATATTAGCTCCCGAGAAGATAGGAAAATTCTTCGAACGATTGAATTGAAATATTAGTCATTTTGGTTTTGCAAGAGAGTTTATTTTGATTAAAATAAAGACAATGAAAGTGATAGTAATTTGTGAAATTCAACACACGGAATCTATTGTAATAGTATGAATGAGTCAATCAGTATGTGCTGTGTATACCGGTATTCCACATGGTACATCATCCGACACTGGTGACCAAACTTGTGAATTCTGGTGTGCATGGCATGGTGCTGGATGTTATTTGTTTATATATCTTCAACAAAATCCAATATGTTGCTCTTAACAATGCAAAGTGTCACTTCTATCGATGCCGGTGTTCCTCTAGGGTCACTTCTGGGTCCCTTATTAGTTAGTGTTTTCATTTCAGACGTAGCTGAATGTTTCTCTTTTTTTTAAGCACTCTTATGTCTTGATGGCATGAAAATCTATCGAAAGATTTCAATAATTAATGATTACCAATTAATTCAAGCCGACTAACTTCTAATAGTTTATTCTAATTCTGTCAAATCAACAGACCAATATGGAACGTAATGAAGTGCAATTTTAGACAATTTTCAAAATTAATTTATCCACCACTTTGATTTGACCGTCAATAATGATATTATACCCCAAGTAACCCAAATTAAATATTTAGGAGTTATTATGGACATGTTAGCAATATTTCGTGTATAGTGCAGACAGCCTTAATGCTCTTGGGCTATATACTAAAAAATACAAAAGATTTTAAAGACCATGGCACAGTAATAAGGTTGCAAATTTCTTACGTAAGGTGTTCCTTAGACTATTGCAGTTTGGTCGGGAACCTTATGTATGATAAATATATAAAATACCTAGAACGTGTACAAAAAAAGATAATACATTTAATTATAGATCATCATTACAAATAATATAATGACACCTTGAAGTTCTACAATCTTTAGAGATTGTTTAACAGAAGAGAATTTGCCGATATTTGATTCATTTATAGTTATAAATAATAGTTTGTGTTCGGAATTTATCAATAAATTACAGTTTTCCTAGAACAAGACAAACAGATGTTTAATGTTCCTCACTATTCTACTAACTACAACTTTAACTCCCCGTTAATAAGTATGAATGTGTAGACGCGAGATGTAAGATCGAGTGTGCTAGTTTCCCCGAAAATCCGAATCTGGAGCCGTTCCGTGTAATTGCTGTTCTCCCGTAACTCCTAGGAAGGAATGTCACGATAAAATTTTCAGGTTACTTCACCTGTCAGAGATAATAAATACTCTCTTCTTTTGTACCTACTATGGAGTCTTGAGTAAAAGGAGGACACACTCTGTGTAAGAAAAAGTGTTTCAATTTGGGGGAGCCACTGGGACGACCGGGTAATTGTTCGTAGAAATCAGTTTTCTACGAACATACCTACCTGAATAAAATTAGGTTATTGTGACGAATTCACATCCAAAAAATGCAAATTTAACCATCACAGTTAAAGAACCAGATTTGTATTTAACTTTAATAAAGTGTTAAACCTGAAATACCTTGTACATAAATAAAAATGACTTACAAGCAAAATTTTATTTGCACATTTTTTAGGAGTTAAGCTAAATATCCTATATAAATTAAACTCTGAAGAACCCATTATTATTATATAATTACTAAGCTGATTATGGAATTGTCCACCAACTCGAGAACTTCAACAAACTTCTGAAGATATTTTTCCAGGGGCATTCACTACGCGTACCTTTCGAAATATTTAAAATACAAGTACAGCAGAATGATGCCCTAAATAGTCATTTAATAGTAGCTAATGTGTGAAAATGTTAGAATCCTTGAAAAAGAAACTATTCTAGAATAAAATGCAAGAGAAATTTGTTCCATAATGATAACAGTTTATTCAGTGATGAAAGGAATTGTTAATTTCTTTTTATCCAGAGAGAGGTGAACAAAGAAGTAGAAACACCAACTTTGTAACGGGACACTTTTCAAAATAAATATGTAATATGAACACAAGAATGTAAAAATAAATAATTTTTATTTACATCTAAGTCACCAACATCTATTTGTTAATAAGTATAAAAATATTACTAATATACAAATGTTTCGCATTGTTTAACTATTTCAAAAAGTTTTATAATAAAATAACAACTATAAAATCACTAAGTTTTATAAAAAGAAAAAAGTGCTTATTAATTCATATGACAATTAACACACTATCAACTCATATCACTTGCAGAGATTACAAAAAACGGAGACAACCATTTACAAAAAGAAGTTCACATATTCTACGCTATATTTACGATTTTTACCAATAATTACATCACTCTCACTTTTCAGCCACTTCACTTCTAAATGTAGAATTTGTGGATTTCAATCCGTTGCTAACTTCCTAACATACCCTGTCGTCACATTTGCGCCATTCTGGCCATTTCTTGAACTTCTTATTTGAAAGCGTACGCTGGACACTTTTTCCTTTTATTACCATCTGAGTTTGTCCTCCTTTATTCTGCCCTCCATAGTACGTACAAAAGAATGACACCTCGAAGAGTATTCAGTAAACCCCAGCTCAAAAAAAATTTGACAGAGAAACAGAATCAAAACTAACTAACTTATAGTTTAGTTTGACAACCGATCTTTACCCCCCTAGTAATGCGCAGGCGCGTTCGACATGTTAAAATGCCGGAATATGAAAGTTTCGGACACTTTTCACAAATATGCCTGTGGAATTAGTATCATTACCCTTATTACCAATGAAATTAAATGAAATATTATTTTGTGAGGCTTTATTTGTATATCTTTCAACTAAAGCACATAATTGTATTAAGTTGCAGTGGTGCTTAAAGTATCATTTTCCTCCACAAGGCGAAAGTGAAGCTGATCTATTTGACAGGTTAGGACAAAAGTAAAATTCATCTTAGGTTAAAAGTAATTAATGTACTGATAATTAATAAAATAAACAGTAGTAATAAAAACTACAAATTTAATTTATTTATTATTACTATGTTTTTCTCAGTCATGGTACTTTTTACTACAATTTCCACTGACATATATAAAAAAGTTAATTTACAAGATTTTCACGAAATCTGTAGACAAATTGTATGCAATATTACTGAAGGGTGTACAGTTCCTACAAATAAAATATAAAATTCAGTATATAAATATTTAATTAAACTCAATTTGCATCCATATGTTTGGTCACGATAACATTATTTACAACTGATTTTGAAAAGGTTAACACTCATTTTATTTAATATTATATCTTTTAGGCAAGTTATTGTCTTAAAAACACATACATATAAATAAATATCTATATCTTTATTTACATAATCCATTACTTGTAATAGATCATCACTTAGTTCACATCTTTAATTCATAAATCACATTTAGCACATTTTAGACAAACTTTTAACTATTTATGCTTTTCGTTGATCTAATATCGACGAGATTCGATACAAGGCTTTGAAAAACTAATAAACTGAAATAAATTCTCCAAAAATGATTTACTGTATGTATGGCTCCCACATATTCCATGACATTAATTCTTTTTGCTCCATTCTTATTAATGTAATCTTATACATGTTAATTAAAATCGTTATACTGATAGTTTACGTTAAGTTTATAACTATTAAAACTTTGCTACTAATAGTAATCTAATAAATCACATTGAAATTCTCGTATTCACGTTATAAACAAATATAAACCTTCCGAAAAAATTGACGGACGTTGACGCATGTCGATAATATTTTTTCAATTATGTAAAGGTATATTCCTAATGCTACAAAACAATTTTTTTTTGTATATGCTTTAAAATGTCATAAAAAGTGTATGCTCTAAGGTCCGTTATTAATGTGCATTGCACGCTACTTCCAGAAGTATATCCTCTAAAGTTCGATATTAAGGAATTTATAAATAGAGTATTTACTCTAAACGTAAATATTATGGAGAAATATTAATGTAAACTTGAAAATGCTTTTCTGGTTGCAGCTGAAGAAATCTATTTCTAATCACTTTTGGCGTCTGGGTATTACATGAGACTAGATATACTATTCTAGAGATTTTTTATTGTGTTGTTTTTTCTTGGTGTAAGTTTGGTCTTCCAGAATCCTCAGGACAGACTAATGGATCAGTATAATATTTGCCACTCACCTGGAGCCATTCCACAGTTGTTTTATTCTTGAATGGATTTGGGGAAGGGATTTTTGAAGAACAAGGCGATAATTGGTTTGAGATGGGACAATGATTCGCCTTGTGTGGTCTAAAGAGATAAAGCCAGGCTCGCCAATGCAGAGATGCGACTCTAAAAGCGATGTGTCTTTGCGGGGTTCTCCATGATTTCCTGTTAATGACTCCTTTATAATTGCTCTATTGCTCATTATATCAAAGATATCTGAAGTCTGGTGAATGATACACAGGAGTTTAGCATAACATTGTCATAATGTATCTTAATTAACAATTATCTCGGTCTAAAAATTTCGAAACTTTCCCTTGTAAAGCCGATTATTTGAAAAAGTATCCAAAGTTTTGATTCCTCGAGATGGTGCCATCTGGAGAGTAAATAATTTAATGCAAATCTGTTAATTTTTAAAAAGCAATAAACTTAATGACACCACCACTGTTTCGTCTACGAACAATGTTTTCTGCAAAATGTATCGGCAAACAATCGATAGTCACGTTAAAGTTTTGTAAACAAAATTTACAATCAGATTGAAAATTTGTTATTTTAGAAGCTTTAGGAAATTATATATGTATCAATTTTATTTCATGCTGGCCGAAAATCCATTAAAACTTGTTGCGGTAGGATTATCAGCGAAAGGTACATTTTGAACTGTGAGCACACAGAGTGATCATTTGTAGAAGTCGGGATCATATATCTACAAAATGGCTGCGAATGTAAAATATTTCTTTAACAAAATGGCTTGCTCTTGCTTATTAATGGCATGTTCTAGTTTCAATGTAAGGTTTTGGTGGTTAAATAAACTAACAGTTGAGAAACAAGTCTATCCGAACCTTTCAATGTCATAATCTGAACCCTCGTTGTTAATGATATCTAGAGATGGTTTTGAACACCAACAATAAGACTGACTACTTATAATGTTTCTTCTTCTTTGTTTGTTTTTTACCCTCCTGTCTTTACTGTTCTCTGTTTCTATTTTCCCAGTCTCCTATTTCTACTCCATTTTCAGTCATCACCTGTTTAACCCGGGGTGAATGAAAAATGAAAATGAAAAGTTAAAACATATTTATAATTGTACCATTTAAGTTTTCTTAAAAAATGTACTTTTACCACTCGGTCGTTTCTTACCCCACAATAAACATTAACTGCCAACTCTCTTGGAAATTTCTACATCGGAACTCATGAGGATTGGAGTTACTCCAGTAATAGGAATTATGCCTATTAAATAGACCATTTTTGGTCAATTTTCTTTTGTTTGAAAATAAATGGTTTCCTGGGAACCATGTTAAAATAAATTCACAGAATTTTACGCGTCTTGGAAAATCAGTTTGTTTAAGATTTAGCACTAAAGAAAAAAGAAAAGCAGTAGGTATGAAATTTGCGCTTTTTCAATATTCTATGAATAGAGCTTTTAGAAAATCCTAATGCTAGTACTGCTTGCCTAATACTTGCTTTCGGATACGCTTGAAAGTAAGCCAATGTCGAAATTTCACTATTGGTGTCATTAACAATAGGCTTATTTTTTCTTAATTGTTGGTTTAACTGATCCGAAGTTCTTAAAATTGTCTATTATTCGTTTAATTTTTTTCTCTGATGGCCTCTGCTTCTCCGGATATCTAGCAGCAGAATTCTCACATCGTTCGTGACAATACTTTATTACTCTCTTCATAAATCATAACCACGTTGAAGTAATCTTCGTTAGAGTAATTGAGACGTGCAGGCAATGTTGGTAAATTTGAAAAATTGAGTGATATTTCGTAGCCGCCAGTTATTTCCAAGCAAAGGCGACACCATATTTCAATGGGCGAAAAACGGTTTTTCGTAATTTAATCGAAAGTTATGAGGTTTAGATATAGGAAACTAACACAAAGTTACCTTCATTTTAATTGCTGGATAAGAACCCTTTGAAAATTTTGAGTTTTAAGCAAATCTTCAATGATATTTTCACTATTTTTTTACGAACACCCTCTACAAAATGGGGGAATTTTTTTTCAGCGCTGTTTGCTGGCTTGAGTCTTCCAACAAATATGTCAAAAATCGTTTTAAAATAAATGATTGTTTAGCGAAAATTGTCGATTACCCGTAAGACTGCATCTATCAGTTTTGACATAAAAATGCAAATATCTGGAGAATGGTTAAATTCAGAGATAACATGTGGTTAATAAAATTTATCTAGACTTTAACGTAGCATCCAAATATCCAATAACATACAGGGTGTTCTATTTAATATAAGAAAGTTGTGGTCTATTTCCGGTATAACCGGCAGTGCACCATTTCTGAAAATATTTTAGTCATGTAGAACCTGTCGCCTTGCCTATGTTGCCAAATTTTCAGAATTGTAATATCGATTGTTTTTTTGAGTAACAGGTAACCCCCCACTTTCGAGGGACACACATGTTAAAAGTAATGGGTTTTGTATAGCGGTTTCCTATTTTCATTATGCCCTCGTTTCCCTTATACATTTTCTCAATTATATCAACTAGTGGTCGCCCAGTGGTCGAAATTTGACCCTATTTATATATTTTTGACAAATGACAAATTTTTGCCTAGAACCGCTCGTGGCAAAAAGTTCGATATAATAATTGGAAGATTGTTCTATGCAACCTACAAGTTTTCGTCAATTGGGGTTTCAATAGAGTTAATGAATATTAAAGAAAAGAGATGACCAACAACCCTATGAGAACTTGAATATTTAATACATTCTCTATTGTCCGCTGACTGACAATTTTTTACACAACACCTTCGGGAAGATTGTGATAATAATATATTAATCAAACAATTAAATTCACATTAAAAACATAATATTTTATGTGAAAGTTACTGCAACGCGTCCGAAAAATCAATACTGATCTACTATTGACTGTTTTACCACTAAACCATAACAACGCTTTATGCTGAACTATCCAAGATAGTCATTGCATGATGGTCTGAAAGAGCATTAGCCTGTCACTGTCAACCAATCTAATCACAGAGATTGTACTTCCTGGCGGTAGCCAACAATGCACAAATATCGTGCCAAGGTTAGAAAGAGAGGGTAAAAGGCTATTCCAATCGAATGAGATAGTCTCTTGCTCTCTCTATTGCTCTCTCATTTCACTTTTGGTCCGACATTTGTGTATTGCATGCTACCTCCAGAAGTACATGCTCTAAGAATATAACAGCATCTAACGCTCGTTCCCTCCATATATAATTACTCAAAACATTGAGTTTTGACCATCTGGCGGCACTATCAGTATTATTTGTTTGGCGTTGACAGTATGGACGTAAATAATGAATTTTTTATATTTTATTTAATGAATGAAGCAATATGATAAATTATTATTAGGAATCTGTAATGAAAATCGTTAGTAGCTACTAAACAAAACAAAAATAAAGCAAATTGGTTGAGAGAGAGAGAGAGAGGAAAAAATTGTACCTAACCGTTTTGTATTTGCTTATTTATATATAGATCCAATTTTCATTTAATATTCACCCTTCGCATTGCCGTTTCCGGGTCTGTAAAAGTTATAAAGCTTATAATTCAAAACTTATAATTCATCCACACGAACTTACTTCAACTGTTAAGTACATGGAAAGGACTGAAGCGTGTTCTCATTATCGGTAGCTTAGAATTATTCCTCAATAAAAATCAAAGTTTTTTCAACCTTGGAAAAGCATTCGTCCATTGGACGAGTCTGTTATCTCCCCCGTCATCTGGATCTGTTTTTCCAGTTGAACTTATCGGTGGAAAGATAAAAATCCGAAACGAATATCAACGACGTTCGACGATGATACGGGGCTTCTGCTGATAACTCTCGCCCCATTCCACGGACGTCCGCGGCTAAAGCGCGACGCGTTTGGGCTCTTCTTCTCACCAATTTTCTCGTCAACAATCTTTGCTCGGACAGCTGTTACCGTTTTTTAGTGGTTAACGGGAATTCGTGCGGATTTTCGCTGTCAGCTCTTGCTTTATCGGTAAGTGAACAAAACAATTTTGTCAAGTTTTTCAAGATTTTTTTACTTTCACGAAAATGCGAGTTATCGTAAACAAATGTTAGAAAGTTATCAAGTTGTTTGAAAACATTTAGAAAAGCTTCATCTCAATAATTCTGCAAGCTTGCTTTCCTTTTATAAGCGACTTCCAAAAAGGACCAAATTATCAATTCGTCGGCATCTTTTTTTTATGTAAGGGACGACTCAAAAATGGTTTAAGCAATATTGATAATTTAACATGATATAATGTGAGATTTATTGTTTTCCAGAAATTCGGAAAGAACTGTTATTAGAGTCTGCAGTGCACTGATTCTTTACTGATTTCTCTAAAACAGCTCAATCAATGTGAATATTTAAAATTGTGTTCTACGAAGATATATTCTTACTTGATTCCATATAATTTTTTAATAAAACATATCGATTTTCAGAACAGCTGAAAAATATGTGCAAAAACGGTGAAAATCAAAGCAATTGTGAAATAAATTTACTACAAAAATCTCTGAAATTAAATATCAAGATATGCCACAAAAGATAACTGCTGTTTCCATTTTGATTTATTTGAAGTCAGTTCTTTATTTTAAATATATTATAAATTGTAATATTATTAAAGGATTCGTAGGTAATTTTTATATTACGTAGTTTATATTTATATTTATATGATTTCTTGGGAATAACATCACAATTGCTGGAATGTATGTATATTTCAAATGGCAGTAAAGTTAACACAACTGAACAAGAAATTAAAAATTAAAAAGTTTATAATTTGACATTAAATATTTGTCTTCTAAACGTTGTTTGTGGCATATTCTTGATTACTTTTATGTTTTTTTGGGCAATAACACCACAATAGAAATAAAACGACGTATGTTGCAGGAATACCAAACGTTTCAGAGTCTATTCTGACTTCGTTGTCAATGGCTTTATATTACATCAATAAATATAAAGGATGGTTGGAATTGAATTAGTTAAACAGGGTGGTTCTAAAAATATTGTATTGGGTAGCACATAAGTAGTTGCGTATACAAGGTGGTTGAAATAAGAGTGGAGCAAAACTATATTTATACAGAGTGGATATTTGCGTTATAGAACGGAGAATAATGACAGTTATACAAAAGGCTTTAAAAATTGTCAGAAGCAGTTGAGTATACAGGATGGTTGAAATATAAGGTGGAGTGTATTTCCAGTTATACAGGGTGGTTTAAAAAAAAAGTTATATAAGCATAAGCAGTTATGATATTTGAATTGTAGGACGTTGGACGGGGTATAATTATAGACAAGTGTTAAATTTAGAAGCAGTTGCATATACCGGGTGATTGAAATAAATAGTAGAGTAAATTTAAAGTGATAAAATGTGGTTCAAAAAGGTGAATTTTGTTATATAGGGTAGACCTTGAGCAGTTGCATAAATAGAATACTAGACATATAGGGCGAAGTAAAATCATTGGTATAGAGGAAGAATTTAAACAATAGAAAAATAGAAAGAGTCAATAGTGTGGAGAGGATTTGTACTTATACAGGGTGGTTTTAAAGATATCAGGACTATTGTAATATTGTGTAATAAAAAAGTTAAAATATATTTGGAATATATAGACAAAGAAATTAGAGAGGGAGAAAGAGAGAGAGAGAGAGGGATAAGAATACGCTAAAATTTTCAATTGAATTGTACCTTAATTAAATCAGATAAATAAGAAGATATATCTGAAAATAGTTTTTGATTACACACAGTTTCTAAACTGTTTTTATTTTAAGTCGGCTGAAATCGGTTCTTTTTTAAATAGAAATTATTATACATATGAAAGTATATTCTTGAATAACATTCAGCCCCCTAAACGTAATATCCCCCCTAGTCTATGCCAAAAAATAAAATCGGATCTTTTTGTGACATTTAAGATGTGTATTTAGAATTATCTTTTGTGACATTTAATAATTTTTAGTTATTAAAAATTCAAATCCCTTCATTTTTATTTTGTTTTTAGAAATTTTGACGTCACAATCGGTATCGATAAATTTGGAAGGACAAATTCTGTTAACATTAAAACATATATAGGCTGTCCCATTTAATTTCAAACTATTTGAGGGTTCTTCCGGCTGCTCTTTTGAGAGTTTACTGAGTTCTTTTGATTCATTCTTTTATTTTTTAATGTTTACTTTGCACTATAAATGATCGCAGTTTGCTTAAAAATACAATCAAATGATCATTAATTCATAGTTAAAACTGTGTATTTATGTGTGATATTTGAGTAATTTAATCACACTTTCGGTTTTAAAAATCTAGTTTCTTTAAATCTGAGTTAAGGGTGTAGTTCGACATCTGAGTCTGTCAATAGATATTTTACTCTAAACGATTTTTTTATAGGAAATAGATTGTTGACCTTAATATTTTATATCCGGTTGTATTTATTGATTCCTGATTCAGCTGAACCAACTACAAATTTATGTACATATACTTAAAACAATAAATTTAAAAGGATAGGATGACTTATTGATCGGAAACTTCCAATTTGATTATTTGTAAACATGACCTTTCCCTTAAATCGAGGGTTTGCCTTTGTTTCCTGCGTGTCCGATAACAAAAACTCTTTGAGCGTGGGTTTCCGAATCAGCGATTAGAATATCCTGGTATTTCCTGAATGATACTTCTGGCTTCTCTAGGAAGTATTTTTATGATTTATTGGGATCAACACTAAAATGACTACAAAGTCTATATATTTCCAAACGTTTCAAGGTATATATCAGACCCCGTTTTCAATGGCAAAAATAACAACTGAAAAAAAAATCGCAATGAGAAATTTCGAAGTCATAATTTGTCATTAAATGTTTGACAATATAAACTGATGTAACCAGGAAAATTTACTGATAATTTGATACATACAAGGCAGCACTAAAAAATTGAATGTTTTAATCCAATTCCTGTAAAAATCTATCATTTTTGACGTTTAATAAATGTTTCACCCAAAACTTCAAAACATACAATGAACAGTCTGCAAAAAGAAAGCACTTAGCATTGAAACAAGCACTCATCGTACCAGTGTGATATTGCAATATCTTTTCAATCAATTATCGGCGTACGTTCCATTTAGTTTATAATAATCAAAAATGTTTGTTTATTGCTAGTTTGGTTAATGAAGTTATACACCCTGTTTGACAGTTAACATATGAAGCTTCACAAGCGTTTTGAATACAAAAAAATGTTGATGACTGTGAAAATGGGTGCAAAATTTGTAACATTTTATTTTTTTCTGACAAAACTATTTATTTTGAAAAAAATATTATAGTAGATGTCTTTTCATAAGAAATATTATCCTTTAAATATTTGCAGACAAACCGCTTACACCCTGCATATATTGGTATTACTTTCCAAGGGCTTAACATATTGAAGACATTTCTATTATTTTAAAATAATTCGCACTGAAGATATAACTAACTCCTTGGTAAATTGAATAACTATGGCGACATTTGTTAAAAGTTACAATGAAATATGTTTTTTACTTATTTTCTCAAAAATGCACAAAACGATCACAAACATATTTAATCAAAACTGCACAGGACATAGTTTGTCAGTTAGTTCCAATAAATGTATATCTCAAAGTACTTCCAAATAGTATTAATTAATTCTTTCAAGTGTTAATATAGCAATTTCGTCTATAGCAGTAGTTATATTTGCTGTACTGGATACCTTTGACGAACACAAATATAAAGAAATATTAGGGAAAACTAATTCATTAACGGGGGAAAACAAATACGATGCGAAGAGAATTCCTTGAGGTTGAATTGGGAAACTAAATTGGTAGTTGAGATAATTCGAGAAACCATGGCGACGTAATAATTGAATGGCAACACGAGGGAAATGAAAACACCGAAGAAATACATTGAGGTAATCTCTTACTACATGAAAAACCGCATATATAGGCTACGTAGACATATTAAATATTAGATATAGGGTTAGGTACTATAAAATATTGACTTATCATCAAAATACTATATTTTTAAAACTTTACATACGTGATGTTTAAAAATAACCGCAACCTCACCGGGTAGCTGCAATAGAGTCTGTCGATGGTTCACAAAATGCAGGGAAAACTGGAAGTCTTAGAGACTTCCCGTTAAGATGGCGGGACAGCTACATTTGTATTTATCTATTTACAAATTATTTTTCATTAATAACTTCAAGTTTTTTCGTTAATTGTTAAATATTACAGCTATTTAAGTGTGTTTAATTCTTGGTTTATGAAGAAAGACGTTACACAATTCGAAGGTTTGTATAGAATTATAAACAAACTAAGTGATTAACTAGTAAGTTTTATGAACTTTTAAATTAATATTGAGACACAGCAAGCGGAGAATATGTCGACAAAGAAATACCAAGAGAATAAACCACATGACTCAAACTAGGAGAAATTTCGCAAATTATAGAGAATTTCAAGTTGCTCGCAAACAGAAGTATCGGCAAAATTAACCAAACTTGTTGATAGGGTACCTCAGACGTATTTGAACCACAGAAATCAAACAGGTTCAAGATCGGAATTAGAAGCCACCATATATGCAACTTCTCCATGAAAACTACAAAGATGCCAAAGACAACTTTAGATCTACATAGAAAAAATCTTATAAGGTGGAATAAGATATTCTACACTATGTGTTGAATGAGCTACGAGAACTTCAGCACCAGAGCCGGAGAAATTCGTCCCATGCAAGAAGACCACGTGATACAACTAGGTCACAGAGCCTACATGTCGGGAGTTGATCTGTGTGTAAAGCTGTTTTCCTGTGATTCCTAAGATATGGTAGATATCATACAAAAGTACTCGTAGGTTAAATAAAACCTATCAAAGAACTTCTGATACTATATTTCGACTCCTGTTTTTGACATAACAATTGGTACAGTTCGTGTGTTGTTCAGTTCCCTTGTCTCTTTATTTGAAATTCCAAATCCTGGTATTTCCAGCTTGCTAAATATTTATTTTATTGTTGTCAGTGATTGATATATCAAATAAAGTTGTTTTTCTACTAAAATTATGTCTGGTATATTGTGAACAATAGTTCGATCGTGCAGTCTCAGTACGGCTTTTAGTTGTTATTTGCTAAAACAGAGTGTGGTTTGTATATATAGAGTATGGAATTCTTACCGAATTTGATAGTTCAAGTTTCAGTGCTAGTTCCTGGTGCAGTATTTTTGCCACAGCATCGTGTTGTTCTTTGTATTCAGTTGCTGCTAATGATTGAAAACCTCCAGTGGTATGCTGGATAGATTCAGATATTTAGCAACCATATCTGCATCTGTAGTTGTTGGTAAAAGGGTCTTTAACGATGTACCTTAGATAGTTGGAATTACTTGATCTTAGATTGCCAATATATGTCTTCCATGTGGGGCGCTTGTCTTTTCTGATCAGTTCACTGGTGGTGAGCTTTGTGTAGGTCAGAATATTTTGGAAATGAATTGACAAAATTAGAGATTTGTTGATCAAGTTGCTTGCCTATATCTGGCTATCCTCTTCCTCATTCATACCGTAGCAGTGTTGTACGTTCGACAGAGTTCTTTGGATGGTGACATTTGTTAGTAGAACTTGAACTTTCCGTTGTAATTGGTCAATGACTGTCTTGCACTATTTAACAATACCGAAAGGGTACCTGAACACTGAAAAGGCGTAGGGGATAATGAACAGATTTTGAACTGTTAAGTCTTACCCTTCTGTAAACTCTGTTGTTAGGTCTTTTTTCATAGTGGAGTGATCATTTTGTTGAGCCTGCTTTATTCCCAGGTAATTATAAGTATTACCTTTCTTAATGGATTCAAGTGAGGTACTATTTCTCATTTCGTAGGGCCTCTGTGGTATTTTGTATATCAATAATTCGGCATTTATCTAGGTCAAATTGCATCTGGGTGTCAGTAGAGAAGTCTTCTTATACTTTAAACATATCGTGACGATGTTGTATCTTAGCTGCCATTAATTTTAATTCGTCCATGTATATCAAATGTTTTCTTTTATGCTTCTACATTATTACGTTTGAGATGGAACCCAAAGTTAGTTTGTGTGAGAGAGAGTTCATGGTAAGGCAAAATTACAGCGAGCTATGAGAGTTTCCCTGGTAATACCCCTCCTGATTGGAATAGGGTCAGTGTATACCAAACATTCAGAAAGATTATGGTTTGCCAGGTAGACATTATATACTCAAAAAATTAAAAATACAGTTATTTACTTTATGAAATATCAGTACCGAAATGAGCCAATTATCTGGAACTAAATTAAAGACCTTTTTGTAGCCTGCGTAAAGAATTCGTAATTTGGCTTGGGCCTGGTGGCAGACAATCAATTATTAGTTGTTCATTGCACCCCATAGATTGTCCGTTGGTGAGAGATATGTAGCACAACATGTAAAGAAAATAGGTATCTTGTATGGATGGGTAATTATATCAGTTATAAGGGTCATGAATGTTTCGTAGGTGACGTAAAGCTTATAATCCAGTAATTTTGAACTAGTCGTTGTGGTTTTCAGTTATGGATATTCTTCGTTACATCGAATGATTCTTCCGTTGTATTTATTATTAATATCAGAATTTTTGCTTTATTTTTCTATTAAATTTTGAAAGAGGCCCTATATTTCCATTTTTTGAAATTTCAGAGTAAGTAGTTTAGGTAATAAAGGGGGGAGGGGAATGAGTCGATTTTTGTATGTATTCGTTAATATCTATTGAACAAATTATTCTAAAAATATGAAACAAATATAGTTGTATCCCTCGTTACGAGCCATATCATATTAAATTATTACATGATGTGCATTTTTATTTTTAATTAGATTTTAAAATTTGCTTCTTAAAATTAATATTAGGGTTTTCACTATATTTTAACTGTAAAGTGCAAGTGAGGCCTATATGCATAATTTCTTTTAAAACTTTGGGTCTTATAGATTTGGAGATAAAGGAGAGGGGAAAGGGTCATTTTTATATATTTTTGTTTATATTTTTTAAACAAAATATTTTAAAAATAAAAAAATGTTTGTATTCCTCATAATGCGTCCTTTGCTCCGATATATTAGATAAGGCGCTTGGAAAAAAATATTTAATTCTATATTTTGCTCCCCAAAATTAATATTATAGTTGTCACTTTATTGTTTTTATACATTTTGAGCCTACATTCCTTTTGTCAAACGCAGGAATGTTTTTATAATTACTGTTTCTAAAAATATCGTGAGTTATTACAATATACTTATTAACATTTATATGTTTCCAGCTTACTATGCCCGCAGAGGCAATCATTTTGATTGTGGAACACTCACTGAATGCTAAACGTTTAAAAATCCAGAATTTCAATTAACCTGACGCACGGAAAAGTATTTCAATTTTCCAAAGGTAATTGGCAATTAATTTTTTAAACTCACTTTCCTTTACGATATCCTTCAAGATCAAAATTTTATGAATTAAACAGTAGGTTTTGGCAGCGCAAAGAGGAAATTACTTAGGGGTCGATATCTTTATTTCGCAATGGAAAAATTTACTTTGTAGAATAGGTTTTCGAATTAAGTAAACGGTTATTTGTAAAAAGTGATATTCGAAGAGTTACTTTGTTACCACGTGTGTAAGTTAAAAATGATTTTTTAAAACTTTTTTGTTTTCATCTCTATTACAAAATTCTTTTAATATGTAACAATAAGAATGTAATTACAATAAAATAATGAAAAAGTCAGTATATAGTGATAATCACTAAGGACAGTAGACTAAATTAAACAAAAATCCAACAAGTTTGGTTGAAAACAAAATATACACCTCTGGATTACTATACTAACTTTTCGAGATTTTTCATTGAACGCAAGACAATATATTGTATCTAATCCAGAACCTTCATTAGTTGCGCTTCCCTCAACTGATTGAATTATCGAATAATTATATATATATATATAGTACATATAACTGAATTTAATATTTAATATTTTATTCCGACATTTAAAAGTTTCAGGAAAATCTAGCTCACAGAGACTCCAATTTGGGAGTCGTACTGTGGGTAACGCCGTCTCCCTGTGATTCCTAGGATAGAAATCACACGAAGAAAATCATAGGTTTACTAAAACCTGTCAAAGAAATTACGATACTACCTTTTCGAGATTTTTCAATCCATTGAAGGCAAGACAATATATTGTTTCTAGTCGAGAACCTTCATCAGTTGCGCTCCCCTCAACTAATGGAATTCTCCAATAATTATTTATGTATATAGTACATATAACTCAATTTGATAATTAATTTCTTTGACAGGTTTTAGTAAACCTACGATTTTTTTCGTGTGATTTCTATCATAGGAATTACAGGGAAACGGTGTAACACACAGTACGACTCCCAATTTGGAGTGTCTGTGAGCTAGGTTTTCCTGAAACTCCTGGATGTCAGAATTCATTTCGCGATAAAACTATTGATTACTATACAAACACAGACATGAATTTACTGAAAAAGAACACAAAACTCTTACTCCACATTATTCTAAGCCACCACATTTATTTAGTTTATTTAGAATTCCTAATCCACCTTTTTAAGACCAATTGTCAGTTCCACAAATTCTCCTTGCAGTGAACTATCAAAATTACTTCTAATTCTAAAGATCAATTTTGCACTTACTGGTAATTCCAATTCCTGTCTTAAAAACATTACACATTTCTTAGACAAATTATCCCGTATACAATACAAAAATACTTTCACACTAACAAGTTTGAACATTGTAAATCTATGTTCCTGTTGCCAAAACACTTCTTAAAGTAAAAAAGTATTACAGCATGATTCGTAACTAACTCAACATACTCAATTATCCATTGATACAATAATGGAATTACTAACATTTTGTACGAAAACAACATATTTTCAACTCAACGACAATTTCTACCAACAAGATTTTGCCATGACTATGGGTTCTTGCCTGTCCGCTGCCTTAAGCAACATTTTCATCACTCTCTTGAAGACTTACATGAATTATTGCATGGCATCAACAACAACACCAAAAATGCATCATCAAACCTTTATATGATAGAGCAAATTCCAACGGTTTTCATATCTTATATTTAATGAATAAAAAACACTTATTGCTAATAATTAAAAAAACTACGGTTAAACTTTATAAACATGTGAACATCGCGTAAGCGGCCAGCCGTTGCCATATCTTCGCGGTAGATTTAGGTTGAGTTTTCATTTAATTTGAAAACTGGAAAAAAAGGTTTCTTAATGAAATTGGGATTAGTGAAGGCATAGGAACTGTTTAGAATTCATATAACAAGCGTTACAAGCATTTTGCAAGCAAAATTATATATAGGTGACTGTAAAAATAGGGCCAAATTTGTGACTTTTTCATTTTTAGGGATCCGTATATACAATATATGGCCGTATATTATCACTCCGGATTTCTGCCTCTTTCACATCACAGCAATTTTCTCCTAAACTACTGGACGGAAGAGGTTGAAATTTTGTATCAATGTATAGTTATAATTATAGTTAGAAATTTTGATCCCTCTGATCTCCGAAACTACTGAGCTTAAAATTTTGAAAAAAAATAGGAAATACAGAACGTTGCCCGAACTTTACAGGAAAAATAAGGAGAAACCATTAATATTAATTTTGGTGGTCAAATTATAGAATTAAATGAAAATTTAAAAATAAACATTTTTTCAAACGCATCATGCAATACATCAAATGGAAGGTTCTGAGGAACACAATATATTTTTTTCACATTAAAAAAAAATTAAAAAGATATTAACGAAAATATACCAACATTTACCCATTCCCCCCACCCCTTAGCGCCGAAACTATAAAACGTAAAGTTTTGAAAAAACTTAGAGTTTACAGGAAAAATAAGGAGAAACCTCTTATATTCATTTTGGGGGATAAATTATAGAATTAATTGGAAAATAAAAAAATACTATTGTTTCTAATGGATCAAGTAATATATCAAATCAAACGGCTCATTAAGACGAATACAAATTAATTTTGTTTACAAGATATTAACATAAAGATATAAAAAATTCTCATTTCTCACTTTATTACGGAAACCATACTACCTAAAATTTTGAAAATAATTATGGGTACTAGGGCTCACTTGAAATTTATAAGAAAAATTATTAGAAAACCCCCATAGTAATTTTAGGGACAAATTATACAATTAAATGGAGAATAAAAATTCAATTTTCAAACGCATCATGTAATATATCAGATAATAGGCTCATTATGTAAATATATCGTATTTTTAAATCATTTGTTTAAATGATATTAACAAAAATATTAAACATCGACATAATTCCCACTTTAGAAACCACACTTTTAAATTTAAAAAAATATATAATTTATTAGTATTTTTAAATAATTTCAATAACAGATTTAATAATTTATAATTTAAAACTTGACCTATTTTGCACTTTATCTTCCAATCTACAGAGCCTCAATACTCAGACAGTAGATTATAAAAGGCTTCCGTGAAAGTTTATTACGAGAGTGAATCAAATATGAACCGGACTTTTGTTTTAAAAATTTTATTGGTACGATCAATACAAATTTTAATACATATTATTTTTCTACATAGTCCTCTCTTATCTATACATTTTTCCCACCGAATCGGAAGTTTTTTAGTACCTTTCTCAAAGAATGAAACTGGTCGTGTCGATAACCAATTGCGCACAAACGTTTCTACACCTTCATTGTCCTCAAAGTGGTGGCCTCCCAGTTCTTCTTTAAGTGGGCCAAACATGTGGTAGTCACATGGCGACAAATCAGGACTGTAAGGCGGGTGTTCAAGGGTTTCCCAATGCATTTTGTTCAATTTTCCTTGAGTCAATGCAGCTGTATGTGGCCGAGCGTTGTCATGCAACAGAATCACACTTCGGATAGACATAACCCGCCTCTTTTGCCGATAGGCAAGTTTCACTTGTTGGAGTAGTTTGTATTATTATATATATTGTACGGCGTTCGTGCAGAAAATCGATCAGCAGTACGCCTTTCGAATCCCAAAAAACTGTTGCAAGAATTTTCCCTGCAGAAAGACGGGTCTTGGCTTTCCGCGGTGCTGCCTCTCCAGGTTTTCGCCACTCCATGCTTGCACGTTTGGACTCCGGGGTATAATGATGCTCCCATGTCTCATCACAGGTGACAATATGTCTCAAAAACTCGTTCCCCTCTGCGCGATATCTTGCTAACAGCCTTTCACATACGGCAAGACGGTTTGCTTTCTGATCTTCCCTTAGAAGGCGAGGAACCCATCTTGTACACACTTTTCGGTAACCCAACTCATCTGAAATGGTTGATTCCCGTATGATATTCCAACGTGTTCAGCAATTGCCAATACTGTAAGATGGCGGTCACCTTCAATCAGCTCACGTCTCTCGGCCATCTGAAAACTTTTTGTGCCAGTGGTACACTTGGGTCCTTGAAAGTGTTTCATTGCCGAACTGTGCAGATAGTCGACGCAAAATTTCAGACGGTCTAACGCCCTCCCGCGCCAAAAATTTGATAACAACACGTTGTGCAACAGACGTATGCACCTCTTGCTCTGACATGATGCTACTAACAGCGCATCGACTACGCCTCGCCAAACCGACGAACTCCCCTCTTCTTAACTTCCCTACCTAACATATATCGAGACGTCACGCCACTCGAATTACCTACAGGGCGAGAAACAGAAAAGTCCGGTTCATATTTGATCCACCCTCGTAGTAAAATAAAACTGTAATGTTAATTTTTGGGGGCCAAATTAGAAAATTAAATACATATGTATTCTTATAAAAATCAAGCGAATCCTGAAGCAAATAAAATAAAAAGTTTATGTGTGGAAACTTATATATATATATATATATATATATATATATATATATATATATATATATATATTATAAATTTAAAACGCTTTCTTTAAAAGATATTAATGTAAATATAAGAAAATGCACTCATTCCCTGCTCTTCTGAACCTGGAATATTAGAATCTTGAAGGTGGTACGGAACCCTTAGTATGCGAGTCCAACCAAATTATTTTGACAAACTATAGCTTTTTCGTAAAAATGCTTTAAGACTTTTTGATTTGTTTTTACCTAAACAACCATTTAAATACCAATCCAACTTGACAGAAAAAAGTAAAATTTTGTGGATAACTGATACAACACTAAAAAATTTGTTACTAATAATTATGTCCGCTAAAATTATAGCAATGCCACAGTTGTAAAATCAATGCGAGTACATAAACAGCAGCCAGGAGTAAATTACGAGCTTTGAAATGTAAACGACGTTTTTACTGCTTCGCATTTCCATAAATATGTACTTCTCGTCATTGTGCCAGTTTCCGCTTCGGCCGTTCGTTATGGCGAAGAGTGTCGGAGGACGAATGGCAGAACGTTTTCCACGTTTTCTACGTTTAATTGACGTGAAATATTCTCGAATTTGCAAATTTCAAGGCTATAGTTGTATTACGCGAAGGTACAAATTGAATTATTACTGGAAATTTTCGTGCGAAATCATTAATTTTCCTGTCTGTCTATGCCATTATCGCTCTTTGCCTAGCTGAGTGAAGGCCCATAGATTTTTTCCTAGAGGAATCTTTGTTGCGAAATAGTAAATTCAGTTTGTTTGACAGATCAGCAAAATATACAGGCAGCTGCCCGTCGTTTAATCGTTCCTGACGCATCAACGTATAGTCGGAGGGATCTAAACATTTTTTCCTTGCAGTACAAACAGCCATGCCCTTGGTTCCACACTTGACATACAAGATATTTTCCAAAATTAATGTGAATATTACAAAGCTTGATTTAAGTAAAGGCATTTTTTAACGATCTGCATTCGTCTATAGTTGACAATAAACTATGACCGTCTTCTCCTGGATCTATACTTTATTCTAAAATTAATATATACACCAAATATTTTTATTCCTAGATCCTATGGGATCTAGGAATAAAAGAAGAAGTCGGGATATGTCCCGACTTCTAATATCCCGACTTTTACCCCCTGAAATCCAATTTCCCGACTTTCACCCCCCGAAATCCAATTTCTTGAATTTTCACACCAAATAACATATTCCTATAAACAACACTCAGATAACCACCATCTAAAAGACAACCTGATTCAAATGACTCGCCCGCCATCGCGGAAACGAACAACCCACACGAGCCGACCCGCACATAGCCATCAACCAAAAGACAACATTATTCAACTGGCTTGCCAGCCCATATAGTGGAAACTTCAACACATGACGCCGTCCAAGGCTCGAAACCCAACCAATGCTTTTTTCAATTTACTTACCACAACCGCCGCATGATAGCGCCATTTTTATTCAAAACCGCCACTACCTGCGCGCGCAGCAACCCACAACACAACAATTTCAATTTAAAATTTCAACAACCAACGTTCCCGCCGTTCTGGACCTAGTCGTGGCGTTGAAGTTACCTTGCTTATCTACTGTAAACGATTTCTCTGTGGTATTTTTTTGTCTTACTCTAACTAGAGATTTGGTTAGAAATATAAGTGTGACGTTTAGAACAGAGATCTTCAAGCGCTTATTGCAGTTCTGATTTCTTCTGACTATTCAAAGCAATTAACAACTCAATAATCATTGTACCGTGAGATTATTAGATCTTAACCTCAGTCAACTCGTTGATATTAAAAAAAATATGTTGTTTTGGCTTCTGTAGCTTCAATTTTTAATTGTTCAACAGTATAGAAGCGTCGAGCATATATTTTTGGGCTTTTATACATAATAAAGAGCTATTCCACATTACTAAGCAACCAGAGATGCATCTGGAAATTTGAAAAAGCAAATAGTCACCTTCTGAGGAATCAAATGAGAACATCACTAGAAGAAGAAGAAGACCAGATTGTTCTGCAAAAACTTGGCGAGGGTCACTACTAGAGAATCTCTAGAATATCCCATCCTCTTAGAATAACTTCGCGGGACAGAACCAGATGGCGTGTTTTTTCTGGTTGGAGACGAAGATACAAATCAAAACACGAGATCATACTCATTCTTTCTGCAGATAAAGGCAACACGGCCATTACTCTAACCTTCTAATCACCAACGATTATTTACATGAAATGAATAGTTTACTGCTAACTTCACACTATGAAACTATTAACAACAATCTCACCACCTACTTAGAGAAAAAGACTAACGAAATTATTGACAAATCAAAATTCTCATCATCCCTCCCGAAAAATCTTCTAAAATTTCTAAAATTTATTGACTGCTAAGATTCCTAAGTTTGATATTCCTCCTCGGCCCTGAAAAAGATGAAGAGCGTGAACCATACATTGGAGAAGTCACGGAAAATAGTTTGTAACACCAAACAGACTATTTTGGGCCTAACCAAAACCCCCAAGGACATGATGCCTAATGAGGATCAAAAAGCTCCAGAAATACCATGTGCCACTATTGTCCACAAAGCTACATTCATCCTATCAATATTCATCGGATATATGAACACTCCCTATAAGATCGCAAACATCATCGTCTACAAACCGGCTACTGTATTAATTTTGAGGAGAATCACAATCAGCAGGCCAATCGTCGCGCGACACGATCATCACATCCTTTCTCAATCGAGGATCTAGTGAGACCTGGGGAGTAAACAGACTAAGGCCCCGAGTACGATCTAGACTCTGAAACTCTTGTAATAGTACTAATTAATTTTGAGCATCTCTTGAAGTAAAATACTAATTCACTTATTACTGTAACACGTTTAAACACTTACTATTAATTACTTTTTTCAGTATTCTATTAAGAGTACTAGTGGTCGCCCAGTGGTCGAAATTCGACCCTATTTCATGAAATTGTATAAAGTATATTTTTACAAGAAGCAAAGTTGTGGAGAAATCGGAGAAGTAAATGTAATGACGAAAATTGTTCACTCATATTGGCAAATCAATTGAAATAAAAAGGAAATAAAAATGTAATCCAATATCGGTATTCGATATATTTTTGACAAACGAATGACCCTCCAAATTTTTGGCTGGAACCGCTCCTGGCAAAATGTTCGATATATTAATTAGAAGATTGTTCTTTGCAACCTAAAAGATTTCGCCATTTGCGGTTTCAATCGAGTTCATAAATATTAAAGAAAAGAGATGACCAACAACCCTATGAGAACTTCAATATTTAATACATTCAGTATTGTCCGCTGACTGACAATTTTTTACACAACACCTTCGGGAAGATTGTGATAATAATATATTAATCAAATAATTAAATTCACATTAAAAACAGAATATTTAATATGAAAGTTACTGCAACGCATCTTAAAAATCAATACTGATCTACTACATTGACTATTTTACCACTAAACAATAACAACGCTTTATGCTGAACTATCCAAGACAGTCTTTGCATGAAAAAGCGTTAGCCTGTCACTATCAATCAATCTAATAATAGAGCTTGTACTTCCTGGCGGTAGCAAGCAATGCACAAATATCGTGCCAATCGAGTAAGAGCCTCTTGCTCTCTCTATTGCCATCTCTTTTTGCTCTTGCTACGGCATTTATGTATTGCATGCTACCTCCAGAAGTACATGCTCTAAGAATATAACAGCAACTAACGCTCGCTCCCTCCATATATAACTACTCAATGTTTTTAGTTTTGACCGTCTGGCCGCCTGGCGCACTGTCAGTATTATTTATTTGTCGTTGACAGTATGGACGTAAATAATGAATTTTTTTATTATAAATGAATATTAGCATTCTGCACTAAAGGTCGTCAGTACCTAAACAAAACCAAAGTAAAGAAAATAGGTTGAGAGGCAGAGGAGAAAATGGTACCTAATCGTTTTGTCTTTGCCTATTTATACATAGATACTATTGTTGTAAGATATTTTTAAAATAATATTTTTGTTACCTACAAATGAGATATCACGTGTTTGCTTTTGCTATTAAAAAAAATCACGTACATCTTATTTGAGAGGAGAACAGTACAAAAAATATTTAAAAATAAGCTGTAGGATCACATTAATCCTATACACCCTATGAAGCTTATTTGCTACTGGATTTCAGACATTGATGGAAATCGAATGAAAAACAAATAGGACTTAAATCCGGTTTTTTATAAGCGAATTAAACTGGTTAAGCTTCAATGTAATTGATTTATCAGCCACGTTTGAACGTTCACTAACAAAATATTCGATTTCAATTTCCATGCCGGTGTTCAGCATCAAAAGTACATATTTTTGCCGCAATATATTTTATGTGAAAATTGTCGGGAAAAAGCGGTCGTTCATTCTCCTGTATCCAACGTTTATGTCCTATATATCCAATCTAAAAATACTCTTCGCCGTAGAATAGAGGTTTTTACGTCAATTGGGGATGTGTTCGTTGATAACAATCAAGCTTAGCGATACAACACTTATTGATGAAATGATAACAAAACACATTTATAGGCGTTGTTTCGTGAGATAGCAAATTAAAGGGTATCGGCTGACTTATACGAGTATATAAGGGAATCTCTGTCATGTTTTTTTTAGTTGCTTTCATTTGTGTAGAAGGCAAAGTGAAGAATTTCATGGCTTACATAAAAAATAATCTTATAAAATCATCATTTTCTTGTTTTAATAGAAGGTTAATTACTAGTGAGAATTCTTGATACAACTCTTTTAGGTTCGTATTCCTTGTTTTTTTGTTTCGAATACGCGGCTTTTGCCAACCGTAACAACTGGCAGTAGTAATCCGCATTCACTGTACACTGATCATGTACAAAATCGATCAGTAAAATTCCTTTAAACTTAAAAAAAATCGTTCAAGGATTTTTCCAGCTGAGAGACGAATTTTTGCCTTTATTCTTTCTTCACCACTCCTTACTGAAGCTTTTCAGCAATCTCCGGTCTCACCTGCCTTTGGTTTCCAGCCAACAGCCTCGGAACCCATCGAGCATTATTTTTGCTGAAACCAAATTGATCAACGATAATTATTGATTGAACACTTCCATAGCTGACAACCAATTCTGAAGAAATTTCTTCTACGGTTAATCGGCGGTCACGATCAATTGTATTGTCAGCTAAGGCTTGTCCTTGGGCGTCGATCGTGATTATCGTTATCGTTCAATTTTCTCACCGACACATACACACGATTCTAAGACAGTATACTATACCCAAAACTGTACTTTTAAAAGAGTTAAACTATCTGAGTGCTTTATGATAATCTGTTACGCAACGACGATTGTACCTCTTGCTTGGTCAAAGCTGTACTCCGTACTGACCACAGATCATACAAAGAGAATAGATGGGAAACTCAATGGTTATAATTGTGCTCAAAAAAATACGACTAGCGCCGTTACGATTGTCAGCAAAACTCTACTATGGTACAGAAACCGTTGTTGCCTACTCTTTTCTTGGAAATAAAACCAGTATAGGAATCTATGATTATAGTTTTACCAAAAAAATAAAAGGAATCCTCATTACCCATAATCCTCGTTTCAAAAAAATACCACTAGATGTCTGTACTTTAGAAATAAAACTAGTAATTGAAAATTATTTTTTTATTTATAAAAAATCAAACATACAATTTAATATAATACATACAAAGACACATTATTAAAACCAGTGTGTAAATTTTTAGAATATATATACTATACAGATATCAATAAATAGTTATACTACATGATATAATACTTTCAAAGAATACCAATGGGTTATAAACATTAAATGTAATATATAAAGAAATATTTTATGCCTAACACATGTTTAGAACTAAACTAATCAGTCTGTTATGTGTTTTCTAAGTACACATCTATTTTCTTGAGTAATCAACAGAAAGTTTAACTGATTAATAACATTCTTTCCTCTCAAGTAATAAAATTGTGAATCAATCCCTAAATTTAATATTTTCACATGATTTGTTGACAAAAAGATCAATTTATAAAACATGTACATGCCAACGACTCTAATTATATACAACAAATTGCTTGCATAATATATATACTCATTGAAATATTGTGATATATGAAACAACCTCTATAAAAATGCTTACCCTTTTGTATGTTTAAATTTCTTGATAAAAATGACTCATCGGCAGGTTCAGGCAAGCAATCTTCTTCAATTTACATACTGAAAAGTGTCTTCCTACTTTCAACATTCTCATGTGGCAAACTAAACTTGGGAGGTTTGGATGCTACTTGATATGGTATATTCCTAGTTTTCCTGATTCTCAAGAGCTTCTACAAAATCATAACATGATTGTTATAAAAGTGTAACAATATTCATTGTCTTTCCTCAACATAATCACTAGCATGTTTTTCTGTAGTCTAGGTGTACAAAATTGTCTCCTGCTTTTCTTGTGTAACCTAAAATAAGGCAATATATGTAAAACAAGTGACAGCATAAGATAAAAACATGAGCATACCTTGTAAATTTGGACAATCTTAGTAATTTGCCATTCCTTCCAATGTATTCCATTTCAAAATGCATTTCACAGATTACCTAACTGTTTAGATTTGCAATAAACAGCTCTTCACTGATTATATCTTGAGCCCATATTGCCTGGCATTTTGTGGTTTTTGCAAAATAATACCTAAAAAACAATCATTAAATTAAGGTAAAAAAATATCATAAATCATTACCATTTAGACCTATTAAAACAACTACGAATTCAACAATTCTGAGTAGCCATTATCTATTCTGTATATTGAAATGATTTTACTGGTGTGATATTCCTTATTTTATATACTCCAGACAACTTATAAACGATTAATGGCCACTACGTTCACAGACAAAAATCACAATAATAATGGCCGACATCATGTAAATAATCACGCAATTTGCGCCTATCATGGCGCCCTCACAAGGAGATTTGGGGAAGCTTAAGGTTTGCTGCCAATGGGCCAGAGTTCTCAAAAATCAGAACCACTTTTCCCTATCTGAGTTTCCACCCCCTGGTACTGACACTGATCCCAGATCATACATTAGGTACTGAACAGGGGGTGGAAACTCAGATAGGGAAAAGTGGTTCTGATTTTTGAGACCTCTGGCCCATTATCAGCACACCTTAAGCCTCCCCAAATCTCCTTGTGAGGGCGCCATGATAGGCGCAAATTGCGTGATTGTTTACATGATGTCGGCCATTATTATTGTGGTTTTTGTCTGTGAACGTAGTGGCCATTAATCGCTTATAAGTTGTCTGGAGTATATATACTCCTTATTTTATAAAATAAGGAATATCACGCCAGTAAAATCATTTCAATATACAGAATAGATAATGGCTACTCAGAATTGTTGAATTCGTAATTGTTTTAATAGGTCTAAATGGTAATGATTTATGATATTTTTTTACCTTAATTTAATGATTGTTTTTTAGGTATTATTTTGCAAAAACCACAAAATGCCAGGCAATATGGGCTCAAGATATAATCAGTGAAGAGCTGTTTATTGCAAATCTAAACAGTTAGGTAATCTGTGAAATGCATTTTCAAATGGAATACATTGGAAGGAATGGCAAATTACTAAGATTGTTTGTTCAAATTTACAAGGTATGCTCATGTTTTTATCTTATGCTGGCACTTGTTTTACATATATTGCCTTATTTTAGCTTACACAAGAAAAGCAGGAGACAATTTTGTACACCTAGACTACAGAAAAACATGCTAGTGATTATGTTGAGGAAAGACAATGAATATTGTTACACTTTTATAACAATCATGTTATGATTTTGTAGAAGCTCTTGAGAATCAGGAAAACTAGGAATATACCATATCAAGTAGCATCCAAACCTCCCAAGTTTAGTTTGCCACATGAGAATGTTGAAAGTAGGAAGACACTTTTCAGTATGTAAATTGAAGAGGATTGCTTGCCTGAACCTGCCGATGAGTCATTTTTATCAAGAAATTTAAACATACAAAAGGGTAAGCATTTTTATAGAGGTTGTTTCATATATCACAATATTTCAATGAGTTTATATATGATGCAAGCAATTTGTTGTATATAATTAGAGTCGTTGGCATGCACATGTTTTATAAATTGATCTTTTTGTCAACAAAACATGTGAAAATATTAAATTTAGGGATTGATTCACAATTTTATTACTTGAGAGGAAACAATGTTATTAATCAGTTAAACTTTCTGTTGATTACTCAAGAAAATAGATGTGTACTTAGAAAACACATAACAGACTGATTAGGTTAGTTCTAAACATGTGTTACTCATAAAATATTTCTTTATATATTACATTTAATGTTTATAACCTATTGGTATTCTTTGAAAGTATTATATCATGTAGTATAACTATTTATTGATATCTGTATAGTATATATATTCTAAAAAATTTACACACTGGTTTTAATAATGTGTCTTTGTATGTATTATATTAAATTGTATGTTTGATTTTTTATAAATAAAAAAATAACTTTCAATTACTAGTTTTATTTCTATAGTACAGACATCTAGTGGTACTTTTTTGAAACGAGGATTATGGGTAATGAAGATTCCTTTTATTTTTTTGGTAAAACTATAATCATAGATTCCTATACTGGTTTTATTTCCAAGAAAAGAGTAGGCAACAACGGTTTCTGTACCATAGTAAAGTTTTGCTGATAATCGTAACGGCGCTAGTCGTAATTTTTTGAGCACAATTATAACCATTGAGTTTCCCATCTATTCTCTTTGTATGATCTGTGGTACTGAAGACAAAGTCAAGCATACACGCGAACCCGGCTCGTTTCCCCACTCCTCATAAACCAAACATCTACTCCACACAACATCATCTAGCTCGAAATTGCATTCTAAGTAAATTAGCAAAATTACCGTTTATATTTGATTTACCCTGGTATATAATGTAATTTCTAGTGCTGACTACCCGTTACAAAGTTTTCGTTAGTCGTAATTTGAGAAGTGGCAATATAGAAATATACAGTACTAATGAGTGCATACCTAAAAATAATAACTAAATAATCATCACTATAATACGTTGCAATTAAAGGGAAAAAATAATTATCTGTGGAATATCAACGGAATTTATTAAGTAACATTTTTATTCAATTAAAAATATAAAATAAATAAACAGAAAAATAAATATACACTCAACCAATAACACATAGCTTCATTTTTTTTATATCAGTCTCTTTAGAAGCAGAAAGTAATATAAACATACGATACTATTTCCAATAAAGAAATAGAGATAAATAATTATATTCTTATTTTAATTTGGCAGTTCTCGTAAACTACTCATCGCAATGAAAATTACCGCATTTTATGCCCAAAAAGTGTCATTCACATTTAGAAATATTTTTTTCATTTATTTGAGGCACGTTTTTCCAACAAAGTTTTCGAAATTATTTCTTATACTATAATGTATTTTTATAGATCTCAATGGTTTATGAAATCTTTAAAGTAAAGGAAAACTAGTAAATAGTGTTCAAAATATAAAAGCATATTTTAATTAATAACAATATAAAGATATAATCAGTTATGAATGAAGACTTATTTATTATACTGTTATAACAATTCGGTAATTCGGCAGGACAGACAACATTTAGGTAGAAATACGGAAATACGGTAGGTTCGAAGTATTTGTACATAGAAAACATACGAAATAGTCATATGCACCAAACATACGAAATCATACCTTATCTAACGAAGTAACGAAATTAACGATGTGCGAGTCAGACCTTTCGGTATTATGCGGCAACATGGGTTGTGCTGAGGCAAACATGCGATTCGAGTAACGATACCAATGTACAAGTAACGAATCGGTACTCGGTATTCGTTACTTAGTAACAAATACATACGGTTTGTTACAGCCCTAGTAATTTCCTAGGGAAAAGCATTTTAATAGCCATGTCAATTCGATGACATGCTATTCGTATTCTACCGTTAGGGGAAATGATGTTCCCCCTCCACTAATATAATAAAACAAACCCAACAGAATGTTAATATATGACGAGTTGTGCCGAAAAATTTGAAAAAATGCTATGTTCCATTCAGATTTATAAAAAAAGGAATTTGATGCAACATGGGAGCATTATTTTCGACCTTTTCCTAGATAGTCTCGTCTTTTACAAAACCTAATCTTTATCACATATTAATCTGGCTCATTTATTAGAGAGAGAGTGCATAGAAAATTTAATTAGAATTGTCGCAAAATGTCGGCAAATGGGATTAGTCAAAAATTTACTTAAATGTGGCAGACCTAAAACGAATGAAGACACTAAATGAAACGCTTTATTAATGTTAATTAATTGTTAATGAGAAAACGCCCACACAACAACCTCCTCAATAGGCGTACCTCATTGATATGCTAAAATCTAAGAATTGTTTGTGCGAAATGTGACGGGATTCCCAAATTTTTCATCATCATGCTCTGTTTTCCGAAGTGGTGCAGCAATTCTTCACAACTGTCGATACTGGTCTCGGGGAAATCCTCACCAATGAGTACAAAGACACTTAGAATCAATAACAAATCAATCTTTGAACAAGAGTTGTGAACAATAGATTGAGGTGAGCTGAGCAGGGGCCTGATTCTCGAAACTATTCGACCTCTCTACCACTCGAAAGATGACGTCAAACGAATTTTGACATAAATGACATTTACTTGGTATTCTCGAAGGTGTACGACAATAGATTCAAACGTCAAACGTATACGAAATTTTGACATTTATAGTAATCAAATTTGTCAGTTAGTTTTGTTTTGTATTGTTGTGTTGGCCCGACTAAATTAATTTATTTGCCCTATAAATTTTAAAATTTCTACGTAACATGGAAAATATTGGAAAAGTTCTGGCAATTCCCCATATTTAAGTTTTATATGTCTAAAGACTCTGTTGTCTCGTCTACCAATTCGAGAGTACCAATTAGAACAAACTTCGTGTACGACTGCAAGGCCGTATACGACCATTTTCGTGGCATAGCATGGTTTCAAGAATCGGACCACTGAGACCCCGCAATGCGGAAAATGAAATCATCGCTTATTTTCCCAATAAGATGGAGGACGGCCGTATTATGGTGCATAAGAAGAAGGATTTTGGACACCATCTTTTTAATGGAAGATGGGTTGCTAGACATGGCCCAATTGAGTGGCCACTAAGATCTTCAGATTTGACCCCAACGGATTTCTTTTTGTAGGGCCATTTAAAGATAGTTTATGCCAACATGCTACAATTTTTGTAGGATTTAATAAAAAATGATTCAAAATTCAGTTAGTGCAGTATATTATCCAATGTCACATTTCAAAATATGAACAATTTGAACTACGTTTGTAAATGCAGTCATTATCTTTGTCCCCAAAACTAATAAACTACTACACCGATTCATGTTTTTTACAAAATGACATGTAGCGTAAAAATAAAAAAGCTACCAGCCACTCCACCAAAACTGAACGCAATAATATATAGCAGGAGTTCTTAAATTACGCATCGCGGCGCCGTGAAGGGTTAGTAATTCATATCCTAACAGAAATCCCAGCTCTACTGTCAGTACATTAGTTAAAATGCAGTGAAAGGTTTATCGAAAGCATGGTACAGAAAACCCCTTTTGAAAAAGGAATAAAAATTCAGGGTTATAAATTTAAAATAGCTAGGATCATTTTCAGAAAACAGTACATCTGACAACACTGTAAATATTATAATAATATTGGCCGTATTACTAAATGCTCACAAACAAAAATCGTTTTGTGTACGACAGAATAAAGGAAGATGATAAATTGTTTGTCTAGGAGATTCGGATTATTTTTGAAGAGGCTAGTATACAATAAAGATTATTTATTTGATTTCAGGCTAGAACATGGCCGAGTCTGCTGTATTTGGGGCTGCTCTTGGTACTGGAACCGCTCTATTGATTGCCGTAACTATCATCATGTACAAGTACTATCGGCTAAAGCAGCAAACGAAAGAGTGGCATTCCTTAGACCAGTTACCGTTTCCTCCAGTTGCTGAAAAAACTACCAGACCGTTTTATCCACTACCTCGAACGGTAAGTTTGATTTGATATTAGTATCAGAAATATTCATGATGTTTGCACAATTAAAACTAAGCTGCCCACTTAAGCATTTAGGTAAGAACATCTTATATATAAAAATATTATTTTGATTCTAAGGGTTTGCTGATTGTTCATCTGACATATGTAACTTTTTAATAGGAACCACTAATTTCTAAAGTAGCTAGTAAACAATTAATCTAGATTTTACTAGCTCAATGTTGTGACAAAATGAATACAGAATTGTTTATAACATACAAAGTAGCACTCAATGTTAAAAACCAAGAGCAAGAAGATATGAAGTCAGAAATATAGAAAGAGCATTGGTAGAATTAGGTGGGTTTAATATGTCTTATATTCGGAAAGTGTGCTATAGCTTGGAAAGGGTGCTATAGCTATTATATCCAACTAGACTCAATACGAGGAGTAATCAATATAGTGTAGAACGAATTAATGAATTAAACCATCTTGTTCAAGACTGGCAACTGTCCATAATTTAGGCAGGGCTTCTTGCTCCCTGTCTACGACACAGGAAGTTTTGGCGTCAGATACGACAGTAATAGGAAGGTAAGTCAAAGCTGAAATAAAAGTTGAACCTTTTTTGCAGAACGGCGGATAATTTTGGCCTGAGTCAAGATATTTTTGGGCTTTTTAAGGGGATGAGTAAAATTAGTAAACACACTGAATGAGGTTTATCCATTGATTCTTCTACAAATACCATGAAAAATGTATTAATTTACTGCGATAATATCCAGCCATCCTCATCAATTGGTCATCATGTAAACTTGCAATGCAATGTATATTTTAATAAATCTGAAGAAATTATTTTGATAAAAAGTTTGCACAGCTCTATTGGAAAATATTGTTACAATATCAGAATGTTTGGATTGAAACTAGACTTAAACGGGGTGTATACAAAGTATTTCTGCTGTGTTTCACAAAGCATGTATTACCTATCCGAACTGAAATTAAAGAAAAACCAATGAATGTTACAAATAAATTTTTGGTGCGCTTTCACAACATAATTTTGCCACTATCAGACATTAAATTGAGCCCTATAAAATATTTTCTCCAACACACCAAACAGCTTTTATAAATATTCACACATTTTTCAAAAAAAATTATGACGATTTAGAATAGTTAGAACGAAATAGTACGTATAGAAAACTCTAGAAAAATAGAAAACTTCTCTTAACTGAAAGCATAACTTAAGCATGCATCTTTATTATTTATTTCTAATATATAGTATCTGTTTATCTCATAAGTCTATCCTTAATTATACAGGTGTAGGATAAACCGGAACAGAAGGCGTCATGCACCCCCGATCATTCATGTCGTATTGACAAATCTATTGAAATTAAAAAAAATATAGGAAAATTTAATCAAATAAAGATATTCCAAATAATGTTGAAAAATGCGTGACTACCCAGTTTTTGGTGGGATTGCACTTTGTAACCTAACAGTTTTTGTCCTTTGCAGTTTCAATTGAGTTCATAAAACAAAAAAATATATGTCAAACAAAAACTTATAAAAACTACACAATCTTTAATATATCTTCTGCTGTCCACTAATTGACAATTTGTTACACCACATCTTCGGAAGATTGTGAAAATAATGTAGTAATAAAATAATTAAATTCACAATAAAAAATTACACTATAATTAAAACGAAACTTGTTTGAAAAATTAATACTGATCTACTACATTGACTGTTTTACTACTGAAGAATAAACAACGCTTGGCGCTGAACTATCAAAGATGGCCTTCACATGATTTTACAGCAGGTAACGCTTCTTCCATATATAATTTCTCAATAGTTTGAACGTTTTCGAAGGAAAAATATGTTCAATAAAATATATTTCTTTGTATGTACCTAACTTACCATAACAAATCAGTAAATGCCTTGCATTTCTTTATATTTTAAATACAGATCGTTAAAATGTCAATGACATGTTTAGTTTAGGTAAAAGTAACACAACCAGGATTTTGCAGGAATGGAACCATGTAATATAAAATATATGGTTTATTAGATCAAATGCATGAACAAAAATCAGGAACTAACTGATTCCCTACCGTAAACTAATTGAAAGATTCGGCCTTTAAATATATTCAAATATCTAGTTATCATTTTCAACGTAACAAAATAAATGCCTTTAAGAATATTAACATTACATGAAATAATAAATTAATATTAAATTTAATATCTAAAACAGTAGATAATACCTACATTTTCGAAAATATTTTTTGATTTGAGATTGAAAAATAGTGCTCGTAAGCAGAAAATAATTTCATTTTCTGCTTACTCAAAAGTTAGTACGAAGGTGTTATACCTACTATTACATTCCAAATAACTACAAAACATAAGAATATGCTAATAAATTTTCAAATAAAATACTAAAATCTTAAGATTCAATTATTAACTTAACTGAAACATACAGTAAGCAATGACTATGTCAGTTTTGTATGGAAAATATAAAGAAATGTAATGCACTCGCTGTTAATTAATGATAAACAAGTAATACTCACATTTGTTAAAAACTTCGCAGTGAATGAAGCTGAAATGTTTAACTTTACACATTGAATTTACCACTTAACTTTACCATCGTGCTATAATAATCTTAAGCCAAGCAATATTCTGTAATGTAAAAATTCAAATCAAGCCGCTACATCAAAGTTAGCCACGCATTCAGGGCTGCTAGATCTAACTATTTGTCTTGAATTTTACAATCATTTCATTAATTCACATTTTTTGTAATCTTATTCAAACTATATGAAATTTATACGGTAAATATTAAAAGAATCTTTAAATTGAAAATATTACATTAAAATTAATAAAATTTTATCAGAAATAAATTCATCAATTGCAACATAATTCTTATTTTAGTAGACAAACCATATTTACAAATCAATGAAATTGCAAACTTGCGAGAAATCATTGAATAGTCATTATTATGTAATGTAAATTTTCCTGGGTTCTATTTCAATAGCGTGACCATGTAGAATAACTTTAGTAACGGGTCAAAATTTGTTACTTTTTAGTTTAATTTAAGTCGTCTTTCACATTCCAGTCAACCCATCTTACGATTTTCTCTCCAAACATCTGGCGACACTGTTACTGTTATCTGTTTGGCATTGACAGGATGGACGTAAATAATGTTTTTTTATTATATTTTATTTAATGAATGGACCAATATTATAAATAAATTTTAGCATTCTGCACTAAAGGTCATCAGTAGCTACTAAACAAAACAAAAATAAAGAAAACCGTTTGAGAGACAGAGGAGAAAATGGTACCTAATCGTTTTATCTTTGCTTATTTATATATAGATTACGAAACCTTACCAAGTGTCTAATTATAGAGCTACCAGAAACGTGCTCAATGTGCGGTCGTTGCTTTTTCATTTCCTTTGTATTTGAAAAACTTCTAAATTTCTGGTCTTTGGAAACTCAATTTACGAACTTTCCACAGCAAACTTTTATAACGCCATTGAGAGCTGAAGGTATTTTTTTATTGTGGTAGTTAGTTCTCTCTTGAAGAAGTGGTTTTCTTGTAGTTTAGGAAAGAATTATACACTGGAGATCAAAAAATGTAACACCACAAAGATTAGTTTTGAATACATTTCGGTAATAATTGTAACAAAATAACGCCGGTCAACAAGAATTTTGGGTCTGACTTCTACATGTTAAATTTTAATTTCTCCTAGGTCAAAAATAAGAAAAATATTTTTTAGTTAAAGTTTGCTTTTGTAGAAATTAGAGCAGTTTTTTAATTTTTTGCTAAAATCACTGGTTTTCATATATATTTTTTTAAATTCACACTAAATTATGATAAGAAAAGTTTTTGCTGGATAAAAAGTATTTTTTATTGAAGAATCGCGATGAACAATAACATATAAATGTGAAATAATAAGAAATTAATGTCTAAAAGTGAATATTTTTTGTATTTCTCTTATATTCGTATGAGCTTTCACGTATTAAACCCCAAATGTAATCTCCCATCATGTTCGTATTGTATTGGCCTTGATATCGTTGTTTAAAATCCATCACATCTTGGTGAAAACGATCTCCTTATTCCTCGGAGTAGGCACCTATGTTAGGTCTGTCAAGTTGGAATATCCATTTCGTATGGCCGAAATATAACCTGTACCATAATTGTAATTTATTGCTAATTTTTTTCTAATTTAGTACGCTACTAGAAAATTAATTGCTGCTCCCACTTCCCGGAAAAGGTGGCTATTCCAGCTTGACCGTCAAGCTAACATAGCCAGCTCGATATCTCGCAAAATCTGGGTCTGTAAGAGGGTCACAGGGGTGCTCCTTGCGCCAAAATTAATTGCTGAAACCTAGGTTATGAGAGACTACCCCGCCATCATCACTTCTCCCCCCCGCACTAACTTCTATATCGAATTAATCCACATTCCGTTAATAACCATATACAAGACTAAGCGGGCATACTGGATTTAATTGCTAATTTATTGCTGGCATTTGGCACAAAATACGATCTTATTGCTCTCCACCCGTCCTAGAAAAGGTGGCTATTCCAGCTAGACCCTCAAAGCTAGCACAGTCAGCCAGATATCTAGGAAACCAAAGGGGCTAAGGGGGTGCTCCTCTCACCAAGAATAATTGCTAATTAATTGTTGAAACCTATGCTATGAGAGACTACCCCGCCATCATAAAAAATTCCTAGAAATGAGTATTATGGGAATTTGGAATATTTCGCAAAATCCATTCTCCATCATTGAGGAAACAAATAGAAATCATTCATTCACCCTATTACGGTTCTGGCCTTCCGGGAAAGGACGGTTCTTAAGGATTATTATAATTTAAATTTTTTCACTGGTACTCTTATAAATTAGTGCAAAATATACAAATATTGATTTATTTTCTTAATGTATTTTTGTATAAATCTAATGTACAAATAATTTTGGATCAAAATATCTAAAGTAAACAAAAAAGAATAAAACTATTTAATATTTGAATGGCAAGGTTTTCGATTTGCTTTAAGGAACTTCTTTTAGTCGCTACCGAATGCTAATATAGATGATGGTTTCCTCATTTAAGGATAATTTAGAATACAATTTCGCTTTGTCTCGTATATGGTTATTAACGGAATTTGGATTAATTCGATATAAGGGTTGGTGCGGGGGGCGAAGGGGATGATGGCGGGGCAGTCTCTCATAGCCTAGGTTTCAGCAATTAATTAGCAATTAATTTTGGCGCAAGGAACACTCCCGTAGCCCCTTTGGTTTCTAAGATATCGGGCTGGCTATGCTAGCTTGACGGTCAAGCTACATTTTCTTGGAAGAGGAGGAAGCAATTAATTTTCTAGTAGCGTAATAAATTACCAAAAAATTATCAATTAACTATGGTACAGGTTAGATTTCGGCAAATGAATATTCCAACTTGACAAACCTACCTATGTTATCTTTAAATTCGTCTAGATGAGAATGTAGCATATGAGTTTTATGAGACATTTTGCAGTCCATAATTTTAAATGATGAATTGAGTAATACAACTGATTACAAACTTACACTTTATTTAAAACTTGTGACAATTGTTTCGCGTCCGGTGGAGCATATTCATTCGGACTCGAAACACTTGTTACACGTTTTAAATAAAGTGTAAGCTTGTAATCAGTTGTATTACTCAATTCATTATGAATTTCAACTTCCACCAAGTAACAGCCAACTCAATCCAACATAATTATAAAGTTTTTAAGCATATTCACTATATTTGTTAGCTCTATGATTTCCTAGAAAACCATCAACTACTGCTTTAAAACTCTCCCACGGTCCTTTTTCGCGAGCATTAAGAAGTTTCGTAAAGTGATAACTCTTCATTATTTGCCTTAAATCAAAATGCTGCCATCTTTCGTTTATAAAATAAATTAAAATATACTTTTCGACTCGAATCAGACAAAAGCAAACTGTAACAATTAAAAATGAAAATTTAAGTGTATTTCAATGTCTGCAATCAGAATTTATGCATGAGAACAGAAACCCATTTTTTTTACCGGTATAAGTAATAACGAGTATCTCCCTTACACTAATTTATGCATTCGTTTGTTATATAAGGTATTGATGTATTGATGGAACTAGATGGTCTATATCATGATGTGTATTTTGTCTCTCACCACGAAATTGCCTGACGCTAATAGCCGCACAAACTCTTACCACCGTTGATGGATTAACATTAAAGGACAAAACACACTGTTCAAAAGCGAGGGAATAATATGTGGCCCCATGCATATTGAATCAGATCCAATAGTAGTATTTTTTGACGGCTAGAATCACATTACAAACACCTTGCTATTGTTGACATCAGACAAGGCCCACGCAGGGTATTTTAATTATTGCAATTCTTCTTGAAAAATTTCATTTGGTAATATGAACCGTACGTTGGGTGTCGGTCATAGAGGTAATACTCAATATATAGTATATCAGGACCCGAGAAAAAGGTAATAATGCACTGTAAGAGAGGAAAAAAACAAGTTGACGTATCTAACTCTGTCTAAGCCGCTTCTGATTGGTGTATGTTTGTGCCAGTCAAGTGAAGTCTAGCCATTGCCGGCAGCGCTAGAGAGATAGATACTTTCATACAGTAGAATCTACTGTATGAGTAGATTATAAAAGGCTTCCCTGAAAGTTTATCAGTAAAATAAAACTCTAATGTTAATTTTTGGGGGCCAAATTAGAAAATTAAATACATATGTATTCTGATAGAAATCAAGCGAAACCTGAAGCAGATAAAATAAAAAGTCTATGTGTGGAAAATCAAAGTGTATATTTTTTATAAATTTAAAACGTTTCCTTTAAAAGATATTAAGGTAAATATAAGAAAATGCACTCATTCCCTGTATGTCTGAAACTGGAATATTAGAATCTTGAAGGTGGTACGGAACCCTTAGTATGCGACTCCAACTCGCACTTGACATAAATTTTAATTTATGAGTGTATGTAGCCGACGAAGATCAATTTCTTAGTTTAGGTATAACCTGGAGAGTACTCTTGACCTGACCTTTCGTTAGAGACACATTTGACATTTTCAGAGATGACAATTTATTCTCATGTTGTAAATTTATTAAGGCATTGTAAATGAGTTTAAAAGACAAACGGTCGTATTTTATCTCCTAGTATATTCGTTCTCTAACATTTTTCCTTTCCAAATGGTAATAAAAAGGGACTATAAGTGACAGAAGACTTTTTGATTATGTTATACTGTTTCACAGTTGAATGCTTAATAATTGAATATAAAAGACATTAAGCATAATTTTTGAAATAGAATTTTTCATATAAGCATTCCCCGATATTAAACAAAGTGGAGCAGATGTCATAAAATAGTAGGGGAGCCCAAGCGTGGATTTTGGGTGTTACTCTAACGCGTCAGAAAATCATATAGGGAGAAACCTTACTCATTGTAATGTACCCCTACCATATATGAAACGTTAATATTGGGGCTTGAGTTGAGAGCAGCCGATCAGATTAGTTAAAAAAATTGGAGAAAAGTATATATTTCAATAATCTGACGATTTGAGCGTGACATAAAGGAATGGTCTAATCACAAAGTTGGAAAAAAACGTCACCTCGAAATACTCGACCGTGATTGTTTTTTTTTTGAAGGAAATCCTTTAAGGATTACGAATAAAATGTAATCTGACGTTTTTAATAGGACGATGTAGCTAAAATCATGAACAAAGTGTAGAAAGTACAACTCTGTTTCCTTTTCACTCTTTCTCTTCTCTCACTCTCTCGCACCGTCTGTCGCCATGATGGTATCCCAGCTAATCACAAAGACGTGTTGAGTGAAGCAAATGTGAAATGTGTATTTTGTGAAGAAGAAACTGGTGGACATTTAAAAAATTATATCCGAAACATTATTGACTATTTTGGAGATACTTATTTTCAATTTTATTTTTATACATTTTTATATCAATAAATGAAAGAATTACAAATATATTTATATTGTTTTTATTACATCCAGTAATTGAAAAAAATATATAATAAAGTGGAGGGCGAAGTATTTGGTCGAAATACAATCGATTCAGAGTCTGAAACACCTTTGGCCCAAAGAGCGGAAGAGACTCAAGAACTTCAACAAGAACAGCCAACCAACGTTGACCTGCTTGAGAAGATCCAAGCAGAAATGGAAGATCTTCTAAGAAACTGGGTATCGTCTTGCAGGCCATGAACAAATTTATCTTGCCAAACTATGTTCTAGGTGCTAATACGTTAGAGTGGCTACACATTGTGCTGCAACTTCCATCTGCAGAACAATTGGAGTCGCAATAAGAGCAAAGCAAGACCCTCCCCAATTTAGACAAACACCTCGAATACCACCTTGGCAAAGAAGGGTTGAAGGGAAAATCAATTCTCTTCGGATAGACGTTGGAAGACTGACCGAGTACCAACGAGGGGTCAGGAACAACAGAATAGGAAGACTTGTCAAGACTATCATGGGCAATAACCGAATACACTCCCAGTGGGATGGAGAAAACATCACATCTCAGCAGTGTCTGGACAATCCATGACAAAAGCTCTCCTTATACACAAGTCGATTTAGAAGGTACAAAACCAGTAACCAACTAGACAACACACTTTTTCGACAATCAGAAAAAAGGTTTTATAGAAAAATTCACTACATCAATAATAATAAAGTCCCTAGTTACCCCAGTAAAACAGACATCGAGAAATTCTGGAAAACACAACTTTACTCAACAATTTCCTATAACTCCAGGCCAGCTGGATTAATGAGGAGGAGGCTGCATTTCAGACCTGTGATACCATGCAACACCAACCATTTACAACAGAAGACACATCCAACATAATGAAGCACCTCCATAACTGGAAAGCACCAGGACCAGATGGTGTGCAAAACTGGATAAAGAGACTGGACGCAAAACACGAAACATTAATAGCCCTTAAAATGACATAATTACCCACCAACACAAGATGCCTAGTTTCCTTATACATGATGCTACATATATCTTACCAAAGGACAATCCATGTACACAGGACCCAGCAAAGTACCGACCAATCAATTGCCTCCAAACCTTATACCTTATAACGTCGTGCGTTAATCATCGCATTTTCAAACATTGCGAGCTGAAAAACATAATTACTCAACAACAATTAAGCCCACGCCAAGCGACGAAATCTCTACATGGCATATGTGGACTACAGAAAGGCCTTTGATTTAGTCACATGATTGGCTCATTAAGGCACTGAAACCCTATAAAGTGAATAATTGTATTATTAACATATGCCATGTCTACCTGACAAACCAAAATCTCACTGAATGAAGCCAACTGTTCGATACAAACTGAATCCTTTCCAATCAGAAGGGGTATATTCCAGGGAGATTCTCTAAGCCCGCTGTGGTTCTGCCTTGCCATGAACCCACTCTCACACAAACTGAACTCAACTTTGGGTTCAGTCTCAAGCACAACAACGTACAAGTATTAAAGATAAACCATTTGTTATACATGGACGACTTAAAGTTGATGACAGCTCCGAAACAACAGCTGCATGACATGATTGAAATAGTAGAAGGGTTACCTAGTGACATCCATATAAAATTTGACCTAGACAAATGCCGAATTATTAATATAATAAAGCAGGCTCAACGTATTGATCACTTGACCATGAAAAAAGACCTAACAGCAGAATTTTATAGAAGGGTAAGACGACTGTTGAAAACCAAACTAAACAGTAAAAATCTGATTCAGGCTATTAATACCTATGCGTGATCAGGGCTCAGTTACTCTTTCGGTATAGTTAATTGCTGCAAGACTGACATTGAACAATTACAATGAAAAGTTCAAGTTTTACTAACAAACGCTCAAAATCACCATCCAAAGAGCCCTGTTGAACGTACAACTTTGCCACGGTATGAAGCAAGAAGAGGATTGGCAGATCTAAGCAAACTATTAGATCAACAAATCTGTTTTGCGTAGTCATTTCCAGAAACTCACAGAATTTTCTGAGTCATGTCTCAGGTTGAGGACTCAACACTACTGCGACTGAGAGAACAACACGTCCAATTACACCACCAGACCACTGATCAGAAACTACTGAAATGGAAAGAGAAGCCCCTTCATGGAAAACATATAAATGACGTCAACTAAGAGTATGTCGACAGTGCAGCGTCGAACTACTGGTTGATCTCTGGTCATATGTTTCCTGAAACGGAAGGCTTTATATTGGAAATCCAAGATCAAGTAATTCCAACTAAGGACTATCGAAAGTACATCGTTAAAGACCCTTCTATTAACAACAGATGCAGGTTCGGTTGCCAAACATCTGAATCTATCCAGCATATCACATATAAAGCCATTGACAACGAAGTCAGAATAGACTTTGAAACGTTTGGTATTCCTGCAATATACGTAGTTTTATTTCTATTGTGGTGTTATTCCCCAAAGAAACACAAAAATAATATCACAGGAGGTTGTCAAGCGTTCGCTGCAACTGAACGACAAGATGCTGTGGCAAAAATACTGCACCAGGAACTAGCACTGAAACTTGAACTATCACAGTCGCTGAGATTACCATACTATAAATACAAACCAGAATCTGTTTTAGAAAATAACAACTACATGCTGTACTGGGACCGCACGATACTGACTGATCGGACTGTTGGTCACAATAGACTAGATATAGTTTTGGTAATCTCTCGGAAAATAACTCCTAACAACAATAATACAAATATCAAGCAGGCTGAGAAAATAACCAAATATATGGATTTGGAATTTCAAATAAAGACTCAGTGGGACATGAACCACACACGAACTGTACCAATTGTTATGTCAACGACAGGAGTATTCCCAAAACATCTATTAAACAATTTAAAATACCTCTGTCTGGACGAACATCTTTACCAACAAAGGCAAAAAGCCGTCCTGTTAGGTACAACCCGGACGGTCAGGAAATTCATGCGAAACTGCCGCCACGACTCCAGCCACGGGCCTGAAATCCTGGCAAGGGCTCCTACAGAACTAAACTCTTTTGATAACTAGGATATCTGGGGTTCAGTGTGCTGCCATACATTTTTATACATTTTCAAAAATCGGTCATGACTTTTAGTCACGTCCAAATCATCATCATTTGAATAGAACAGTTTTTTGAGTTCACTTAACACATCCCCTGAATGTCTGAGGCACTTGAGTATTTTCATGTAATTTGTTTTTTTTTAATTGGAGCGGGCTCCCCCTCCCCCCAACTAATATGACGAACTTTACATAAATTTTCGTTTATTTTAGGACCTAATCTTCACGATCGAACAGGTTCCCCATGACGCTTTATTAACTGCGAATTTAGCACCCAGTGCTCCCTTACTATTACGTTTGTAGAAGTAGATTAAAATTGACCTACAAATTTTGATTACATAGTTATAAGTGAAGTTAATAAGTTTTGGAGTTGTTTCCTGAAGGGTAGTTGTGGCATAGCTTGTCAATGTTTAAGCACTTTTTTGAGAAATGACGGCACAATTCACGAAATTAGTGTATATTTCCAAACGTTTCGGGGTCTAGATCAGAGCCCGTTGTCAATGGCAAAGAAGTTGTGAAAAAAAGCACAAATTCTAACTCTTAGTTACTTCAAAGTTAAATACAATAGTCAACCATTTTAATTTTAAATTTGCAAAAGATTATAAGCTAATGGGAAAATGTTCCTACTCAGACTGTCATAATTATTTAGAAAAACAGTATTTTTACAAACATTGTACTTTCTTGAACTAAAAATCTACTTCCAGAAATAATACTTAAACAAATAACCATAAAACTTATCACAATATCTCTCCACTAAAAGCGGGATACCGAGTTTATAAGTCTAATATTTTGCAAATGCAAGCGTCGTTTTTAAATTGAATCCGACAAACGAACGCGGAAACTAATCCGTTGGGCTTTCAAGCTCTTATGATTCTTTTGCAGGAATATTCGAAGCAGTAGTTTTCGACAAAAAGAATTCGATAAGAGAAACTGGAATTATAAATATTGAAACCAGAAGCTTCAGAAAAATATTGGAGGCATTCTCTTTATGTTGAACTGGAAATTTTTAAAACGTTGTAAATTAATGTCCACATATTATTTCAGTTAAAATAATTTTTATATACTGTCCAATATAGGGTTGATATAAATGATAAAACTTTTACTAATTTCATCTTAAATGATCGGCAACCCGACGATTGCATTCTTCGGAAGTAGAAGTAAATCATTTTCATAATAAAACTAGTTTTGTATTATGTTCTTCTTTGATTAATAATGTTGATTTGTCCAACTGTATTGCCAGTGCTAGGGCCTTAGCATGTTTACAAATCAAATTTTAGATTTATCGGATTGTCGTTTCTTTATGTAATTTTTATGTTCATGTGTTTATAGATTTAGTGCCTTAGATGTTTCTCCAATATAAGAATTATTATATTGAAAATTATTTTTTTATAACTATGTTTGTTACCGATGTTGAATTCTTCAGATTTTTTTCAGTTTTGTTCTTCTAACTACTATTTAGTTCAATTTTAGAGCACCAATGCTTCTATGCAGTCTTCATAATAAGATCACAGAAACGGTCATAAAAATCTACAGGATGGTCTTTTCTGGGGTCACCTGTTCTTTCTACAACTATTTTTCAGTATGCCCCTGGCAATTGACAAAACTTGTAAATGAATCTCTTATGAATTTTAACTTCTTGCTTTTTTTCGTACCTGCCAATGTATTTGTGTAAAAAATGATCACTTTCATGTATACCGTAAAAACAAACACTCCTTCTGTTATTTATTTTTCTAGTAGGCGGCTCTCATATTAATTCCTCTTACTGACAACTCTAACTTAATTGTTGTTAATTTACTCGCGTTGATTATTAGTGACAGAGTGATAACTGTACGTGACTTCAAGCGAATTTTTACCAATATGGCGGTTTATTCAAACGCAGAAATGGATAACATGGATTTCGTCTACGGTCTCTCTAAGGCTCCTGTTTCACACGATATTGCACGTCCGTCGTCCGCAAAAGATGACTACCCACATAGGGTAAGTACCCTTCTTTAAAATGTGTTTTTTTAATGGATATATTCATTTTATTCCCTCAACTTCCTAAACATTTTGCGAGAATGAAAGATATTATCGACTAATTTGTACCCTTTTTGCTTTCATTGAGTATCTATATATAAATAGGCAAAGACAATACGGTTAGGTACCATTTTTTCCTCTGTAACTCAACCGATTTGCTTTATTTTTGTTTTGTTTAGTAGCTACAGATGACCTTCAGTGCAGAATGCTAGAATTAATTTATAATATTGGTTCAATAATTAAATAATAAAATAATAAAAAATCATTATTTACATACCTACTGTCAATGCCAGACAGTGCCGCCAGATTGCTTGGAGAGAAAATCATAAGATAGGTTGACTCCAAGGTGCAAGACAAACTAAATTAAATGTAAAACTAAAAGTTTTGGACTTTCACTAAAGTTAGCCTACATAGTCATGAAACAGAACCAACGAAAAATTATAATACATAATAATCGCCGTTTATTGGGCGCCCGCAGGTTTGCAGTTTGCAACTTTCATGGCATTGTAAATATGGTTTGTCTACTAAAATCAGAATTATGTTGCACCTCATTAATTTATTTCTGGTATCTTCATTAGTTTAACCATATACTTTTAATTTAGTCCTTTTATTTTTGTCGGGTAACTTTCATATAAGATTAACTAAGATTACAGAAAATTGTGAAATTATGCAGAAATTCAGGATAAATAGATAGATCTGACAACACTGAATGCCCAGCCATCTGCCGGAAATTTGATTTAAAGTTTGATATCTCATTACTTTTGTAGCGATTAGGTTGAAAGTTTTCAATTCAGTAAGACAAGATTTTCGAGGTTTCAATTTCAATTCACAGAAAAAATTCTCAAAAATAGGTGATTTAACTACTTTTAATTATCAGTTTGTGATTCCTATTTCTATATATTTTCTACATAAAACAGAAATCGTTATGGGTTAGGTACTACGTTGGTAAGTAAATTTTTTATATTGAAAATCATACTGAAAATTGATGTTTTCTGACAATGTGGGTATTTTATAGTTAATTAATTTTACATTACATGGTCCCATTGTTGCAAATATTATTTTTTACATATATGTTACAAACTAAGTGTTCAAAAAATTTAAAATCCAAAACGCCTACACGACAAGAGCAACCACTGCGTAATTATATATGCTAGGTTGGTTTTCAAATGATCAAATGATAAACACCATAGTGGCTGGGAAACGCTCTTTTAGACCAAGTGATGACCATCTTTTACTATCTTTGGAGTTGCCTATAGTTCAATAGGAAAATATTTGATGTTGTAAATTATAGATCAGTATTGATTTTTCGGACAAGTAGTACTAACTTTCGTAGAAAATAATGTTTGTATTTTTGTGATTATAATTCTGTCATTAATATAATATAATTTTCACAATATTCCGAATGTGTTGTGCAATAAATCATCAATCAGCGTATAATGTAAATGTCATTAAATATTAGAATTTTTATTGGGTTGTTTGTCAACTCTATTTTTAAAATCGGAAACGGAAACTTTTAGGTTATAAAAAAATCCGCCGGTTATTAGATCGAACATGGTGCATACACATATTTGTGTAAAAATAATCCTACAATTATATACATAAATAAAAAATATTTCGTGAATTATTTCTATAAATGTAATCCAAATGAAATATTGGGATAGCAAATGCCTCGCCTACTTTTCTAATTTCTCCTCAACTCTATATCTTATAAAGACAAAATAACGTCAATAATGTTCAACCCATAATTTTAATGAATTATGGTCGAATTTCGATCACTGGGCGACCGCTAGTTAATATTATTTATGTAGGTGTTTTTCGATCCGTCAGTCGTATCCGCCAAAAGTCGGTAACTTCAAAAGCGCAACTCGATGCAAGGAAACGAGGGTTTCCTGTCATTTTCTAGTGGGAAATTTCAGTAACTACCAGGCCAAAAGGATTAATGGTGCCATAAAAAGCAATAAATAAAAATCTGCAAATGCACAAAGAAAGAAAGCATACCCAATAGTTCAGTCATTGGAGGTTTTTAAGTTATATAACATCGAACAACCATTAAAATTTGTATGTTGAAATGCCCCTAAAATTTGCTCTTTTCACTGGTAGATTGAATCCTAATAATTTTCAACGTTGGTGGTCGTCTTCGCGTACGACGGACGTGTGAAACATCAGCATAATGGTAATTCGTTAGAAGCGCCGAGAAGATATGCGGCAGAGTATCCTCAAAGAGTAGCCCTTCATCACACTTTATTTGGACGACGTCAACGACTAAAAGAAACAGGTAGGTTCAAAACTATAAGACATGATTGTGGCCCCCGCTGGGATATTAGAACACTAGAATTAGAAGAAGCTGTACTTAATTTAATTGACGAGCAACCCGATAGCAGCATTAGGAAAATTGCTTTACAGCTACATCTTGATACAATGACGGTATTTGCCATCTTAAAGGAACAGCTGTTATATCCATATTGTTGTACGAGTCCAGGTACATTTCTTAACCATCTCCCATTTTTTGATGGTAGATATGATCAGACAACACCCAGAATTTCTTGAGCATATTTTATTTACGGACGAACCACATATGGGCGGAAGAAAATCCTCATGTTATCGTTGAAGCTCACCCCCAGGAACGATTTTATTTAAACGTGTGAATTGTAACTATTGGATATCACCTAATTGACCCACATTTCCTTCCACCTACTATAATTGGAGGTACATACACTTAGTTTCTAAGCTGCCAGTTCTATTTGATCCGATTACTTTAGTGTCAGAGCGGAATTGTGGTTTATGCACGAAGGCGCTCTAGACCCTTTTAGTACGAGAGCACGACAATATTTAAACGAAACTTATCCAGATAGATGGATAGGTCGAAATGGACCTCAATTTTGGTCAGGTTATTCACCTGGTTAGTATAACATTTTTTAGAAAGACGATGTCATTAGATGTTTGATAATTAACACATTTTATCAAAACTTTCGATTTTCTTGAAGAAATGTATTTGTTTTTAATTAAAATTTGAAACTCAAAAATTTTGTCGTAATTCTGAAAAAAGACATTTTCTTTAAAATAGTTACTTCTTTCGAAAATGGGTCTGAGCAGTCCAGTACCAGAGCAGTAATTAGCTGTTTGCTTCAAAAAATTTGAAACTTGCAGAAACTGCTAAATCTGAAATACTGAATAAATATGTTTGAATTTTTTGTGTATGTAATGGTAACAATTTCAAACATTAGCATATGTTATTTTAGATGTGCAATTTTCGTTTTATTAACCGACCTTAAAAATGAACGAGGTTCTCACTTGGTCTGTATATACACTGTTTCTTCATAAGTTGGAATCAATGATTCATATTTAGAGAAAAAGTTATTATTCATAAAAAGATTTGCATGGTCTGAAACGTTTACTGCAATCATTACAAGTCACTTTTTCAACTGTATACGAGGTTTGTTAGCAAATATGAATTTTGCTTTTTTGAATATATTTAAAACTGTTTTCAAACGAAGTAATTAGAATTAAAGCCTGCATTTAATTATCGCCCAACACTAAAAATTGTACAATAAATATTTGTTTTACTTTTCAACTGTATACTGGGTTTGACAAAAAATATCAATTCTACTTAAAAGTGGAATCTAAGACTATAATACGAGAATTGTTTGTATATAAATATATATATATATATATATATATATATATAAATAATATATATATATATATATATATATATATATATATATATATTATATATTTGACTTTCACCCATTATTTTCCAATATGTTATGGATGATTTGATTAATGACTGTCTACCAAAGTTAAAATTTAACGTCATTTTCCTAAAAAAAAAATATGTTGATGATATCATTTGTTGCATACCAGCAGACAAAAAAAGTGATCTTTTACAAACTTTTAATGACTACAACTCCCATATTCAATTTACTTTAGAAGAAGAGGATACTGAATTTAGTATCCCTTTCTTAGATACAAGAATAATAAGAACTTCCGATAACCATCTGAAATTAGACTGGTACAGAAAACCATCTAGCTCCGGTAGATACATCAACTATTACTCAAATCATCCAATAAAAATGAAGATCAATTTGATTGTTGGGTTAAAAAAAGGATCTGTAATATCAGTCACCCCACCTTAAGAGAAAAAAACTTGCATATCCTATTTCAATTGTTTACAGAGAATTCATATCCTTCAAACATGCTAAAAAGATTAATTTTTAATTCCCCACGAGATACTAATGTGAGTACACAACAATCTTTTCCCAGAGGAGACATCTCTAACTCTAATACAGTACCTATACATGTGTCATTACCATATATACCTGAAATTTCTTCAAAGATAGCAAAAATTCTGAACATTAATCACAATATAATTATTGGCCATAAATCAATCAAAACTGTTTCAAAATTATTTTCCAAAATAAAAGACGAAACTCCGAATGAAAAAAAGTCAAATGTAGTGTATTGTATAAATTGTAATAACTGTGAAGCTAAATATGTTGGTCAAACATCAAGAAATCTCAAAGGAAGAATAATTTCTCATAAAAGTGACATAAGACTTGGCAAAGATAGCTGTGCTCTTGCTATACACTGCCATAATAACAACCACACCGCAGATTTTGATAACGTAAGCATCTTAGAACAAGAAAAAAACTTTTTTAAACGACACTTTCTAGAGATGGTTCACATTAACAACCAATCTAATAGCATTAACAAGAGAACCGATTTCCAAAAATTAAATATTATCTATTGTGGCCTATTAGACAAAGAAAGCCAAATTTCACAGAATGTCTCATTAAACAATTTATTATCCTTAACAGCAGATTAAGCATAACTTATTACTAAATTTATTTTTCTGGAAAATTTGGAATAATCTAATCAGTAAATAATTTTTATTAAAAAGTTTTTTAGTTTTTAACATTTTGCATTTCGGTATCTATCTTTTGCAACTCACTATAGTTTAATTATCAACTGACTTTAAATCATTATAATGTCAGTACAATACGTATAACATTATGAGAGCTTTATAATTTGTTATATCTATTATTAATATGAACTCGTAAGATATGCTCCCCTTTATCCTCTGGTTTCTACCAGTTTCAACAACAAAACCTCACATATCGTAAGTTGTAATTTATTTAAATCTAATATTACTTACTGTTAATTTTATGTAACTTCCAGTTTGAACTGAAGAAGGAACAAATTTGTTCCGAAAGCTTTTCAAAAGAAATAAAGAGTATTTCGTTAACACCCATTGGCTGCTTCCCAGTTAATTAACTTTTATAGTTTAATTCAGCCGTTACATCATCTATATATATATATATATATATATATATATATATATATATTTGTTATATCACACTTCAATTAATTAACTTTTTAAAAAAGATTTTTTTATTAAAACAAATACAATTATAACTTTGAAATAAAAATGAAAAATAACAATGTAACTGACAAAAGTTCTGAGTAATAATGAATAAAGACTAAGTGAAATTCTACAATTTATAACATTTATAATGATGAATCAGCACTGTCGACACGGCGATTCTCACGGATGCTCGGCGGTACTGTAACGTGATACTCCACGTGTCGCTGACTCAGCTGGGAACGACGAAATATAGTTGCTACACAAGTTCACACAAAGTTCGTGTTATAAACTTATATAACAACTTCCATCCATTTGAAAAAGTTGATGCTGTATCATCAACTTTTAAGGCAAGTTCTGAAGTTCTATGTCTTCGGTAGGGCGTAGTAGGCTGTGAAGCTTTCCTCTGGAGTTACTGTTTGCTGGACATGGTAGTGATGCTTGTTCGCTAGTAGGGTCAGGTTTAGTGAACTTACTCAACTTTTTCCGGATTGCTGTGGCGGTGAGCAGGAGAACAACAATTATTGCTAACATGATTGCACTAATTGTGAACAAGGAGGTGTGCTTTTCCAGGAATGGTTGGTTCATCAGTTGTTCCAATTATCTCGAGTACTGGCTGAGTTTGTGATTGGCAATGTTAAGGTCTCGGACATCTAGTTCCTGTAGTTTTAGGGGTTCGATACTGGGAAGTTGACTGGTAGGCATGTCGTCGCAGCAGTTGTAGGGGATATTCACTGGATGATATTTGAGTGTGATGCTATTTTTGGTGGTCCGTCTGGCGTGGACCCTGGTATTGCCGATGAAGGCGTTGCAGTGGGGCTGAATTTCCATTAATGAATTCGTCGATACGGTTAGTGTGACAACATCTTCTCCCTTGCATTTGATGGTGATGGGCAAAGGTCTGGAGATGGAGACCAACCAGAGGTTTATGTTGATCTCTTGGATATTATAATCTTCTGCATATAATACCGAAGTTTTGCAGGTTGCGGGAAGTGTGATTGGCTGTCTGAGAAGTTGTGCTTCGCAGATGGCATCTTTGTCTATTGGATGTGGAATTGACTTGGAACAAATTTTATGCTGTGTGTTTAATGGCTTGCAGTCACTCAGGTCTTCGAAGGATGTATATAATAACGAATCGTCATCTCTCGCGATAAATTTCGTTTTTATTGAAAGTATGTGATGAAACCCTGTTCGATCATCCAAAATTGGGATAGGATAAAGGTGATAAAGAGTGTAAATCTCAGGATCAACTAAAGGAATTTTGAGAACAAAAATGATTTTAGTGTTGATTTGAAATGCTTCCAATTCTATCAAATCGATGTATTGAGCAACATTTGAACTGTAAATAGGAAGTGGTAAATTATTTTCATGGAGTGACTGAGAAATTTTTTGAAGGGATTCGACCAAATCTATTGGGCTTATAATCGAACTATGTAAAATTTTTAAGCGGGCGAAAGAGACTGCAGTTAAAACATCGTTTAGGGTGTTTTCGATAAATATATAGCTCTCCATTAGGCTTTCACACAGATCTAGGATATTGATTTGGAATTCATGAAAGTCAAGATCGTTCGAAATGTATAGAAGTGACTGTCTTATTTTTTCGATATTATTTGAGAATAGTTTCTCTTCCGATTGAAATTTTTGTAAGGTGTTGTTAAGGCTTGTAATGACTGAAGTAGTTACGGATATTTGTTTTTTTAATAATTCTTGAGTTTGGTGTTGGTCTTTAGTGATTTTGGTTATACAATCATTTATGTATTCACCATCTGCCGCATCTAAGTTTCCTGAAATGGCTTTCCAAACTGAGCCCAGTCCTTTAATAAGTCCGCGTTTTCTTCTGTTGGTAGGATAAGTTTGAGTGTCAGCGAAAATGTCTGTATATTTGGAGTTAACGGATTTTGAAATTTGTTTCAAGAGGCTCACGTGTGTCTGTACTTTTGGTTTAAATGATTTTGTGTTAGTTGTGTTTTCATTAATAGTTTCTAGAATTCGATTTAGTATAGCGTCATTAGTTGAAATAGCATCTCTGAAAGGGTTGAGGTCTTTGAAGACAAGAAGTGTCCATTTGTCGTTTGAAATTTTAAGTGTGCCTTCTTCATGGAAGAAAACTCCTATTGTATTGTTAACGGGTGTAAGAGAGTATTGTTGGAGGTTCACGACTGAAAACAGTCCACAGAATCTGAAAAGAAGGGATTCATTCAAAATATGGTTTTAGTCTGTCAAAGTTAATTTTACTAATTTGGTTAGTCTGTAAGTTTATAACTGTGGCAGAGTTTTTTCTAATCGCGGTGATTTCAAAAGGTCCATTGAATTTGTTTTCAGATTTGCTTTTAATCTGAGACTCTTTCACGTAAACTTTGTCGCCTACTTTGTATTCTGGTTGGTTAGTCGAAACATGTTTGTCAAATCTAACTTTAGATTTTTGTTTTTGTTGGTCTGTTTTTGCGCGGGCAAGTCTATAATAGTAGTTCATTCTGTTGTTAAGGTCCCTAACATATTTGGAAATGAGTTTTTCCTGATCGTATATTGTTTCGGGGGGTCTACTAGAAGTGTGCCCAAAGATGAGTTCGTAGGGCGTGAAACCAGTAGTCTTGTTTTTAGTGTTGTTGTAGCAGATAACTGCGTAAGGGAGGACGTTGAATGGATGTTCGTCCGGATGTTCAGATGTATTTGCCCTTATCATTTCCGCTAAAGTCGCGTGAAACCTTTCGATAGAACCATTTGATTCGGGATGGTGGACACTTGAAAAGGATAGTTTTATGTCATATAGTTCGCACAGGTCCCTTATGAGAGTGTTATCAAATTCACGTCCATAATCACAATGGATGCGAAGAGGTGTACCGTAATGTTGGAAGAATATTAGGAGGGTGTTTACTACAGTTTTAGCTGTTTTGTCACCAATTGGGTAAGCCTGAGTAAATTTGGTGAGTTCATCCCTAATAGTCAGTGCATAGTTTCTCGTTGGATATTCGAAAATATCAATGTTGATACGTTCGAAGGGTGTTTTTGGTGTTTCGGTTATGACAAAAGGAGCACTTAAGTTTTTCCTACAAAACTTTACCTTTTGGCAAGTTTCGCAAGACTTGATAAATTGCTCTACGCTTTTGATTAGTCCAGTCCAGTTATACTTTTCCCTAATACGTCGAATAGTCTCATTAATTCCACGGTGTAGGTTATTTTTGCCGCAGTGGTACTGTTGCAGTATAATGGGAATTTCGTCTTGAGAAGGGGTTGTTACAATGTTTTGACAAATCTTTAGTTTTATGTCTTTGTCTGCGAGTATGAAAGATAGTGTTTCGAGAATAGGTAGTTCGACGTTGTTTTTAATGCAGAAGGTTTCTGATTCGTCGAACTGATCTTGGTTATTATAGAGGATGTTAAAAAGATGCGAGACAACAGTTTCGGGATCGAATGGTAAAGGGACAATTAAATATTTTCTATGCCTTACAGTTTTGCTGGCTAGAACGTTTAGAGTGTCAGTAGTGAAGTTTGGGTCTTCTTCGAAAATATCTTCGATGATTTTGTCATGCAAGTCATTGAGTTTATTTTGCCAGAAGAAAGTGACTATTCGTTTGTGAGATTTGTCTAGGAGTTGGGCGTTAGAAATTTCTATTTTTGAGTAATCGATTATCGACTCGGTTTTATATAGTTGAACAAATCGATTAAACTCTGTTGTCATTCTTTCGTCATGTTCGTCGGGTTCTTGATCATTATCGGAATTTGGTTGTTCTGGGTCGGTTTCGTTATTTGCAAAGATGTTGATTTTGGAAATAAAGTCGGTGCATTGTTTAAAGTAGTTGATTTTAATTCGGGAAAGGGCATCAGCGTTCTGATTTACCTTGCCAGGTTTGTATTCTATCTTATAATTATACTCCTCTAGCTTAAGGCGCCATCTGGCTAGACGACTGCCAGGATCTTTGATGGAAAAGAGCCAAGTAAGCGGACGGTGGTCACACAGGAGTGTAAACTTTCTCCCAAAAAGGTACGGTCTGTAGTGCTTGACCGCCCAAACAATGGCTAGCAGTTCCCGTTCGATAGTGGAATATCGAGTTTCTGCAGCGCAGAGTGTACGGGAAGCATATGCTATAGGAAGATCTTTTCCTACGGGGCCTTGTGAGAGAACCGCTCCAATTGCAAAAGCACTAGCATCAGTAGTGAGCAGGAATGGTTCTTCAAAATTTGGGTAGATCAAGATAGGGTCAGATACAAGGGCTTGCTTCAGTTCGTTGAAGGAAGACTTGCAATCTGCGTCGAAGATGAATTTGACGTCTTTTTGCAGAAGTTTCGTGAGAGGCTTTGAGATTTTAGCAAAGTTGGGGATAAAACGTCGGTAATAACCGGCGAGACCAAGAAAAGATTTAACATCTTTAGGAGTTTGGGGTTGAGGAAAATTCTGGATGCATTCAACCTTTGAAGGGTTTGGTTTTACTCCTTCTTGGGTGATCAGATGACCTAGGTAAGCAACTTCCTTACGGAGAAACTCACACTTGTCAGGTTGAATTTTCAAGTTTGACTGTCTAAGACGCTTAAAGACTTCTGTCAAACGGGACATATGCTCATGGATGGTTGGTGAATAGACTATGATATCATCCATGTAAACCAGGCAACGTTCATTCTGGATGCCCAGAAGAATGTTGTCCATGACCCTCTGAAAGGTAGAAGGTGCATTTTTCAGACCAAATGGCATACGAACGAATTCGTAATGGCCATTGTCAACAGAGAAACCGGTCTTGGGAATGTCTTCCTCAAGGATTTCCAACTGGTGGAACCCGGAAGCGAGATCCAGTGTCGAAAAGTATTGACACTTACCAAGTTGATCGAGGAGATCAGAAATGTTGGGCAGAGGATATTTATCGTCTACAGTTAGTTCGTTTAACTTCTTATAGTCGATAACAACTCGCCACTTTTGCTTACCAGAAGCATCGAGTTTCTTGGGGACGACCCATACGGGGGAGGACCAAGGAGAAGAAGAGTGCCTGATAATGCCTTGATCAAGCATTTTGGAAATTTGGGTTTTCACTTCCTCCTTATGGACTTGAGGATATCTGTACGATTTCGTGAAAACGGGCTTGGCATTATTGGTGTCAATAGAGTGTTTGACGGCGTTAGTAAACGTCAAAACATCGCCTTCGAGATAGAAAATATCTTCGAATTCTAAGCAGAGATTCGTGATAAGTTCTCGCTCTTCGTCGTTAAGATGTTCTGTCCGAATTTGTTCCCTGATAGTAAAGTTTCTGTCTAAGTTTGTAGATTCACAGTAATGGTGTGTATTCAGATTTAAGAGAGGGTGTGTATAGTCAAGGGGTTCTAAATGAAGATTGGAAAAGTTAACAGTTTTCGGCATTGCGTTCGCGTTTATTATCGAAGTCAGAAATTCTCCTTTTGAATTAACACGTACAACAGCGTTGGGAAGTCGTACTTTGTCAATTACTTGTGTCGGTAAAACTGCGTCAGTATTTCTAAGTTCACATTTTAGTTTGAAAATTTGTTCGGTACGTGCCTGGATTGTTATGTGATTGTTATGCGTATGAGGTTGTGCGTTAGTACTGGGGGTGTCTGTTGGTTGTTTATTTGATTGGTCGTGATCGGGTACTTTATGTAGGGGAATAGTTTTAAAGTTAGTAATTAATTGTTTGGATTTTAAGTCGACAATACATTCATAATGTTCAAGAAAATCAAGACCTAATATCCCATCGAACTCAATATCTAGATCGTAGATAAAGACCTTGTGTGGATCGCCTAGAGCGAAAGGAATGAGGGTGGATTGTGAGATCGGGATTTTCTCATGAGTAATGCCTTGAATTGTTACTCTTTCGGGAGATCGTTGTGAGAAGTTTTTGACAGTGTTTTCTTTGAAAATGGAGATACCAGCTCCGGTATCAATTAGGAGTTTAAATTTTCCAGAAGCGTCGTTGATATAATAGAGGTTCTTGGAATTTACTGTCAGAAGGGGACTTAAAGAAATGTTTGTTCTGGGAAGTTCAGATCGGGATTGAAGTCTTCCAAATTCAAATTCTGTATTTGAGTTTGGACTTCTGAGAGGGTAGTTGCCGTATCTGGGGGTTGATCTAGGCTCGGAAGCGCTAGAAAATCCTGGTATTCATTAGGGCTGAAAGGTACGACAGGGGTATTGTCTACCGTTTGTTCAAACCCATAGCTTTCATAGTTTTGGGTGTTATCATCGAAATGCTGCTGATTATTATCAGTATAATAATCATACTCGTCTGCATAATATTCGTGATAGTTGCCATTTTGATGGTGATTAAAATGGTGGGTCCTTTCAGGATGGAAATTTGGGTTTGTCTGTATTACAGACGGTCGAAAGTTGTTTGGTTTGAAAGGAGGTCTTTGAAAGTTATTAGGTCTAAATTGTTGACCTTGATGGTTTGTGTTATTGTTGACAGGATTTGGCCTCGATGGTTGATTCGGCCCAATGAAATTTGGTCTATTATTTTGGTTAAAAGGCTGAGGGTTATTTTGAAATCTTAACCGACAGTCCGCAGCAATGTGGCCTAATCGCCCACAATTTAAACATTTAGGAGGTGGATTTGGTTTTCTAGCCTGAAAAGATGGCTTAGGTGGAACGGATTTATTTACTTTTTGTTCCTCAAAATAGGATAATTGAAGTTCTCTTCTTATTCGTGAATGTGCCTCAAGAAGATCCTTTGGATTACTGGCACGGATAATTTGGCCTAATCGAGGTTCTAAACCGGTAAGTAGGGTGTTTAGGAGCATTGTGTCAACAAGAGTGGTTTGAGCATCTTTCTGCTCGTTGCTTAGACTAGGGGCTTTTTGGATACAAGAGTGCATTTTCGCACTCAAAACCTGAAGTCTGTTATAGAATGTCAAGGGGGATTCGTTTGATAGTTGTTTCAAACGTTGGAGATCGTGAATTAAAGAAGACAGATCCCTAGAGTCTCCAAAGTGTAGTGTTAGAAGCTGCTTTATTTCGAGGTACGACGCGGGGTTCCTAGAGTTAATTAACTGCGCCGCTTTTCCCCTTAATTTATTTTTGATGTGAATTACCAACAAATATTTTTGTTCGGTATTAGACATGTTATACGCGCAATTGCACGCATGTATAAATGTAGCCAAAGAAATTTGGTCGCCTTCAAACTCTGGAATTATTGAAAATATTTCCGACAACCTATATTTTTCAGTTTCATCGACAACCGTGTTGTTCTGTGATTGTGCCATTTTGATTTAATAGAATTTTAAACGAAGGAGGTTCAATCAAAAATAATAAAAGGTATAGAAAATGGTATCAATAAAATAAATGGTATAAAAATCAATAAATTTGTAAATGGGGAAATACCAAAGTTATTTGGATGATAGAATGGTATTAATAAAATAAAATGTAAATAAAATCAATAAATCAAATAATTCACTCAATCGAATGAATAAAATCAAAGTAATCAATTAAATCAAATAAAATATCAATGTAATCAAATAATAAATCAGTGATTCAATTCACTGAATAAAAAAAATATCAAATAATCAAAATATCAAATCAATCAAATATTAAAATCAATTATTAAAATCTTAAACGCTAGACGATTCACTACTACCCACATCAACAGGAACATTGGAAGATCCGTGTTCTCCTTGTTATCGCAGTTGGGACTTCTTCCAGGTTCTTTGCTCCGTTGAGGGATAGGAATCCGCCGCTACCAGTTAGAAGTAAGCTCGTGTTCTAGTAACGTTGACGGATCCTACTGACTGCGCCAATTTGTTATATCACACTTCAATTAATTAACTTTTTAAAAAAGATTTTTTTATTAAAACAAATACAATTATAACTTTGAAATAAAAATGAAAAATAACAATGTAACTGACAAAAGTTCTGAGTAATAATGAATAAAGACTAAGTGAAATTCTACAATTTATAACATTTATAATGATGAATCAGCACTGTCGACACGGCGATTCTCACGGATGCTCGGCGGTACTGTAACGTGATACTCCACGTGTCGCTGACTCAGCTGGGAACGACGAAATATAGTTGCTACACAAGTTCACACAAAGTTCGTGTTATAAACTTATATAACATATATATATATATATATGTAATTGAGTTTTGGTAAATGGCTCTAACGATTTTCATGAAATTCTCCAATTTGGAAGTCTCGATGGATAGAAATCGATTGGTGTCGGTCTAATCTTTGGGAAAAATCGTTTTACTGAGAAATTAAATTATTAAAAAATTTATTGACAGTTAGTGACAATCAAGGCGGCAGCTTTGTAATTTAAAGGCGTTCAATACAGGATGATTTGGCAACCTACGTAAGAGTGAGACTCCAGTTGTAAAAATTCTTTCAATACAGTATGATTTGTTGACCCATTTTAAAGTGAAACAAACTGTTCTCGTAAACATTCTTTCAAAAACTTGTAACTGTTTTATGCCTCCGTCATATTTTCCTAACATTATATTTTTATAGCTAGTTTTCAAGGTGAAAAAATTGGCACGGTAGGCGTTTTTTGGATGAGTAAGATCTTATGATTTCGCATGTTAATTTGATGAATATAATATGAATAGGTGGTGTAAAATTATAATTATACCTGGTCGTTCAAAATATGTTAGATGGTCCATAAGAGTTGCAGAGTTGCTATGTAGCATGGTTAAAATATTCCATCAAATAAAATTATAATATGGTTGGAAAAAAAGAGAAAAAATAATTGTGTAGGTTACCTGATGAGCAGTTGGAAATTAATAATAGCTGACATACAAGGCGGAGTAAAAGTATTGTTATGCAGGGTAGCTTATTAGCATTTGTATTTACAGGGTGATTGCAATATAGGATGTACTGGAATTATAATTATCCATGGTGGTTCAAACAAAATTACAATAGGTGGCCATAAACAAATGCATATACAGGGTAGTTAAAACATATGGTGGTGTGAAATTATAGTTATAAAGTGTGATTTAAAATATGTTATATTTGGGATTTTGGAAACAAACCTGTTTGTAGAATGGCCAAAAGCGGTCTTATATACAGGGTTGTTGGATTATGGAATCGAGTGGAATTGTAACGTGATTAAAAAAATGTTAGCAAAAAGTGTTTGAATGGGATATTCATAAGAAGTTGCATATATAGGGTGCTTGAAATATAGCGGGGAGCAGAATTGTAGTAACACCATGTAAATAAAAACTTTAAGAAAAAATTATTATGTTATGAATTTAAATTAGTTTACATGTTTAAATGTCCGATTATTTGGATATATGTAGGTATGTAGGTTTATGATAAAACCTTGAATTTACGAGTGAAGCTGGGTCACCTAGGTACATTTTCATAATATCTCAAATTAGTAAACAATAAAGTTTATTATCTGCGATATTCCGTAGTTTCGATATAATTTGAGTAAATATTTAGCATCATATATTAAATTTAAAATTTTCATCATTCGTTTTTCAAAATTATATGTCATTCGTCTTGTAGAAAATTTCATTCTAAATAACTGTTATTAAGATTCTATTTTTCTACAAACTAAAGGAACTAAAGAATAACTGCAAACACTCAGTTTTTATTTGTTTACAAAAAATGGCTTAAGTTTCTGAGTTGGCGTACGTAGATACAATTATTAAACATATTGCCTAGAACCCATATCTACAATAAAACATTAAAAAATATATAACCGACTTCTACCTATAACTAAAAAGTTAAAAATAATTATAACAGAATACAACGCTAGCAAATAAATAACACATTCAATGTTGTTAGGTACCTACCCAGGAAGTAAAAAATATAAACATTAAAAGGTGCTCATTCTGTACAAATTAATTACCTACCAATCTAGTATATTTTTGAAGTCGGTGCCGAGCAAATCTAAAATCCTTCATTGCGTACTTATCTACTAATTCATCAAACTTGAATAAGCACCTTTTACTGTTTACATTTTTTACTTCCTGGGTAGGTACCTAACAACATTAAATGTGTTATTTATTTGCTAAAGTTGTATTTTGTTCTAATTATTTTTAGCTTTTTAGTTATAGGTAGAAGTCGGTTATATTTTTTTTTAATTATTTTCAACTTTTTAGTATTTTTGAACTCAGGTAGTTTTCATTCTTAATTTTTTATTTTGTATGTATAACCTTAATAGACAGAACCACTATCCTTCTACTCCGTCTTATATTTCAATCATGATAATAAATGCAAGTCCTTCTATCACTTTAATTTGTGATTGTGTTTGCTATAACTAAACACCTTGTGTATAAACGCACCAAATAGCAGTTTAGAGTTTGACATGTGTTGTCACTGAATTTTCTATTAGGCCGGGAGAATGTGTAAACCAAAAGCACCGTCTTCGCAAAATGGAAAAATTTGCATTTAAATAGGTATTTGCCTGGTATACAAACAAAACCAGGTTGGTACTCATTGATGTAAGGAGCCGAAAATACCATGCTTTACTACCTATATGCTTGAGATGTACATAGAAAATTTTCAAATTCGCAATTAAAACTAAAATTACCGCAATATTACGTTGGAATTAAAATATTTATGGGGAAATGTCCGTTATGTCATTTCGATAAAATTTTTGATTTTCTGCAAAACTGCAAGTTGCACGTCGCAGAAAAGTATATTAGATCACCTAAGCATCTTCCTTAATAGATTAAACGTTAAAAACACATCAATAAGAAGTTATCGAAAAATCCACTAAAATAGTAGGCATATTGGTCGATTTCCATGCACGCATGTGTTCATTCACAAATTTTATCACTTTACTAATAGAAATTTGAAGTTTCACCAATCCGGATATATACTCTATTAAACAAGACCATATTCATTCAAAACGGTGCACCACAGGAGAAGAAATCAGGTAACATACATACAAAAAAAAGCGAAAAAATACGCGACGAATTGATAACCTCCTCCTTTTTGGAAGTCGGTTAAAAAAGGTCTATTTCCCGTTTTGCATGAAATTTTGCTATTTCGTTCAGACTAGGTATTTGTAAAGGGGATTTAGTTTTCTGTAAACCCCTGCTTGGAATAAACTTAGGTCTTTATTCTGCATCAAATCTCTTAATTTGATGTGAGGGATTATTGCTGATTTTCAGTAATTAGTCCCGTGATGACTTCGCTATAATTATCCATAGCAATAACTCTCAGTCAGCAATCATAATATCCACATATTTGAAGAAAATAAAGTTTTCCAAGCGAGCATTAACCGTTCAAGCGTCGTTATTGCGCTGAAGTTCATCTCGTTTGATAGTTACACACGTGTGTGGGCGATGTGTTTGCGATATTGAACGGTCCAAACATGTTGTGATGTTAAAGCAGATCTCCCGGATTCTGATGTTTTTTGGTATTGGTGCAAAAATATACATATATGTACGCAGTGTACTGAGTGTACGTATTCGCACAAGGATTGTAATTTATTCATAGGAGCATTTCATTAATATTCCATGGAAATTGGCGTGCTAGAAATACTGGGAAATCTTGTTTATGTTTTGCATGCGAAGTGTTGTATTAAGGCGGGAGTTGAACGTGCCCACGTATGTGAATTTGAAAATGGTCTTCAGAGATTTTATATTATACTTTATATTTAAATAAATGCATTAAAAAACAATAACCGACTTAAAAAAACTGGAGTCACGCATTAAATACGTAAGGGGTCGACAGGGGGGGGGTCATGAAAAGCTCAACATGCCCTTTAACGGGGGTAAAAACCAATTCTTACATAAGATTGTGTAAGTCAAAATTTAACATTACAAATATAGTTCAATTTTGAATGCCAAAGGGCTCTCTTCATTTTATAGTGTACAGTTTGATTTAACAGAATGGTTAGTATAATATAAGTTACCTTTTAAAAAATGAATATCTTACATTTAAATCAACTGGTGAGTTTCACTGTATAACTAATTCCTTTCTAACAATATTTTATTGTGAAAAACTGTATCTAGCAACATTTATTCTGGAAAAAGCGAAAGAATCAAAGAATCCAAAATCACCAAAGGTTACTATATACGAAAGTCGGTTAAAGAATTTTTGCCGATATTCTAAAAAGTGGTATTAGCTATGTCCTTGAGAAAATATCCTGAAGTCGTCCCTTTTCGGGATCACCATTAACAGAATCCAGTTTAAACGATCCAAATTACTTGAGCCGGTTTCGAGTAATTGCTGAACACACATGCAAAACATATATAGGACGTTTCACGTTATCCGGATTACCTGCGTACCCAGAATTTGGATTGATGGATTTTGACGTTTAATGTATCAAAAGATTTATCTGGAAAAGAGCTTCTAAAAAATTGCCGGCGAAATTCAAAATTCAAGATGGCGGTTCCAATATGGCGGTTAGAAAGGGAAAAAAATTCAACTGTAACTTAAAAAAAGCTTTCAGAAAACAAAATAAGCAACATATTGGGTCGTTTTTTTAGCTGAAATTGAACCTGAAAAATATCCTCTAAGAGCTGTTGTGATAAGATGACAAAATCCATCATGGCGGTATATAATTCAATAGGGTGGATGTATTTTCCGAAAAAAAACTAATTCGTACCAAATTTGGTACATGGGGGTTTTTGGAGTCGCTGGACGCGAATCGGTGGTCGGGTTTACAAAATTCAAGATGAGGGATCCAAGATGGCTAACAAAATTTTCACAAATCAATCGATTTACCGAAAATTTACTATTTTGGGGGATTTGGTGTTGCTGGTTATGAATTCATGCTCAGATTTTCAGAATTCCAATGGGTAATTGAAAGTGGCGGTAGATATTTGTAATTTTGTTTCGGATCATTGATTTGCCATATCAAATTACCACTAACCTGATTTCGTATTTGTAATCAGCAATTCCAAAGACCCACATATATAAAATTTCAGGATTTTTTTTTAATTGGATTGATCCGCCATCTTGGATGTGCCATCTTAATTTTTGTAAACACGACCTGGGATACATGACCAGTGACGTCAAAAACCCCAATGAATTAAATTTGGTTCAAATTAGTTGACTTCTGAAATTACAATACTATATTGAATTATTTACCGCCAAGATGGATTTTGTCATCTCATTACCCCAGCTATTAAAGGGTATCCTTCAGGTTCAATTTCAGCTAAAAAACGACCCAATATGTTGCGGATTTTCTTTTCTGAAAACTTTTTTTAAGATATAGTTGAATTTTTCCTCCATTCTAACCGCTATATTGGAATTTTGAATTTCGCCGGCAATTGTTTGAGAGCTCTTTTTCAGACGAACATTTGGGTACCTCAAACGTCAAAATCCCTCAACCCAAATTTTGGGTATTATGCAGGTGATCCAGTTAATTTGAAACATCCCATATATATAAGGGTATTCCATCTCTAACGAGCCATCTTGAATATCTTGGTTATTTTCAAAACTATTGCAATAAGAAAAAACAGTTTTTACTGCATAGAAAAGTATTAAAAAGGAGTCCTTTTATAGTACGCCCTTAAACCATCCTGTTTCACTGCCATACCCTGTAATAACACACAATACAAGAAAATCATTAAATGTAAACATTCATTTATTTTACTTTTTTTTGATATTTACAGCAAGTTTGTTTATCTGTTCTGACCTTTATTCGATCATTTGACGCATTGTGTTGAGCTGGTAAGTCTTTATTACCAAAATCAAAATTGTGCTCGATCTGCTGGCAGGGTTTTTAACCAAAACAATCCCGAACATAACGTTCGTCATAAATATGTATTGTAGTTGATTTAAAAATTGTTCAGACGGGCTCGGTAATGAATAAAAAAAGAAGTCCCATTGGAATTGTAAATGATGAAGGGGTAACTGTGGCCATATTGGGCCATGTCCAACTTATACCAAACACGCAGTCTGTCGAGCAAATCTCTGCAGCTTCCGGTACTAACAAACTAACGTTTTTAGAATTTTGCATAAGTACAAATTACATCCGTACAAAATTAAATTACTTCAGAAATTGAATGAGGATGATTGAGATCGAAGGCAAGAGTATGACCCAGCGTAAGATCGAAAACCCAAATTTCTTGTACAATGTTTGCTTTTCGAATGTGTGCACTATTTCACTTCATGGGGAGGTTAACCCACATAACTGTAGATTTTGGAGCGATACAAATCCTCATTTATTTCGAGAAGCTCTTAGTCAACATCCGGTAAAACTAAACATTTGGGTAGGGATTTTGGGAAATCATCTAATTGGGACCCCTATTTATTCCTGGTAATTTAAATGGTGAAATTTATCACAAAATATTGGCAAATCAAATTAATGCATTGATAGTAGAAAAATTAGAAAATGATCCTCTACTACATGAAGAGCAATTGCAGGTGGAGCTCCTCCTCAGTTCGTCGATACCTCGATTTGGAATACCCTGGTTGTTTTTGTAATACTCTTTTATTATTACATGTGCAGAAATTGCAATAAATTTTTTTATTACGAGGGTATAGTCCGTAAAAAGGGCTTTCAAATCATATATGACAACACCTATTTTCCCTATCTCAAATCTCAAGGTCATTGAATTGGCCTGTTTATGTTGAGTTGTTAATTTACCTAAAAAAAATTCCCCCTCGAAACAAAATTCGACCTGTTTTTTCTTATTGCAATAGTTTTGAAAACAGTATTCGAGTAAATAGAAGCGAAAGTAGAAGGCTACGAGATTTGTGCGAACCGACCTGAAGAGGGCAGATGTGACTCTACCGAAACATTGTCATTTTACCGTCGATCCCGACAGGGATCAGCTATCAACAACGCGGTTGAATTCCCGGAAACCACCGAACACATTTAGTGCCCGAAAACTTAAAAACAAATACATATGTAGAGTGAGACAGAGAGAGAGAGAGAGAGAGAGAAAGAGAGAGGTTTTAGTGACTATCAGGATTCCTACACTATGGTGTAATGGAAACTGAAAGTATAGTGCCCGTTAAGAACTTCCAGCTTAAAATACAACAGCAGAATCTACGATGTATGCATCCTCGATGGTTTTCAAGCCTAAGGAAAACAGAATGGTGCAGGTTTTTTCAGTCGATGTGATAATGATATAGTTTCTAGAGAAAAAAAACAGTCATATATAGTAATAGGCTAAAATAAATCTAAAAGCTATGGAGGCAGACTTGACAGAATGATCGGAGAATATCCTTGTATGTATTGAATAAATATGTTATTAGTAATATATTCAAACTAAACGAAAATTGTTGGTTTCTGAAAATTATATTTTATGTTGAACATGCATAATTTATTTAACACACGCATACACGTTCCTACACGTCCGTAGTCCGAGAAAACGCCCACCAACGTTCAAAATTATAAGGATTCAATGTACCAGTGAAAAGAACAAATTTAAGGGCATTTCAATAAACAAATTTCAACGGTGGTTTGGTGTTATATCACTTAAAAACTTCCAGTAATTGAACTATGGGGTAAGCTTTCTTTCTTTCGGCATTTGAAGATTTATATTTTATTACTATTTATTGCACTTTGAATAGTTTGGCCTGACAGTTATTGAAATTTCCTACTAGGAAACAACCCGAAACCATCGATCCCTTGCATCGAGTCACGCTTTTGTAGTTACCGACCTTTGGCGGAGGGTACAAATTGGTCGAAATATCTTTCTTCCTCGCAAAATGTTTGGGTAGTTGAGAGAATAGAATGAATATATCCATTCATAAAAAACGCATTTCAGAGAAAGGTGGTCATCTTTTGCGGACGACGGACGTGTGTACCGGCAACCTTACGACAGATGGCAACAAGTGTTTTAGATACACTTCAGATCGATAATGCGCGTAGCGATCTCTATCGGAACTCAGCGTACAGGAATCTGCAGCAAAGCTGAGTATTGATTTGGGAAATCAATGTGACGCTTTTTTGCTGGTGAAGAGTTCGTGCTGCAAATTCACAAGAGTTAATGCATTTCTACTGTAGATGGCTGCCCCTGCTTACCTTCAAAGTAATTTCACCATTTTCTCATTTAAATTATTTTTTGAATGCATTTTATATTTTAACTGGAGCATGTAAAATGACTGAGCTTAATATATGTATGTTGATCAGTTAAATTATAGGACATAATAAAAACGCAATAATTAATTTTTTAGAAAAGTCAGCACATGTCGATTTTACTTTTTTGCCATTTTTAGCTCGATTTGAGACAGCCTGATTCAAAAATGCAGACCAAAAAATTTTTGGAACGCACCAGTAAGGATAAAAACTACCACAAGTTTTTCGATCTTATTCCGGAATAAGAAATTATGCACGCAAGGCAGAGTTTCAACGAGAGCAACTATGTTGGTATAAAAAGGCTGACGTACAGCAACAGAAACTCAGTAGATAGTAAGGTTGCAAAATTTCTGATCGAAGTGCAAGTTCAGTCACCTTTTAAATTAATAATTTTTTAGTGGAACGTGTGAATTATTTATGTAAAGGATGTAAGTATACAAAATCATTGTATAGAGGGTGTATAAAGAGAGGATGTTTGTGACCAAAGAGAAGTTTAAATAAGGTGCAAGTATACAGGAAGTTACGTATGCAGCTGAAAGCCTTTGTACAGGGTGGTACAAACGTATGTATACCCCTGAAAATCTCATAAGAAATGCATTTTTGGGAGAAATGCAAATCTTCTAGGATTGTCCCTGACTATTTAATGGTGGCCTTGGATTTGACCTTGAACATGATCCTGAATATCATTTCAAGGACAAATGCATTTATATTTTATCGTAAAATGAAATCTGAAATCCAGGTGTTTCAGGAAAATCTAGCTCACAGAGACTCCAAATCGGGAGTCATACTGTGTTTAAAGCCGTTTCCTATGATTCCTAGAATAGAAATCACACGAAAAAAATCGTTACCTTATTAAATCCTGTCAAAGAAATTACGATACTAACTTTCATGTCATGTTCGTGACCTTGACTTTCAAGGTCAAAGTTTTCCAATGGGAAACCCTAACTTTAATTAATGAGGTGGAAAGACCTGAAAGTATACCATTTGATTTTGACTACGAACTTAACATAAACCTTCAAGGTCATGTTATTGTCAATGCCATTTATTTGTAATTACAACTAGTATTGTGTAAGTGTTGACGAACAGATAATCGAATCTACGAAAATAATTATAGTCATGCTCTTGGTTTTGAGCCACCCTTCTAATGTCAGTTCAAAAATATTTCTCAAGAATTTTAAAAACGAGAGGATAGCTAGCGATGCCGGTCAGTCAAGGCAAGGCGAATTAGTTCGGCCAGTTCAGAAAAGGAAATAGCTCGGCGAGGCAAGCTAACTAAGCTTTAGCTGTTCTGTCTGTCTTTAAAAATTTCTGGATCAACCCCCAGCAGATTTCTAGATGGGCACAAAAATTTTCAATCGCAGTCATTATGTCATGTATACTGTCAGTGAATACAAGCAACTGGCCGTTCAGGGTCATCTTCTTTTATTACTGAATGAAGTTATCTACTCATGTAAAATTTAAAGGAAATTATTTATTTTGTTTGAAGTAGTTGAGAAGACTTTCAAGTAGTTATTTTCGGCTCTAAGACGAATGAATGAGCAACTTCCAGTTGACACTCTTCTATTGATCCAGTGTTTGGTCTTCCAAAACTTTGACTATTCTTAGGATTGTCATGCCTAATTAGGCAAAAAATGTTTTCTTTTTTTAACTTGTCCATTTTGGATTGTCCGTAATGGACTACGAATCCTCAGAAACTGATTTCAGATTCGTAATTAGTAAACACAAATACTTCCTTATACTACTTTTACTACATTTAACCTTGCTATGACGTTCTAGGTCATGGTCAAGCTTTTTTGTACTATCCATATCCGCATTAATAAATAGGGGTTTCTTTAAAACCGCATTTGAACTTGAAAAAAAGTCCAAGTTCATGGTCAAGGTCAAACCAAGGTCACCATTGAGCCAAGGGAAAATCCTAAAACATTTGTATTAAACAATTTTTCCAAAAATGTATTCCTGATGAGTTATTCAGAGATTTCTATACTTTTTTGCCACCTTGTTTGCAGAAATTGTACAAGATATAAGTATACAGGGTGTACGTATGCGGAGTATACAGTAATTGCACTTCATTAACCAATTGCCACCAATCCCAGGTGCGTTCTTATTTAAAGTATACCTATATACAGTGGGGAACAGCCAAATAAAATAAATAACGAATAAAGGAATGCTTGTAGGGAAAAACGCTTGGGCACGTCGATTTGTATTTCCAAATGCACATTTTTCAACAACAAAAAATTATATAAGGTGTGTTATGCGACAGTGGCTAATACCAACTTTCTTATTTTAAATGCAAGCACCTGTATATTATTCATTTTTTGGATTCTAGACTTAATTCATTTACAATGTTCTACTACTATCTTCAATTGTTTCGAAAATATTAAGTGTTTTCAGATTTATTACAAAAATTAACGCTAAAAAAAGAAAAATATTTTATTTCACAAATTCGCTACATTACACTCAATACTTAATACCCATTTAGCTCTTGATATTGAGATATTAAGCAAAAATCATTCCTGCGTTTCTTTGCACTGATATGAAAAAAAAGTTTTCTTTCTTTTTGTCAAAACTCATAGCCTTAACATTTTGTTGTCTGCCTGCATGCCACTGGTGATCAGTGGCAGTGCTATTGAATTTCGGTAACTGTACGTAATAATATAAGAAAAATGGTTCATTTAACAGAAACGCCCAAAATAACCATTTTACACATGACTGGTTATGGAGTTAACATAAGTACACAATGAAAGATTATTTCACAAAAATTTTCGAAATTTGCCGGCTGTGTCACAAGGAATAATTAGCAAAATAGAAAAGCAGTTTTGCGAGCTTGGTCATATAAGACAGATAAACAAAGCAGCTGCCAATGCTCAAAGTGATAACACGAAATTAGATATTATGCTTGAGTTTGAAGAAAACCCACATAATTCTGGTAAAAAAGCAGCCCCACTGCTCAACGTTAGCCACACATCCATTTGTTGAGTATTAAAGGAAAATAAAATGCATCCCTATAAAATTAAGCCGACTAAGAAGCTCATGAAGAACGATTTCGATAGGAGAACCTATTTCTGTGAAGAAATGATGGTAAGGTTAGATAACAATGTGATCCAATTAGAAGATGTTTTGTTTTCTGATGAGAGCACATTTACACTTCACCGATGACGGTGAAGTGTAAATGTGTAAATTAACATGAGTTAATCATCAAAATTCCCGCTAATGGTCTAAAGAGAATCCTCACTGGATGACAGAGAAACATACGCAATATCATCAAATGTTAATATTTGGGCAGGAATTGTTGAAAATCATATCGATATCGTAGGTCCCTTTCTCATTGATGCCAACTTGAATGGAAATAAATATTTAGAACTGCTCTAAAATAATGTCGTGCCAACTTTGACAAACTTATATCCTGATCCAGTAAACCTACAAGTTCCTGCCAATACAATATGGTTTCAGCAAGATGGAGCACCGCCCCATTACGAAATCAATATCCGGCAGTACCTGAACCAAATTTTTCCAAATCGGTGGATTGGGAGGCGCGATCTCCTGATTTGACACCATTGGACTACTTTTTGTGGGGATATGTCAAAAGTACTGTATACAAAACTAAACCTTTCAAATTAGATGACCTAAAAAGACGAATCACAATTCGTATTACATCAGTCACGTCTGAGATGTTGAGTAACGTTAGAAGACATTTCTATACCAGATTAGCATATTGCCAAGACGTCCGCGACGGGGAATTTGAACATTTCCTGCATTGGCATTAATGTTTTTTTTTGTTTTTTTTTATATTATTAAGAGATGATCAGTATTACTTATTAGGTTTTTAGTGTAATGTAGCGAATTTGTGAAATAAAATAAGTTTCTTATTTAATGCAAATTTTTATATTAAATCTGAAAACACTTAATATTTCCGAAAGAGTGGTAGATAGGTGTAGGACATTGTACCCGAATTATGTCTAGAATTTTCTGAAGAATCCAAAAAATAAATAATATACAGGGACTTGCATTTAAAATAAGAAAGTTGGTATTGTCCACTGTCACAAGGCTCACCCAATATAATTTTATTTGTTATAAGAACGGCGCATTTAAAAACATAAATCGACGTATCCAAGCGTTTTTCCCAACACGCCCTCGTTGATTCATTATCGAATTTATTCCATTTGGCTGTTCCATCCTGTATTTATATGCCATACGTGGGTGAAGCCATAAAGAACAACCCCAGGGAAAACTATAGAGCTTTTTAAAAGAACATAATTTTATTCTTTATCAAAGCTAACCAATAATGACTAAAATCTACGAGCGTAGAAGCCATGCAATCATTTGATAAAATTAAAGCATACTGTTTTAACTTTCTTTATATTGTATATCGTTTAACTAACACTTTCACTTTATGAACAAGGTTACAGAGATACTCAGAAAATTTCCAATTGTCGTTTTTCCATGTAATTTTATGTTCTTTCATTCTTAAAGTTAGAAGCCCAAACGTTTCTCCAATATTTTGTAAACGCAAAGAAAATTTTACTTTATTAGATCACTACGGCTAATGATCGTTAATTATAACTCATAATCGAATCTCTTGTTTTTGTTTGTGTTGTTAATTTCAGTACTTACATTATACTAATCGATATGTAACCAACTTATTATGGAATGTAAACAGATTGTGGATGAAAGCACTTTTCAATTTCGTGTTAATGCCCACAAAAGTACTATTAGTTTTCCTTAAGAAATTACACTTCGTCTGTTTGCATTTAATTCGGTTGCTGTTCAAACAGGGAAGGTGTTAAGGTGGTGGAATTACGTAAAGCTCTGAGTGACCCACATTCCGTTCCATTAAAATTCGAAGGACACGGAAACGTTTCAGAGCTTTCGAAGAGCGAACAGAGGGTCGGACGGACCCACTGACGGTCAACCTGGTGTCTAGGCAATTCTCTCCGTTTTCTGGAGCGTTAGCAGTAACTTCCTCAGGATTTATTGTGTTCGTTATGCCGTTCTACGATTGTCTGTGGTGGGCGAAAGAGGAAGAACGTTATTTATTTCTCGTTTAACTTATTTGCATTCCGTGCGAGAGAAATCGTAATTGTAAAACGTTTTAGTTCGGTTATTTATCATAAGAAGGAACTAACTATCCTTAAAAGCAAATAGAATTGAGGATAGTTGATCTTATTTTTAATACGTTTGTTAAGTTCCACATATAATTTTTCTTGGTAGGTGGCAGCTCATCATACCCACTTGCATTCACGACCTCTATCATGACAACTGATGTGAGGCTCCTCCTACTCATTAAAATCATTTGCTTATATGTAAATGTAGACTTGGAGTGACGGGAACCATCAGGGTTGACATCAACCATCGAGCTGCCCAGCTTCAATTTAATTTCTTCAATGTTGTGTACACACTTTGCTAAGCTCTCTCTCTCTCTTTCTCTATCGGTTAATACAATGACAAGCGATCACCCAATTTCTCTCAGTTTGTTGGTTTTCCTTCCACCCCTTCTCCAAACAAAAAGTTATCGCAGCTCTAAGGTCACTCCACCTTGTACAAATACAAGCCGTGTGATTAAGGTCATCTCTGTGCCCCCAGTACATGCATAGCTCATACCTCACCTGAGTGAACCTTTTGAGGTAAGTTCCTTCAGAAATTGGCTGACATGATAGCTAAGGATTCTACGTTTGCAACCAAGTAAAATCGAATGAAATCGCACAAAATGAGGTCAACAAAACATGAATGGTACGAAGGGGATAAATAAAGGTGACCTTGAATGTGACTTTGAACTTGAGTTTGAAGGTTATTACAAAATCAACTTGAACTTTTCAAATAAGAACCCTGATTCAGTCTACTTCCTGACTATGCACAGAAAATGCCAAGTGAAACCTTGGCGATCTGCAAGGGTTACACATTAATCAAAAGGAGATCAAATGCGATTGCTCTCACTTTTGGAGCAAGAAGGTGAACAAGGCATGGCATAGAAGTTTTGTTTAACAAGTTACTATGCAAGAGGAGAAACGTGTTGGAGAATAGCACACGGAAAAAGGATTTCCAGAAGTTGACAAGTGTATATTGAACACAACATTTTCAAAGAGATTGCAAAATTAGATTGTTGCTATGATCATTTTCCAGACGAAGCCAGTTCGTCATACTACTAACTAGCGAAACCTGAACTGAACTACAGAACAGTGCAAAGTAGACCAAATGGAAGACCAAGATTTCTCATTACTTTTGATTAAGAAAAACGAAGAAGTACTATGAGAAAAAAATGTAGAGTCAGCGGGTGACTCTAAAACCATGTGGGACCCGTGAGATTCCTTAGAGTGGAATTTTCAGGACTTGAGACAGTGATGATGAAAAAGAAACCAAATTCTGGCTGGTGGTATCAAAAAATAGGGTGCCCTTCATCTAGAAGTAGAACACCGCTATTTGAGGAAATTACCGAAACATAAATATCACACTATACAATGTATGAGAATGCTTTTATTGTGTAAACTACTACGAACACCTAAGTGAATGTTGGTAAGAAAAATGAAGGAAATACAACGGGGACATTACTTTTGAAAGAAATGCCTTTAACAGAGCTCGACCATTTCCAGACACCAACAGATATCTTAAATAATGTTGAAATTAGTACCTGTTTGGTACTTATTACAACCATAGTGTCATTTCCAGTACGAAATCACATTGGGTCGGTGTAATGTAGTTGAGATTCGTTTACCAAATCTTAATGAATGGTGTTAAGTTGGAAGAACTTGAAAGAGTTGTCTTTAGAATTTATAAGTGGCGATTCTAGGTACGACTTTGATATAGGATAGCGCCTTCATCAAAAATGCGATCAAAGAATTCTTTTATGTCAGTCATCCCATTAACGTCACAAGGGAAAACCTAGGAGAAACCCTAAGTACTCTCCAGATACTGGGTTGTTCGAAAGAAGATGGCCATTACTAATTTCTTCCTTAATTGTCGATAACCAGAAACGATCAAATTCTACAGAAGTAGAAGCGATACAATCGTCTTCATTCAAAAGAATTAACGCAGACTTTTGTATTTTTCGTTTTGTGTTATGTTGTTCTTTGTGAAGTATAGTTGAATTGTCAAATCGTATTTTATGGCCTAGGTTCCAAGCATGTTCACAAATTTTCGATTTTTCAAATTGTCATTTCTTTATGTACCTAATTCTTGTGTTCTTTAATTCGTACGTTTAATGGTCTCGATGTTTCTCCAATATAAAAATTATTGTATGCGCAAGGAATCTTGTATATACAGTTTTTTGAGTTCTGAGTTTTGTTGGTTGGTTCAGTCCACTCTTTTCAATCTCTCTAAGAGACTCTGCATATATGGTATAGTTGTCCTGAGTAGTAGTGTTGCTAAGAGGAGTTCCGGGTTGATTCCGATGGTTTGTTTTCTGTTCAAGTTTGTTTAATTCTTTGTTGATAAATTTTGTAGGGGAATTGTTTCCAGTAAGAACATTTTTTATAATTGTTTTTTCTTTGTTGAATTTGTAAGATTTTCTTTTTGTTATTAATCGGACAGTAGTTTGTTATTTCGTTCAACTTCTCTGGTAAATTTGGTAGTTGGTTCTTTGTTATTTATGTCATTTAACAATTTATCTATTTCCCAAGAACACATAAAAAAGTCAAGACTTTGTCAGAAATAACATTTATAAGACGCTGTTTTTCCCATATTAAATGTAAGTCAATTGTGTATTAACCATATTATTAAGTTGAATATTCATTTTGTTATATATATATATATATATATATATATATATATATATTATATAAATCTATATATATCCCAGAAGTGTCCAAACTGCCTAAAGAAGTTTTAATTTCAAAAATATTTATTAATTCAGAACAATAAATAATAGCTATTGAGGTTGAAAACGAATTAATTAATTATGTTTGCGTTAGCTCTCAAATAAATAAATTCAATCACTTCAGTTGTATTATTAAATTTTCAATGCCGAAAGACGATAAAAAGTCCAATTAATTAATTATACAATTCCAAGACACTGAACAATTGCTCAATTATTAAACACGTCTGGAAATAAATGTCAAATTTTTTTATTCATCATGAGGCAACGCTGAAGAACCCTTGAATATTCTGTTTGCAGAAATTCCCCGTTAAACGTTCAGTATCATTGAGAATCAGATGAATAAGTAATGAAGTTACTTCCAACCTGGCCTTATTTTTGAAAAATAAAATCAATCTTTCATTTAATGTTGGACATAAAATAGATTTCATCGAATTACGAATTTAAATCTTTTGAAATTTGAGATATCCTTATAGGAACAACTTGATTTTCGTTAAAAGAAATTTTTTCTCATTCATCTCTGAATTTTCAAATAAAAAAAGTATGTTCTTTATTTACTATACAATGTGTACAATTTAACACTGACACTGTTAATAAGACCTGTAGATAGAATAAATACATTTTTAAAAATATTGATTTTTTTAATTTTTTTTACTCATCAATTAAGACATTAATTTGATGCAGATTTCAGATATAATTAACTTTTTCGATATTGATGATTATTTCAGTCTTCACTTGATGAAAATTCATTTTTAAGATTACTTAAAAACACAAACACTTGGTTAAATTTTCACTTGTTTAGGATTCCGAATATACAATATACCAGGGGTGGCCAACTTGATTAGACCTAAGATCTACTGTTTACTAACGAAACCCTGTGCGATCTACCAAGTACATACTTCTTGAAATCTAAAATGAAACAGCCTAGTTTATTACACAATCATGTATTTTTTATTGACCAGTCTTAGTAGTTTCACATGTGAGATCGTTTCCTTAAATTTACTTAACATTATAAGGGTCCTATATATTAGTGTGAGCATTGCGCCTGGGCATTTTCTACTAGTTTAGAATAATCAGGTTTGTTGTTGGAAATTGCCAATCTTAAAGAATCCAATGTATGAGCGTCTGTCAAGCGAGAACGGTATTTATTTTTTTGTTTGTTTTAAGTAGGAAAATGCTGACTCGCATAAATATGTTGAACCAAAACACGAATGAAGTTGATTAACACATTTTTTTAAATTTTGATATTTTTCGTTGGAAACTAATGCCAAGAAATCTTGACTTGCGGATGACCTTGCTTTTAGAAATATGTCGCAGCGCAGAGTAATAATTTCGTTTTGTAACATCATGTGCTCCATTTGAAATGTATCTGCAAATTTTGTAGCCAATTCATAGATATTACTATGATCAATGGCATCATTAAATGGATATCTTATGAATTGAACCAACTCAATTTTTCTGAAATCACTAAAGCGAATTTCGAAGTCTGGTATCACTATGAGGCTTGCGTGATACAGAGTCTAATCGTGATTTACATCGGTAATAGTCGAAACGTAACTCCAGTAGTCAATGTCGTCAACTGTCAACTAACTGACTGATACGTGACATGGGACGGATTGATACTTGACACACGCCCCTCCGCCGCATCCCACACGCTTCCCGCTTATTGGTCATTGTGTGCCGAAAACAAAACACTATACTGCATAGAATGAGGATAAATACCGTGACGGAACAGCGATTGAAAAATGATACAAGATGATGCTGCGGTAGTTGATCATTACGTTGCGCAGTCTGGTCTAATTATTTATATTTTTTGTCTGGCCACTTGGCCACTCCGGCAATATACGGATACCCTTATAATATCACTCCGGATTTCTGCCTCTGTCACATCACATCAATTTTCTCCTAAACTACTGGACCGCATAGGTTGAAATGTATAGTTTGGTGACCCGATCAGGAGTACATATCGTAAAAGAAGAAATTTTGATTTTAGGGGTACTTCTGGGGGGAAAACTAAAAAAATCGACCGTTCCGCCCCCCGGTCTCCGAAACTACTGAGCCTAAAATTTTGAAAAAAAAAAAAAAGAAATATAGAACGTTGCCCGAACTTTACAGGAAAAATAAGGAGAAATCATTAAAATTAATTTCGGGGGCAAATTATAGAATTAAATGAAAATTTAAAACAAAAAAATTTCAAACGCATCATGTAGTACATAAAATGAATTCTGAGGAACACAAATACATTTTTTTATATTTAAAAAAATTGTTAAAAAGATATTAACGAAAATTTACAAAAATTTACCCATCCCCCCCTCTTATCTCCGAAACTATAAAACGTAAAATTTTGAAAAAAAAATATAGGTATAGGTTCTGACTTGAAGTTTACTGGAAAAATAAAGAGGAACCTCTACTTTTAATTTTGGTGGGCAAATTACAGAATTAAATGGAAAATATAAAATTCAAATTTCTAACCTATCATGTTATGATATATAACATGAATGAAAGGGATCATTATGACCAAAACAAATTTATATTTTTCCTATTTTTAAAATAAAATTAGTTAAAAGATATTTAAATTATATAAAAAATTTTACCCATTCCTCCCCCCTTATCCCCAAAACCATAAGCTGGAAAATTTTGAAAAAATTAGAGGTATAGCCCCTCACCTGAACTTTACTGGAAAAATAAGGCGAAACCCCTAATGTTCATTTTGGGGGGCAAATTATAGAATTAAATGGAAATTAAAAAATTGTAATTGTTTCTAACATATCATGTAATATATCAAATCACAGGGCTCATTATGACGAATACCAATATATTTTTTTAATTTTTTTAAAATGAATATTTTAAAATATATTAAAAAAATATATTAAATAATTACCCATTCTCCCCATTCTTCCCCAAACTATAAGACCTAATTTTTTTTGATTACAGGAAAAATATGAAGAAATCCCTAATATTAATATTGGGGGCCAAATTATAGAATTAAACGGAAAATAAAAAAAATATTTTTTAACGCATCACGCAATACATCAAATGAAAGGGCTCATTATGAGGAATACAGATATATATTTTTCATATTTTTAAAATTGTTTACAAGATATTAACATTAAGATATAAAAAAAATCATTTCTCGCCTTATTTCCGAAACCTAAAATTTTGAAAATAATTAGGGGTACTGGGGCTCACTTGAAATTTATAAGAAAAATTATTAGAAAACCACTATAGTAATTTTAGGGACAAGTTATAATATTAAATGAAAAATAAAAATTCAATTTTCATATAACAGATTTAATAATTTATTTTTTAAAATTTGACCTATTTTGCCCTTTAGCTTCCAATCTACAGAGCCTAAAAACTCAGACAGTAGATTATAAAAGGCTGCTCTGAAAGTTTATTAGTAAAATAAAACTCTAAAGTTAATTTTTGGGAGCCAAACTAGAAAATTAAATACATATGTATTCTGATAAAAATCAAGCGAATCCTGAAGCAGATAAAATAAAAAGTCTATGTGTTGAAAATCAAACTGTATATTTTTTATAAATTTAAAACGGTTCCTTTAAAAGATATAAGGGTGAATATAAGAAAATGCACTCATTCCCTGCTTGTCTGAAACTGGAATATTAGAATCTTGAAGGTGGTACGGAACCCTTAGTATGCGAGTCCAACTCGCACTTGACCAAATTATTATTTCTTTAAATTTGACATGTTTCGCCAAGTCTGGCTTCATTAGAAATTGGAAATATAATAAACGCTAAATTTATATTTCTTACAAAGAAACCACAGAAAAGGTAATAAAATAATTAAAAGGATCTTAATTTGGGGAATTTCGGAGGAGGTGGGCAGGGTGTAGGTCAGGAAAATTATACATTTACGAAACATTGTTGATAATAGATGTTAATAATATAATATTATATTATTTAGAAATGGATGTTGAAATTAAGTAAGGGAGATGAATTGGTATCACTTTGGTCGTTTAATAGAAAAACAAAAATTCTCGAAATCTATCTGTTGTTTACTGTTGAATAGCATAGGGTAACTTGATTACTAAATATTTATATGTATTTATTAAGAAAGTTTTGCATATGATTTTAACTTAAGTGGACCTACTGTATTGTAGACGATTTGAGAATCTGCATGTTTTGGGTCTATTATCAGATAATTTGATTTACACAATTTAGAATCAATCGGTATATTTCTTTAATTCCATAATTTATTCTGGTATATTTCTTTAATTCCATAAATTATTCTAACTCGGTCAATACATTAGGAAGTGTTTGAAATTTTTCTTCTAGAGGAAACGTTTTTATTTAGCTACAACATCCTAACGCCAGGTGTCAATAGCACAACCACCTGCGGTTAAAATATAAACGGAAATATTGGGGAGCACCCTCCCAAACTTCATTCAATTTAGTAATGGGAAAAGTAATTAGGTGTCTCGCTTTAATCCGGGAGATGTTGTGGATCGCACTAAATGCCAGCGTTTGGCATTGATCGAATCACCACAGCCTTAATAAAACTGAATTTGCACAGAAGGGAAAATCTGAAACCGGCTTGTTAGTAGGATCTCCAGAAAAATCAAGTTTTCAATTTTACCCAACTGACTGGACGGTTCCCGTCGATGTGAATAACGTTATTAGTTCAGGTCATTTATCAAAAAAACCGTTTGGTGACAAAATTAATACTAGAACAAAACTACCCTCACTAACATGAATTAAGGATATAACACGACTAATTGGCATAATATTCCATAATTTTTACCGATTCGTTTTTATTGTTCAATAACTTAAAAAAGGAAGACGCGAGATGTAAAACTGACATCTAGGATTTTCGAGAGAATCAGTACACAGAGCCGTTCCGTGTAATTGCTGTTCTCTCTCAACTCCTAGGACAGAATGTCACGATAAAACTTTTTCAGGTTACTTCACCTGTCAGAGATATTGAATACTCTCTTCGAGGTGTCATTCCTTTGTACGCAAGACAATATATATTATATATCAATATAATACATATTGTTTCTGGTTAGGGAACCTTCATCAGTTGCGCTTCCCACAATTGAATCTCCTCTCGAACACTTCTTTATGCATTTGATGCACTTCGTTAAATTTGAAGACGCGAGATGTAAGACCGGCATCTAGGATTTTCGAGAGAATCAGTACAGTATTACTATAAATTTACTCTACCATTTAATTCAATCACGCGGTATATACAACTGCCTCTAAATTTTTTTAACCCATGTCTATAATTATACCCAGTCATAATTCAAATATCCTATTTCTGCAATGTTCGTTAATATAATGTAGTTTAAAACTAGATAAAAAAAAGTTGTAGACGAATTGATAACCTCCTCCTTTTTGGAAGTCTGTTAAAAATATAGATTATCTCATACCCAATTTATTTTTTATAATTTATATTTAAAAAAGAACCGACTTCAGCTGACTTACAATAAAAATCGTTTAGAAACCGTGTGGAATCAATCACTATTTTCAGATATTCTTCTTTTTTATCTTATTTTTACCTCTCTCTCTCTCTCTCTCTCTTTCTCTCTCTCTCGCTCTCTCTCTAGCTTTCTCCGTCTCTAATTTGTATTATTTGTCTATCATTTTCTCAACCACCCTGTACAACTAAAATTTAACTCAACATAATATTGCAACAGTCCCAATATCTTTAAAACCGCCCTGTATAAGTATAAATCCTCTCGACACTGTTGCCTCTTTCTATTTTTCTATTGTTTGAATTATTCCCGTATACCTATGATTTTACTTCGCTTCATATGTCTAGTATTCCATTTATGCAACTGCTCATGCTCTACCCTATATAACAAAATCCACATTTCTGAACCACATTTTATGACTGTAATTTTACTCTACCATTTATTTCAACCACTCGGTATATGAAACTGCTTCTAAATTTTTTTGAACACATGTCTATATTTATATTATACCCCGTCCTATAATTCAAATATCCTAACTGCTTATGCTTATATAACAAATTTTTGATACAGCCTAAATAACAATAATTTTACTCCATCCTTACTTCAAACACCTTGTATAAGCAACTACTTATGTTTCACACTATATAACTTTTTTAACCGCCCTATATAACTGTAATTCTACTCCACCTTATATTTCAATCATCCTGTATATTCAAGTATTTCTAACATTTTTTGACGCTTTCTGTATAACTGCAACTATACTCCGTCCTATAACGCAAATATCCACTCTGTATAACTATAGGTTTGTTCCACTCTTATTTCAACTACGTTATATAGGCAACTACTTATGTGCCACCCATTACAATATTTTTTGAACCACCCTGTATAACTAATTCAATTCCAACTTATATTTCAACCATCCTTCTATACAACTGCGTATGTACGACCTAATATCACATGCACGCACGTACACACCTATAACAATATACCATACAGAAGCAATAGCCGGCATAACAAATTTTCGTTGCAATAAAATAATGGAATATTTTCTGCCATTTCACGAGACTATAAGACCCTTAACTTAAATTCGTCTCTAAAAGAAACTGACTTTAAATGAATTAAAATTAAAACCATTACAAACAACCTGTACGATTTTGACATTTAAACTAGATATTTATGACGAATATTTGACATTTACCATTACATTACAGTTTTTTTGCATATATTTTTCCCATTTTAAGAAAAATGGTATGTTTTACTTTGTAGAAAAATATAGGGAATCAAGCTAGAACATATCTTTGCAGAATACAATTTATAATATTCAAATTGCTTGAGCAGTTTTAGAGGAAATAGTGAAGATTCATTGAAATTCACTGAAATGTAGTCCCATAATTACTATTTCCCCGATTTTCTGATAAACCTTAAATCTCACGTTATAGAAAATTATATGGAAAGTTTCTGTAATATTCCTTAATACAATGGCGTTTAAATCATCAAATTTCACCAAGCCGTTTTTGAATAATCACTGAGCATAAATAAAAAAAAACATGACGACGAACTGATAACCTCCTCCTTTTTGGGTGATCTTTTTGTTTAAAGAGCTTTTTATCTATTATTATGAAGAAAACAAAATTAGAAAGCACAGTCGTCTAACATTTTTAGTACAAATGCATGTAGGCCTTGAAGATATTTCGTTATTCTGAAGCAGTCCAACTGGACGTGTCCATTTGAAAAATTGCTAAAGGGTGGTACCATTAACTCCTTACCTTTATTATAGTATTGCAAATTTCAATTTTATCCTGGCACATGTTTATATTTCTAGTATAAGAATGAATTTATATAATAAATTTAGCAAACTGTAATACAAAAACTCCATGTAGGCATAGATAATGAAGCAGATATATTCTCTTCGAGGTGTCATTTTTTTGTAGTTGACAAATCCGTAGACCCACTTTCTTACAATTAATTCTGCGAGAGAGTTTTTTCTATAAGAAGGCAACTAGTGTTCCGGGCAGTTTCCACAAACTGCTATTAGTTATTTCACCTTGATTTTCAGTTGCTTAACTTATCTGTATTTTTCAGAAACCATTGTGAGGAGTGTTATTCACTCCTCACAATGGTTGCAAAATAACTCCTCAGTTATTTAGAAACTACTTAAGAATGCGATTTATGGAGTCGAGTGCCTTTTGGTAGTTGATCACCGTTACTACTAAGGGCTTGTTGTGTTTTTTTTATAAATGTATTTTATCATATGTTCCACATTCAGCTCGGAAACCTGCTTATTCTCTGGCTGATGATTTTGGAGAACTGTTTATGTAGGTGCCTCAGCAGACTTATAGGTCTAAAGTTCTGTAGGTTTGTGATGCTGCCTTTCTTGTGCATGATGACAATGGTCCCAGAATTCCATATCTGTGAGGTTGTTTCTTTGTCTAAGCATGTATTGAAGAGTTCGGTTATTGTTTTGAGTAACCCACTTCTTTCTAGTTTGACGGCTTCTACAACGACACCGTCTTTATCGGGTGATTTGTTTTTTATCATTTCTGACAACGACTTTAGGACCTTTTCCTCTATTGTCTTTGACATCTCTTCCGATCCTTGGTTTAGTATGTGGGTTATATTTTCTAATGTTATTGCTTTACTCGTGTTTCTATATAGTTTGTTGTAAAAGTCGTCGACAATCTTTAATATTTCGTCTCTATTCTTGTTGTTTGTGTGTTTTGAGCTTATTTTGTTAGAAAACAACACCGGATCGGGAAAAAATGCTGAATTTTATGCCAATTAGTCATGTTATATCTTTGGAACACGTTGACGTTAGTTTTGTTCTACTATTAATTTCGTGGCGCATTTTCATAAATGCCCTGGGCTATATCTGTTTTTCAGAGCCCCGTCACCGCCTCACCACCCGATCCTTACAACTCCTCAACCTGTTGAACCCGGGCCGTAGAATCGAGGGGCGGACGCCTGCATGGCGAAATCACTCGACGTTTCGTAGCCAGTCCGTCGTCGCGCTTTCAACGGCGCACACCGCGCGCCTTTCGTCTGCCATGTTCCTCGATCCAGGAACGGCAAAATACACGCAATAACACACTCACATCGCCATCCAGAGCTCGCCAACTGGGACAACGAAGACACGTTTTCCTTTCTACTGTGATTTGTTTCGCTTGTAGAGATGTCGGGCATCAGTCCGGCCAGTTGTTGGATCACACACAAACGTTTGGAGTCTTGGGCAAGAGCTGCCAAAGAAAGAGCCTTGGGAAATCACCATTGCAATCACGCGGGAGAGAAAACGGCAACCAATAGCAATACGAGCAATAACAGCGTAGAGGTAGATAGCTAATTGTTGGTGAATGCAGTTCTGTTGTTGTTATTGTTGTTGTTGTTGTAGCTGCACGTATTTGATGCAAGGTGAATACGCATTGGAGAGTGAGAGTGGAAAAATCGATAGGGTAGTGGCTGTGAGGCCGACTTGTCTGTGGAAGCATAATACTTACTGTCAGAGCATATTTGGGTTAATGCTGTGTTCGTTAGAATGCCAGAGCTTAATCCTGATCAAGTGGTGTTACCTATTTACTATTTTAACACTTCACCAGGTTCCAAATAGATGATAACAGAAAAACATCTGCAAGTTTGAGGCTCTAAAATAGATTAAAAATGAATAACTGTCATTATACATTATACAATAGCGAAATTTTTATTAGATGTATAAGAATCCTGCAGTTTGTAACAAATTATAATCTGTGGCTTCTCAACAACAAAACTGTTAACCTATTAGATCTAGAAATTAGGATACTTCAGATAAAGTTTTAGTGTTACATATATTTTATGATTAACCGACTTCAAAAAGAAGGAGGTCTCAATTCGTTTGTTTATATGTTTTAAATATGTATTCAGCGATTACTCGAAACCGACTTAAGGAATTTGGACCGTTTAAACTGGATTCTGTTAAGGGTAATCCCGAAGTGGTCCCATATTTGTTTCAAGTATTATAGCTTGTACCGTTTTTTAGAAAATCGGCAAAAACTTTGTCAACTTTGGTGGAGGTGATAGTGTTAAAATGAAATGTCTCTGCTCGGAACCTGGAATCTAATAAATTAAAAATAGATTAGCATGGTTTGAAACGTATACTGTAATCATTATATGTCGCTTTTTCGACTGTATACCAGGTTTGTCAGAAATTATGAATTTTCATCCAAAATTGTTGTAAAACACAAGCAATTAAATTAAAAACTGCATCTAATTATGCCATGTCACTATAAATTGTATAATAAATATTCATGTCACTTTTTCAACTACATCCTAGGTTTCACACAAAATATCAATTTTTCCTACAATTAAAGTAACTTTATTTTTTATTATAGCTCAAATTATCAAAGAAACTCTATTAAAACTGGAAACTCCATCTTATTATGCTATATCACTAAAAATTGTATTTTTTTTAATGAGAAAACAGGATTTTTTTATTTATTATAAAATCGCGGAAGAGAGATGACTGTTAAAAATTGAAGATTCTCAAATCGGCTACTATACATAGGGTATACTTAAGTTGGAATGGTGCTCAAAACATTTTTAATATTCACACAATTCTATTCAACAGTAAATTATAACCTATTACAACTCTAGGAAATAAATAGCACATTCAATATTGTTACGTAGCTAAAAATGTAAACATTAAAAGGTGTTCATTCTGTACAAATTAATTACCTACCAATCTAGTATATTTTTGCAGACGGTGCCAAGCAAATCTAAAATCCTTCATTGCGTACTTATCTACCACTTCATCAAACTTGATTGATGCTTCAAAAATCAACCCGACTTCAAAAATATACTAGATTGGTAGGTAATTAATTTGTACAGAATGAGCACCTTTTAATGACTACATTTTTTACTTCCGGGGTAGGTAAATGACAACACTGAATGTGTTATTTATTTGCTAGAGTTGTATTTTGTTATCATTATTTTTAGCTTTTTAGTTATAGGTGGAAGTCGGTTATATATTTTTTTTTCAAGTAGTTTTCATATTTTTATTTTTTATTTTGTATGTATAACCTTAATAGACAGAACCAGGTGACATCGAAAGCCTCAACATTACACAATGATACATTTTCATTTAAATTAACAGGTAAATGTTTACCAACAAAATGTACTAGTACGCGTTGACTTAATAAGCCCAAAATATATTTATGCCTTATGGACCACGCCATGTACCCTTTTTTCAACTTTTTTTGACAACCCTGTATAACTATAGATAATTCCACTCTACCCTATGTACCAACCATCCAGTACATACGACTGCCTACGGACAACCATAAACTTGTTAGCTGCTTTCTGTAAATTATAGGACGGAGTAGAAACCATCCCATATTTACAGAGTCAAATATGTCCTATATTTCAACCATGGTATATAACTCCTTGTGAGCTAGCCCATAAATTATTTCATTTTTAACATTTTGTATTATCACCCTCTATAACATCAATTCCTCTCTCCATTACATGCAACTTCTTATGGGCTATGAAATAAATATTTTTTTAATCACACTGTATCAATATAGTTCAACTCCAGCATATATTTCAACCATCCTGTATATGATTTGTTTATGTACACATCATATAACAGTTTTTTAATCACCCTATATAATTTTAATTCCACATTTTTCCAACATTTTTGTACCATCAAACCTCCACTCCACCCTATATTCCAACCATCCTGTATATACGGTTGCCTATGAACCGCCATAAAGTTTTTAACTATCCTTTGTAACTATCATTCTACACCGTCCGATATTTCAATCATCATATATATGCAACTCCTTCTATCACTTAACTTTGTGATTTTGTTTGCTATAACTAAATACCTTGTATATAATCGCACCAAATAGCAGTTTAGAGTTTGACAGGTATTGTCACTGAATTCTCTATTAGGCCGGGAGAAAGTGGCACCAAAAGCACCGTCTTCGCAAAATGGAAAAATTTTCAATTAAATAGGTATTTGCCTGGTATACAAACAAAACGAGCTTGATATTCATTGATTTAAGGAGCCGAAAATACTATGCTTCTACCTATATGCTTGAGATGTACATAGAAAATACGCAATCAAAACTTCCAGTGCTTACAATTCCCGCACTATTACGTCAGAATTAAAATCTTTATGAGGAAATGTCCGTTACCTCACTTCGATGAGATTTTTGAAAAGAATATTAGAATTTTCGGCGATTTTCTGCAAAACTGCAAGTTTCTTTTCCCAAATTTGAAATTTCACCAATCCGGATATATACTCTATTAAACAAGATTATATTCATTCAAAACGGTTCACAACAGGACAAGAAATCAGGTAACATACATACAAAAAAACGCAAAGAATTGATAACCTCCTCCTTTTTGGAATTCGGTTAAAAATAGTGATTGTTGCTTAAAAATAAAATATCCTATTTTAGGAAATATCAAAAAAGTTAATTGGATTTGAAAACTGCATCAAATTAAGCCATTTTATCACCAAAAATTGTAATTCAGAAAAAGTATTTAATTCTTGCAGAAAAAAATTTTTTTTTGCTGTTTCGTAAAGTTACTTTTTTGAAGTCAATACAAACTCAAGAGCATGGATAGGAATAAATGTTTAGACCAAATTCGCATTTAACATTCTTTAAACAATATGGCGTTGTTACACTCTTTAGGGGTTTTTCTTGATATCTAGCTGAATGAGGTTGAAACAGTAAATTTTAGACTTAAATTTTCGCCTATTTATCCACAAATTTGTGAATTACCTTTATACTTTACATTCTTGACTGTCAGCTACATTTTCAAAGACATATTTCGAAATTGGTATAGCTCAATTGTTTTTACCGAAGAGTTTCCTTATAATTGTTGTCATGATTTAAGAGTACTCTTTTGTTGGTAATTTAATAAATTTATATAGTAGTGTTATTTTTATTTTTTGCAGGAATTCAACGTAGAAAAAGAACATTTGAACATCCAGCCGCCGCAAAATGCTTCTGCCCAACAAATGACTGCCGAAATATTGAAAACGCCTCTCGACTTATGTTCAGCACCGATACAACCGCCACCGCCTTCACTGCAGCACCAGAGTAAATCGTATCCTGGTGGACAGCCGTTACTCTGTCGGACGCCTAGCGTCTCTAGCCAGAGTAGTCTCGACAGTACAGCGTCTAAACAAGTAAGTCTAGTTAACCTAAAAGCATTCTTTATCTATTTTCAATAAATTTTTGAAGCGATAGCTTCTTAACGGAGGCCCACCTTTACCCAGGCTAGGCCCCCCAGTTCCCCAAGGACTCGTCGTACCGCAAGCGACTCGGATTCTAGTGCCAGCTTTAACTTAGTTAGGAGCAGCTGGTCCGACACCTCAAACGACGGCCTCAGAACCTGGCACTGCTGTGTTTGGCTCGGTCGTCCGACGAGTTTATCCTCGACGCTCGAGTGTACACACCACAGTGTTAGCCACTGTTACAGCTTTTTCTAAACCCACGGTATTAAAGTTACGCAGTCTGCGGCAAGGCGTACACCTTGCCTCTCGGCCGAATCAACCCGTTTGGGGGTGCAGGCGTGGACTATGGTAGGGTTTGTCTCGGATCCTAGACTGGCTATTCCCTCCAGGAAGGGACCCCCAGTCCAACACCTCAAACGGCCGTCGTCTACCATCCCACGCTACAAGGGTGAATGCGTTCGTACGACCGACCAACGAGGACCGACGACCATCCACCCAGGGGTACAATCAAGCTTTTAGCCATTGTCCGTGCGAGGCCAACCCAGTATGGAGAGCCACCGGTAACCTCACCCAGTGGGGGCTCATCTCTCCACCCGCACTCCCGATTTTGGGATGTTACGAACACCCCAGTTCGTTTAAGATGTCCACGCCGATGGGTGACACGTTCTACTTTCTACAAGTCTACCTCTTTTACTTTTCTGGATGCGACTGACATCCGCTTTCGAGGTGTAGGTGCCTCTACTGGCGGGATGCTTTGGCCCAGTTTTAGGAGTAGCAGGCAAGAGGTTGGCAAAGGGCTCTCGTCTTGAATATTAGGTCGCGCCCCATACCGGGCGATGACCCGACATCTCAAGCGACGGTCCCACTGTTATCCGCTAGGTCATCTCATCGCCACAATCCCGCAGGAAAGCAGGTCTGACGACTACTTGTATTAAAGGCCTTGTTCCCTTTCGCTCACTCCCGAAGGAACATGTTGTCGGGCGAACTACTTGTGTAAAGTTTTGACAAGTCACACTCGAGGGTGGGAGCCCTCTCCTTCCCTAGATACTAACGGGCACCGCCTTGTCGCCAGAAACGTGGTCTGGAATCTACTGCCATGACTCCGAAAGTTTTATGGGTAGCCACCGGGAAGTATTTTTGACTACCCCCTTTTGTTTCAACAATTTGTTCCGACTGACACCACACCACCTTGATCTTGAAATACCTATAAAACTTAGTTTTCTGTTTTAGAAAAAGAAATATAACATCGAACTAATATAAAATACCTGCACAAAATTTGCTTTTCGTTCTAATAAAGATTTCTTACTATATTATCTCTCATTTTATTATGAAATTGCAAATATCTCAGAAATTTCGGATTGCAGCGGCTTTATGAAAATTATAGAACAGGAGGTGTTTTTGCACGTTAGAAAACAATATCTAAGGTCATGTTCTCGAAGTCTGTTTTGCCCTGTTTTCAATTGTTACCATAATAAATAAATAGCAGTTACTCCTGAAAATGTACTAATATTAAAAAGTTATGTTTCGAAAATTGTTATCAAGTTGCTCTGCCTAGGGTATACAGGACGCTGAAATGGGAATGATTCTTGTAAACTTGTGAAATACCATGTCTAACTGGTTAAATCCAATATTGACACGTAACACCCTGTATATACGAAAACAATTTTTAATTGAGCCGCTTTAAGTTGCACACAATTTCAGAAATAAGTTTTTTTAAAAACTTCGAGAATAACACAAATACAGTACTTGGTGTATAACATAAGTAAACCCAATAATGACAGGGAACACCCCGTATGCACGAAAACCATGTTAATATGAGAAGTTTTAAATTACATACAATATCTTAAAAAACTTTTTCGATAACTTATAGAATATTTCGTCACACCTTGCGTGTAACATAAGTAAACCCAATATTGACACCTAACACCCTGTATGTACAGAAGCAACTTTAAAATGAGCAGTTTTAAGTTGTCTTCAGTTTTCTAAATACCTTTTTCCGATAACTTCTAGCATAATATTAATCCCCATATTGGCACGTACCACCCTGTATATATGAAAAAAAATTTAAATGAGCAGTTTTTAATTGCCTACAGTTTTATATACAGGGTGTAAACAGTATGAGTGCATATATTTTATGTGGAGATAGTCCATTTTCAATCAACCAAATTATGACAACATATATGTTAAGTAAATTATTGTCAATGCGACAACATCGCTTATCGGACGATATACTTTCATATTACTCTTTTCTCTTACTAGTAAAAAAATGACCTTGACCACGAAAATTGCACTGCAGAGTTTTGTATTGAATAATTATGTTTTGTCGACGATTTGCTTGATTTGGCTAAATAAAACATTTAAGAAATAAAGGCTTTCAAAACATTATCGTTCTTAAAACTAATGTTAAAGTACACAAGAATAAAAAGCATTTTACTTATGGTTTAGAAATAATTTTACCAAATACTTCAAAAGATCTCTTGAGTACCTGTTTTAAATTGCATATTTCCCAACTACTATTATTATTTATGTTGGATAATAAAGTACCTACTTACACAATAAATAAATTTCAAAATTATCACACAAGAAATTCAAACACATACCTACACAAATGCACAAAGTACACGTTTTTTTACATAATATATTAGGACACAAACACGATGTTGAAAATTAAAAAAACTGCCATTAAACTTTAGAAAGATATGCGGCCAGCCGCTTACGCGATGACTCACGTTGCCGTAGCGTCTCGGTAGATATAAGTCGAGTTTTATATAATTTAAAAACTGAAAAAATGGTTTCTTAATGAACTTGGGACCAGTGGTTAGGGGTCCGGTAGCTCAGCGGTTGAGGCGCACACTTCATAAACTGACTACACTTTGGCCGTGGGTGCGAATCCCACCGATGCCTATGGATGTTTGTAATTGTTGAGCGAATGCGATTTACTCTAGTGGATGATTTGATATCTCAAGGGAGGTATGAGTCCACAGAGAAATCACCAACATATATAATAATCACTTATAGCTGGGCAAAATAATGACCAATCGAGCCCATCTCGTAAGAGAGAATGTCAGAAGAATGAATGAATGAATGGGATCAGTGAAGGCATAGAAAATTTTTAGAATTTATATATCAAGCTTTACAAGCATTTTGCAAGCAAAATTATGTATAGGTGACTGTAAAAATAGGGGCACAATTTGTGAATTTTCCTTTTTTTGACAAAATTATAGCTTTTTTGTAAAAATGCTATAAGACTTTTGATTTGATTTTAATTAAACTGTCATTCTTCAAATATTTGCACTCGAACCGTTTACACCCTGTATAACTTCTTTGGATAACGTCTAGTATAACGGAAATATGGTATTTCCTCACATTCTGTGTATTACCCAATTAAACCTAATATTGACACGGAACACCCTGTATATTCTAAAATAAATTTAACATGTGCAGATACCTTTTGTAAATAACTTCGTTCGATCACTTAAAGAATAATGGAGGTTAGTAACATCAGTAAATCCAATATTGACATGTAACACCCGGTATATACGAAAACAATTTAAAACTGAGCAGTTGTAAGTTGCCTACAGTTCTATAAAAAAAAATTCGATAACGTCTAGAATAACGGAGATATACTACTTCGGCACACGTTGTGTATAACATAGTTAAACCCAACATAATTAAACCTAATATTGACACGGGGCACCTGTATACACGAAAACAATGTTAAAATGAGCTGTTTTAAGTTTTCTACAATTTTGTAAATAACGTTTTCATACCTTGTAGAATAACATACTTATAGTACTTCGGCACACCCTGTATGTAACATAATTTAGACAGACTCGAGGTTTTGTGTTATAAATTTTTGATAGCCAGCTTGGATCATATAAAGGCTACACATTATCGTACAGCAAATGTATAAAATGTGTTATAGAAGTATTCGTTAATAAGAAATATACTTTATTCGATCCTTTTTTCTAAGTTTGGAACTGTCCAAACACACTTTTCAATTTCGTCTTAATTGCTTGGTTGCTCAACGGAACTTTAGTGGAGATTGAACTTCAGCAGCAGAGAAAATTCGTTAAGAAACCCACTTAATTTACTTTAAATGAATATTTAACGATCTGTCCATACGTCGTCGGTTAATAATTGAATTACAGTATCCCGATTTTCTTGTTTCAGTTTCGAAGGGATATCCATCCCACGACGACCCAAAGCTGCCTCGCTGTAGCCATGGGTCGCGATCCTCTAAATTGGATTGATATTTAATGGGTTCGGACATGAGAGCTTCCTAATCATACTTTAAGATGACCTTTGCGAGGAATTTTAATGGGGTTTATGTTTGTTTTAATTACTCCTGAAGGGAAAATATGTTCAAATGGATTTTTATTACTTAGATGTTTGACCAAGTGTACAGTTTAAGTTTTCTTTTCCTCTAACTCCATAAATAAAAGATAAAGTAAATCAATATTAAGGAAATATTCATGCTAGAATAATTGTAGAATTCTGGTTAATGGTATCAATAATTCATAGATTTTTTGTAATTCTGAGTTGTTCATTTTTACCTGTTGTTTACAATTTTGTAAAAAGTCCTGATGAAGGTCATTTCAAATATTATGATTTGATTGCATGTTTTGTAAAATAATAACAAACTGCTTGCTGTTGCTTGTCATTTATTGACTGCAGTTTTCTCTCATTTCTTTTAATGGTGTTATTACGAAAATACACTAAATTTGGGAAATAAATTGGTCAGGTGCGAATTGGACTCGCATACTAAGGGTTCCACCTTTGAGATGTAACTAAATCATTATATATATATATATATATATATATATATATATATTTGTTATATCACACTTCTCAATATTAACTTTTTAAAAAAGATTTTTATTAATAACAAACAAAATAATAACTTTAAAATACAAATGAAAAATAACGATATAAAGTGACAGAGTTACTGAGTAATAATGAATAACAAACAAGAGAGATTTTACAATATATAACCTAATGAGTGCTGAATCGGCACTGTCGACACGGCGATTCCCACGGATGCTCGGTGGTGCTGTAATCTGATACTCCACGTGTCGCTGACTCAGCTGGGAATGTTGTAATGTCGTTGCGATATAAGTTCATGCTAAGTTCATAGTATAAACTTATATAACAACTCCCATCCATATAAAAAAGTTGATGGTACAGCATCAACTTTTACGTCAAGTTCTGGAGTTCTGTATCGTCGGTTGGATTCAGGAGGGTGTGTAGCTTTCTTTTGGGCTTAGGATTTGATGGTGCTGTCGGTGGCGTGTGCTGGACAGCGGAGCTTGCTGTAGTGGTATTCTTGAACCTCTTCTGGATTGACTTCATTGTGAGGAGTATAATCACAACTACTACTAAGGTGGTCGTTGTGATTGTGAGCCAGGACGTATGCTTTTCTAAGGGTGGTTGTTCCATCAGCTTTTCCAGTTCCTTAGAATATTGGGAGAGCTTATGGTTGGCAACATCTAGGTCTTGTACATCTAATTCTTGTAGCTGTAGGGGTGTCAGGTTTGGCATCTCATTGGCGGCTGGCATGCCGTTGCAGCAGTTGAAAGGAATGTCCACTGGGTGGTTTCTGTATGTGATGTTTTGGACATTTTTAGAAGTTCTTTGTACCATAAACCCTTGTGTTGTCGATAAAGGCATTGCAGTCGGGTTGGATTTGCAACACTGAATTTGTCGATATGGTTTGTGTCACGACATCTTGCCCTTTGCATTTGATGGTGATGGCCAGTGGTCTTGAAATCGAGATCAACCAAAAGTTTACGTCAATCTCTTGGATATTATAGTCTGCTGCATATAATATCAAACTTTTGCAGGTTGCTGGAAGTGTGGCTGGCTGTCTGAGAAGCTGACCTTCGCAGATGGCATCTTTGTCTATTGGATGTGATATAGCTTTGGAACAAATCTTATGATGTTTAGTTAAAGGCTTGCAGTCACCCAGGTCTTCGAAGGATGTGTATAATAACGAATCGTCATCTCTCGCGATAAATTTTGTCTTTATTGAAAGTATATGATGAAACCCTGTTCGATCATCCAAAATTGGGATCGGATAAAGGTGGTAAAGGGTGTAAATCTCAGGATCAACTAAAGGAATTTTGAGTACAAAAATGATTTTGGTGTTGATTTGAAAAGCTTCCAATTCTATCAAATCAATGTACTGAGCAACATTTGAACTGTAAATAGGAAGTGGTAAATTATTTTCATGTAGTGATTGAGAAATCTTTTGAAGGGAATCGACCAAATCTACTGGGGTTATGATCGAACTATGTAAAATTTTTAAGCGGGCGAAAGAGACTGCAGTTAAAAAAAACATCATCGAGAGTGTTTTCGATAAATATGTAACTCTCCATTAGGCTTTCACACAGATCCAAGATATTGATTTGAAATTCATGAAAATCAAGATCATTTGAAATGTTTAAAATTGACTGCCTTATTTTTTCAATGTTATTCGAGAATAATTTCTCCTCGGATTGAAATTTTTGTAAAGTTTTGTTGAGGCTCGTAATGACTGAGGTTGTTACAGATATTTGTTTCTTTACTAAGTCCTGAGTTTGGTGTTGGTCTTTAGTAATTTTAGTTATACAGTCATTTATGTATTCACCATCTGTTGCGTCTAAGTTTCCTGAAATAGCTTTCCAAACTGATCCCCGTCCGTTAATAAGTCCGCGTTTTCTTCTGTTAGTAGGGTAAGTGTGAGTGTCAGCGAAGATGTCAGTATATTTAGAGTTAACGGATTTAGAAATTTGTTTCAAGAGGCTAACATGTGTTTGTATTTTTGGTTTAAATGATTTCGTATTAGTTGTGTTTTCGTTGATTGTCTCTAAAATTCGGTTTAGTATGGCGTCGTTATTTGAAATAGCACCTCTGAAAGGGCTGAGGTCTTTGAAGACAAGAAGTGACCATTTGTCGTTTGAAATTTTAAGTGTGCCTTCTTCATGGAAGAAAACTCCCATTGTATTGTTAACGGGTGTAAGGGAGTATTGTTGGAGGTTCACGACTGAAAACAGTCCACAGAATCTGAAAAGAAGGGATTCATTCAAAATATGGTTTTAGTCTGTCAAAGTTAATTTTACTAATTTGGTTAGTCTGTAAGTTTATAACTGTGGCAGAGTTTTTTCTAATCGCGGTGATTTCAAAAGGTCCATTGAATTTGTTTTCAGATTTGCTTTTAATCTGAGACTCTTTCACGTAAACTTTGTCGCCTACTTTGTATTCTGGTTGGTTAGTCGAAACATGTTTGTCAAATCTAACTTTAGATTTTTGTTTTTGTTGGTCGGTTTTTGCGCGGGCAAGCCTATAATAGTAGTTCATTCTGTTGTTAAGGTCCCTAACATATTTGGAAATGAGTTTTTCCTGATCGTATAATGTTTCGGGGGGGTCTACTAGAAGTGTGCCCAAAGATAAGTTCATAGGGCGTAAAGCCGGTAGTCTTGTTTTTAGTGTTGTTGTAGCAGATAACTGCGTAGGGGAGGACGTTGAATGGATGTTCGTCCGGATGTTCAGCTGTATTTGCCCTTATCATTTTGCGCTAAAGTCGCGTGAAACCTTTCGATAGAACCATTTGATTCGGGATGGTGGACACTTGAAAAGGATAGTTTTATGTCATATAGTTCGCACAGGTCCCTTATGAGAGTGTTATCAAATTCACGTCCATAATCACAATGGATGCGAAGAGGTGTACCGTAATGTTGAAAGAATATTAGGAGGGTGTTTACTACAGTTTTAGCAGTTTTGTCACCAATTGGGTAAGGCTAAGTAAATTTGGTGAGTTCATCCCTAATAGTCAGTGCATAGTTTCTGGTTGGATATTCGAAAATATCAATGTTGATACGTTCGAAGGGCGTTTTTGGTGTTTCAGTTATGACAAAAGGAGCACTTAAGTTTTTTCTACAGAACTTTACCTTTTGGCAAGTTTCGCAGGACTTAATAAATTGCTCTACACTTTTGATTAGTCCAGTCCAATTATACTTTTCTTTTATGCGTCGGATGGTCTCGTTAATTCCACGATGAAGGTTATTTTTGCCGCAGTGGTACTGCTGCAGTATAACGGGAATCTCGTCTTGAGAAGGGGTTGTCACAATATTTTGACAAATTTTAAGTTTTACGTCTTTGTCTGCAAGTATAAAGGATAGTGTTTGAAGAATCGGTAGTTCTACGTTGTTTTCAATGTTTTCGGATTCGTCGAACTGGTCTTGGTTGTTATAGAGAATGTTGAAAAGATGTGCAACAACTGTTCCAGGATCAAAGGGTAAAGGGACAATTAAATATTTTCTATGCCTTACAGTTTTGCTGGCTAGAACGTTTAGAGTGTCAGTAGTGAAGTTTGGGTCTTCTTCGAAAATATCTTCGATGATTTTGTCATGCAAGTCATTGAGTTTATTTTGCCAGAAGAAAGTGACTATTCGTTTGTGAGATTTGTCTAGAAGTTGGGCGTTAGAAATTTCAATTTTTGAATAGTCGATTATCGACTCGGTTTTATACAATTGAACAAATCTATTAAATTCTGTTGTCATGCGTTCGTCATAATCATCGCGTTCTTGATCGTTGTCGGAGTCGTCGGAGTTATCGTGACTAGTACCTGGATCGGGTTGTTTTGGGTCGGTTTCGTTATTTGCGAAAATTTTTTTCTTTGAAAGAAAGTCGGTGCATTGTTTCAAGTGATTAATTTTGATACGGGAAAGAGCGTCTGCGTTCAAGTTTACCTTGCCGGGCTTGTATTCGATTTTATAGTTATACTCCTCTAGTTTGAGGCGCCATCTGGCTAGACGACTGCCAGGGTCTTTGATCGAAAAGAGCCAAGTAAGCGGACGGTGATCACACAGGAGTGTAAACTTTCTCCCAAAAAGATACGGTCTGTAGTGCTTGACCGCCCAAACAATGGCTAGCAGTTCCCGTTCGATAGTGGAATATCGAGTTTCTGCAGCGCAGAGTGTACGGGAAGCATATGCTATAGGAAGATCTTTTCCTACAGGGCCTTGTGAGAGAACCGCTCCAATTGCAAAAGCACTAGCATCAGTAGTGAGCAGGAATGGTTCTTCGAAATTTGGGTAGATCAAGATAGGGTCAGATACAAGGGCTTGCTTCAGTTCTTTGAAGGAAGACTTGCAATCTGCGTCGAAGATGAATTTGACGTCTTTCTGCAGGAGTTTCGTTAGGGGCTTTGAGATCTTGGCGAAATTGGGGATAAAACGTCGGTAATAACCGGCGAGACCAAGAAAACATCTTTAGGAGTTTGTGGTTGAGGAAAATTCTGGATGCATTCAACCTTTGAAGGGTTTGGTTTTACTCCTTCTTGGGTGATCAGATGACCTAGGTAAGCAACTTCCTTACGGAGAAACTCACACTTGTCAGGTTGAATTTTCAAGTTTGACTGTCTAAGACGCTTAAAGACTTCTGTCAAACGGGACATGTGATCATGGATGGTTGGTGAATAAACGATAATGTCATCCATGTAAACAAGGCAACGTTTATTCTGGATGCCCAGAAGAATGTTATCCATGACCCTCTGAAAAGTAGAGGGTGCATTTTTCAAACCAAATGGAATACGAACGAATTCGTAATGAGCATTGTCAACAGAGAAACCGGTCTTGGGAATGTCTTCCTCAAGGATTTCCAACTGGTGGAACCCGGAAGCGAGATCCAGTGTCGAAAAGTATTGACACTTACCAAGTTGATCGAGGAGATCAGAAATGTTGGGCAGAGGATATTTATCGTCTACAGTTAGTTCGTTTAACTTCCTATAGTCGATAACAACTCGCCACTTTTGCTTACCAGAAGCATCGAGTTTCTTAGGGACGACCCATACGGGGGAGGACCAAGGAGAAGAAGAGTGCCTGATAATGCCTTGATCAAGCATTTTGGAAATTTGGGTTTTCACTTCCTCCTTATGCACTTGAGGATATCTGTACGATTTCGTGAAAACGGGCTTGGCATTATTGGTGTCAATAGAGTGTTTGACGGCGTTAGTAAACGTCAAAACATCGCCTTCGAGATAGAAAATATCTTCGAATTCTAAGCAGAGATTCGTGATAAGTTCTCGCTCTTCGTAATTAAGATGTTCTGTCCGAATTTGTTCCCTGATAGTAAAGTTTCTGTCTAAGTTTGTAGATTCAGAGTAATCGTGTGTATTCAGATTTAAGAGAGGGTGTGTATTGTCAAGGGGTTCTAAATGAAGATTGGAAAAGTTAACAGTTTTTGGCATTGCGTTCGCGTTTATTATCGAAGTCAGAAATTCTCCCTTTGAATTAACCCGTACAACCGCGTTGGGAAGTCGTACTTTGTCAATTACTTGTGTCGGTAAAATTGCGTCAGTATTTCTAAGTTCACATTTAAGTTGGAAAATTTGTTCGGTTCGTGCCTGGATTGTTATTTGATTGTTATAAATATGAGGTTGTGCGTTAGTACTGGCCTGTTGGTTGTGTATTAGATTGGTCGTGATCGTGCACTTTATGTAGGGGGATAGTTTTAAAGTTAGTGATTAATTGTTTGGATTTTAAGTCGACGATACATTCATAATGCTCGAGAAAATCAAGACCCAATATTCCATCAAACTCAATATCTAAATCATAGATAAAGACCTTGTGTGGATTGCCTAGAGCGAAAGGAATGAGGGTGGATTGTGAGATAGGGATTTTCTCATGAGTAATGCCTTGAATGGTTACTCTTTCGGGAGATCGTTGTGAGAAGTTTTTGACAGTGTTTTCTTTGAAAATGGTGATACCAGCTCCGGTATCAATTAGGAGTTTAAATTTTCCAGAAGCGTCGTTGATATAATAGAGGTTCTTGGAATTTACTGTCAGAAGGGGACTTAAAGAAATGTTTGTTCTGGGAAGTTCAGATCGGGATTGAAGTCTTCCAAATTCAAGTTCTGTATTTGAGTTTGGACTTCTGAGAGGGTAGTTGTCGAATCGGGGGGCTGATCTAGGGTCGGAAGCGCTAGAAAATCCTGGTATTCGTGAGGACTGAAAGGTTCGACAGGGGTATCATCTACTATTTGGTCGAACTCAGGGCTTTCATAGTTTTGGTCGTTATAACCGAAATTCTGCTGGTTATTATCAGTATAATAATCATAGTCATTTGCAGAATATTCGGGATAGTTGACATTATGATGGTTGTTAAAATGATGGGTTCTTTCGGAACGATAATTTGGGTTTGTCTGTATTACAGACGGTCGAAAGTTGTTAGGCTTGAAAGGAGGTCTTTGAAAATTATTTGGTCGGAATTGTTGACCTTGATGATTGTTATTATTATTGATTGGATTTGGCCTCGAAGATTGATTCGGCCGAACGAAATTTGGTCTGTTATTTTGATTGAAAGGCTGAGGGTTATTTTGATATCTCAGGCTACAATCCGCAGCAATGTGGCCTAATCGCCCACAATTTAAGCATTTAGGAGGTGAAGTTGGTTTTCTAGCCTGAAAAGATGGCTTAGGTGGAACAGATTTATGTATCTTTTGTTCCTCAAAATAGGATAGTTGAAGTTCTCTTCTTATCCGTGAATGTGCCTCAAGAAGATCCTTCGGATTACTGGCACGGATAATTTGGCCTAATCGAGGTTCTAAACCGGTAAGTAATGTGTTTAAAACCATGGTGTCAACGAGAGTGGTTTGAGCGTCTTTCTGCTCGGTGCTCAGACTAGGAGCTTTTTGGATACATGAGTGCATTTTCGCACTCAATACTTGAAGCCTATTATAGAATGTTAGAGGAGACTCATTGGATAATTGTTTTAACCGTTGAAGGTCCTGTATGAGTGAGGAAAGATCACGAGAATCCCCAAAATGAAGAGTTAGAAGTTGTTTTATTTCGAGATAAGACGCAGGATTCCTCGCGTTGATTAACTGCGCCGCTTTTCCCCTTAATTTATTTTTAATGTGGATTACTAACAAGTATTTTTGTTCAGCAGTTGACATGTTATATGCACAATTGCAAGCATGAATAAATGTGGCCAAAGAAATTTGGTCGCTTCAAACTTTGGAATTATTGAAAATATTTCCGACAACCTATATTTTTCAGTTTCTTCGGCAACAGTGTTGTTTTGTGCTTGTGCCATTTTGATTTAATAGAATTCAAAACGAAAAAGGTTCAAATCAAAATAATAAAATGGGATAGAAAAAATGGTATCAATAAAATAAATGGTGTAAAAGTCAATAATCAATAAATTTGTAGATGGGGAAATACCAAAATTGGATGATAGAATGGTATTAATAAAATGTAAATAAAATCAATAAATCAAAAAGTTCACTCAATCGAATGAATAAAATCAAAATAATCAATTAAATCATAAAATATTAATGCAATCAAATAGTAAATCAGTGATTCAATTCACTGAATAAAAAAAATATCAAATAATCAAAATATCAAATCAATCAAATATTAAAATCAATTATTAATAAACTTAAACGTTAGACGATTCACTACTACTCACATCAACAGGAACATTGGAAGATCCGTGTTCTCCTTGTTATCGCAGTTGGGACTTCTTCCAGGTTCTTTGCTCCGTTGAGGGATAGGAATCCGCCGCTACCAGTTAGAAGTAAGCTCGTGTTCTAGTAACGTTGACGGATCCTACTGACTGCGCCAATTTGTTATATCACACTTCTCAATATTAACTTTTTAAAAAAGATTTTTATTAATAACAAACAAAATAATAACTTTAAAATAAAAATGAAAAATAACGATATAAAGTGACAGAGTTACTGAGTAATAATGAATAACAAACAAGAGAGATTTTACAATATATAACCTAATGAGTGCTGAATCGGCACTGTCGACACGGCGATTCCCACGGATGCTCGGTGGTGCTGTAATCTGATACTCCACGTGTCGCTGACTCAGCTGGGAATGTTGTATTGTCGTTGCGATATAAGTTCATGCTAAGTTCATAGTATAAACTTATATAACATATATATATGAACTCGGCTAGGTTCTTGGTGAGAACCGCCGTCTGAATTTATTAACTACTCGACGTTTCGACTCCTGCTTTGGAGCCATCATCAAGAGACAAATAGTGAAAAATAGTTTCAGAGTCTAGATCGAACTCGGGGCCTCAATCTGCATACTCCCCAAGAGTCACTAGGTAACTGAACTGAATGTGAATCTGTTCTACTTTTTTTATTTATAGTTATCGGTCGACTAGAAGGGGATGTAATGTGATGAAGGGGCTGTGCGGTGATTGGTTGGATGTTGGTAGGCGGGTCTGGTCTGTTTAATCTGACAGGTTAGGACAAAGATGATAATCATATTAGATTTAAAGTAATTAGTATACTAATAATTAATAAAATAAATATTAGTAATAAAAAATACAAATTTAATTAATTTATTATTACTATGATTTTATCAGTCATTGTCTTTTTTAATACAATTTGTGATCTAAATTATGTTGGCTATTCATCTTTCGACTGACAGATATATGAAAGTTATTTATAAGATTTTCACGAAATCTGTACAAAAATTGGATGTAATAATATTACTGAATGCTGTACAGTTGGTACAAATAAAATATAAAATTCAGTATACAAATATTTATTAAAACTCAATTTGCATCCTTAGTCTGTCACGGTACATTATGTACAATTGAATTTCAAAAAGTAACACTCGTTTTAATTAATGTTACATCTTTTAGCAAGTTATTGTCTTAAAAACACATATACACATAAACATATATATGTATCTTTATTTACATAATCAGTTAGGTACTTGTAATCGACCATCACTTAGTTCACATCTCTAACTCATAAATCACATTTAGCACAATTTAGATAAACTTTTAACTGTTTATTCTTTTCGTTGATCTAATAAGCTTTCGACGAGATTTAGGATACAAGGCGTGGGAAAATTGATTAAGTCAAATAAATTTAAAAAAAAATGATTTACTGCACATACGGCTTCCATGATATTAATGCTTTTTGCTCCATTCTTTATTGATAAAATGTTATACATGTTAATTAAAAACGTTATACTGATTGTTCACTTTAAGTTTATAACTATTAAAACTTTACTACTAATACTAAATTAGTACATTATATTAAAATATTGTATTCACGTTATAGGTAAACAAAGTGCACGAAAAAGATGACAAGCGTTGACGCATGCGCATAAATTTTTTTCGAATATGAAAAGGCCTATTTCGTAAACTCCTCGATCGTCATTAGGTACTTTATCATTAGGGTTTCCGATTAAGTTGGCTATAGTTTGAGTGGTGTTGAAGGCTGTCTTTATTTGATGCCGGTGTAGAATCCGTGCTATTTTGTCAATGACTCCTCGAATCTACGAAAGGAAGACTTTCGGTTTTGTTGGTCTTTTCTGACGGGGTTGGTGTATTCGGAGGTTGTTGAAATTGACCAATTATGCGCGCAATATGGTCCCTATGTACCTGAATTGTATGGGTATTTAAAACTCAAGTATTGTCGTGTTTGTTGGAAGTGTCGTGCCGGTCCGAACGAAGTCTAAAAACAAATGTAATTTTTCATTTCACAACTATACGAATTTATTTTCGCATGATTAGATGTGGGCCTCCGTTAAGAAGCTTTCGCTTCAATATAAAGAAAAAAGCCACTTAATAAAATTATGGGGAATATACTGGGTGTTCTGATCTTTATTACTTTTATAATAAGTAACAGCTTTAATCATGTAAGCAACTTTCTCTTTCATAGAACGCCAAAATAATTTTGGTATTGAGAACGTAGATTTTCGCTGCCAGAGTCATAGTTTTCCGACATTGCGCCAACACTTGTATGGGCCTTTTTGAAGTATGAGAAATACCCTGCGGCGACTACTTTCGTTTAGTCTGTTTCTCACAGCGCATTTTGAAACTTCACTTTATTAAACTTCTCACAATGAAGCACAAATTGTGGATATAGTCAACGATGTTTTTAAGAATTAATAATTAGCCACACGATATTTCAGGAAAAAGAAGGGTAGTAGGTACTTAATAGGATTATTTTTGAATTGTTTTATGGTTGTGATGATATTTTGATACGTTCCACGAATTATATTAGTGGGTAATGTATGTGATTTATTTCGTTGATGAGATTTTTGTTGAACTGTAGCTGCAGGGTTGCCAAATGGCGAAAGTTCAAAACCCAGGCTGAAATTTTTGGGATTTTTGGCGATTTTAACGTCCTCACGGAATTTTCTGATGAAATAATACAGAGATTTAGCCACGACACTGGAACTGTTGAAGGGGATTTGGTGGCCCCTTTCGTGATGATGTTCATCTATAGCAGAGTTTGGAAGGAGGTTCGTTTTCAAACAATGTTTGTGCTCACATAGACGGATGTTTATAGATCGACCTGTTTCACCGATGTACTCGTATATTGCCCCACAAGAGCATGGAATGGAATAAACACCCTTGGATGAAAGATGATTTTGTTTATCTTTTTGGAGAGGGTAACACTTGTACATTTTGGATAACGGTTTGTAGACTGTTTTCACCTCGTGCTCATGGAGAAGCTTCCCAATTCTATCCGTGACCTTGCCGATATATGGCTAATATACTACTGATTTATTAGTTACCAATTCTTTCTTAGGAAGGCGTTTTGGTGACGAGAAATGGAATTGCGAATCCCTTGTTTACTGTAGCCATTGTTTAGTAGGCTACCATCTACCCAAGCCAATTCGCTTCTCACACTTTTGGGTTTGGAAACTGAGATAGCTTGATGCACCACAGAGTTCACGACTGACCGTTTCTGAGATGGATGATGATGGACTCCGCTGTAGCTCAACATCATCATGTAAAAAGCCACCAAATCCTTTTCGACAGCTTCTCTGTCGTGACCAAATCTACGTATTTTTTCACCAAAAAATTCCGTAAGGCCGTTGAAATCGCAAAAAATCCTAAAAATTTCAACCGAGACACAGGTTTTGAACTTTCGCCCATCTGGGAACCCTGCATCCACATTTCAACACAAATCACACCAATGAAATAAATCACATTACCTACTAACAGAATTCGAGGAATGTATTCAAAATATCACCACAACTATAAAACAAAAAATAATCCTATTAAGTACCTACTACCTTTTGCCTGAAATGTCGGATGGTCAATTATTAATTCTTAACAACATCGTTGGCTATATCCAAAGTGTCATTTACAATTTGTGCTTCAGTGTGAAACGTTTAAAAGAATGTAGTCGCAGCAAGGTAAGCAACGTTTGTATTTCTCATCCTTGAAAAAAGGCCCATACAAGGAAAACTTTGTTTATATGTTGGTTCAAATATATAAATAAATTAATTCGAAAAAATGATGCGGTCAAAATCCAGAAAGAGCAGAATCAGCTAGTTCTGATATTGTTTTAGGGTCACCGAGGGAGTTCACCCCAAATTCGCACATTCGCTCCAGACGGTAAAACTACTGTTCACCATGAAGCAACACACACAGCCAGTTATCCACTTAGGACAACCAGTAGATCTCCTTCACCTCTGCGAGCTGCTTCACTCGACATTCGAACATCATCACCAGCTGGCGCTGTCGCTGCAGGTATAATTTGTGATATGATTCGTACGCCGTCACCCTCACAATCTAGTTTGACGTCTCTCACAGGTAAATATTAAATAAATGGTGGGGTAGATTTGTTTGGGGGTCGGTTCTAAACATTTAGTGTTTAGTAGTTTTTTACAAGCTTTTATTTTATTTCATTTATCAGTCTCATTGTTTGTTGTTACATCTTCCAAGTGAAATTCGATCCATTTATCGGTTTTCAATTCAGCTCAAATTATGCATACGCATGTAAGACAGATGACCCGACAGTATTGTAGTGTCATAAAGAGGATTTGCTAGAAGAGCCATACGAGAAGGAAAACCTCTTTCCATAAAGGCCAATAGACTGAGATGGACAGGATCCATCGTGACAAGTTGAGATCAGCGTCTCATTAAACTCACGAGGGGTTGTGAAAACCAGTGATGTTGATGCTGAATTGCTGGTGACCTTGAGCCATGTAATGGCCCAATTGATTTATCATGGGAAAACAAGACTTCTCAATTTAAATTACGGAAATGAAACGACGAAAATCTTTCAATGGAATCCTAATCTCAAATTCTAAAAATACTAATTTTAAAAAAATATTTGAGACAAAAGAGAAGAATGCTAAGCGGTTTAAGTTGGCGTGATCTTGATCTTGATGTCCTGGATCCAGATCGTTTGAAGAGCACAGAATTCTGAGGCTTTATCTCAAAATCAAGATCAAGATCACTGTTAATTGCTCACCCCTGCCTTTTACGACTTTTGTCTATACATTTTTTCTAAATTGCGAACTCTTTCATTATTGAACTCGAGAACAAGAGCCTATCCACAATTTTTAGGAAATTCGCCTGGATGTGCTAAAATATAATTGTTCAATAGGTGGATCAACAAGTTCATGTAATTCCCCTGTACCGCCGTCACCAAGAACGGGTCTGGGTAGATGTTTGTCACCGTTGTTGTTACATCACGGATCTAAAATGATATCTGGACCAGATTTGGCAGCAGCCATAGGAGCACCACCGGCCAGCCCTTTGGGTGCCATTCAGCCGGACTTGTACTTAAAGAAGGACGGGCCCTTGTTCATCGGTGGAAGCAACACCACAAGTTTGAGTCTTGGAAGACTGCATTTTCGACTTTCTTATGATTATGATAGGAGTGATTTTGTAGTACACTTAATTGAAGGTGAGTATTATTAACAATCAGGTATATAATGAAAATACACTTTAGTTATAAGGATTTTTCACTTTCACTTTCTGGTGATTTTTTGAGACATATTCTTGCTGGATTTTGCATTTGAAATGAAGTGAAAAATTACTATAAGTCCCAATTGTTTCTTACAGGTATTCCTTCGGTTGAGAAAAATGTATGTTGACCTTCACCCTTTCTACAGACTTTAAACCTTCAGCTTTTACACATTTATTCATCGTTTGTTGTTCCTTATAACACCCCTATTCTGTTTGTTTTCCTTGCTTCATCTTTTACTTCATCGAACTGGAAAGTAGGCGAGATGGTTTATTTGTTTTATTCATCAGTAATGAGTTTGCATCTGATTGCTGCTTTTGCTCTTGTTACATAGTGGAATGTATTTAGTACTTTCTGTAGGTCGTTACCACTTGTCGCTATAGTGACTGTGTCATCAGCGTACCAAAATATTTTCGCCCGTTTTTAATTGTTGTCTACTGCCTGCTGCTTTGCCTTTGGTTCCTTCATTACTATATTGAAGTGTTGAGAATTTAGGAAGTCTCCCTGTCTAATTTTCGTTGGTGTTTTGACGCTTGCTTATAGTCGGCGTTTATCAAAAATTGAAGCATATAAATGCCGTTTTTGCAAACCAATAGTTTATTCAATGACTTATCTGATAATGAAGATAGAGTCCATTGTTGATTATTCTTGACAAATTAATCTAATAATTTTGTCTATTGGTACTGTGATTTAATTTGTTATGTCAGTTGGGATAATCTGAGAAGTTAAGATTTTCATTTACAATTTAAAGAGTTGTGTCGTTAATTCTACGCCTTCGTAATTAAGAAGTTTAATTTGAGATATTATCTATTTTAGATCTTATCCTATATTTCTCATGTCGTTATTTGACAATTATTGTCTAGAGTTCCTATGTTACTGAATTTTATGTATGTTGTCCATTTTTCTTTTGTTAGTTCTTTTATTTCAGTGTCTACATTCTTTTGTATGTTTGTTGTTCTTTCCGTTTGCTATTCTTTATTTTCGATGGCTTCTTCATTGAAGACGTTGCGTAGCTTTGTTCAATCAGTCTTTACGTCGTCTTTCTTTATATTGAGATTATCTGTTTTGAGTTTGATATTTTTGGTTCAATTTTCTGGTTGATGTATGTTTAATTTCTATTTTTATCTTCGCTAAATATTTACTTTATTTCGGATAGTATCTTGTCTTTAATTTTGGCATTTACATATCATTATACAGAGTTTATCAGATGTTGGTATATTTTCAAATTCTGTTTCTAGATTCACGTAAAAAGGTCAGATATAATTTCCTCTTTGCTTTTCTTGCTATGTAGTGCATACAACTCTTTTTATGTGCAGTTTTTCTTTTCTGGTATTCAGTCTTGGAGTGATAATTCTCGTTTTTTTTTCTACAGATGGTTTCTTTAGATATACTTTTCTGGTAATAAAATCGTTACTCCAGATGTGGCTCTTTGGTTTGTAGAACGTCGCTATATATAAGAATTAAGCCTGTGTATTGTTCAGATATCATTATTACATTGTCTTAATCTGAGGAGTATTTATTGGCCTATTTGTGTTTGTTGTATTTTATGGTCCTATCCAGTAAACTAGCTAGATTCGTATTTGATATGCCTCTCTATCCAGAGGTTTAGTCCTGGATCTGCAAGCAAACTAGTTTCGTGCCTAACAGAGTACTAGCCTCAGCCGGCAACCCTTCACCTCAATTATTTCTGACATTTTTATATTTGTGATATTTTCGACATTTATTGACATTTTTGGCATTTTTGAGTTTTATTTTTATTTTAGCATTTTTGCAGGGAATGGTCTTGTTGGGTCAAAATCTGTCAGGCTGTTTATAATTGTGCGAAGAAACTGTGCACACAATATCACGGGGATGTTCAATTACGTTTTTCAGGGTAATTTTTGTCTCTATTGTGGTATGGCGCCAAAATTTGGTCTGGCATTGTTACAGTGCTGTTAATTGTGGTCCAGAGAAGCTATGTACAAAATTCCGGGCTGATGTTGTATCACGTTTTTCTCACCAATTTTAATTAGCAGTTTTCTGAGTTGCTTTTTCAAACGGCGCCGGTATTGACTGCAAAATTAGGCTTATTTTAATCTATTAAGGCAATATAACCTTTGTCCTCATTCTAATCGAATGTGCGATCCAGTCCGCTTTCGTAGTAGCTCAGTCTATGAGCTAGAACTGAGTGTCAGATTCAACAATGTGTTAACTAATTATTCAAAAGCTACTGATTTTTGTATTTGGATTGTTTCAGCACACGACCTAGCCGGAAGCGACCAAGGCGGTTTCAACGACCCCTACGTGAGATTATCCCTCCAACCTGAGGTCGATTCTCGCAAACGTCAAACGGCCATCCATCGCAACGACCCCAACCCTTTGTTCGACCAACTTTTCAAGTTTCCAGTATCGCACGAGGAATTGAAATCCAAAACGCTCGTCCTTCAAGTGTTCGATTACGATCGTTTCTCCAGAAACGATATCATCGGTGAAGTCAGTATGAGCCTGGGAGAGTTCGACGCGTCCAACAGCATGGAAATTTGGGGAGAAATAACAAAGAACCGAAAACCTAGAGAAGATCTGCAAGAAGTGCTGGTCTCGCTGAGCTACTTACCTTCTGCAGAACGGCTGACGGTAGTGTTACTGAAAGCGAGGAATCTTTTCTCGCCTCAAAGCAAAGAAAACATGGGTAAGTTTAAATAGTTTACTGTTTAACATTTTATAATTAAAAGTTTCCTCCCCCTCTCCTATCTTTTGAACAGTTAAAGTTGCACTAATGGAATTTGGAGGGTTAATGTAAAAGGTTGTAAACTTCTCTACTGTTGCAATGTACAGATGACGTAACAGTAACAGATGGCGTCACAGGGCCAGTGTGGTCACTAATTTTAAATAGTACCTTATTAATTTTGTTTATGTTTCACATTTACACAGTAATTAATCAAACGAATTCTTATACTTAGTGTTCAAAATGTCCGCCGTCTACTGATAGTACTGACTGACATAAATGTATCAGTAAATTCTAGTAGTACTTGTCCCAAGCTGAAACTGCCCCATATTCTTCAGTTATTGGTTGTTTTAAAACGTTAAATATTGTAGGGTGTCAGCTCAAGTGACCGAGCTGGCCATTCTCTGGGACCTCGCCAGCAACACAAATACAAATTTTAGTTGGATGGTAATAGTCTATCATAACCCCGTCATTTTAAGATGTTGTCGGACCAGGGGTTCGCCCCAATATTTTATGGATTTTTTATTAAATTGTCTCATCATGTTATGTCATAACACTAGCAAAGTAATGGTCATATACTTTTTTTTCGGTTGCGTCTTCAAAAACACCTCATTTCCAAGAATTTTTGTTGTTGTTTTGTTGTTATTAAAAATTGATTTCGGAAGGAAAGAACTAGAATTATCTCGTCATGATATAAACATTTTATTGCAGATCCCTTCGTTAAGGTTTACCTTGTTGTTAATGGTAAACGTGTGAAGAAAAAGAAAACCGCCTCCAGGAAAGGTAGCTGTAATCCAGTTTGGAACGAAGCATTGACGTTTAGCCTGTCGTCTCATAACTTATCGCATGCTGCTATCGAGGTATGTATTGTAAACAAACTTTTCCTGAAAACTCACTTTCACCGTCTTTACCTGTCAGTTTCTACTAGGTAAGCAAATAAGAAAAATCCATAGAGAACAAAAACAAAACCTTTTTTATCCGGTATAAATAAAATTTAACTCAGTTGAAACATGTTGTATATCTCAAAAAAAATGAGTTCACCTGTTTTTTTATTTCTTTGGGTATTTATCAAATCTTTAATCATTAATGAAGGCTGAACTTTAGTCAATGTTGATTTCTACTATCAACAAATAGAAAAGTAAAAAATGTAGAAACCCGTCATATAGGTATTCTTTGACTCCCAACAGTCGCGGATGATTTGATTTACAAATGAGTTGGCAGTCTACAGTAGTTTTCAAGAACTTGCAGCTGATAGTGCTGGCGTTAAGGCTATTTTTGTTTCTAGACCAAATTCCTAAAGCAACTAGGTGTACCAGCAAAAGATATGACATTATAGTTTTTTGTCTTTTACGCTTGCTGATTTGTTGATTTGTGGTCATTAATACCAACTTAAGTTAGAATGATAACAATCATCTAAGCTAAATCTGATGAAGGGTAGTGGAATAGCTTTTGAGGAAAATTTACTAAAGGTTGCTAGATATTCTGGATACCATAAGAGTCTAGCCATCTGGGAGCTCCTGCTGAGTATTCAAGTCCATGTTGTTGGTGTAGTTCGATTTGTCCATGTACTTGTTGACCGCCAAGGCTGGGACTACTCTGCTACTGGTATGGTCCTGGTGTATTGTGGTTCTGGAGATTCTTTAAAACACTGTCAGGTGCGTACGTCATAAACGAGTGGTGTTGCATCCGACTGCAATCTAGAAATACACCCCCTTCTTCTTTAATACAGATGGTTCTATAGTTACGTGACGTTGGTCTCAAATTTTATATTGTAAGGGAATTTTTTCCTGTCACACGTTCTAGAAAAGTAGCAACAATATTTGTATAAGAAACCTTCAAATTGAGGCAACCATACCGCGTAATAATTAACCAAGGTAACTCTTTACAGCGTACACGGTAAACCAATAGATTTTCTGACAGTTGTCTTAGTTCCCTTAGCCGTTTTGGTGTTTAACATAGTATAAGTGTAAGTCGCTGTTTAAATAGTATAAAATTTTAGATAATAAACATATATTATCCAACTTTTATCGCAATGAATATCTCAGAAACTGCTCCAAGGATCGCTATGTTGCTTTACAATATACAACTCAATTTTACAAAGAGTAAAAGTGTACACAAGACCTTTGATGGTATCATAACAGGTATGTTTCCACGTTCTATGTTAAAAGATATTTTTTTTTTAAACACAACAAATATATCAAGCACTGTAATCTGGTGCACTTCTCTAGTCAGGAAACGCACCAATCTATTTCTAATCCCATTGGGAAATTTAATTTATTCCATTCTATTAACTGATAAATAATAAAATTACTTGTGCTCCTAAATTAGATGGTTGTTGAAGATAATGATTAGAACACAACTTTTAACAATTATAAAATACAATGTTTACGTTGTTCCAAGAAACAACAATAGTTCCAGTAAATTGTTACTGAAATCTAGACAAGTAACTTTTCGTAGAATTATATAGAAGGTATGGGTATGTCAAAGGCACTGACAAAGAAATAATAATACCCAGAGATTTTTAAATTTAACAGGTTGATTGCGTTTCTGAAATATACAATCCGTATAACTGTGCGCTACCGGTCCTTTGAGACCGGTGGTTTGACATGATGCGAAACCGGTCTTCGGGGCCCGGTAATGACGTAGTTGCGTTTTCAGTTTTTATAGTTCAATGATATAAATTATAAGAGGTTTAAGAAAAATTATTAAAAGTAAAAACATGTAAGAACTTATTGTTATCATCCGTTTTGTGATCAGGTTTCGTGTTAAACAGTTTTTAATGTGTCAGACTTCATAATGCTTTATTAGTATAAATGATATTTGGAAATAAAAAAAATATAAACTAAATATATTGTTAGAAAAAACAATTTAGCTCGAGAAATACCAACTATTTTTTATGATTGCTTGTAAAGCAAGATAAACACATTCCTGGTTGTCCAGGACATTCATTGCAGTAATTTGTTACTTTTGTAACCAAGTTACTTGCATTTCTGTTGGAATGTGTTTCTCTTAATTTATGATAGCATTCTTGGTACTGCCTTCTCCTTTTCATTCCTGGCCCGGACAGTTTAATAAAGGTATGTAGAACTCTTTTGGGAGTAGTGGTTTCTTTGTGTACTTCTAGAGTAACTCCCGTGCCCAATCTTCGTCTAAATTCCATTATAGACAATTTTGAAGAAGAAGTAACCGTGTTATAGATAATCCAAGCATTTACAATAACTGTTCCGAGCAAAAATTCAAAGCATAATTTTCGGTACCATTTTAAAGATTTTCTTGATACGGGATGATAAGAACTCATCTGATCGCTAAAATCTACTCCTTGTTTTGCTTTATTGTAATCAATAATTGCTTTTGGTTTAAGTATAGGCTCCCCCTGCCAGTTTTGCTTCCCTGTTGGTTTAAAAGTGGTTGTGTGAGTTGGATCAGTACTTAGCATTAGAACGGGCCGTTTGTCCATCCGTTTTAAAATACCTATGATGTTGTTCTGAGTACCACAAATTTATCCCTTTTTCATTTTTTTAAGTAGCGTTTTGGGAATGCCTCTTCTGCTGGACCGCAAGGTTCCACAATAAATTATTTGTTTTTTTTAACAGTGATCTAGCTAAGCGGTAGTAGCCATGTTCGAACCTAACACTATCAAGTAGATCATACACTATCTGCTCACTCTCGTATTTTTACCACGATAAACGATTGTGTGGTTAGTATATCCATCCACTGTACATAATTTATATAACTTAATTCCATATCTGTGAGTTTTATTGGGAATATATTGTTTTATTTGGAGCCTTCCTTGATAAGGTACTATACTTTCATCGACCACCAAAACTCGTCTTGGAGTTAATGCCGTTTGAAAATTTTTATTTAATACTTTCAAAACTTCACCTAACTTATAGAGGCGATCATCTTTATTACATTGTTCATTATTACAAAAATGAATGCAGCGCATCAATAAAAGGAATCTGTCTCATTGTATTCGTAATAAACTCATTCCTGAACATGGGATCTTTTGACTAATACAAATTTATTGCAGGATCATCAACTAATCCCATAACTACACATATTGAGAAAAAACGCTTAAGTTCGCCTATGTCGCAGTCGACCCAAGAACGTATACGTGATTTTGACTGATGTACATTTAATAACATTTGTCTAGGAAACCTATATGTTTCTTCAACGATATTCTGCAAAAGATCATCTGTCACAAATAACTTGTGAGTGTCTATAGGATTATTTATTTCGTTTACATTAAAATTTAATATAGGCGAGTCTTGATATTGTTTCAACTCATCAGCCTCATTGTTACTCCCAACCATATCATGCCTTTCGTTTTCATCATCATTTGCAGATTCCGATACACTCTAATATCCATTTTCTGTCTCAATATTATAATCGAATAAATCACTGGTACTTACATCGCTACCCGATTCATCTGAAGAAAGTACATAGTTTTTGTCCATAACAGAATCGCCCGAATCAAAAGGATCATCCCGTTCATCTTCGAGATCATTGTCGCTATTAGTATTTGGCAACTCTTCCAATACATGGTCCCGTGACTCAGTTGGACTTTGGCGCACATTTCCCACACTTGGGTTATCTTCGTTATATAGTTATAGTATAGCTTTTTGAGCTAAAAACAATTTTTTTTAACACGAGACGACATTTTTAGCGTAATAAAACACAGACGTAAGAATACGTGCAATTGAAATACAACTAATACTAAATGCCGATTGTTTGCGCAAGCGTGTATGTAAATATGCAACGGTCCCCCAGAACCGTTCCCGCACAAGATTAACAAATTGTAATGTCTGTGCGTTACCGGTCCCCAAAGACCGGTACATTTTCTCCTTTTAAAAATGATCCCAATCTTGAGTTACGTAACAATTTAAACTAACAAAATTTAACGAAGATATGCTTTTCGCAAATTTTAAACATTTTCAATTTTCGTATACCGCACTACATTATTAAACAATACCGGTCCCCAGGGACCAGTAATGCAGCCAACCTGTTAATATTGTTTTGATGAATTATAGATGCTATAGCAAGAAATAAGTAACTTTTTTTTATTAGTTTGTTAATAATGTGTTAATCTATTCATTCCCCAACACATCTTGACATAAGGTGGTCTATTTCTTCTTGAGGAATACGATCCCAAGCTACCTGTATTTCATGTCTTAGAACCTACAAAAAGTCCATGGGGGCTGTGGTAAAGTTCCGAGCCTTCTACTCTACACATCAAATCCCAAACATGTTCTCTGGGCGACAGATAGGGGATCTTAGCGGCCATGGCAACAGATATATCATCTTTTAATATATTTTAAGCGATAATTTCTAACTAACAAGTTTTTCACATTTTCCAGATTTCCATATTCGATCAAGGTAACGATCTGATAGGCAGCAACCCATTGGTTGGTACTTGCATGATAGGTCCTAAAGAATCCGGGCCCGACAAGGACCACTGGATCGACATGACGCAAAGCCCTAGAAAAGCTGTTGCTTGCTGGCACACCATCAGGTAAATAAAAGTCTTAACATATGCTCAATGGAAAATTATTCTTATTAACGAAGAATTGTGAAGATTCAGAGTATTTATTTATATTATGTACGTTAATGTCATATTATAAAGTCTTATTAACGCTAAGGATTCCACTTTATATTTATAACTATTAAGGCAGTATATTGTGGTAGATGTGTGTTAAAAAATTGCAAGAATAAACACGATATAGAACGAAAATGATGTTAAAGAATTCAATTTCTAGAAATATTTTATTAATGCACTTCCTAGGAGTTAAAATATAATTTTATAATATTACATTTTTAATGGAATATTCAAATCAAAATATATAATTTAACATAAAAAAAATTTACAAAAATGTAAGTGTAAAAAATATCATGGTTATTTTTGACATTTTTTTCATACAGTTTCACACCAGTCGAATAAAGGACCGCATTGGATGATTTGAAATATTTTTAGGTACTGAGAATATATTCAGTACCATTCCTAATTTAACAATGTGCGTTTTTTATCTTATATTGAACAATCACTTGTAATTTTTTAGTTAAAAAATAGTGATTCACTTTAAAGACTGTCGAAACTAAATGATCAAGTTTAAGTTTTTTATTTTCACCGTTTTCTGCCTATATAAATACTTTAAAGGTCGAATATCTTGACGTAACATCATTGTAAAAAAAAAATCGTAATACCAGGTATTCCACAAGGATCAGTAATAGGTCTGGTACAATTCCTCATCTTAATAATAAAAATTTTGCCTGAGCTGAGTTACAAATTCAAACGGTTAATTTACGAGTACTTTCAATGCAAGATGTTTTAATAATTCTGCAGTACGACTTTTGGGAGATCTACAAGAAAGTCATGCTCTATATTTGCTGCCAGGGACAAAAAATGATTTACTTGTGGCATTATTATTGAATATTTGTAATAGCATCATCATGCATGTTTAATGTAATGTTTAAATTAATTACAAGTGAATGCTTTAATGAGTTAATTGAAAAATTTACCAGAGAAAGGTCATATTTCGTACTATATAAATGCAAGTTCCAATAATGAAAAATATGTTTTTGGCATTAGATTATTGGAACTTCTAGTCAGTATACCCCTGAGCCGATACAAATGAGTTACTTTATCTTCAAAATTTAAAGTAAATAATGTTCAAAACGACCTTCTCCAAATTCCATAGAAGAGCTGCATAAATAAGAGTAGACAAGTTTTTGGTATTAAAAGATTCATACTTCTGAAAAGAAATCTTCTCTTTGAGTTGGTATAAATCATTTGTTTCTTTTCGATAGTTCAAATAAGTACAAAACCGGAGTCTTTGGAAAAAGTAGTAAATAAGAGTGGCCAAGGTCTTGTTATCAGAAGACTCATAGTTAAATAGTGAATTCTTCTTGAGACGGATAAAAATCCTTTGCCATATTATCATTATTGATTGTTATTTCAACACCGGTGAAATATGAATAGTCAGGTTTTAAGAAGTAGATTCGTATTTCCGAACAGTATGTACATTGAGGTTGTTTTAAATCTGCGATGGTTGGAATAGTTCAGGCTTAATATCATTTTCAGTCAGATTATTTAGAAAAAACTGGAGAAAGAGTAGACACGGTTTTTCTAGGAATTGGTTTGAGTGCATTTTTTAGAACTCCCTGTGCTTGCATTCGGAAAAACCGATAAGTTTTTATCCAATTTTGGGTAAAATTTTGTAAAATGACACTTATATGTGGACAAACACCTTTATCGCAGATGATTCTTCACTTAATGTACATTTTTTACAGGAGCAGATGGAAAATATCAATAACACAAGATGGAACTAAAAATAACCTTTTAATATTTTTATTTCCAACAAAAAAGTTAATATTTTTGGGAGTACTCTATCAGCAAGCGTTGAATAATTAAAAATAGATCAGACAACATCCAATGCAAGGTACTTTGTAAATTGATTCGGCTGGTGTCTATAAATGAACAACGGGAATGCAAAAAAGCATTCCTGCGCTGTGTATTTCAATAAGAAACAAATTGTGTATCAGTGTGAAATTGAGAATAGGTTCTATAACTGTGACAAATAATTTAATGAATTTGAAAAGCCGTACGCTTTTTGTGGTTAATAATGTAAGAAAAATTTATCATCTGAAATTTGACATCTTAACATGTATAGATGTTCCATTTTCGAAAATAAATCGCACAACCAAAAATGTTCCAAAAAAATACTTATGATGTGTGATTTGGAAGAAAATCTTAGGATGACAATCATTTTCGTTTACCTTCTTACAACTATTCTTTTAAGTAAATGTGAAGTATTTTATTTACTCAAGGACAAGAGTATCTAGTATTTTAAACGATTGTGTTTATTTAAAAAAATAAAAGAATTGAAAATCACTGGGTTGGTACCAGTGTCCGAATGGGATGGGGGCGGATGCATGAAGCCCGGCCCCTGTAAGCGTAGGCCTCATCCAAGTAAAATTATATTTCGGTTTAAAGTTTAACTGGTTAATAGTTAGGAATCCCATTAGCAGTCTAATAACAGTTCATATGCCGGTATTATATTAAATTTGGAGGAAGATTTTGTGGGCATAAGCTTAGCTTCTCAGTGATCTATGGGACTGTGTTGTACTGTGGCCATCTCAATCTTTCATTCTGAACAATAATATACTAATTGGTTACTATGTCATCTTCTTGTGGTTGAGTGTTATTGAATGCCCAAATGACTCTGTTGTATTCGAAGTGACCGACATATGCAACAAATGATGTTATAGAATCTTATTATTTACCCAGTTTCCTTCCCAAAATCTTCTAACTAATGCGTTTCCTCCATGATGTTGCTACCTCGCCCTCTAGAGGTCGTTATAGACTATGGATGGTAGCATTTTCTTGATTCTTCTGTAATGTTGTCCATCTGGCCTTCATGAATAAATTTCAATTTCATCATATGCTCAATACTCTACTAAAGATATCCCTTATACGCAGAATATTAGTGAAATATTTTTAAATGATTTTGACATGACCAAGAACTTGCGAATGCCCTTCCTTTATGCAGTGTGAGTCACAAAAGTAGTGGGTGGGGCACTTGGCAGAAAAAACACGTGGTCTCAAACAAGCGGGGTCACTGGAGGACACCTAACACATGATTTACCTCAAGCTTTGACCTAACAGCAAGACGGCTAACCTAACTGAGAGGAGGCACGAAAGTGATTTAACCTAACAAGGGAGTGGCTAATCTCAAGGTTCAATCTAACAGCAAGGCAGCTAACCTCAAACTTCAACCTAACCTCATAACGACACCGTCTAACAACAAGTATATAGCTCGCCAAAATCTTCAACTCACGATTCCCGCAAGTTATTGCGACACTTCCGCTCTAGGACCCTCTTTGATCAACCCTCTACTGACAAACTCCTGTTTCTATTGTTTCAGCTACATCGATCGAATGAACATCGGCAGGTATCCGTAACAATGCTATGAGTTGTTATATACGTCATACTAACTCTATTTAAAATAGAAACAGCTAAAGGAGGGCCAGATTTGAAAAAGCCACTCAGCAGTTTCAGAACAGTTAAAGAATAATGTGTTATATTACTTGCTGTGGACAGCAACCACGCTGGGATAAAAATCCAGAAGTAAATTGCATGCTGAAAGACATTTCTTTGTCTACCCTGTCCACTGCTCGATAAAAGCCTCTAACCTTTTGGATTTTGGACAATTAGTTAATATTTTCCAGTTCGTAGCTACACATGTTTCTGTTATAACCCTTATGTTAGTTTTATTCATTTATATGATATATTCAAAGTGTTTTTGTGAAATATGATTCTAGCTACTGTAAGCTTTTTCTACGAGGACATACATAGAGCTTAGAGTGAGCTGGTTTCCACTATTAGTTTTTTATAGCGTATTCTCGATATATTTTTGTGTTGATCTGGTTAGGTAGATTTGGGTGTTGCTCGCGATTTTTTCCTCGATCATAACTCTTTAAGCAGTTCTTTTTTAAGGTATGAAATCTCTCACTCAGTATCCCACCTAACTGGGGTATAATAATTACCACTTGTCGTGGTAAAAAAGTATCATTGGCGGGATTGGAACAATAGTATCTGGATCAGTATGTTGATATAGAACAGTACAGAACAGTCATTTGGAACAATCGGATCATCCTTTCTAACCGAGCCATTACGCTACTGACATCAGTTGTGAGAGGTTTCGGATGAATTTTCAACGCTACACAGTTTCGCACGATGTAATCATATGAATTCAAAACATCTCGGTTCACTCTGACTGATGTGAAAAATGAAAATTTAAAATGATACATTAGTACCGATGTTCGTGATTCTAATCATTTGGAACAGTTTCAGTAAAGACCTACACGTCTATTGTGTACTAGTGTGTATGTGAGACAGAGAGACACTGGGAAATGATTTCCTCTAGATAAGTCTCGTATATGGCTTGTTTCAACTGGGGTTACGTATCTGCTATGAATGCCAAACAATTTTTGAGACAACTCTTATTAATTTATTTTAAAGCCTACAAGATGATTTAAATTTATTTTGGATTAAACTCATAATAAATATTCGAAACTTTTGTCCATGAATATAGTACATTTCCGATAAGTTTGTAACAAGGGGTGTTCATTTTATATTACTATTTAATTTGTCTCTATAATAAGATTGTAAAGTTATTCCACTGTAAGAAATACCACTTTAAATAGACGAAGTAATAGATTCAAATGATATTTCTTACAGAAGTCTCCATTTTGTATGTTTTGTAACAAACGCTGGGTAGATTAAATAATCAATTACTTAAAAGATACATACTATGATTATCCCCCAATATTTTTCAGTACAAAATTATTACATTTCAATATTAACAAAAAGTGTAGGTTTGCAAACTCCGTTGAGTAAGTCAACAAATTTTATAACGTCATTTTTTTATTTAATGCTTATTCTGGATTGGTTTTTCTCAAAATTACCATTTTATATAATACACAAAAGGCCTAAATTGTGGTAATTCGATTATTGAGTCTACTGCCATGGCTGTTTGTTTTTATATCAATTCAGAATATATAGAATATCCCCTTTTTTAATTTCAAACGGATCTAAAAACTGAAACGCTTATTTGAGTAGGGACTTTCAAAAAAAGCACAAGGCCACAGTCCCACTCACGTACTTATGATAAATGTTGCTATCTTATACTATTATATATACACTTAAAAAATATGGAATTTTATTATCTATATTGAAAATGTTTTTGAACACTTTATATATTTAAAATGAAACGTGTGAAAACGTATATATGGATGTTACATGTTGTTAAGTTATTGTTCTTGTAATGACACTTTAGATTGTAATGTATAACAATATATACTAAGCGTATAAAATACGTGATATACTGGTGTGTATTTTCTATCAAGTACCTATAAATTTCAATAAGCTTGAAGGTGTATAATAATAAACTGCAATTGAATATAGTTTTCAGAAAGTTGTTCCATAGTAGCGTTAATACATTCTACTCAGTTACTGAGAAGTTTTTATATGTTAGAACATTGTTGATAGCTAAAGATTATTAGCCAGTTTTTCATGTATTATACTTCGTTGTCCTCTCTAGAGTGAACGCGTGGTGAATGCTTCGTGCAGTCAAAATGTTAGTAACTACCTGGCTGGCTGGTTCATGCACGAGCACTTGTACTTCAAGTCAATACTGTGTAACAAACCATGTGGTGGGGGAAGATTAGAACTCTTTGTATAGCTTTGAATTCTATTTTCTGTTCCTATCTAATTGATTAAGTACTGTGGGTATTGATATTCTCAATCAATAACACAAAAACCTAATATAGTTTCAATCAGATACTATAGGGTGGTTACATAAAAATAATCAACACAGTATTTGTAATGCTGTTATGGGCGTACCGAAGGGGGGGCAACCTGGTCCTGAAAAAATCTGTTGTGAGTCTTTAAAAGTTTCCATAAATTTGCTATAAATAAACAATGAGTTATAACTTTTTCTATGTAATAGACAGCCCTATTCCTTTCGAAATTAACTACATCAAAATTTCTTTAATTATTTCTGATCGCACGTTCTAAAGTCATGGCCATTTCAAATTCGATCTAACCATCTGCATTACTGTCAACTAATGATGTTCAGGTTTCCCACAGGCTTATATCAAATTCCCCAAATTCCCATAATGCACTTTGATTTCTTTTAGTCCAGTTGAGGTTTCTTGATAATTTTTTTCAGTTACTTTTCATTGCATTTGAAGTTCTTTTTTTTGTGGTATATCTGTATCTGTACGAGATATTAATGTGGTGATATGATTTGTTTCTGGAGGTATAGACATGTTAATTTGTCCGTTTTGTTGCACCAAACTTCAACGTTAAGATTCTTGTAGTTGCTGATGTCCAGAAATAGATGATGTAGTAACTGTGTTAAATCCTTGTAAGCCTAAAGACCACTAAGATTGAAGATTGGCTTTAGATCATAGAATGATACATACAGATCAACGGGGGTTGAGAAGTACATACTTCAATTTAGCAAAATCGTCAGTAGCAGTTAACGGCTAGGGGTAGCTGGTCCACGCACAATATTTACACAATTTTAACTAGTTTTGGAATGTTATAAATGCTGAATGTTTTCCGGGAATCATGATATGTCATCTAGAGATGACAATGTTTAGTTCAGATTTAAATGGCTCCAATGTTTGCAGATGATGGTATATGTGTAAAGCAAAACCAATGTTAGTATAATGCAAGTATGAATAAAACAATTGTAAGACAGTATGGTCACTTGTTGAAATGGTGCATAATCCTAACTCGTCCATGTTGAATATGTGATGTATAGTAGACCGATGTCACCTAAAAATTATTTTAAATTTGAATTGTTCAAAACATGTCAGCAACTGGCACCTCAAATATTTCCTCTTTGTCCAAATAAATTTTAGTATCTCCATCAGAATCGATAATGGGTAAACTGAGGGTTCTGGGTTGTTTGGCCACGGTCTATTAAAATTTCCTGCAATTTTCTATTGTGGCAGATTTCTTCAGCGCCTCGCGATTAGATGATATCTCGTTAAATGGCAGAATGATTAATAGATCATTATCCTAAACAAATTTTTTCAAATATATGATGTTGAAATATCAAATGAACTTTAAGAAAATGTTTATAAAACTGTTACTTGAAAAAAAATGAATTACATTTGACGAGGTAGTTGTTTATAAATGTTTGTTAGAGAAGTCTTCTTTTGAAATAGTTTACACTGTTGTAGTTAACACTGCAGGAAATATTTCAATTACGGTTAAAAATTTCGACGAGGTACTACTAATTTAAGGAATATAAGCAAACATAGACCACGCACCCCTAATACCAGCCCAGTTGCAGTTTTTCTTCTACGATTTTATTGACGTGATTCTATAGAGAAACAGTTTTGTTTTATTTTTGTTGCTTTTTCATATAACACATTAACTATTTTTTCTCGTTGTCATGTTCTTTTAACTTCTATGACGTCATTTTTGTGTGGGTATGTGTTCTTCTTGCTTTCTCAGTGGTTGGTGATGAGTTTTCCCCAAGTCCCTTTTATTTGCCTTCTACCATGTATCTCATGTGGACCTACCTGTCTTCTAGCACTGGGCTTCTTTCTCTTCTTGGATGTCACTAAGTTATAGCTAGTTCTTTGATCTGTCAACGTACGAGGTTGTATTCAAGTACTTATAGTTTACCTCAACCAATGACTTGATGATTCAGTTTTTTGCAAAAAACATCTTTCAGTTTCTGTCTTATAAACGGAGTTTGGTAATTCTCCTAGTTGAAGACTACTTTCTGCTGAATTTGTTTAAGGCTGGCTCGAATCTAAACGATTGACATCCCATGTGTGGTCATGAAGAACGCCATTGTAGCGTTTTTAGCTCCTGGCATGTCTGCAGTGTGTAGTGAAATATCATTAGTCATAGGACTGTTCCCTGAGGAACCCCGGACTTGGTGGAGCGATCGGGATTGTTCAAATCACTCCACTACCTGAATATAGTTACTCGAAAACTTAATAAAATGTATTCGGATAATTTTCACTACATTTCTCCAATTATTTTTGAAACTCCACTTGGTTGCATTTTTTGGGGGTAAATCAAAATAATGTTGACATAGCATTAGAATCAGGTGATTTAAAAGTGTAGTACAATGAAAAATAATCAAGTTAATATTTACTTTTCCAGTTAATTATTATTTTTTTATGCATGAAAGACAAAAACATTGTTATAACAATTTTCAGATTCATTGTTCCAAGCAATTTTGGCGGCAAACTGTAAAAGCTACTTAGAAACACAAAGTTTTGTACCCTAACACTGTTTTTTCACTCAACGCACGTTTCAACAGCGAAGCTGTCATCATCAAGAGTAAACCAAAACTTAAAAACTATCGGTAAATTAGTGGTAAACCCCAATGTTAATACCCCTAAGTAGGGGAGAGTGGGTCACAGTGAATCATTTTTTATCTTAAGTTCTGAATTTCCAAAATTTAGGTCTAAATTATTAGTCTCTGAAATAACATCATAATATGAATATGTAATTAACTAGCAAGTATTACGCAAACATAGAAGTTATAGTCATTTTTTTTAAATGGGAAATGATCTACTGTGACCCAGGAATGGGTCACTTTGGATCACAACATGGGTGACACTGAATCAACTGAGGCAAAGTGGATTACTCATTTATACATTTGTACTATAAGACCATCACAATAGTCTAATAATGTTTTAACAAAGATCACGATGAAATTACTTTAGTATAGGTTTCTCTTAGGCCTAATCAACAAACATTAAAGTTGATCGTACATATACAGCCTTAAGCTTTCAGTTAATATATAACGTTTTAAATAAAAACATTGTTAATTAATTAAGAGTTTAGGTTGAGATTAACGTAAATTAATGTTATAAATCTTAATATCAAAGTGGTACATTCCCTGTTTTCTTTTAGTGTTGCCAGTAAACTTAGGCTATGGTAAAATCATCTTAATATCGTGCAATGCAACCCTGGCAATATCAGGCACATTTAGCATATGAAAATTATCTTGGTTTTTGTCAGAACTTTGGGTGCAGAAAAATTGTTGGAATCTGCTGTTTCGAAGTCATCTTCTTCATTGTCTATCATTGTTGTTTCTTCAGAATAAACACCTATTTGATGTTCGTCTTCACTGGAACGCTCTTGTAAAATATTTCTATTTGTTTTCGCCTTTATGTGTTTAAGTTTCCTTTCTTCTTCCCCTATTTCAATTTCTTTTTTGTTAGGTGTTTCCTTTTCGCCTTGCTCTACTAGCTTTTTGCGGACCTGTTTTAGATAGCCCTGGGAATTGGAATGGCCTCTTTTCAATATCTTTGGAGGAACTACCATCTACAACTGCAGGTAGAGTATGTATTATTGTTGCTGACGAAAAGCAATTCATGATCATAGAAGATCATAGAAGTAGAGCAAGAAGCACATATGATACCTTTATAGCGTTGTAAATGGAATACAAGTCGATTTAACAACAGCTGGTATCTTCTGGCGATTTGATATAAGTTTTTGAGCTTTACTCATGTACTTCAGTGTGAAGCCCGATATTTATTTTCTTTACACGATTGTGAGATATTTTTACATAGGAAAAAAACAGAATTTAATTTTAACTTCTGGGTTTACACTGGATCAGCAGTCCACTGTGACCCAAAATGAAATGATACACTGTGACCCACTGGCACTTTTAGAAAAAAATATAAAACCAAAAATCTACTTATCATAAAGACAAAACAGGGTAGTTTCTAACGAATTTAAGAAATAACAATCACATAAAAATACAAATACAACAAATTTTAAAACATGTGAAACAATAGTTTCAGTAATTACCGACTGGCTAGTTACAACTGCAAGTTTTCGCTCTTTGAATTCTGGTTTCCGACTAGTGCAGTGCAGAACCTTAAGTTCTTTAAATACAAATTTCTAGGGATTCTTAGGTAATAAATTATACAACGGGCTATTTAGGATTGGAACTTTGTCGGAATTCATAAGGTTTATGCTTTCGTATGAGCCCAAGTCCTTACAATTATTGACTTGTCTAACTAATCGTAACGAAACATAAATCTATAGAGTGATGATGTGCTACACTAGATTTGTAAGATTCCCCTTATTTTATTTGTGCCAAATGTTCTTTAAATCGAGTTCTAATTGCTCTACTTGTTTGCCCATAATATTTATTAGATCACAGTCATTATATTTGCTCTCATGTATTCCGGACTTTTCGAAATCGTTAAGTTTATCTTTGGGGTTGCCCAATAGTTTTTGTAGAGTTTTCAATATTCTTTATACTATGGTTATACCAAATTCCCTAAAAAATCTTTTAAAGCCCCTAGTATAATGATTATATGGGAGAGAGATAAACTAATATTCTTCAGTATATACAAGATAGTTGAAATATAGATGGAAGTTATAGCTATAGAAGGCAGTTCTTAATAATTTTGGGGATTGGTGAATTTAGTTGTATAGAGTGGTACAAAAAATGTTATATTGGGTGGCCCATAAGTAGTTGTATATATATGGTAGTTGAGATCGGAGCTTAGGAGAATGATAGTTTTACAGGGTGGATTAAAAAAATGTTAAAAAATGGTGTTATATAAGTTAGACCAGGAACAGTTGCATCCTGCTATATGAAATATGGAGCGAAGCAAAATTATATTTATATATTGTGTTTAACACAATGTTAGAAAAGTTGCATATAAAGGCCGGTTAAAATTATAGTTTACGAAGTGGCTAAAAAATTATCAGAAATAATTGTTATATAGCGTATAGGGTGGAGTAGAACTATAGTTAGGTAATTAAAAAATATTAAATTGTGTGACAAATAAACATATACGGGATGGTTGCACTATAGGGTGACAATTTTACAAGATGTATTCAAAAAAATGTTGAAAAAAATTGTTATATAACGTTGCCCGTAAGCACTTGCAGTTTGGGTGAAATGTCTTCGGGATTGGTAGATTTATAGTTATATGTTCAATAAAGTTAGAAGAAATTTCGAAAAGATTGTTGAGGAGGTCTTGAATTATTTTGTCTATTCATGGGTTTTCTCTCCTCCAAATTTTTTTCCTGTAACAGATAAGTATTTAAAAAATTGTATATGTAGAACAAAGTGTAGTAAGGCAATTTCGTAAAATTGCCCGGATTACTGGTTGTCTGTACAGAGATTCTTCCTCACAGTTTTTCTGAGAGAAAGAGATGTCTATAAAATGATCAACCAGTATTCCTGTATATAAGTAATGTATTGTATATTGTGTAATACTTATCTGTGTATGGAGACGTTTCAACTCCGAGTCTGGAGTCGTTGTCAATCGTTTAGTGTTGTTTTCGAGGCTTTTTTCTAAAAAATTTTCGCTTTGATTTTGAATTTATTGTTTGTCAAAAAATTTGACACTGACAATTTGTCGTTTGGCGATCACTTGACGCTGAGGTTACCGTTTTTTTGTTCTGTTAGCAGTAAATTCTTCCAGTCCAAATGAAGGTCGGCTGAAGGTGCTCCGATTTCAGTGTTGTTTATCATCATACAGCTGGCTTCTTTAAGTTTTCTCTTCTTTCAACAAGATCTTTGTTTTATCCCAGTCTATCCTATGGCTGCCGGTGCTCGTTAATACATGATTGGCCAAATTGATTTGTCCACATGTCTTCTGGAAATGTTATATTGATGTTCTTTTTTCCTTACTTCTAAAGGTCTTGAAGTTTCACCGGTATAAGAATGGCCACAGTCACACAAAACACTGTACACACAATTTTTAGAACTCTGGGTTGCGTTAAACGGTTTGGTATGTGTGAGGATAGAGCGCAAGGTATTATTTGTTTTAAAAACAGTTTTAACGCTGTATTTATTTCCTAACCGCTTAATTTTTTCCGATACACCTGGGATATATGGAATTATGTTCATAATTTGGTTGTCTGTTTGTGTTTGCCTTACTACACTTTGTTCTACATATACAATTTTTTAAATACTTATCTGTTACAGGAAAAAATTTGGAGGAGAGAAAACCCATGAATAGACAAAATAAAGTTAGAAGAAATTGTTATATTGGATAGCCCACAAGTTTCACAAGCTATTTCTTTTTGCAAAGAATTCTACATTCCATACGCGGGTGAAACCGCGGGTAACGTGATATTATATAAAAATAATAACCTTATGAATTCCCACAAACGTCCAATCTCAAATAAGCCATTGTATAATTTATTACTTAAGAATTCCTAGTAATTTGCATTTTAAGAACTTACTTATTTACTAATTGATTCAATTACCGTGGGTATTATGTTTGAAGTTAGATCCTTAGGGATTAGTGTATTAACATATTTGTAAATATTTTCAATATTCGCTGTTGAAACGTGCGTTGAGTGAAAAATGAAATGTTTGGTGTTAGGGTACAAAAATTTTGTGTTTATACGTCTCTGACATACCAAAGTTTCCACAGTTTTCCCATATCGTAAAAACTACTATTCAATAGAAATAAAACAGTTTTACATTTTTTGCGTATATTTTTCTAATATTGCTGGCACCCGGGACCACATCAATGAATAGAATATTATAGAATCTAGTTCCTTTCATTCCTAATCAGATCACGCATAAAAACTCACAGAAAGAAAATACACACCAACCAAAAATATAATCACAGTAGATAAATCACAAGTAATGAGACATTATTTTAATAATATAAAAATATATATTAATGTTAATGTTTTATAAATGTATATAATTTAAACAGTTATACTTGTTATATGATTTCCCCATGAAGGTTTCAAATCGAATCAGTACAAAATGATCAGGACGTAGAATGTAGCACGATATTATTGTTTTGTGTTACTTCATAGATTCCTAGAGGACGAAGAAATGAAAGACTAGAAACGATAAGCTTGTAGTATTATGTATGTTATGTATAAAGGGAATAAACTGCAAGAGTTACAATTTTTGTGAACAAAAATTGCAATTTATGTATATAATGAAATATTTTTTTTAAACAAATTAATTGTTGATTATTAGCTACATTGTTAGTATTACTTTTTCCTGGTTTTTATTTTTCCTCTTTTCTAACACATGTCAATGGAGTTGCTGTTAATAGGGTAGCAAAGTTTTTCACCTTAATAGGGTAGCACGTTGCTTTCCTCCTCTCCGTGACGTTGAAAATGGAGCTACAGTTGGAGAGTAATTCAGAAAAAAGAGTGCCTACTTAGATGCCCAGGACTAAGTGATTTCTTAGACCGAAATTTATTGATGCTATCTGTGAGCATGGGAAATGGACTCAATTGGGTGTGCAGTTTCACGACTGGGTTTAATTTTCATCAAATCTGATAGTAGTCTTGCTCTATAAAGAAGGTTTATTCCTTTGCTTATATTTGTATATGTTTCGTTAAATAAATATGCAACATCTGAAGAACAAGTGAATTCTCATATATGCCATTCGGATCTATAAACAGCCTTCTGGGAAATAAGACAAACTAAGAGGATGTGGTCTCTGAGAGCTTGAACTCTTCAGCTGCTGCATTTGGAAATCAAGAAAAGTTTAGAAATGAGTTATAGATTACTTGATAAATGTAGAAACCCCATTTATGCTCTTCGCTTCTAAATAATGTACACAATAGAAGAATTGCGTTTGATAAATCAACTCCAATCAGCCGGTTATGCTGCTGTTATTACTATTGTTTTTGATACAATGAGTTGCGACATACTTGCAAAAAAACCTTACATGAACCTGCCATCAGTCCATGGCTTATCGATCCCAAAAGAATACCTCTTTAACTATTTCAAAATCTTGTTTACTGTCCAGTTTTAGATTCTTTATATTCTAATTCTATATCGTAACGTTGTAAATGGGATATGATGCATTTGGTATGCCGTTTGGACATCTCTTTTTCAATCCTCTGCTCCAAACTACTTTGACGCTGGTGCATTGAGAATTTAACACCGAAGACCGTTTTGTAAACCCCAAATAAAATGATAATTATTGGTCGGATTGGAAGAAATGTTGTGGATAATGATTCAGAAAATTTGACGAATGACAATGCAGTAAGACAAATTCAAGTCCTTATACAAAAGAGATTTAGCGAACCTACTGCTTACAAATATAAAATGAGAAAGGACAATCATGAAACTTATCAAATCGAAAACTGAAATTGTGGAAAATTCTGCATGCAGAGAAAGTTTGACTGTTAATTACGATGTACAGAATGCATAAAATAATCCACATTAGAGTTCTTTTGTTATAGGTTTTTTTAATTGTCGTTGTAAGCATAAGTAAATTTCAACATTAATTTAAACGTATTCGACTTCCGACACCAATTGCTGTAAATTGCCGTGGGCTTTTCAAGGAACTATTAATTAACTCCAAATATAAATCTGCTTTATTACTTCGGAATCACAATTCACAATTATTTTTTCAGTGCAGTCACTTCGATAGTTCAGATCTAAACTAAAACTGCTGGACTGCGGCAGGTCTACTCGTTTATATATTCAGTTTCTTCTTCGAGTATAGCCCCGAAGCATTCGCAGGCTCTATATGTTTCACTTTGGTTTCTTCAAAAATTCTAGATCATGTGTTTACATTTTTCGTCGCCAGCTGTTTATTCGGGAGGAAAGTTTTTATCGCAATTTTTAATTTTTCCAGAAGATGTGGCTTTATTGCCGTAAAAAATGAAACATAACAATACCAAATAGTTGGTTAACAAATTATTAATAAAACAAAACATAATTTGTCACATTAGATACAGAACCATTTAATAAGTACTACAGAAACTGCACAGCCTAAAATATTTATTAAAAACAAAAATTCAAAATAAATTTTGGGATAAGTTGATTAAATAGATATTTTATGTCTTTTTTGTGGTTATTGGTCAATAAAAAGTGAGATGACAGGTAAAACGGTTGTTACAAATTTTTTGTTGGTTATTTCCTCTTTACATAACATACATATTATTGTGATAATTTTACTGTTTTTCTAACTAGTAAATTAAAGTTCATCATAGACATTTGGCATAGACTGTTCAATTAATATAAACTATGTGTGCAAACACAGAACATAGTGGCGTATTCGTTTGCAAAATTGTTTTAATTCTTAATTTTTTTTTATAATGTCCGGGAGGTCTTCTTGATTATAAAAGTGTAAGATGACACTTGATATCTGTTATTTTTTTAACGTATTACCACTGAAAAACCGCGAAAAATTTTTACAAGTGCGTCGTCTGCCTTTCTCTTACTCATCTTATACATCGAGATGAGAGTGAGATAAAGATACTCAAAAGTGCATGCTCGTAGGAAACATTTTGTTATAATGTAAAAAAACCATAGAACTAAACAAAATTTTTAAAATCTAATTAGGCTATTTTGTTTAATATAGTTGAAATTTTTGATAAAAAATTTAAAAATTATAGCATTTCAAATTTTAAGCTAAATCATTTAATTCAAGAAAATTAGGAATTTCGGCGATTTCCAATTTAAAAAAATTCATAACAATTAATGGGTAGGAGATACGATGATGGATGTGAGGACTTTTTTCATTCGAAATATTGTAAAGAATATAAAAAAAATTAATTAATTGCAAAAATGCATTTTTTCTAGGCTATATAGTTTTTCGTTGTTTAAACAATACCGTCAAAAGATATCAAGTGTCATCTTACACTTTTATAATCAACAAGACCTCCCATATTTTATAAAAAAAAAGTGAATTAAAACAATTTGGCAAACGAATGCTCCGCAATGCTCTGGTCTAAAATGAACAACATGAAAATTGGATATATTAACAACTGCAGTTATTTAGAAGGTCCCACATATCAAATAGAGGTGTTGATGAACGCATAGTAATTTTTTTTCAGGTCACCCATCTAATAAATAACAAACGAAATATGGAAATTTTTGTTTTGAAATTAAAACGAGCGTATAAGTATCAATGTTGAGGTTTATTAAAATAAAAGGCTTACATGATTTGAAAATATCTTAGATATAATAGAATGCCTACGATACTCGCTGACATATTAGCGATTTTCTTGTTTTCTTTTAGATTATTTTAGTCACTGTATGTATTTGTTTATCAATTAGTTTCTTTTGTAAACATATCAGAATGTTTTGTGCCAAATTAAATAAAAATTGGAAAGCACAAGATTTTAACAAATGAAAAAAAAAAAACGAGAAGACAATGAAAAGGTTTGTTAATTATGTAAAACTCGTACACTAAATTTAAATGTTCTAAAATAGAAAATGATATAGTGCCCATAACCATAAGAAGCTACAAATTGCGTTAAAAGTTGTTCAGTTGTTCGACAAAATCAAAAGAAAACCTTGGCAACGATTTTGAGTACTATAACTTCTCTTTTTTTAAAACACTTTCATTAGCTTCACTCTAGTAGGTCAACTTTAGACAACTTTTCATATAATTGTAGAATGGAAATTTAATTTTGTACTATATGTTGGTTAGATGACAATACAATAATTTGATACCATGGAGCTCTTCTGATATATAAAAATCAGAATTTACCTTCAAATTGAAATATTTTAGTTTTACCCCACCTCCACCAAAATATTAACTTAATTTCCTAAGCATGTTTTTAAACTTATTTACATGGTAGTAAGGTAACCTAGCCAGTTGATATTTTTCACTCTGTACATCATAAATAGACACCAAAAAAGCTACAACAGATAGATAGATAGCTACAATACAGCGAACTACTAAAATTAGGGGAAACGAATTAAGTAATTGTATGGTATCTTCAAATAAACACAAAAACCTTACTATGAGAGCTAGAAGCACAAGATCTACTCAAATTATTTCCTACAGTAACTTGTAAACTTTGTCCTCAATGTAGGTAGTTCATATAATAGAATACTTTCCTGAATTATAGTTTCAGATATTACAAAAGATCCAGTAATTAAATAGACCTTAAATCTTGTGCTTTTGCTTAAACATTCCATGCTAAATGTCTATGTAACCTACAGTATTTATTCTATGTACATATATTTTGTACAAAACACTATTGCAGGGATCCTTCTTCAGCTAATATATATTTAAAACTAATCTTCAATTTGAGAATGTTATTAAATTATAAATCTATAAGACTCTATAATCTTTAGTAAGTTATTGCAAATATTTTTTAGATATGGCAACAGGGTTAAGAGGATATGTACGAGAATCATTTTTGAAAACCTATCTTATTTACACCAATATTTTTTATATAAAACAGTTTTATTATAAATAATGTTAATAGCGCAAATGTACAAACATGGGGTTTTTAGTTAGTTTTAATCTATTTATTGTACATTTGCAAAAAATATTGTACCTACACCTACTTTTCTTGTTATCATTTTTTGGTATTGATAAGTCAGACAGTATTAAGTATTTAGTTGAAATATTTGAGAAATAAAGTAATAATAGATTGAGTGTTCACTTTTTTCCCCTTATTTTACTCTTAAGTCCGTTACTTCGATTAGGAGCTGGCAGAGCCGGATCTAAAGGGTGGCAAACCGGGGCCTATGCCCCGCGCGTCAAATTTAGAGTGCGGCAAAATTCACACTTTACAGATGAATGGACAACTCATCATATAGGTACTTGACTTTGCCCACGGATTATATAAATTTGTTATATTATATTTTTATAACTAAAGACATGTTTTTCTTCTTAAATTACTTTTTAGAATTTTATAATATATATAAATCATTAAAATAATTAATATTAATGATTAAGTATTGGTTGAGCTGGCAGAGTTTGTACCGTGTTTAGCTCACTCCTTGAATCTTGTAGGTGTTCATTCTGCCTCATCATGTCAGGAAGCAATCAACCAATTGGACTGATTAAAAAAGTATATTGCTTTTTTTGTTGGCTTCACTACTAGGTGGGACATTATGAAAAAAATCGTTAAAACAAATTTAAAAGGAAGTAGTCAGACCAGGTTGTCGGCCAAACATGTTGCTGTGAATTCCCTATTAAATAATTTGCCAGAAATAGTGGAAGCCTTAGAAGAAGTTGAGCAAACTTCTCATACTCCAGAAGCTAAGTACGAGGCAGGTTTATCTGCTATGAAGGATTTTAAATTTATTTTATTTTAAATTCTATCCTGTGATGTGTATGAAATATATATCCTACACGTTTATATTTATATATCTGTAAATAGATAGGCTTAACATATTTATACGGAAAAAAGAAAACAGGAAAAATTACAAAGTCAAATGTAGGCTATGACCAAATTTCAATCAATTAGTGGGCATCAGATAGCTGAAATTATATCTATAGATGATATAGGTAAAAATAAATTTAAGTGGGCGGGGGCGGCATTTTTCATTTTGAAGGTTCGGGGCTGGGAGCTGGAAGCCAAAAATTAAAGAGGAAGAGGAACCGCGAATTTTTTTAAATTATTTTGAATGGCCATTTTTGTTTTTCGTAATAATTTTATTTTTCGACATTGTCAATTTGACATGTAAATCGGAAAGAAGTCTTGTTCCTGAACTTCTGTTTACTCACGTGCTACCTTACATTAAAAGAATATGAATTTGTGAAAAGTTTAGTTTATATGTTCTTGGACAAGCAATGAAGAACATACGACGAAATAATCTAAATTAGACAAAAATATTAATACTTTTAAAAATATTTTTAACCGACTTCCAAAAAGGAGGAGGTTATCAATTCGTCGCGTATTTTTTTTTCGCTTTTTTTTTTGTATGTATGTTACCTGATTTCTTCTCCTGTGGTGCACCGTATTGAACGAATATGGTCTTGTTTAATAGAGTATATATCCGGATTGGTGAAACTTCAAATTTTGGAAAAGAATTCTATTGGTAAAGTGATAAAATTTGTGAATGAACACATGCGTGCATGGAAATCGACCAATATCCCTAATATTTTAGTCAATTTTGCGATAACTCCTTATGGATGTGTATAGTTTTTTAACGTTTAATCTATTAAGGAAGATCCTTAGGTGATCCCATATACTTTTGTACGACGTGCAACTTGCAGTTTTCCAGAAAATCGCCAAAAAATCCAAAATTCTTATCAAAAATTTCATCGAAATGACATAACGGACATTTTCTCATAAATATTTTAAATCCAACGTAATAGTGCGGTAATTTTAGGCACTGGAAGTTTTAATTGCGAATTTGAAAATTTTCTATATACATCTCAAGCTTATAGGTAGTAAGGCATAGTATTTTCGGCTCCTTAAATTAATGAGTACCAAGCTCGTTTTCTTTGTATACCAGGTAAATACCTATTTAAATGCAAATTTTTCCATTTTGCGAAGACGGTACTTTTGGTTGTTACATTCTCCCGGCCTAATAGAAAATTCAGTGACAACACATGCCAAACTTTAAACTGTTACTTGGTGGCTTATAGACAGGGTGTTTAGTTATAGCAAACAAAATCACAAAGTAAAGTTTTAGAAGGAGTTTCATTTATATGAAGATTAAAATATAGGACGGACTAGAATGATAGTGGTCCGTAGGCAGCCGTATATACAGGATGGTTGGAATATAGGGTGGACTGGACGTTTGGTGGTATAAAAATGTTGAAAAAAATGTGAAATTAAAATTATATAGGGTTATTAAAAAACTGTTATATGATGTGAACATTAGCAAATCATATACAGGATGGTTGAAATATATGCTGGAGTTGAATTATATTCATACAGTGTGATTAAAAAATTTTTCTTTTATAGCCCATAAGAAGTTAAATAAAGTGTGGAGAGGAATTAATGTTACACAGGGCGATAACATAAAATATTAAAAAGGAAATAATTTATGGGGTAGCCCACAAGGAGTTATATACTATGGTTGAAATATAGGACGGATTTGACTCCGTAAATATACGATGGATTCTACTCCGTCCTGTAGTTTACAGAAGGCAGCTAACAAATTTATGCTTGTCCGTGGGCAGTCGTATGTAGAGGCTGGTTGGTACATAGGTTGGAGTGGAATTATCTAGTTATACAGGGTTGTCAATAAAGTTGAAAAAAGGTTACATGGCGTAGTCCATAAGGCATAAATATATTTTGGGCTTATTAAGTCAACGCGTACTAGTACATTTTGTTCGTAACGATTTACCTGTCAATTTAAATGATAAAGTATCATTGTGTAATATTGAGGCTTTCGATGTTACCTGGTTCTGTCTATTAAGGTTATACATACAAAATAAAAAATAAAGAATGAAAACTACCTGAGTTAAAAAAAAACTAAAAAGTTGAAAATAAAACATTTTTGAAAAAAATATAACCGACTTCTACCTACAACTAAAAAGCTAAAAATAATTATAACAAAATACAACTCTAGCAAATAAATAACACATTCAATGTTGTAAGGTACCTACCCAGGAAGTAAAAAATGTAAACATTAAAAGGTGCTCATTCTATACAAATTAATTACCTACCAATCTAGTATATGTTTGAAGTCGGTGCCAAGCAACAATCAAGTTTGATGAAATAGTAGATAAGTACGCAATGAAGGATTTTAGATTTGATTGGCACCGACTTGAAAAATATACTAGATTGGTAGGTAATTAATTTGTATAGAATGAGCACCTTTTAATGTTTACATTTTTTACTTCCTGGGTAGGTACCGTACAACATTGAATGTGTTATTTATTTGCTAGAGTTGTATTTTGTTATAATTATTTTTAGCTTTTTAGTTGTAGGTAGAAGTCGGTTATATTTTTTTCAAAAATGTTTTATTACGATTACTTTGATTTTAGTAAGAAAAACTTTAAAATTTTTGTCACGATTTTTGAAAATTTAAACATATAAAAGAGCACTCAATATTTCAAGTGTCTCTGAAGAATTAAAATTGATCTCTTGGAGCGGCTATAGCAGACGTTTAAAGTCATATATAATATAATATTATTTATATTTATATTATTTAGTGACAATCAAATAAGATTTACCTTTACATTTGGCGTATTCACCAAAATGTTATACAGTGTGGAATAGCCAAATGGAATAAATTCGATAACGAATAAAGGAGGCGTGTTAGAAAAACGCTTGGAGACGTCGATTTGTAATGTTAAATGGGCATTTTTCAACAAAATAAAATTATAAAGGGTGTGTCATGTGACAGTGGGCAATACCAACTTTCTTATTTTAAATGCAAGCCCCGTTATATTATTGATTTTTTGGATTCTCCAGAATCTTCTAGACATAATTAATGTACAATGTTCCACACCTATCTTCAACTGTTTCGGAAATATTAGGTGTTTTCAGATTTTTTACAAAAATTAACATTAAAAAAGAAAATTATTTTATTTCACAAATTCGCTACATTACACTCAATACTTAATTCCCATTTAGCTCTTGATATTGAGATAATAAACAAAAACCATGCCTACGTTCCTGTTTACTGATTTGAAAAAAAAAAGTTTTGTTTATTTTCGTCAAAACTCATAGTTGTCTGCCTGCATGACAGTGGTGATCAATTTTAGTGCTATTGTCGTTTGAATTTCGTTAACTGTCCGAAATAATATCATAAAAATGGTTCATTTAACAGAAATGCACAAAATAACCATTCTATAAATGATTGGTTATGGCGATAACACACGGACATAAACGGAAGTTATTCGCTTAGTTCACGAAAAGTTTCCAAATTTGCCGCCTGTATCCCAAGGAACAATTAGCAAAATAGAAAAGCAGTTTCGCGAGCTTGGTCATGTAAGACAGATAAAAAAAGGTGCTGCCAATGTTCTAAATGATAATACACAATTGAATATTATGCTTGAGTTTCAAGAAAACTCACATAATTCTGGTCGAAAAGCAGCCCCACTGTTCAATGTTAGCCACACATCAATTTTTCCAGTATTAAAGGAAAGTAAAATGCATCCCTATAAAATGATGCCGACTCACATCTCATGGAAGACGATTTAGATAGGAGAACGTATTTCTGTGGTAAGGTTAGAAAACAATGTGATCCAATTAGAAGATGTTTTGTTTTCTGATGCGAGCACATTTACAATTCACGGTCATGTTAATCATCAAAATTGCCACTATTGGTCTAATGAGAATCCTCACTGGATGACAGAGAAACATACGTAATATCCTGAAAAAGTTAATGGGCAGGATTTGTTGGAAATCATATCTTAGGTCCCGTTTTCATTGGTGGCAACTTGAATGGAGATAAATATTTACAACTGCTCCAAAATATTGTCGTGCCAACTTTGACAAACTTATATCCTGATCCAGTTAACCCACAAGTTCCTGCCAATACAATATGGTTTCAGCAAGATGGAGTAACGCCCCATTACGAAATAAATGTCCGGCAGTACTTGAACCAAATTTTTCCAAATCGGTGGATTGTGAGACGCGGATCGATAGAATGGAAAGCATGATCTCCTGATTTGACGCCATTGTCAAAAGTACTGTATACAAAACTAAACCCTTCAACTTAGACGAGCGAAAAAGACGAATCACGCTTGAGATTAGATCAGTCACGCCTGAAATGTTGAGTAAAGTTAAAAGACATTTCTATACCAGATTAGAATGTTGCCAAGACGTTCACGGCGAGCGTTTTCAACATTTCCTACACTGACATTAATGGTTTTTAAGAAATAATCAATATTACTTATTAGGTTTTTAGTGTAATGTAGCAAATTTGTGAAATAAAATAATTTTCTTTTTTTAATGTTAATTTTTGTAATAAATCTGAATAGCTGTAGGACATTGTACATGAATTATGTCTATAATTTTCTGGAGAATCCAATAAATAAATAATATACAGGGGCTTAAATTTAGAATAAGAAAGTTGGTATTGGCCACTGTCACATGACACACACTATATAATTTTATTTTTGTGGAAAAAAATGGGCATTTAAAAATACAAATCGACGTGTCCAAGCGGTTTTCCCAACTCGCCCTACGTTATTCTTTATCGAATGTATTCCATTTGGCTGTTCCACACTGTAGATGCTGTCGTCCTTTTTGTCAGTTATACTTACAGTAATGAAAAACGGGAGGGTGAAAATAAACGGTTGTAAACTTCTCTACTAGTGGCAACAGATGATGTAACAGTAATAGATGACGTCACAGGGCCACTGATTTTAAATGAGACCTTATGGCAAGTGATAGCTCATTTGAATACCAACCCAACCATGTTAATTTTGTTTGGGTTTAGGCCAATTTTGAAAGACAAATTACAATAAATACCAAAATTACTGTTTCACATTTACACTGTAATTAATTAAACAAATTCTTATAGCAAGTGTTCAAAATGTACTTTGTCAAGTTGCTGTCATAAATGCATCCTATTCTTCAATAATTTGTTGTTTTAAAACGTTAATACTGTCGGGTTCCGTAGCATAAACCTTAGATTTCTGGTACGTCACAGAAAAAGTCTAATGGCATCAGATCCGGTGACTGAGTGGCATTGTATGGAGCCTCACATATTAGATTAACCAACTACTCATGCAATTAGTAAGGCCTCCAATTTTATGCCTTGTCTCCAATTCTTATGGCTTAAGGCAGAAAGAATTTGTGTCTTTTAAAAGCTTCAACAGAATTTGTGTCTTTTAAAAGCTTCATGTTATAATGATTGTGCAGGAGTTTTCTAAGGAAGTAATAATTTCATCATCGTTATAATTGTTACTGCATTAAATTTTGCCTGTGTTTAGGAACCGTCTTGCCAGTCGATGGGGTGTCACCTCAATATTGTTTCTTTCCTTTCTCCAATTTTCGAAATGATTTTTGTCAAGATAGCTTTAAATTCATTGACAAGGTAAGTAAATAAAAATATTTCTGGAAATATGTATTTATTTTACAATTCAATAAAATTATCAACAAAAATAAAGCACTTTCATTTCCTCTCAACACAGCCAAGTGTCACATGAAAAATATAAATGATGTGAAGACTTTCATAGCTCAATTATTTTTGATACAAGAAACTTGCCGATAAATTGTTGATGGCAAACAATACACCAGTGATAATTCCTATATCAAAAATAAACACAAAAATCTTGAACTTATCCAAAAATCGAACTTAAATTTGTAATTTTCCATCCTGAGTTATCGATATCGATAAAATCCTTGACGCCTTTCTTGCGCACCCTAAGGCGGATTTCAGCAGTTTCTGAGTTCTCCTTCCACAGAGCACAAACTTGTACGGTTGATCCTTTACCGATCAAGCCCTTTTCGTGAGCAGCCGCCAACTGGTTCACCACACGTCTCTCTACTTCGTACTTAATAGACCTCGCACCGTAGTTGACGTCGTAGCCGTCTGCGAGTGCCGACTCGACGGTCCTGTCCCAATTTATCTCGATCTTGTGCTTGTCTTTGGCCTAAGAAAGACAACGAACGAATTTCAGTTAAGAAATGCAATATTACAAACGAGAAGTAAAGAGCTCTTAAGTATACAATTACGGCTATTCGTTGATAGATGGCGCAGTATGTAGGATGGGAATGACGGAGGTGCCTTTTTAATGGGGGAATGGAAATTAAAGCAGTAGATATCGATCTTACCCGTTTGGCCCAGAGTTGGAGTTCCCTTCCGACCAATTGAATGAGTTCATTCCTCGAAAAAGGTAGAAAATAAACGATTTCATTTATTCTACCCAAAAATTCGTCCCTTTTGAAATGCCTTTTCAGTATCGGTTTCACAACCCCATCTTTGAATTTTCTGGATACTGTGATGTTGTCTGATAAGTTGGTTTCAGTTTCTTAAACAAATTAACTATCGTTAAAAGCACAGAATTCCGTAAAATTGTACTAAAATGCTCGCATTGGCAACATACAGTTTGCAGGTAACATAATATTATGACGAACGTGATAACGAGAAAAAAACCTGTAAATGTATTACAGTATCATAAGATGGCTGCCAGATGACGACAAGGAATTCAATAAATTAGAACTGGAGAGAATTGTTTAGGCTGTCAAATCAGATCTAGAGAGTGGTAACTACAATACTTTTTGCTTTTTGAAAATAATTTCAATATGGCCTAATCAGAAAATTTTCGCATTTTGTTACAAGGACGGTAATTATTTCACTCGGATAGGTTTGTCTTGTTATCATCAAAAATAGATGGTATTAAACAAATTTGAATCAGTCAAAATCAGGTTTGAATGAACACCAGTTCCAACATGGTTGCAAGATTTTAAACTAGAATATGGACACAAGATTTGTTTTGCAATTTTATAAAATCTTTCAAAGGTTCATTCATTTGTTTTTTATTCTAGGAATTCTAGGGAATCGGTGTTACACAGAACACGACCCCCGATTTGGGCTCTGTTAGGTAGTTTTCGCTGAAACTACTAGATGTCGATACACGTTTCACATTATAATATTAAACTTACTAACCTTTTGAATCAGGTAATGACAGCCTTTCAGTCTTCAATTTTTCAACCTCTCGACGAAGATGCAAACCATGATTTGCAATTTCATCGCTTGCCAGGTTTGACGTCATGATAAAAATAGCATCTTTACATTCGATGGTCTTCCCTTGACCATCGGTTAGTCGACCTTCGTCAAAAAGTTGCAATAATACGGTAAGAACATCTGGATGAGCTTTGTCGACTTCATCGAATAGTACAACGGCGTTGGGGCACTTTTTTAATTTCTTGGTTAGCTGTCCGCCATCTTCGTGACCTATGTAGCCTGGAGGGGCTCCAATTAATTTAGCAACCTAAAATAATGCGGTCTGGATAATAATCCATACCATAGGAGGTACTCAGGTATTTTAAAATATCTGACTTTGGATAAAGGATCACCTGCTTATAGAAAAAAATGGACTTAAGTTGGTTTGCAATATCCATAGCAACATTGAGTGTTTAATATTATTTTCCTGCTCTTATAGCAGTCATGAGCTACCTAAAGCAGAATGTATTCACCAATTCCTCAAATAACTAGAAACTAGTAAAACATTTAAAATCCCTTAATAATAAGTTATTTCAACAAGTGCGTCTTGAATCTCAAGTACTTGTCAAGAACACTATAATCAAATATTTTAGAAAATGGTTATAATATAGGTTTTCTAGGAATAAGGAGGGTATCTAATGCATTGAGACAGATGTCATGAAAGTCAATGGCATAAACACCAACACATTTACAGTTGTTTTCTGAATGATAATTGTGGCATCTCTGGTTTTTTGGGAATAACACCACAAACTTGAAAGTCTGTATATTTCAAAAGCACAAACGTTTCAAGGTATAAATCAGATCCCGTTTTCAACAGTATTATACAAAATGAAAAATAAATTAAAAAATTAAAAGAATTCGCAATGAAAATATCGTAATAATGTCAAATTGTGATTACGATAATAAATAAGAATTTAGGGAACAAGAAAAAATTAGATATAAGAAATCCAAATAGTGAATGGTACCTAATTGAAAGATTATTAATTGATACAAATTTCAAATTTTATAAATAAAAACTTTAGTGACATAAAGACTAAATGAGCAATAACATAACTTGGCTGATTTTGAAAAACACCTTACTCTCAAATAATTCTTTAATTAAACATAGTTCACACTGATGTAGGTATGTGGATGATATTTTCTGCATTAACAAAATATAGATAGACATCTGGTTCAATTGGAATATGAATCAATTGAATAGTTGAAATATTGAAAAATATGGTATCAAAAAAGAAAATTAAAATTGAATTGTTAAATTTATACATAAAAATAGTAAATAGATCTGTTTGCCAATATGCAATCTGACATTAGTTAGGGAGTCATGGCTTGGATTGACAATTAAAGTACTTGTATATATTCTCAATAAATGTCAGTAGGGCATATTCAGGTATCACTAGAAACAAGAATATCCAAAATCCAACTGGAAATAGAACAGTATGAGAGTATTATATTCCTTGCTACTAGAGTTTTTAATGGATTACCATCTGTATTTAAAATTGTAGATGTACATATGGGAGTGACACCACTGTTACAACTTAAACTAGACAGAGAAGGGGGTCATAGAAGTCATGCCCCCCCCTAAATTGTACAAGTCCCTCTTAAAAAAAACAAATTAAATCAAAAACATGTAAGTAACTTCGAAAAGGTTGTTGAGGAGTTCCTTTAGTTTGTTAGAAAATTTAAAAGAATATATTTTAAAAAATGTGTGAATCCCCCAAATTGTTGGCTGCAGTCGATAGATTTACATTTCTGAATTTAACTGGACTGAATAAGTATGTACATTAAAAAAATTGATACTAGGGGAACAATATCTTTAAACAATTCAATAATAAACATGAATCTGACATATAACAATTGACTAACCTCATGCTTTTCTTGATATTCTGACATATCCAACCTGATGAATGCCTGGCTTTTGTCTTTGTGAATGTAGGCAGCAAGTTGTTTGGCTAATTCAGTCTTTCCAATTCCTGAAGAACCAAGAAACAAAAATACTAATGGATGATCATCATCAGCCCAACCATTTTCTTTTCTTCTTACAGCTGAAATATTAATATTTAAGGTAAAGAAATTTTAATTAGACCGGACCTTACTAGCAGCTACTATGGCAATAGCAGCTTCTTGTCCAACAATATGCTTTTTAAGTCTCTCTTCTAATGGATATCTCCTTCTTTCTTCAAGTTCCTTTTCATTTTGTTTTTCTTGATACTAAAATAAAACATATTTTAAGAATAAATGAAGTTATAAGTAGTGTATTAATTGTAGAATAGAGGTGGGTACATCAGAACAAATGCAAACCTATATGTGAATTGTTAAATTGTATAGCACCATCAGAGATCATAGAATAAAATAATACAAATAACTTTGTGAAAGGTAAAATTACCAAAGATATCTTGAATAAAAACAAAGTAAAATTTTTTCCTATGTGTAATAGCCATTGAGGAGATTAGCAAAAATGTATTGGCAATAGAACATATACATGTATGTAAGCCAAAACATGGCAAAACTAATAAATTGATGAGCAAACTACTCATAAAAAATGGTATAATAAAGAACCACAACTGTTGAAAATGAGTCATCAAGAAATCTATAAAGTATATATGTACTACTTGAGCAACTATGGGAACAGAATGAAACATCAACTGAATAGAACTGTAATAACAATTTCCATACAAATAAATTGTAATATTGCTACACAAGTTGGATAAAAAATGCTAATAAAATTCTATCCTTTAGAAAATATAGCATAAAGAGTCAGGGAGCATAGCAGGGAGATTTGCTTCAAATCCACATATAAAACATAGAGAAATCACAAATCTAAAAGCATTAATAAAACTTAATATTGATGCTGAAAAATGATACTTATGAGTAACCTGTGATGAAAATAATTTAGTGTAAAATAACCTAGGCAGTAAGCAAAGAAAGATGGCTCAATATAACAAAAGGTGTTCAGAAATAATATTAGTGACCAGATAGTAGTATTAACCTAGATTATGTAGCAATAAGAGCAAATTCTACAATAGAATTAACAAAAAGAGTTGATTGAGATAAATAAATTATCAAATACATAAGAGGTAGATAATTATATCAACAGAAATGCACTGAACTCTGGTTGTACTTTGACATTTTCCTTTATTTAGTTGAAAGCATAACCAAAAATTGATTTGCAAATGCTCAAATGTCATGTGGATCAAGAAGAATGTTAAAGAAATTTTAAATAATAACATAACAAAGGGTTCTTTTATGACATTTTCACATCATTGGTTTTAACAAATATAGATGCTTATTCATTGGAATTAATAGGATATATGATATGAAAATGCCAAATATTTGTTAAAAGGATTAATCACACAATAATAAAGAAGATTAAAATAGACATTATATTGGGGCATGAAGGGTGATGTAAAATTACAGTGAAAAACAAAGCTAAATGTCTTATGCCTTATCTCTATTAAAAATTAATCTTTAACTTACAATCGAAATTTCTTTTTCCAGGTAAGGTTTCATTTTTCCTTCTTTCTGAGCATACATCACAGGAGTATGGCCCAAGTCATTTTGTAAAGTTGGATTTGCCCCATGCTTTATTAGTAGTTTAGCAATCTCAATATTATCAACTAAGGCTGCATAATGTAAAGGTGTAAAACCCAAAAATGTTGCTTTATTATTAAGAACACCACAGAATTCTTCATCCCTTAGCATAATAACTGAAACAAGTGTAATACAAAAATTGATAGAAAATATGTTTCAAAAATATATATAAATATAATCATCAAGAAATTACCTTCAATTGGATGTGTTCCAGTCTCATGTGACATTCTATTAGGGTTTGTATAATTGTCAGACATGTTTGGGTCTGCCCCTCCTTCAAGTAACAATTTAACAACTTCATAATGTTCATTTACAGTTGCTACCAGTAATGGGGTCCAACCTAGTGTATGTCGTTTATTAATGTCTGCACCTTGTTTTATGAATCTATAACATAACAATGTACATTTTATATGAAGTGCAGCGAAAGTTACCTTTGTACTTCAACTGCCAAGCCATACTGACAAGCTTTTAACAATCGTTTTTCGTCATGGGTGAGTTTGGTAGCTTCACATAATACTACACCTAAACCTAGAGCGAATACAAAGGGTGGAAAACCATCAAAATAATCTTTCCTTTTTCTTTCATATTTTCGATATTGTCTAATTTGTGGTAGATTAAAGGAACCAGCGGAAACTTCTGAAAAACTAGTAATTGGGCGTCTTGACAATTTCGTTAATTTTGAACACGTTTTATATAATTTCAATATTCTTAACATTATTCTAAATTAAAATACGAAATTTGAGGTTAAGAAGTTAATTGGTATTTTGACAGATGACAAGTTCAAATTCAAAACTTCCGTAAGCAACATGGTTCCCTCTTACGTGAATATCGCGAACTATTTCCATTAAAAAAGTTGAGGCAAATAAAGTCCAATTTTACCAAAAAAGTGTTTTTACTGCTTTTTAAAGCTGGGACTTTGTGACTTAGGTGTTCCATATTAATTATACATGCTTACCCAATCGAAGTAAAAACAAATATTGTTTTTCTGGTAAAATGGAGACAACTAAATATACAAGTAGTTTTATTAATAAGGATTATATACCTATTTATTATTTTGATATTTCCATAACTTTTACTTGATCTCGTTGATTTTTTAGTGATTACTAATTCATATGTCTAAGAGTTAGGGATAAGAATTAAATAGTGAAAATACTATATTATGAAATACTTATACTTGTTTTTCATTACATTATCTGTTTTCAAGCCACCGTGTTTCAAGCATCTCGAAAATTTGAAATAAAATATATACAACCAGGATAACAACTATAAAGAATAGAATTCTGTAAATGGGTTTGAAAAATTAGATGAGAGTAGGCGAAGTTCTCAAAATTTGTCTATAGATGGTAGGACCAGTGCTTAATCAGTAACAATCTTAGAGCATACACCCTCTGAAAGTAGCCTGGAATGTACAAACGTCGTGCCAAGGTGGGAAAGAAAGGGTAATAGACGGTGCAAGAGGCTGTTTCACTTGAGTAGTAGGTGCAGCCAGTGAGCTCATTGGATTCAGTTCCGAATCGAGTGAAATAGCCTCTTACCCTCTCTTTCTAATTCTGGCACGATATTTATGCTATCTCTAGGAAGTAGAGCATCAACTTCCTACTACTAGTAGTCATCTACTCCTAGAATTGATTTGAAGGTTCACTGCCCCACTGGTTTTGGAAATCGAGGGCCTGACATTTGATAAATCACAAAATCCTACAAGAAAAATAGAAATCTGTATAGGAGTTCAAATTTAATTTATGGTCAACAATTTTGGGGAGCAAGTGCATCCCCTTTTCCCCTATTCGCCGAAAATGCGCCTCGGGTTGTGTCTGTGGTAGATGAGGAAAGTCAATATACCGTATATTTTAATCGATTTATCTAAGTTAAGACGTTTTATTAATTTGGTACCGACAGTTATAAGTTTTTTTCATGTTTGAAAGGTTAGCCCACACTTCATGAAAATCACAACTAAGCTGTTGAAACAGTGCCGAGTGTAAAAAATAAAGGCTTGATGTTAGGGCACAAAAGTTTGTGTTTATATGTCTGAAACATATATTTTGCATAAAGTGGTTCATTTGACACTGGGGCAGTCCAGCCAAATTGATATTATAATTATATATTAAGAGTCTCTTCGTTATTAAAAAAACAATAAATTATAGGAACTAAACAAATATATTATCTAATTAATATACAATACCTGCACATAATTTTTTTGTGCTAATAAACACTCACTTTGCGATATATTAAATCTGAGGCTTGATATACGTCAGAAGTCAGAAAGAACACAATAAAAAAGGGCAACGTTACTTGCCATTAAATTTGTGTGTTTACCAGACCTCTTATGACTGTTGAAATTAATATAGGAAATCGTTTACAATGATGTAGTAAAAAAGTGGTACGACCGTAATCCCATTGCAATGCTAAAGTTATTAGGAAAAGTTCGCCTAATCATACGAAGTAACTGCAGAGGGCTCTAAGTGTCTCATCCCTGCATGTTTACTGGTTATATAGGATTATTCACCTTATTCGACACGGAATATCATGACTAACTTGATCAATTTTGAAAAAAAATTCTATCCTATGAATAAAATTCAATATTGATGTTACTTATATTTGGGACTGCCTGTACATAGTAAAAATCATTTCGAAATATATCTACTATTATGCTATTATCAATAGCAAAATTTAAAAAGGGGTTCTCGTTAGGCCTCATATTCATAAAATGATGTTTTGAAGCAACGATGAGTAGTAAGAAAATAGAGGCTTAGATAGCATGTAAGGAGGTTGTGACTAAGTTTTTAGGCAATGTGAAAGTCTCCAACTATGAAGATGTCGTAGCTACTATGATAGTCATGGCTTTAGTTGGATTACACAGTGTATCCACTGTATGTGAAACTGAGTTATTTAACAATTAAAATTAACTTACTTATGTTCCTTTGCAGATATATTTAAATTAAGAATTAAATTACACATTAGGATTAATACTTAAGTCGTAACAAAATAGTGAAAGTTATTTTAGTTTACCTGAAATTTATGTTCATTACTCAGAGTGAGTCAAAAAAAGAGAAAGAGATACAATGACACGGGTAGTATATTTCGTAAGAAGCTTTCGCTTCCATCGTTCAATTTCAAATGACTGCCGCTCTTATTAGGGTTCCGTATATACAATATACGGATACCCTTATAATATCACTCAGGATTTCTGCCTCTGTCACATCACAGCAATTTTCTCCTAAACTACTGGACGGAAGAGGTTGAAATTTGGTATCAATGTATAGTTTGGTGGCCCGATCAGGAGTACATATCGTAAACGAAGAAATAAATTTTGATTTTAGGGGTACTTCTGGGGGGGAAAAATAAAAAAATCGACCGTTCCTCCACCTGATCTCCGAAAGTACTGAGCCTAAAATTTTGAAAAAAAAAAACAAATATAGAACGTTGCCCGAACTTTACAGGAAAAATAAGGAGACACCATTAATATTAATTTTGGGGGGCAAATTATAGAATTAAATAAAAATTTAAAAATAAAAACGCATTATGTAATATATCAAATGAAAGGTCTCATTCTGAGGAATACAAATATATTTTTTTCATATTTTAAAGAAATATATTTAAAAAGATATGAACGAAAATATACCAAAATTTACCCATTCCGCCCCCCCTTATCTCCGAAACTATAAAACGTAAAGTTTTGAAAAAAATTAGACGTATAGTTTCTCATCTGAAGTTTACTGGAAAAATAAGGAGAAACCTCTACTTTTAATTTTGGGGGGCAAATTACAGAATTAAATGGAAAATATATAATTAAAATTGTTTCTAACCCATCGTGTTATATATCAAATGAAAGGGCTCATTACGACGAAAACAAATATATTTTTTTTCATATTTTTAAAATTAATTAATTAAAAGATATTAACAAAAATATAAAAAAATTTACTCATCCCCCCTCCCTTATCTCCGAAACCATAAGCTGGAAAATTTTGACAAAAAATGGAGGTATAGCCCCTCACCTGAACTTTACTGGAAAGTTAAGGAGAATACCCTAATATTTATTTTGGGGGGCAAATTATAGAATTAAATGGAAAATATAAAATTAAAATTGTTTTTAACCCATCATGTTATACATCAAATGAAAGGGCTCATTATGACGTAAACAAATATATTTTTTCATATTTTTAAAATAAATTAATTAAAAGATATTAACAAATTTATAAAAAATTTTACCCATCCCCCTCTTATCTCCGAAACCATAAGCTGAAAAAAATGGAAGTAGAACCCCTCACCTGAACTTTACTGGAAAAATAAGGAGAAACCCCTAATATTCATTTTGGGGGGCAAATTATAGAATTAAATGGAAAGTAAAAAATTATAATTGTTTCTAAAGGGTCATGTAATATATCAAATCACAGGGCTCATTATGACGAATACAAATATATTTTTTTAATTTTTTTAAAATGAATATTTTAAAATATATTAAAAAAATATTTTTTAAAAATTACCCATTCTCCCCGTTATTCCCCAAACTATAAGACCTCAATTTTTTTGTTTATAGGAAAAATATGAAAAAATCCCTAATCCTATTATTTGGCCCCCAAATAATAGAATTAAAGGGAAAATAAATTATTAGAAAACCCCCACAGTAATTTTAGGGACAAATTATACAATTAAATGGAAAATAAAGATTCAATTTTCAAAGGCATCATTTAAATTTTGAAAAATATATTTAATTTGAATTTTTTAATAATTTGAATAACAGATTTAATAATTTATAATTTAAAACTTGACCTATTTTGCCCTTTATCTTCCAATCTACAGAGCCTCAAAACTCAGACAGTAGATTATAGAAGACTTCTCTGAAAGTTTATTAATAATTTTAATGTTAATTTTTGGGTGCCAAATTAAATACATATGCATTCTGATAAAAATGTGTATGTGTGGAAAATCAAAGTGTATATTTTTTATAAATTTAAAACGCTTCCTTTAAAAGATATAAGGGTAAATATTAGAAAATTTACTCATTCCCTGCTTGTCTGAAACTGGAATATTAGAATCTTGAAGGTGGTACGGAACCCTAAGTATGCGAGTCTAACTCGCCCTTGACTAAATTATTATTTATAGAATTGATATCACAAGACTCAGAGTTCAATTTACATAAATCATGGATGACATCCTGCTCACATAGATGACGTCATAAAATAAATGTCTAATTTGGGTCGTACTGTAAGTCGTTGTTATATAATAGTCAATCATCATTGCGCATATGATCACCTTCACATAGGGAATATCCTCACTATCCTCAATATCCTCAATATCTCAATATCAACCATTGCTGCGGTTTATTTTTGAATTTAATAAACTCACCGTCTCTATTTGCGATCGAGAAGTTATCGAGACGGTTTGTTCAGTGTCGCGAAGAAATATCCAGAGAATATTGCAATAAGTAAATAAACCGATTGTCCTCATTTAAATTTCAAATCGTCATCTCGTGTTCATTCTCCGTAGACACTGCTCATCAGAGCGAATGTATTTATGAAAACGAAATAAGGGAGGAATGAAAAAGACAAACTGTTTGTTTTTTATTTTAGCTCATGTAATTTTTATGTGCAGTATTTTGTGTTCGATATTTTTTTATGAGATAAAAGGAATTTTACTGGAACTTAATTGTTTCGTTTGAATAATGTGTTATTGAACAGTCTTTCTTGAGTCTCTAAATAAACTTTTAACAACACTGAAAATTCCGATGGAATTGGATTCTGTCCAAAAATCGGAGTAAAGTTTCTTAATATATCCATAACCCTAACACCTATTAATTCACTAATTGAATGTCATAAAATAAATTTTTTAAAAAACAAAAACCGACTTCTAAATAAGTAACCTAATTAAAAAACAAAAAGAAAATCTGTAACAACTAAATATGTTTATCAAATCGGTGCCATGTTCAAAAGCAAAGTGCAACTCACAAATGTTCTTCTCAAATTATTTTCACTTTAGCACTGACTTCAGAAAAAGTATTTAATTGTTGCAGAAGAAAACACGTTTTCGCTTTTTAGTGAAATTCCTTTTTTGAAGTCGGTTCTTGTTTTCTTTATATGTATTTATTTTATAATTTTTAGTAATGGAATGGCTTAATAGGATGCAGTTTTCAAACCTAATTAACTTCTAAGGTACTGTCAAAAATAAGGTATTTTACTGTTAAGCAATACTCTTACTTATTTTGAGAACCTTCATCTTGAAGTTGATTAACTGACATTTATTTTGATTTAATTTTAATTTGTTTTTAATTGAATACACCCCAAGTTCCGAATCGACACTTCCTTTTTTTAATACCATCGCCTCTACCAAATAGAGGGGTTTCATTTCAAAACTAGCCACCGAAATAACTTATAAAATATCTTTAAAAGAAAAAGACAAAAAACGCCTTAATTTATTATTATGGGGGTACACATTTTGCAGGTATCGGTCACCCTGCAATTTCAACCCCGAAGCGGTTTAAATAAAAAGTTTCATTTGATAACTCTTTTTAAAGGTCTCTTTTTTCCAATCTTTTGACACACTATTTTCTAAAATCAGATTATTTTTTACAGAGTAATGACCTAGAAACCGTAAAAAATAATTTTAATTGAAAAAAAGCATGAGTGTAAAAACCGAGATAAACAGGTGAGAAAAAATAAAAAATACTTGTGACGCTAAATGTAAACAATTATTATTAGTAGTAGTGGTTTTGTTGCATACTGACCATCAAATTTCGACAACGGTTTATTCTTTCAAGAAATAATTGAAATAATATTTATTCAAGAAATAATTGAAATAATATTTATTTACGTTGACGAACAACGCTGTGCACGGCTCATGTTTTTTATCAGAGACATCCTGATTAAAATATTGGGCATCAGTATGTGTTGGATTTAGTTCATAAATTTGAAGAAACCGGAAGTGTGTGCAATAAAATTGTTTTAACTGAAGCTGCACAGGTTGAGATTTTAGGTAATTTTGCCATGGATCTTCAAACATCAATACCAAAAGTCTCCAGGTTAACAAATATTTTCGTCGGCTCTGTGCATAAAACGTTACGCCTAAATAAATTCTGAGGATGATTATCACAGAAGATTAAAATTCTGCGAATTAATGACTTAAAGGGCAAATGCAGACCCTAATTTTATTAAAAATATTTGTTTTTTTGACTAAGCAAAATTTTTTAATGGATTTCCCAATAAACATAATTGTATATACTGGGACAATACCAATCCACAAGTTTCTCGGCAAGAGCACAACCAATATCCTTAGAAAATCAACGAATGGGCCGGAATTCTTGGAAATAAAATTATTGATCCTTTATATGTGGAAGAAAATTTAACTGGGGAATTGTATTTGGACTTATTAATTAGAAAATGTGATAAATTCCTCATAACTGAATCATTAGGAAACCAAATAGATCAAGATGGAACTTTATTGCTAGACGAAGAAAACCTATTTTTTCAACAGGATGGCCTGTAAGAAATTGGCTTAATGAGATATTTCTAGATAAATGGATTGGAAGAAGGGACGTTACAGAATGGCCAGCAACATCACCCGACTTCACGCCCCTTGACTTTTTATGGGGACATCTAAAAACTGTGGTGTATAAAACTTATCCTCGTGATATTCCTGAACTTAGACGTAGAATAGTGGATGAGTGTGAGCGGATTACACCAGAGACGCTTCAAAAAGTGCGGCGGGAGTAATTCGAGCTGCGACATTACTATTGTCTTACCAACAATGCCGACATTTTGAACATCTAATTTTACTATAAGGTAATTCTAACCCTAAAACAATATTAATAATGTAATTACAATGTAAATAACAATTATTTTAATTTGAACGTTTACAATCGCATTACTCTGTAAAAATATTCTGATTTAAAAAAAATGATGTGTCCAAAGATTGGCAAAACACAGACGTTTAAGGAGAGGGGTATCTCAGATACCCCCCTTTGATTTGAACTTGTAGAAGTGATATTCCCCCGCTTAGGATCTGAAACTGCAGGATGGTCGATACGTGTAAAATGTGTCCCCCCGTAATTTAAATTAAGTTGTTTTTTTGTCTTTTTCTTTTAAAGATATTTTAAATATTATTTTGGGTATAGAAGAGTCGGTTAAAAGCTAAGTCCTTGAAAAAATAGAGAATCACTTCGAGGTCCCCTGAAACAGAATCCAGTTTAAGCGAGATCCAAATGGTTTCGATAAATCGCTGAATATACATAAAAAATATATACACAGACGAATTGAGAATCTCCTTTTTTTTTAAGTTAATTAAACATAAGATATTACCTCCAAACTCTTTATAACTGCATCGATATTTCTGAAAATTTGTCATTAATCTCATCTCACACTCCATTTTCAAACATAATATACGTGTGACATGCATTGTGTGTTTTTAAGGTGTTAAAACTACCCCATTTATTATTTAAGAATTGAAAAATGATGGATTTACAAGCTTTTTGTTTAAATATATTTAATATTTATTGATTTTTATAGTGAAACTAGATATATGGTATTTAACAATGGTACTACCCTTAAAAATTACTCCTATAATGCAATTAAGAAACGGTATTTCTTAAATAACTTGTAATCTTTTTATTGTAGTATTTATATAGAAGAAATATCATCCCTTAGCATCTATGATATGAGATCTTATTCGATAAATTAATTCAACCTTTAAAACTCTTATAATGAAATTGGCTATCTAAATGATTGGAAACGCTTTGATGGTGGCATTAATATGAGATACTCTTCTTAATCGTATTCTCATGTCTGAGAGATCGTGATTTCAGTAAATCAGGTACATATATTTACTTTAGTTTTCCATGTTTGTCCATTCTTTCAGTTTGTAAGGTTTTTAGTGATGTGTATTCGATTTTGTTTACTTGGTCTATCTATCTAAGAGATGATTTGCCTTTCAGTCGTTTACCTTTAACATTTCCCTGCACCATAAAGTTTGCTATGCTAATATAGATGCATTGGTGCGTTTCTCTGCCCATGTTCTGTTCAAACTCATCTGTTCGCCGTATATATGATGTCTTCAAATTTGGTCCACATAATGTTGTAACTAGCGATATTAAAGATACTGTCCTACAGTTTCCGCACTTTTTGGTAGAACGTTTAAGTAAAGGGATTAATCCAGATTTACTTCAGTCGCTTAGCGACATCTTCATGTGCCAGATCCTATTGTAAATGTCTACTTCTATCTTTAATTCTAGTTCTTACAATGTCGCTAGTTTTCAGAAGTTGGATGGCTTCATCTCATCCTTTAGTATGTTCAGTGCTATTTCCTGTTCCGAGTATTGTCTTCCTAGATTTCGCACATCGCTGTAGAGTTCTGCACATTACTGTGCCCATCTATTTAAAAATTTCGCTGTCTTCCATAATAACATTCCGTTTTTATCTTCTATGGCAATTGTTTTAGGTTTCAATTTCCTGGAAAAGAACAAGTGTTTGATTAATATTCTTGTATTTGTCAATATCTTCGCATACTCTTTTGATATTTTCAGTTTTTATATATTCGTCACCTTCTTTGAATTTATCCTTTAAGGTGAGCGTAGTTCACTTGGTCGTTGCTCTTGTTAGCTATGTTTCTCCTTTCTTCGATTACCTTGAGCGTTGCTTCCGTTATCCAGTGTTTTTTCGGTCTGTTTCTTCCTTTAGTCTTTTGATGTTAATTGATTGTGTTTGTTCCATACTGCTTTTGAATATTGACCATTTCAATTCATTATGTCTGTTTTATTTTTGGATAATTTTCAGTTTATTTTCCTTTTAAGTAGGGTTGCTTTTTGTTTGTTTAATCTGGGTGTTGGTCGAGGCAGGCTTATGTTTTTCAGTTTTAGTCTTATATCTGCAGCGAGTAATTGGTGGTATGATCACCAATCTGCCCGGGAAAGGAGCTCAGGTTGCTTACAGATGATTTCCATCGTGAGTTGAATATTATGTAACCAGTCTGGTTTCTGTATCTATCACCGGGTACTTAGTCGACTAATATGGTGTTGAAATGGCGTGTTGGTTATAACGTGGTTATTTTCCTAGCAGAATTGTAGCATTCTACCCTCTCGTTTCTTATTCCCATTCCCAAATGTCCTAATACCTCATAGAATTTTTGAATATCTGATTCCGAGGTTGGAGCTTACACTTACGTTGAGGTTACAGGGTCTTGTTTAAAGTTTCAAGGTTATGTTTCTGTTACTCTCCTAGTGCTGCTTTTCTCTACTTCTGTTGCACAATTAGCGCCACTCCATTTTGGTTATTTTCGTCATTGGCAGAGAAATATACGAAATTCCCTGATTTTGAGATGAAGTTCTCAGATCCTTTCCAATGCGTTTCTGCTAGACCAAGTAATTCTAAACTGTAGCTTTTGGTTTTTTTTCTGCTCTATGTAGTTTCCCTGTATTCAGCAGATCTCTTAGATTCCATGTCGCGACCTTTCTTCCTTTGCGTATGTTCTGAACGAATCAGTTAATTCGCCAATTTAGCTCCCTCTCAATATTGTATAATGTAGTTTTGAGAAAGTTTTCATGTCTTCCTTCGTTTCCTAGACATAACCATTGTAAGTTTTCAAATTGTCACCTTGTATATAGTGTGGACAGCCAAGTGGAATAAATTCGATAACGAATAAAGGACGGTTTTTAGGGAAAAACGCTTGGACAGGTCGATGTATACTTTTAAAATGAGCATTTTTCAAACAAAAATAAATTATATAGGGTGTATCATGTGACAGTGGCCAATACCAACTTTCTTATTTTAAATGCAAGCCCCTGTATATTATTTATTTTTTGGATTTTCCAGAAAATTCTAGACATAATTCATATACAATGTCCAACACCTATCTTCAACTGTTTCGGACATATTAAGTGTTTTAAGATTTATTACAAAAATTAACATTTAAAAAAGAAAATTATTTTATTGCACAAATTCGCTACATTACACTCAATACTTAATATCCATTTCGCTGTTGGTATTGAGATAGTATACAAAAACCATTCCTGCGTTCCTTTCTACTGTTTTGAAAAAAAAAACAGTTTTGTTTATTTTCGTCAAAACTCATAGCCTTTGCATCTTGTTGTCTACCTGCATAACAGTGGTGATCAGTGTCAGCGCTATTGTCGTTTGAATTTCGTTAACTATATGAAATAATATCAGAAAAATGGTTCATTTAACAGAAATGCACAAAATAATCATCCTACAAATGATTGGTTATCGAGATAACACACGGACACAAACGGAAGTTTCTCGCTTATTTCACGCAATTATTTCAAATTTGCCGCCTGTATCCCAAGGAACAATTAGCAACATAGAAAAGCAATTGCGCGAGTTTAGTTATGTAAGACAGATAAAAAAGTTGCTGCCAATGCTGATAATACGAAATTAGATATTATGCTTGAGTTTCAAGACAAGCGACATAATTCTGGTCGAAAACCAGCCCCACTGTTGAACGTTAGTCACACATCAATTTTTCGAGTAATAAAGGAAAGTAATATGCATCCCTATAATATGATGCCGACTCAGGAGCTCATGGAAGACGTATTCCTGTGTACAAATGTTGGTAACAATTTTCTGCTGAGAGCACATTTACAATTAACGGTCATATTAGTCGTCAAAATTGCTGCTCTTGGTCTAATGAGAATCCTCACTGGATGGCACAAAAACGTACGAAATATGGTGAAAAAGTTAATGATTGGGCAGGAACTGTTGAAACATATCGTAGATCCCTTTTTCATTGATGGCAACTTGAATGGAGATAAATATTTAGAAAAAATAATGTCGTGCCAACTTTGACAAACTTATATCCTGATCTAGTAAACCCACAAGTTCCTGCCAATACAATATGGTTTCAGCAAGATGGAGGACCGCCCCATTACGAAATCAATGTCCGGCAGTATCTGAAACCAAATCGATGGATTGGGAGGCGCGGATCGATAGAATGGCCAGCACGAACTCCTGATTTGACGGCATTGGACTACTTTTTGTAGGGATATGTCAAAAGTACTGTATACAAAACTAGACCCCTCAACTTAGATGACCTAAAAATACGAATCACGGTTGCCAATAGATTAGTCACGTCTGAGATGTTGAGTAACTTTAGAAGACATTTCTATACCAAATTAACATGTTGCCAAGACGTTCGCGAGGAGCCATTTGAACATTTCCTACATTGACATTAATGGTTTTTGTTTTTTTCTGATATTATTAAGAAATAATCAGAATTACTTATTAGGTTTTTAGTATAATGTAGTTAATTTGTGTAATAAAATATATATTTTTTTAATGTTAATTTTTGTAATAAATATGGAAACACTTAATATTTCCGAAATAGTTGTACATGAATTATGTCTAGAATTTTCTGGAGAATCGATAAAATAAATAATATAAAATGGCTTGCATTTAAAATAAGAATGTTGGTATTGGCTACTGTCACATGACACACGCTATATAATTTATTTTTGTTGAAAAAATGCGCATTTAAAATAGAAATCGACGTGTCCAAGCGTTTTTCCCAACGCCCTTCTTTATTCGTTATCGAATTTATTCCATTTGGCTGTACCACATTGTATATAAATGAGTATTACATATTCTACCGCAGACCAAAACACACACCGGCTCCTGCACCATTTTACTTTTTACCTCATCAAACCTATCACATGAAACGTATTCAGTCCTTTTCGTTGTAGGTACGCGTTACATAAATAAATGAATAATTACGTAACTCTGGCTTCGATGTCAAAAGAAAAAACGCACTCTAAAAAGCAAGAAACAAAAATAAAAACGTAACGATGCGCGCGTATAATGTTCCGAACATGAACCTGGATGTGGACGGATTTTTTTCGAGGCATAGTATCGGATGCCTGCCCGTTCGTCGTTTTGCTTGCTCTGCCGTAAAGGATTTATTTCCGGGTTGATCTTTATAGTCGGTGAGGGAACAAGCGCTAGAGAGGAGAGTAACGACCATCAAGTAGAACTAATTGCCTCAAAATTTGCTGAACGCCTTGTAACTACGATATTAAAATGTTGCTGGTATAATAGTGCAGGATTTTAAATGGGATTTTTTTACTGTGATGATACTGAGACTTTATGTAGGTACATTATGTGTAATTCGGTTGATGGCATAAAAATTACGATGCCAAATAAAAACTTTGGGTTAATCGAAAATTATAAACGAGAAGGAATTCCCAGTGTGGGCTTCGGAACAAAATTTTATGCTTAAATTAATAAAGCTTTTTCGAACATGTAAGGATCCATAAACCATACCTTGCTACGCGTAAATTCATAAAAATTGTCACTGTCACCCTAAAATTTTACCCTTTCATTTGCGCCCGGCTACACTGTTATCTCTGACACAACACATTTCAACGTGCTCATATTGTATCATATGTTTGTGATAATAACCCATATACAAAATAATAGGAAAACGGTGCGAAAACTTGTTAAATAATTTTTTAACATATTTCTACACAGTACTGCCTAAATCACTATTTTTTTGTAGGAGAGTATGACAAATGGAATTTGGTTCTCTGGCCAACAGAGTGCAGTGTTACACTATTCAGCATAAATTGGTGCTTCTCGATTTTGCTTCAATATTGTCACCGTCACTAATACTAAGATGTACAATAGCCTGCGAGCTGTCATATAGTTGCGTTTACCCGATAAGTTCTAGATTTTATTACGTGCATTTGGACTGTGAGGCCTCTTCGCGATCTCATTTGCCTCTCTTACGAGTCTCGATTTCGGATGTTTTATATTTGCCGGTACTCTCGTATTCTCAACGTCTATTCGGTGTGACGTCGTGGTGGTGTCTTCTACAATGGATGTTGTTTATTCTTGCTTTCTTATGGTGTTTATCATGTCTGGCTTAAATTCTTGTGTTAGTTTGCCCCACATAGGTTTTCTGACAGTCTGCAGATTGAATCTCATACACTTCCTGCTGTTGTAAAGGGATCTTCGTCGCCGGATTCCTCAATATCGTGGTACTTTTCTGTAACCAACCAGCCAACCAGTAAGGTTTTAGAACTGTTTTTAAACTGTCCATTTCCTGTTTGCTGTTATACTGATCAGTTAGTCTTTGTGATATAGTTACTTAAGTCTTGACAACGGCTTGTAGTTGGGCTGGGTGGTGACGAGAACTTTCATGAAGGTATCTGTTGATGTGAGTTGTTTTTCTATAGACAGTATGGCGACGGGTTCCATCTTCTTCCCTATTTATGAGAATATCAAGGAATGACAATTGATTATGGGCCCATAACCCTCCATGGTAAATTTTATTTTGTAATGAATACCATTGAGATGATCTAAAAATGTGTCGAGGTGTTCCTTCCCATGAGGCCAAATCACAAATACCTTTTTGAGATCGTAACCATATACTGGGTTTAAGACTTGCTGTTCTTAGAGCCAACTCCTCAATATTCTCCATAAAGAGATTTGCTATTACTGGCGAAAGAGGTGATTCCGTTGGGTCGTTTTACTTGTTTGTATCGTTGGTTCTCATAAACAAAATAGGTATTTTTCAGACAGTGCTTAGTTAATTCTACAAGGTGTTGAGATGGTTTATATTTTCATATTATGATGGATCGTCGATAAGGATGTTGGTATAAAGGGACACTACGTCAAAGCTTACAACCATTTGTAGAGGAGGCAGACTCATACGAAAAAAATTCTACACATTTCATTGAAATACGGTTTTACAACCAGAGTGTCATTTTGTAGGCTTTGACATGTTATTATATTTGAACATGTCTAAAGAAAAAAATACTAACCGTAATCATGAATTTGTTTCAGCAATGACATATAGTTGAAGAAGTGTGTAATTAGCTTCGAAACATAGCTATCAAAATTCTATAAGTAGGCAAGATCAACATCGAAACATTATAAAAAAAGAAGATACACATACATAGTCATCTCATGTTTTGGTTAATGAGGATTGATTTGTACTTCGTACAAGTTTCATTCACGCTTCATAAATTTTCAAGGAACTTGCATTATGGGTCATTCTATTAAACATAACAATAACATCTTGAGCTGTCTTGTGCAATATATTATGTTAATATCCTCAACAGAAGGGAAACATATAATAAAAGACTAATACCAGAAATGATATACATTAACAAACAAGCAAGCTGACATCTAACAATTGAGTAATATTTATGCCTACCTATTGTCAACCTGAGGTGAAAACAGGAGGCGCAAAATTTCAGAAACTAGTTACTTCAGGATTTATGTTTAAAAATTTGGCATGGGTGAACTGGGGGATATCAAATTATGAACAACTAATGAACACATATAATAAATGTTAACTCTATGTTTTGTCATATTCTTAGAAAACGCTTAAAAGTAGGACTTTAATGTAGTGTTGTACCTGTGAGAACCTTGCATCACTGTTAACCTCAAAAAGTTATTTGTTCCATATTAAGTGATGTTTATGAAGTCAGGACTTTAGATAATGAGTTTTACCTCATAATTCTGAGGGAAGAAACTAGTTTCCGAAAGCTTGGTTATAGGAAATAAAGATTATCCAAACAGTAGTAGTCAGTAGGTACCCTTTAAACAACCAATGACGGCTAAATAATATATGGAACAGGTTAGGTTTAGCATAAAAAGCATCTTAAAAATTCCTTCAAGTACTAGCATTTGACATTTGTAGTATTTTACAGAAACCATCAGTCACAATACTAAAAAGATGGAATCTGGAGAGTTTCTATTTTCTATGCAGTATTCTGTTTCCAAGTTTCACCAATAGAGGGCTGTACCACCGAAATAAATAAAACCAATATTGAAATTAATGGAAAAAATTATAAGTTAGCGAAGTGGTTAACAAAACGATTCGAAAATTTACCTTGTCCACAGCAAAACTTTAGCGTAAAGAATTCTTTAGAGTTTATTCAATCTATACAAAACGTTTCGCTGCAACCTGGAGAAATTTTGGTATTGTTTGATGTTAGTTCTTTATTTCCTAGTGTACCCATTCCACAAACTCTGAAGTACCTAGAGGACTTACGGCGTCAAAAATCTTTTTGTGAGGCAAAAAGTAATGAATTAATTTTCCTCAAAAAATTATGTATGAGCCAAAATTGTTTTCAGTTTGGAGGTTGCTTTTATGAGCAGAAGGAAGGAACTGCAATGGGAAATCCCTTGTCGCCGTTTCTTGCCAACTTGTTCATGGGCAGGTTCGAAATTGAAGCAAAAAATGACTCCCAGTATTTTCCTTGGGTATGGATACGGTACGTGGATGACATATTTGCTATATTTAGTACTAATGAGCTCAACGTTAACGATTTTGTTATGTATCTGAACAAATAGGTTTACTTCTATTAAATTTACATATGAACAGAACCAAAGGGTTCTCTACCATTTTTAGATGTATTAGTTTTAAGAAATGATAGTAATGTTAGAGTTTGATGTATATTATAAGGATACTAGTACATATAGATATTCACCTAATACGTCTTTTCACTGTTAACAACATAAAATGGCGGGGATTAATTTCCTTGTACATCGGTTGTTGACATTCCCTCTCAATAAAGAGAGGTTTGAAATGAAAAGAAAACTGTTAGAGAAATAGTTGCATTTAATGGATATCCAACAGATATTATAGATAAATTAATTAGGAAGAAACGGCTTCGATTACGAATGAATGAAGTGTCAACTTTTCGCAATGAGTAACAAGAACAAAAGTTTGTCTTGGTTCCGTACAGTCGTTATACTAGGGGCTTTAAGAAAGTTTTTAAAGAACTTGGTATGAAGGCGGTGTATAGAACAACTACAACACTACAGAAATTGTTGGGCAATCCTAAAGATAAACTTGCTGATTTCGAGAAGTCGGGTATTTATGAAATCAAATGTAATGATTGTGATTTGAAGTATTAAGTTTCAAAGAGCCTACTGCCCATTTGAAATACGGAAGAGCGGATAAATCTAGCGTTGCACATCAAGTTTTAGAACACAACCACTCTGTAGATTTATCTTCTTTAAAATTAGTTAAAAAAGTAAATAATTATAGGGAACTGGACTCTTACGAAAGCATTATGATTTATAAAAATAATAAACTAAGGAATTCAGATAAGGGTCCTATTCCATATAGTTCATTGTTTAGTTTACTTTCTAAGAATCCATAAAATAAGTATTAAAAATGCCATTACTTAATAATGTATCGTAAAAGTAGGTAGGTAATTTAGGATTATCCTAATTTACATATTTGCATTATATAAAATCTGCATAATCTTTGAAATGTGTTATTTAGAATTCAGGTACTTAGAATTTACCCCTTGTACTAATTACTTAAGTAATAGTTTAGTGGTAGGTATAAATTAGAGAAAATTGTAATTTCGATTCAGTTTGGGTTTACTCCTTGAAGATGACAACTTAGAGTTGTTGAAACGGCGTTGAGTGTTTAAAATAAAGGTTCGGTGTTAGGGTGCAAAACTGTGTTTTTACGTTGAAATTAAATTTGTTTATTTACAACAGAAAAATTAACAAAAACAGTTGAAAATAGCACTACTACTTATTTATACATGAACACAAACTGTATAAATATCAATATTATATATACACAGTGGATGGGATGGGATGTGTTGGTTGAAAGAAATACATCAAACAATTCATTTTATAAAAAAATGCACAAATTGTCTTCAATTTCTATTTTTGATTTCGTTTTTTTCAGATAAATTCATGCATACAGGGTGGTCAAAAATTAAGGTGTTATTATTAAATTGAATTTTTCAAATAGAAACGAAAAATGCAGGAAATACAACCATAAATGTTACTTGAGGTCTTACAAGAATTTGAGGTTTGACTTGCACTTTGTCTGAAACGGAATTTTTAATAATTTGCATATTTACTTTGATTTGCTAATCTCGGTTTTTATAATAAATTATTCCTTTTCAGAATTACAGAAATTTTGAAATAAAGAAATTCAATTATTAGTTCAATCATAAATTTCTATATAATTTTTAATTCATTATACAGGGTGTTCCTAAATTGGAGGTACAAACGAAAAGGGGAGATTCCTTGAATAGTTTTAGGAAGAAAAAGTCCCATAAACATGGGTCCGCAAACGTTTCGTTTTCAAGATACAGAGTGTTAAAGTTTGAATTTTTTTCAAGTTTTTTTCTCATAGTATCTGCACTTCACAAGATATTCAAATGAAATTTGGCATAGATATTACAATTAAGAGTTTACACCTTGTGACATGCCAATTTCGATTGCAAATCTACAGGGTGATATTTTTTCGGGAACACTGTCCACTGTTGTCCTTCAGAACTTTTTTTGGTGAGCCACTGGTACTTTCAAAAATCGTAAAGAAAAGCCTTGTTGTTATAGCAAACTTTATGTTCTCTTGTAGTTTTGTCGTATCTACTACCGATGTCGAGAAAAAAATTTTGAATTATTAAACTAGCAATGATTCTTAAATATTCGATAAACTGGTATAATCATCAAAAAATGTATTACTGCAAGAAACGTACAACTCAAAAATTAATCATAATAAAAAAACTAAATAACAACAAAGGAACTAAACTACAGCAATTGTTGAAAATATCCTCCCCCAACCCTTATACAAGCTTCTGTTCTTCTTCTCATAGACGATCGAACTCTTTCAAACACTCCTGGAGTATTCCTAATTGTATCAAACGCGCCTATTATACGATTTCTCAGTTCGTCTATGGTATTCACTGGCGTTATGTACACTAGAGATTTCAGATGGCCCCAAAGAAAGAAATCTAAACTGTTTAAATTTGGGGATCTGGCGGGCCATGGCTGATGTCCGCCTCGTCCAATCCACCTGTTTACATAATTTTCGTTCAAATACTCCCTAGCCAAAAGTGAAAAATGAACACGAGCACCGTCGTGCATGAACCACATTTCACGTCGCATCATAAGAGGTGTATATCATCCAATAACAAGGGCAAATCGTTCTCTAAACAATGTCTGTATGAGTGACCAGTAAGTCGCCCTGGCAAGAAGAAAGGACCAATCAAATAATCGCCAATATTACCACCCCACACATTTAATGAAAATTCCTCTTGAAAATAAGCTTCTGCAATTTCATGTGGATTCTCCTCAGCCCATATGTGTCCATTATGAAAATTTATGATTGAAGTCCTTGAGAAACAGGCTTCATCAGTGAATAGGATTTGGCAATCAAATTGAGGATTGTTCAATAATCTGTTGAGGTACCACTGACAAAAAATAATTCTTGGATGACAATCTCGAGGCAAGAGCGCCTGCACCCTATGAATGTGATAAGGATAGAGCAAAGAATCTAACACTAATTTTTCTTGTACTGGTTCCTGGATGTTCTTCTATTTCGTTCAGCACTACCGATGACCAGGCATCACTCTATTGGATAGCGTTCCATGTAAAGACGCTTAGCTTCCCTTGAATTACCATTTGCAAGACCATACATGGAATGCATGTCAGCCATTTCGGAATTCGTAAAATTCGGCATGTTTTGATATTAAAATGCAACCATCTTTAATTTTCAAACCACAGGAGTTTAATTTGATGTGTCAAAACTAACAATAAATTTATTCATTCACCACAGCCTACTAGGTGGGTAACTAGATTTCTATGACAATTCGGAATTTTCTGAGAATTTCAAGAGAAACATTCAATTTTTTTTCTCGAAACCGGTAGTAGATACGACAAAACTACAAGAAAACATAAAGTTTGGTATAACAACACAGCTTTTCTTTACAATTTTTGAAAGTACCAGTGGCTCACCCAAAAAAAGTTCTGAAGGACAACAGTGGACAGTGTTCCCGAAAAAATATCACCCTGTAGATTTGCAATCGAAATTGGCAGGTCACAAGGTGTAAACTCTTAATTGTAATGTCTGTGCCAAATTTCATTTGAATATCTTGTGAAGTACAGATACTATGAGAAAAAAACTTGAAAAAAATTCAAACTTTAACACTCTGTATCTTGAAAACGAAACGTTTGCGGACCCATGTTTATGGGACTTTTTCTTCCTAAAACTATTCAAGGAATCTCCCATTTTCGTTTGTACCTACAATTTAGGAACACCCTGTATATGCTATGCTATATGAAACATACCTACAATTTGAGACAGAATTGCATAATGAAATGAAACATGGATACTCTGATTTAAAAAACTGAAGTTAATGGTTTAAACTATTCTTGGACTTTTATCACAAATTTACCATCAGTAAAAATCACAAACCATTTTTGCATCCTTGTAATATATATCTCCAGAATGGAACCAAGAAGCAGCTTTATGTTCACCATTTTGAATGAATTGTAATTTTTTTGAGTAGGTAAAACATTTTTCACACCTTTCAATAAATAAGGACAATAAAAAAATTTTTCCTTCCATCACTGAAATACCCATGAAATGTATTTTCAATATTATTTCTTAAGCAATAAGTGTTTGTAATTCTTAGGAGATATTTTATTGCAGCACTGTTTGTTTTTGCTAATACTGTGGCTATTAACTCCAAACCAATCTTGTACAATTATTTCCTTTAAAATCCTTACTAAATCTACTGTAGGAGTACTATTTTCACAAAAAATAACACATTCACTGTTTCCACTTCTTATAAATGCCTTGTTACATGAAAACCAAAGTGCATGTATCACAACTACAAAAATCTACAATTTCTACCATATGAACTTTAGAAAAACTGTTTATCTAAGGAAAAAAGTCTTCCGTTTGGCTTTAACTTTTGAATTCATTTTTGACTTTAGATATGCAGCTGCAGGGTTCATCTTAATACAATACAAATGATCATCTTCAATTGACATACTACTGCCATACATAAATAATCCAGTTGACACTTTTACTGAAACTTCAGGGTTGGAACTTCTTTGTTTTGGGATATTCATATTATTTTCCTGATTGTCAGCAGCTTCTAAAAAATAGCATGTATCTCATACATAATAGTTGTTTTCATTGGTTTGCCTATCATCATATGGGGGTAATAATCAGTAGTTCGTTGTTTTCCTACAGAGTATATAAAATTGTCGCCTGCACTTATCTCATAACCTGAAACTAAACAATAAATGAAATACAAGTAACAGTATGAAAAAAAGATAAACATATCTGGCATCTAAAGTTTTTCGTTGTTTATTCTTTGAAGCCATATTTTTGTTGGTTTTAAAACAATGACAAAAAAACTGATTGACAAATTATGTTTTAAATATCAGAATTTAGTTTATAGCTTCTAGTTATATAAAGTACCTTAAAACCATGTATAAATACTGCAAGAATGGGATTTAATACAAAATTCTACCACAAATTAGAGAAAAAATACGAAACGATTAATGGATTAAGGGCTTCAACTTTCTCAGACAAAAGACAAAAATCACATTATGTGATTTACATATACTAATGGCCGGTAAAGAAGACCACCTTGTGCCACCTGAACTAGATTCGATTAACAGTCAAAAATAGTACTTGAAGGAATTTAGAAGAGGGATACGATTACAGTTCACCGACACCTGGACCAACATTCCTTTTCTGAATTACTACGTTACTACCCCCTGGTAACTACGAAGTGTTTCATTCACATTTGCGTGTTTTATAAAGCAACATAATCACTTTTTTTTCGCGGCTTAACAATATAGAAAATTTATGAGAAAAAAATGACTCTCAAAACGAAAGTGAGGTATATATAATAAGTACTTTTCGAGGGCTTAAAATTTCCAACGCAGTTACAGAATGAAAAGCTTTTATTTTCATTGAATTCTCGAAGTGCCTCGTGGATATTAAAGCCCGATTATGTTTTCGCGTTTTTTTTGCTCCTTTCGCAGCTAAGACTGTTCATTGCATAAACAAATTCTTTTTCCATTTCCAGGCGAAAGCAATATCGCTCCTTATTTAGCCGTAATCTGCATAATGACGATTTTATGGGAGACATGTCTCATTCCTTTATAAAATTATTATTCACATAGGCCCCGAACGACAATGGACAAGACAAAAGCCGGGCGCGCAAAAGAAAAAGTAATAAAATAAATCAGCAGCTCGTTGGAGCGTATCGTTGCAAATAAGGGCGGCGCTGGCGACACGGCACGGGTGGCTCCTCTCTCGGTATAGAAGCGAAAGAAGATACGGAGCGATGTTAAGCGGGCCGTTAAATGAAATATCTAATTTGCTGAGAGATATGTTTCGATCTTGTTTTGGTCCTTATTGTCGAATAAAAAGTAACAATTAGTAAATCCGTTGAACGTATCTGAATCGGGTTGCAGCGGCGACTCGTCCCAAAAATATTTGGTTGTTTAGTACTTATTGTTTTTATGCTTAACTCGCCTAGATAGGTACGGGCTCACAAGGCGGTAAACACGTGAGGTAGTACTGTGAATACCCCTTCTGTCTCCCTCTATCTCCGTCTCTGTCCCTCTTTCTCTCTCTGTCCCTCTCACCCTCTGTCTCTACCTGCCTCGCCCTTCATTTCCCCCTCTTTCTCTCCCTTTCTTTGTCTCTCTCTCCCCCTTTCCTCTCTCACTACTGTTCTCTACCTCTCTCTTCCTCTCTCTCCCACTCGCCCTCTCTCCCTCTTCCTCGCTCTCCCTCCTTCACTTTCTCCCTATCTCTCCCCTCTCTCTTTGTCTTTCCTGCTTCTATCTATCTCTTTCTCCCCCTCTCTACCGGTCTCACCCTGTCTCTACCTCTATCTCTCTGTTTCTTCCGCTCTCTCCCCCTGTTTCCCTGTTTCTCTCTACACCCTCTCTTCCTCTCTCTCCCTTTCTCACTCTCTCTCCATCTATCTCGATCTCATTCCATTTCTCTCTCTCTCTCTCTCTCTCCATCCCTCTCTCCCTATATGCCTCTCTCACTCCCTCTATGTCCCTCTCACTCCTTCCCGCTCCTCCCTCCCCTCTCCTTTATTTTCCCCATCTTTTCTATCCCCTATACTCCGTCATATATTCTCCCACATTCTCGTTACTTACCATCTCCTGCTCTTCCTCCGTCTCTCCCCTCTCGCATTTCATCCCTTCGTCTTTACCCAAAATGTTTCGATTATTTTTTGGTCTCGTTTTCGAAAAAAAGTAATATTTAGTGCACATAATGAATGTAATTTAATCGTGCTACAAATTTTTGATAGTTCAATACTCAGCCTTGTTAAGCTTAACCTTTCAGAGATGGCGACTATATCGATGTGTGTTCAGAGGTTACGTGGCGTACGTGCGATGCGATTATATTCTCTCACACTTTTCGTCTCTTTTTTCCCATATATACCATTTATCTTCCCTTTCCTCCATCCCTTCTTCCCACACTCCCGCTCCCCTCTCCGTCCCAGTTCACCCCCCCTTTTCTGTCTTCTTTTATCGTTTCTACCATATTTCTGTCCCTATCTACCCTCTTTCATCTTCTCCCTCGTTTTGCGAATAATTCAGTTAAATTCAAGCTAATGGAAGACTTTCGATAATTTTCTCTTTTTCAATAAGTGTAGTATCTTCTCATCGGCGAATATTAAATTGTTTATTTTTCCCCTCATGCTGGCACCCCTTTCTCAACCAAATTTCTCTATGTACTCGTACATTTCAGTTAATATTGATCGCATAATTCATTGTCTTTCTCCATTGTCCTTGCACAATTTAAATTTTTAGAAAGTATAATCTCTCCGTTCATATTTTTCTGATTACTTGGGAATAACACCACACTATCTTGAAAGTCTGTATGTTGCGTTCCCGCAATTTGTTTAGAGTATTGTGTTCAATTTGATTGAATTACTTCATTGATTTTTAAACTTCTGCACCTTTTCCAAAACCTTCCATCGCGCTAATGCTAATTTTAAGTGTTTTTTGCGTGTAAAATAAAGGCAGTATTCGTGATTCGTATATTGACTTCCAAGCTATTTGGACGCTTTTTATTCCGTCTTAAGACGGCCGCTTTTTGTTGTTATTGAGTTACGATTTCGCTAGTTATAGTTCCGGTCGTAACAACGGCTAAACCGCTCTCATTTTGTTTCTTTTGTGTTAACAAAAGCGCATCATTTGTTGTTAAACCCGCATTTTTGTTTGCTCAATCAATGAACATTACGTCGCTATTTTTTGTGTAACGTGTTGTCAAGACGAAGCACTAAAAACAGTTCCTGCGCTGCGGGGCTAGCCTCTGGAGAAAGAAGAACCAAGAAAACACCACCTGCAGAGCTTCGACGTAAAAGGTCAGTGATTAACTTTTATTTGGTGATTCATTTACGCGACGGCACGTGTTTATTGATTGTATTGAACTAAAACCGCAACATCTAATTCATACATTTTTTTGGATATTATATGTAATGTGCCATCGAAGACTGTATATTTCAAATAGTTCAAACGTTTCAAGGTTTAATGGTAATAAAACTTAACACAACTGAACAAGAAATTCTTCTTCTTCAACGGTGCCTTAGACCATAAGACTTAGGCTGTAATGGCTCTGGTCTTTTCGACCTTTACTGCCAGACTTAAGTGAATATGATATATATAATTACATGTTTTTTACCTCCACCTTAACTTGTAGCCTATATGTAAATTAATGTAAACTGAAACTTTTGCTCATTTTTGTTACTAAATTTACTTTTCTTTTTTTAAACCGCTCGGGCCGACTTTGTTATAAGATAGTGCATTCGCCAAAAATGAGATCAAAGAAAATTCTAATGTTCCAGAGATCCCATAAGATATAAGGGAAACCTAAGGAAAACCTTATGACCCCTGGATGTTGTTCAAAAGGATATTACCCTTATTAATTTCATTCTTGAATATTGGTAACCAGGACCTTTCCTGGTTACCAAAGAATTCATCCATATGAATTCTACAGAAGTACTAGCGATACAATCGTTTTCATTTAATAAAATTAAAGCAGACTCTTTCAGCTTTAGTTTTGTGTTGTGTTTTTCTTTGTGTAATGTGGTTGAATTTTGTAATTGTATGATAAAACCAAGATTCCAGGCATTTTCACAAATTTTTGACTTGTCATATTGTCGTTTCTTTATATCATTTTCGTGTTCATTTATTCAAACACTTACAGCTCTAGAGGTTTCTCCAATATAAAATTTGTTTACAATTTTTTGGATTTTGGTTAGGTTTAGATTTTGATATTGATTTCAATGTATTTATTATTTTGATTGTTGTTTTAATATTAAATCTGTTACCTACTTTTTCAGCCTGTCTAAAAGACGCTGCATGTATTTTATGGGAGTTATATTAATATTATTATGAAGGGTATTAGTATTATTTGAAGCAACATGGTGTGGAATGTTAGGAATTGTTTTGTGTTCAGTTTTATCTAGTTTTTATTGATTTCTCCATTGTCTTCTACTTTCGAAAATTCGTCGTGATAGACGACAAATATCTCAATCAAGAACTTAAGATTTAGCCATGATGCCCATGATAACAAGTACTAGAAGAAATGAAAATTCAATATTTAGGCAGAGATCAGACGCAAAATGAAACTTATAAAAATTCAATAACATGTCACCACTTACGAATGATAACAAACAAACCGTTCAAATGTTAAATTATTATGTATATTTGAGTAAAATAATTTCCATTCTTAAAGATCCCTAAAACCTTGAAGGAAAGACTAGATCACCACATGGCAAATTCAGTAACATCATGAAATTAAAATTTGCAATGAATTCCTTCTTTCACACATACGGGTATGAAATATTGGATTTTATTCCGAATAACTATCCACAAGATAGAAGTACCTCAAAGACATGGGAAAGGGCCAGAAAACTAAGCAGTGGATAAGACCTTAGTTGTCTACCTAAGGTTCTCAATTGTCAACAGATTGGTGACCTTGTAGGTCACTGTGAAAAATTTAGTAGCAAATATACGGTGTTCAAAAAGTCCGAATACGGCTCATTTACTCAGTGGGAAAGCATTTTTTGACCTTGACTATGACTTTGAAGTTCATATCAAGGTCAAGTCGATTTTTTCAAATGGGAACCCCAATTTTTTAGGTCGGCAATGAAAAGAGCGAAAAACTTCACAACCAAACATGGCCTTGACCATTTTTTTGACATGACTTTGATGGTCAGTGAAGGTTAAATTGAGGTAAAGCATGATTAGGCTCCAAGCCACGAGGACTATGAAGGAATGTGGTGAAAAATTAGTTTTTGAGGCTGTTGATGACAAATCTGAGGTCATTTAATGAAAACTCATCAGATCTGTCATCAGCAATCTCAAAAACTAATTTATCACCGCATTCATTCATAGTCCTCGTGACTTGGAGCCTAATCATGCTTTACCTCAATTTGACCTTCACTGACCATCAAGGTCATGTCAAAAAATGGCCAAGGCCATATTTGGACGTGAAAATTTTCGTTCTTTTCATTTCAGACATAAAAAAATGGGGTTCGCATTTGAAAAAAATCGGCTTGTCCTTGATATGACCTTCAAGGTCACAGTCAAGGTCAAAACGGACACATCTCCATTGTGTTGCCGTGGAAAAATATTAAAAGTTTTCTATTTAACTTTTTCCTGTAAAATGATTTCCCACTGAGTAAACTCCGTGTATAATATATGGGATTCAATTAGTACTAAAGAGCTATTGCAAAATACGTGAAAAGTGTATACCCGATGAACAGAAAATGAGGAGACAAAAAAAAAATTTAATATTTTTTTCAACGAAGATTTACGCATATAACGTCCAAAATATTTGTTAGAAAACAGATGTAAAAGAAAAGTTGAGGTGGCAAACAAAACACTGAATCCAGTTTCATTTACTGTAAATATTTTATAGAAATATGGCACATTTATTGGAAATTTGCGAACTACCATCAATTAATTTTAAAATGGTACCATTAGTCTTATTGAGTGATAGCAAGTATCGCCCTGGACCGCAGACCTGTTCCAACACTCTAATTATTTCTCCGTTGAATAGGAATTCAATAATCAAACTATTAGGATGGCATGTCGCCATCAAAGGAGGGTATTTCTAATAGACAGACTATTGCTAATTGAAGCTTCTCTTCAGGCAACCACACAAAGTGCTAGCCATCCGTTCGAAGAGGAACTCAGGTCAAGGTAGACAGATGAATAAATCGTGAGTTTAATGTCATACGAGTTTCGGTTATTTTATCCTTCGATATTTACTTTAACATACTTATATGACGTTTTTAAAGTAAAACTTCGTAACGTAAACTCCTATTTATTTGAGAACAGACGAGATGCTTTAATAAAGTAGCAAAATTGACAAATAATTGATTTAGATACTATTTTTAACCGACTTCCAAAAAGGAGCAGGTTATCTATTCGTCTGCTACTTTTTTTTATTTATGACGAGCGATTATTCAAAAACGGCTGGGGCAATTTTGATGATTGAAACTGCATTATATTAAGGAACATTACAGGAAAGTCCCATATAATTGTCTGTAACATAAGATTGACCGTTATCTAGAAAATCGGAAAAAAAAGTAAATAAAGGACTAGATTTCAGCGATTTTCAGTGAATCTTCACTGTTTTCTCTAAAACTGCTCACGCAATTAGAATATTATAAGTTGTATTATACAAACATATGTTCCAGCTTGATTCCATACATTTTGCTATAACGTAAAAGATACCATTTTTCTGAAAATCGGAAAAATATATGCACAAAAACTGTAAACATCATGGTAAATGTCAAATTTTCATAAATATCTAGTTTAAATGTCAAGATATGCCATGAAAGTATGTCGTACAGGGTGTTTGTAATGATTTTCATTTCCATGCTTTTGATGTCAGTTTATTTTGGAGACGAAATTAAGTTGCAGTCGGGTGAAATTGCAGAAAATATTCTATTAGCTTATTAAAACGAAAATTTGTTATTCCGGCGATCTCTTCTGTGTAGAATACGGTTGAAGGTCTGTGCGTGCGTGCATGTGATATTAGGTGGTACATAAGCAGTGGTGTACATAGGATGGTTGAAATATAAGTTCCAATTCAATTAATTATACCGGGTGGTTCTAATAATATTGTATTGGGTGGCACATAAGTAGTTGCGTATACAAGATCATTGAAATAAGAATGGAGCAAAACTATAGTTATACAGAATGGAGCGTTATAGGACGGAGAATAATTACAGTTATATAAAAAAGGCTTTAAAAATTGTCAGAAACAGTTGAGTATACAGGATGGTTGAAATATTAGGTAGAGTAGAATTACAGTTAGGTATACATATAACTATTAGTATATAAGTTTAACTCGCACTTGATCAAATAATTTTTATACCGAGTGTTTCATGAGGAGATTACCATATCTGAATATTACAAACCAGTCGAACAATTTTTATGAAAGTTGGTATATGTGGATTACGAATTTAACGGTAATATTCTGACAGAAAAGCAACTTTCTTATGTTAAATAGAATGACCTATATCAGGAGCGACCAAAGCCAAAACTTTTCACACATTTTTTAAATGTATTTTGAATACCTATTTTTTATTTTTTATTACAGGCAAAATATTCAAAGAACTCCTCAGCAATGTTTCCGAAATTACTTACTTATTTTTTATCCAATTTTCCTAATGTTTTTATTTTAACAGCCACTGCCCTATAACTTATTAACTTTTCAGATTTACGTTTAAAAACCTTATTAACAAATACAAAAAACTCTTGCTTTGTTAATTAGTGGGGTGGTCAAGAAATTTGGTGTCCTGCCAAAAAAGGATTTATAGTATATACAACCTATTAACAAATTTAAAAAAAATTCGTTAGTTTCTTGTGCATTATTTCAAAATGAAATAATGAAAATTCAGATATCTCTAATAACTACACGCACATTTTGGTTTTTCCAAGTTTATTCAAAAACCGTTTAATTTAGGTAGGGGGTTACAAATTCCCCTATTTTTTTACCGTAGAATCCACTGTCGTTGAGAAAAAAGAGGTTGCCATTTGAAAAAAAGTGAGTTACACGATTTTCAACGCTTCAGATATACCATCTTTAAAATAAAATTATATTAAAATTTAGATAGATTTTGAAAATGTTATAATGTTCCAATTTAAACCACAAAGTTGGGGGTCCACTTCCGGTAGAACCGGAAGTCGTAGACAACTGAAAATAGTTTAACTGAAATAAACTCCTGGAAAAACAGTAATAAACTATTTCAGTTTGAATTATTTATGAAGACGCGAGATGTAAGACCGACATCTAGGATTTTACAAAGGAATGACACCTCGAAGAGAGTATTAAATTATTTAGTTAAAATTTCAGAAAAATTCACATTTTTGAATATTTTTTGCCGTTGCTTTTATAAATTCCATCACATTCAAATCTTGATAGATATTTTAACATTGTTTGGTAATGTGGACTTAGCGAAAGACATTTTTTTCTTTTGCGGGAAAGATCGCAAGTAATGGTTTTGCAAATGGTCTTTTGAAGAGACGAAAGTTACGAACAGTCGAGCTAAGAGGTCTATTCAAGCGCGCCTCTAAAGATAATGAAGTAATGAAGGTGGTTAATAAGCCTCTCGCGGAGAACGTACTTACAAAATTAGGACGAAAAAAGCGAACGTCTGTAGATCACTGTTTGCAAAGTTGAAAACAAGTTTAGTTTTCATATTCTTATAAGAGGTGTTTTATATCGCTGTGTGTTTTTTACGTCGTACAATACTTGTAACTCTATAGTGTCTGTAAGTATAAAAAAATAAAAGTAAATATTACTAAGTAAATAATTAACATTTAAATAATAAAAACCCACAAAAATATGAATTTTTGTTCTTTTTTGCTTATAAAATGAAAAGGAAAGAAGGAATCGTAATGTAGTTTACAGAGAAGTTGCAGAGAAAAAGATACATCTAGATTGAATCATTTTTTACCGAGTAAAGTCAGAAAAACTGGTAAAAAGTGAATTTTTTTTTCAAAAATTTATAACTTTCTGGTAACTAATGCGATAGTTTATGAAGTTTATAAGGGCTCACGATTGATACTATTGAATACGTAGTTTTTGAACCCATAATATTAACGAGACCAATCCGACCGGGGTATACTAAAGATATTCAGAAACTTCATAAATTCCACTTCAATTTGTCTATCTTGAATATTCGCTATAATGCCGAGAAATTGGTTTAAAATAATAGTAAATATTGCATTAAATGTACGAATATGCGACAGCCAACCAGCGGTCTACTGACAATATCGCTCAATGAACATGGACTTACCTAGAATTTTCTTGAGGTGAGGGCACGAGATGAAAATTATATTAAATTATATTACTATACATTTTTTCTCAGCAGGCAAATATTACCTGTCTATTTTTTCATTGGTTATAAAGTTAATGGTACTTGTATTCAGTTTACTGATATTAATTAAATTACTATTTTCCACTGACTAGACCGCCACGGTCAAGACCAGTGGCGGCTGGTGGGTTATGAAACAGGTGGTGCACTTTACTGGTCAAATATTGGGATTCAAAGATGCAACAAAACAAACCACAGCTTTGCTAATACTCCATTTATTTTTTATTAATTAAAATATTCCTCGACTTTTTTCGAAAGCGAAATGTTCAATGATCTTTTTATTAAAGTCTGGCATTGATTGAATATATTTTTTTCTATACTAAGCAACGAAAGGGCATTTAGCCAGTCCTGAGACATCGTATTTCTAAGAAACGTTTTAATCCTTCACTCCAGTTTTCGTCGAAATTGAATCCCCGCCATGAATAATGCAAGAAAAACAAAATAATGTATTGATGCGATCACATCCACACAACCATTTCTTTTTATTATAAATTTCAGTTTTAGGAAAACTTCGTGTAAATACTTTATTTTTCATTTTGCACTCTTGTTTTCAATTAAGATATGGCCTTGGTGGACCAGCCAATTTTATATCTATTTTGTTTTGAAACGATTTATTATTGTTTTTAATATAGTCAATGTTAAAGTTGATACTCATTTTCACAGTTATGTAAACACACACACACACACTGTATATTAAATATTCTTTCATAGATTACGAGGACAAAAACAAAGCAACAATGAATTAAATCATGTAAACAAAAATTTGAATTATTGACACGTTGGGATACGTCCGGTCAATATCAGCAGAGCTCGGTGTCTCCTTGCGGCGTACGAGAATCAGCTTATTACTCCATATAGTTTGCATTACCTATCTTCTATCTCACGCGCTAAGCGTGTTATAGCGTATTTTATAGAAGCTATATAAGTTTCACCGTGCGCTAGCCGAAGTGCACGGTGAAATATTCTTTCAAGCTTAAATTGTTTTTTTTTTTGATAAATTCGTTGTTATTGAAATGATATTTATTAAATATTTTGTGTTGATTTTTAACCTTATTAAAATCTTATTAACTTAGTGGTTCAGCGCACGAGTGCACTTAAGTGACAACTGCCCCCTACTTAAGACATCGTTGGAGAAGTAAGGGCTCGTCGTTCAAGCCAAAATTTCTCAAGCTGTATTAATATAGTTTACGGCACTGTAACTAAAATACAAGATATAGGAATCGAAGTGTATTTTATGAGCTTTCAAATATTTGGCATATTGCTCTCGTGGTTAATACCATACGTTCTGCAAATTATTTAAATTGCAATTCTGCAAGATCTACTTAAAGTACAATATCAAGTTATGAATTTGTTAAAATCACTCACTTTTTATCAGGTTTTCCAGCTTTTCTTTATGTTAAATGTAGGTTTTTAACGTTGAAACTTACTAAGCGCTGTTTGGCCAAAGAACCATGGATTCGATGATTTTGACAAAATGCTTTGAATAGTTGACATGCAGTGATGGTTTGCCTTTTAAAGATTGAATGATTGGTAGAAGGAATTTTGATAGTTTTGCTGTTGGTGAGTTACGTAAGCTAGTGTAATCGGTCTGAGAGGTACTTGAATTTTCTCCTTGTCTCGGCTGGATTGTATTCAGCATGATCTTTGAGAGTGTTGTAAATTTTTCGTTCTATTTTGGAGGTTGGATCAGTTGACATTGGATTGTATTTTCCCTTCGATTTTCCTGTTGTATTCTGTTTATATGATCGTCCTTTCGGATTCGTTGATGTTCTATTTGATGTGTTTACTTAATTGAGGAGATTTCATGGAAATTCCTCCAGTTGCGGTGTCTCGCTGCTGCGTTTTATGTCAAGGATTAGAAGCATTTTGTCAAAATCATCGACTGCATCGAACTTCATGAATGTACCATAAAACGAATCTCTCGCCACAGTGAGAAAGAAACTTACTGAGGGCGAAACTCAGATGGTGAAAACGGACCTGCTAATCATGGACTTACTACACTGTTGCCTCAAGAACTGCTACGTTCAGGATAAGGACCGGTTCTTCATGCAGGAAGATGGATTTTGTAATGGCGTCAACTTTCGCCATCATCTTCATGGACTGGTTTGTAGAACATTCACTGAAAAGATACGAGAAGCAACCTAAGCTCTGGTTGAGGTACTTCCCGACACGTTCATTATTTGGAAACACAGAGAGAAACACCTACAGGCATTCATAGAGCACCTAAACAGATCCCACCCATCTGTTGGATTCACAACGGAGAGGGAAGACAATGGGTGCCACACCAGTCCTCGATGTGAAGTGCCAAAGGACTAGGACCGGAATCCAAACGACAGTCTACAGGAAGGCTACACATACAAGGTTATACTTATACTACATTTCTAACTACCCATAAGCAACAAAACTGTAACAGAACAAGGCGTTTGAAAAACTGGATGAGCCACCTAGGTAGGAAGAGGAAACCACGATAGCAACTCTACTATTACCATACACTAAAGGCTTTTCGGAAAAACTTAGACATATTGGACACAGCAATGGAATCAAAATAAGTTTCAATAGCAGCAACACCTTGAGGACCATGCTTACAAGAAAGGGCCCTGCAATACCAAATAACTGTATATATAGCATGCACTGTGTATAAGGCAATCTTTACATTGTGGAGACAAACCGACCACTGGACAGCAGGATTAACGAGTTTACAAACATGTAGGTGCATATGTATATACGTTTATGTGTACTTATAGAAGCATATCAACCTTTATTTGCGGTAAAGGCGCTTTATGAGCTGCTACACTTTTTAAGGCCTTATGTAATTATCGACTGTTATCAGAGTCAAATTTATGTTTTTTCTTCGTTTTTGAAGTGAAAACTTCTTTAGGCACGTCTTTAATTAAAAAAATACACAAAAAAACATAAGAACAGTTTTTGAAGGGTTTTTCACAAGAATTACCTAATCTGACTTCCCATTAAAATTCAGTAATGAAAAAAAAGTGGTAGTCATTTGAAACTAAACGATGGAAGCGAAAGCTTTTTACGAAATATTTTTCCCTTCTCTCGTTATTTCACTGTCTCTGGTTTTCTTTCTTTGTGTCATTCTTTGAACTGGATATAAATTTCAGGTGAATTAAAATAGTTGTCACTATTTTGTTACAACTCAAGTATTAATCATAATTTAATTTTCGATTTAAATATATCTGCAAATAAATATAAGTTTAGATATTTAGTAAGTGTTTGTAAATAGTTTGACTATAAGTATTAAAAGACAAGATGTCAAAAAAACGTTCGTTTTTTCCTTAGCTAACATCATTACTAACACATAACATCTATATTAGACCGGGCGCTGGTGACAGAGAAAACTGGAACATTTTTTCAAGGCTGCCTTTGATAGGAGACATATTTATAGCCACAAGTCGTTGGTAAGTATACTTTGGGATCATCGAAACCTACAAACTCATATTTAAACAATGAGTTTATTTTGCATTTAAAAATGGCTTCTCGCAACAACGTTTCATAGTCTGCCATTTATTGAAACACCAGGCAGGATTGTGTGATTCATAAAATCTCATTGGCAGGCGATTTACTCGAGTACAAGGGTGAAATATAAAAATATTAACTAAACTAATTAAATTAACTAAAACCAATTTTTTAAAGTCTGCCAATGACATTGTAGTCTATCCTTAGCCTAAAATGGACGAAACATCACAAGGCAGTCGATTTGCAGTGATATAAACATTACTAACGTATTTGTCAATTAGCATTTTTGTTACAATAACTCCGAACAATTTTTTCAAGTCTGCCTCTAGAATAATTATCATCTTTGACAATAAATATTCCAGATAAAACTATTAGCATCCGAATTCATATATATTGAAGTGTAGGCAGACGCAGTTCAACTTGCAAAAAAAAAGTAAATAAAGTTGAACAGATTGGATAGAAAATCGTATGATCGATTTACTGAAATGTGAAAGACGAATTAAATTAAACTAAAAATTAACACATTTTTACCCGTTCCTAAAATTATTCTACATCGTCATGCTATTGAAATAGAACCCAATAAAAATTTATATTACATAAAAATGGCCATTCATTAGACTCTCGCAAGTTTGCAACTTTCATTGCTTTGTAAATATGGTTTGTTAACTAAAATAAGAATTATGTTCTAATTGATGAATTTATTTTTAAAATTTTTTTAATTTTAATGTTATAGTTTCAATTTAAAGTTACTTTTCATTTCTACCGTATACATTTCATATAATTTGAATGAGATTACAAAAATGTGAATTAATGCACTGTAATATTCAGGACAAATAGTTAGATTTGGTAGCCCTGAACTCATGACTATCTTTGATGTAGCACCTTGACTTGAATTTTGACATTCCAGAATATTGTTTGGTGTAAGATTATTATAGCACGATGGTAAATGTAAGTTGTAAATTCAGTGTGTAAAGTTTAAGATTTTACCTTCATTCCCTGCCAAAAGTTTTTAACAAATGTGAGTATTACTTATTTATCATTAATTAACAGCAAGTGCTTATATTTCTTTATATTTTCAACAACTTATTAAATTGGAGTTGGTTGATTTCATTTTCTGCTTACGAGCTGAAACCGTTAACTGTGAAATGCCAGAATAAAGGTTCTATTTCATTTTATTTCTTACTTTAACACTAATGAATTTTTTCAGTCTAAAATCAAAAAATTGTTTTTGAAAAATGTAGGTATTACCTAGTGTTTTAAATACTACATTTTATATTAATTTATTATTTATTATAATGTTAATATTTTTAAAGTGATTTATTTTTTTATACTCTCTTCGAGGTGTCATTCCTTTGTACGCAAGACAATATATATTATATATAAATATAATATATATTGTTTCTGGTCGGGAACCTTCATCAGTTGCGCTTCCCACAATTGAATGTCCTCTCGAACACTTCTTTATGCATTTGATGCAGTTCGTTAAATTTGAAGACGCGAGATGTAAGATCGACATCTAGGATTTTCAAGAGAATCAGTACACAGAGGTTCCGAATCTGGAGCCGTTCCGTGTAATTGCTGTTCTCCCTTAACTCCTAGGACAGAATGTCACGATAAAATTTTCAGGTTACTTCACCTGTCAGAGATATTGAGTACTCTCTTCGAGGTGTCATTCCTTTGTACGCAAGACAATATATATTATATATAAATATAATATATATATTGTTTCTGGTCGGGAACCTTCATCAGTTGCGCTTCCCACAATTGAATGTCCTCTCGAACACTTCTTTATGCATTTGATGCAGTTCGTTAAATTTGAAGACGCGAGATGTAAGATCGACATCTAGGATTTTCAAGAGAATCAGTACACAGAGGTTCCGAATCTGGAGCCGTTCCGTGTAATTGCTGTTCTCCCTTAACTCCTAGGACAGAATGTCACGATAAAATTTTCAGGTTACTTCACCTGTCAGAGATATTGAGTACTCTCTTCGAGGTGTCATTCCTTTGTACGCAAGACAATATATATTATATATAAATATAATATATATTGTTTCTGGTCGGGAACCTTCATCAGTTGCGCTTCCCACAATTGAATGTCCTCTCGAACACTTCTTTATGCATTTGATGCAGTTCGTTAAATTTGAAGACGCGAGATGTAAGATCGACATCTAGGATTTTCAAGAGAATCAGTACACATATATTGTCTTGCGTACAAAGGAATGACACCTCGAAGAGAGTACTCAATATCTCTGACAGGTGAAGTAACCTGAAAATTTTATCGTGACATTCTGTCCTAGGAGTTAAGGGAGAACAGCAATTACACGGAACGGCTCCAGATTCGGAACCTCTGTGTACTGATTCTCTTGAAAATCCTAGATGTCGATCTTACATCTCGCGTCTTCAAATTTAACGAACTGCATCAAATGCATAAAGAAGTGTTCGAGAGGACATTCAATTGTGGGAAGCGCAACTGATGAAGGTTCCCGACCAGAAACAATATATATTATATTTATATATAATATATATTGTCTTGCGTACAAAGGAATGACACCTCGAAGAGAGTACTCAATATCTCTGACAGGTGAAGTAACCTGAAAATTTTATCGTGACATTCTGTCCTAGGAGTTAAGGGAGAACAGCAATTACACGGAACGGCTCCAGATTCGGAACCTCTGTGTACTGATTCTCTTGAAAATCCTAGATGTCGATCTTACATCTCGCGTCTTCAAATTTAACGAACTGCATCAAATGCATAAAGAAGTGTTCGAGAGGACATTCAATTGTGGGAAGCGCAACTGATGAAGGTTCCCGACCAGAAACAATATATATTATATTTATATATAATATATATTGTCTTGCGTACAAAGGAATGACACCTCGAAGAGAGTACTCAATATCTCTGACAGGTGAAGTAACCTGAAAATTTTATCGTGACATTCTGTCCTAGGAGTTAAGGGAGAACAGCAATTACACGGAACGGCTCCAGATTCGGAACCTCTGTGTACTGATTCTCTTGAAAATCCTAGATGTCGATCTTACATCTCGCGTCTTCAAATTTATTTTTTTATGTTAAAAATGATTACTGCATATTTGAAATTATTTAAAGGCCGAACCTTTCAATTATTTTTAGGTAGGAAATCAGTTAGTTACTGTTTTGTCTAATAAACAATTTGGTTATTATTACATGGTTCCATTTCTGTAAAATCCTGGTTTTATTACAAGGTAATTGACTTTTAACTAAAATTAACATGCCATTGACATTTTAAAGATGTGTTTTTAAAATATAAAGAAATTCAATGCAGTTACTAATTTGTTATGGTAAGTTAGTTATATACTTCTATTCTACAAAGAAATATATTTTTATTGAACATATTTTTTCTTCGAAAATGGTCAAACTATTGAGTAATTATACATGGAGGAAGCGTTACCTGCTGCTAAATCTTGTGAACACCATTTTTGACAGTTCAGCATCAAGCGTTATTGATTGTTCAGTAGTAAAATAGTCAATGTAGTAGATCAGTATTGAGTTTTCGGACAAGTAGTCGTAACTTTCCTTTTAATTATTCTGTAAGTATTTGTTGTGAATTGAATTATTTTATTACTACATTATTTTCACAATCTTCCGAAGGTGTTTTGTAACAAATTGACAATCAGTGTACAACTGAAAATATATTAAAGATTGTAGTTTTTATAAGGTTGTTGAACATATATATTTTTTTATTTTATGAAATCGATTGAAACTGCAAATGACGAAAACTTTTAGGTTACAAAGTGCAACCCCAATAAAAAACTAAAAACTGGGCGGTCAATCATTTTTCAAAATTATTTGGAATACCTAAATTTCACGCCGCCTTATTCGGTTTCTCCTCCACTGTATTCCTGATGGACATATACTTTTGACATAGGAACTTTAATAATGTTCACAATTTGATGAAATAGGGTCGAATTTCGACCACTTGGCGACCACTACTTTATACAAAACAATAAATTATATACTATACATTCGAGGTAGCAACAATTTAAACTTTTAAAGTTCTTATTCTATGTAATAGTGCATGAAATTAATTAATAATGACTAATATTTAAAAAATTATAATTTTTCTCGATTTCGAACCCGCAAACTTTGGATTTGCAGACTTGCGCTTTAGACTCTTGACCAGTTGTCTTTACGTCAATTATTTATTGAGAGGATGTAAAAGTGCTTCCCTTGAGTGGTAAACGTACTTTGTTTATAAGGATAAGAAAACGATGTAAACAAAGGACATGTTTTGCTTAATGTGCATTCTTCTCATTCTTTTTGGGTGGTATTCTTTTTAACCGACTTCCAAAAAGGAGGAGGTTATCAATTCGTCGCGTATTTTTTTGCTTTTTTTTGTATGTATGTTACCTGATATCTTCTCCTGTGGTGCACCGTTTTGAATGAATATGGTCTTGTTTAATAGAGTATATATCCGGATTGGTGAAAATTCAAATTTTGGAAAAGAATTCTATTGGTAAAGTGATAAAATTTGTGAATGAACACATGCGTGCATGGAAATCGACCAATATCCCTAATATTTTAGTTGATTTTTCGATAACTCCTTATGGATGTGTATAGTTTTTTAACGTTTAATCTATTAAGGAAGATCCTTAGGTGATCTCATATACTTTTCTGCGACGTGCAACTTGCAGTTTTGCAGAAAATCGCCGAAAATTCCAAAATTCTTATTAAAAATTTCATCGAAATGACATAACGGACATTTCCTCACAAATATTTTAATTCCAACGTAATAGTGCGGTAATTTTAGGGACTGGAAGTTTTAATTGCGAATTTGAAAATTTTCTATGTACATCTCAAGCATATAGGTGCATAGTATTTTCGGCTTCTTAAATCAATGAGTACCAAGCTCGTTTTGTTTGTATACCAGGCAAATACCTATTTAACTGCAATTTTTTCAATTTTGCGAAGACTTTTGGTTGTCACATTCTCCCGGCCTAATAGAAAATTCAGTGACAACACTTGTCAAATTTTAAACTGCTATTTGGTACGTTTATAGACAGGGTGTTTAGTTATAGCAAACAAAATCACAAAGTAAAGTGATAGAAGGAGTTGCATTTATATGAAGATTGAAATATAGGACGGACTAGAATGATAGTGGCCCGTAGACAGCCGTATGTACAGGATGGTTGGAATATAGGGTGAACTGGCCGTTTGGTGGTATAAAAATGTTGGAAAAATATGAAATTAAAATTATATAGGGTGATTAAAAAACTGTTGTATGATGTGGACATAAGCAAATCATATACAGGATGGTTGAAATATATGCTGCAGTTGAATTATATTCATACAGTGTTATTAAAAAAATATTTCTTTTATAGCCCATAAGAAGTTGCATAAAGTGTGGAGAGGAATTAATGTTACAACGGACGATAAATTAAAATGTAAAAAATGAACTAATTTATGGGCTAGCCCACAAGGAGTTATATACTATGGTTGAAATATAGGATGGATTTGAGTCCGTAAATATGGGATGGATTCTACTCCGTCCTATAGAAGGCAGCTAACAAATTTATGCTTGTCCGTGGGCAGTCGTATGTACAGGATGGTTGGTACATAGGTTCGAGTGGAATTTACTATAGTTATACAGGGTTGTCAAAAAAAGTTGAAAAAAGGTTACATGGCGTAGTCCATAAGGCATAAATATATTTTGGGCTTATTAAGTCAACGCGTACTAGTACATTTTGTTCGTAAAGATTTACCTGTCAATTTAAATGAGAAAGTATCATTGTGTAATGTTGTGGCTTTGGATGTAACCTGGTTCTGTCTATTAAGGTTATACATACAAAATAAAGAATGAAAACTACCTGAGTTCAAAAATACTAAAAAGTTGAAAATAAAACATTTAAAAAAATATATAACTGACTTCTACCTATAACTAAAAAGCTAAAACTAATTATAACAAAATACAACTCTAGCAAATAAATAACATATTCAATGTTGTTAGGTACCTACCTAGGAAGTAAAAAATATAAACATTAAAAGGTGCTCATTCTGTACAAATTAGTTACCTACCAATCTAGTATATTTTTGAAGACGGTGCCAAGCAGATCTAAAATCCTGCATTGTGTACTTATCTACTACTTCATCCAACTTGATTGTTGCTTGGCGCCGACTTCAAAAATATACTAGATTGGTAGGTAATTAATTTGTACAGAATGAGCACCTTTTAATGTTTACATTTTTTACTTCCTGGGTAGGTACCTAACAACATTGAATGTGTTATTTATTTCCTAGAGTTGTATTTTGTTATAACTATTTTTAGCTTTTTAGTTATAGGTAGAAGTCGGTTATATATATTTTTTAAATGTTTTATTAATTTCTTATGTCATGTCTCTAATTTAATATATCACAAAGAGAGAATTGGAATGTTTATTAGAAGGAAAAGCAAATTTCGTGTAGGTATTGTATATTACTTAATATACTACCTGGTCCTTGTTTTGTACATAGAGGACTGAATTGGATAGGTATTTCAGATCGAAGCAGTGTGTGGTGTCGGTCGGTCGGACGGTCGTGTCATGTTCTGTGAAAACAAATGAAATTTAAAGTTATACATTCCATTCTTTTGCTCATCTGTTTTTACATGTGTGTCAAAAGTATAGACAACTTTCGTTGTGGATCTGTGTTGTCTTCTTTCGTGTTGTTCTTGCATTGTTGTTTACGTCCTCAGGAATTCCAATAACAAAACTCCCAGATTTGTTGTGTGCGTTCGGTGGCGCTTGTGCCGCCCGGTTCTGCGCTCGGGAAATGGAATTTTCTTCGGTTTTCCCTCAGTTGCCGATGACGGGTCGCGGAGCAAGCGAGTGCCGGTCGCCTGACGGACTGAAATGTGAGAATACGCCTCACGAGTGTGCTCGGCCGTACCTGCTGCTGGATTCCCGAGGATAATTTCCACCACGAGTGGGCCAGGATAAGGAGGCTGGTGCTGCTTGATTATATCGTCTGAAATGTAAGTTCAGTGTCTGTGTATGTGTTCGGCTAGTGGCTATGCGTGTAGCCGGAGTAAAATTCTGCCCTTCAGGGTATTTGTAAGTTTCGTCTTGCGGTATGTTCAAAGCAACTTTGAGGTCGGTTTGAAAAACTAATTTCGAGGGTTTCAAGCGGAATTGTAGGCCGTTTTCAATTACAGCGTCGGTTTAATTAAATATAATGTTATGTGAGTCGGTATTACGCTATGTTAGTTATTCCTCTTGTTTATTTTATCCATTCGGCTGACTCAAGGCGCTTGTGTTTAGGTATTTAAGAATACAAGCAAACATATGTATCAAGGTTTGAGTATATCTAAGGAAAATTACCGTTTTAGCTTAATTTGTTTCTTAGTTTTGAATAATTCACAAAATCAACATTTCTACATTTATGTTAAACCAATAGAAACAACGTTGTTTATATTATGTAATGTTAAAGATAAACAGCAGTGATTGTGTATGCACCTTATCATCTATACTACTCAAATAACATAAAATAGTATCCCAATCTTATGTGACAAGTGAGAATTTTGAGTATTAATTTGTGACGTATTTTTAAGTAATTTCGAAAAGATTGTTCATATGGTCTTGAATTATTTTGCCTGTTCATTGGGTTTTCTCTTCTCAAAATTTTTTCCTACAACAGGTAAATATTTGAAAATTGTATATGTGGAACAAAGTGTAGTAAGGCAATTTCGTAAAATTGCCCGGATAACTGGCTGTCTGTACAGATATTCTTCCTCACAGTTATTCTGAGAGAAAGAGGTGTCTACAAAATAATGAACCAGTATCCCTGTATGTAAGTAATGTTTTGTATATTGTGTTATACTTATCTGTGCGTGGAGACGTTTCAACTCCGAGTCTGGAGTCGTTATCAATCGTTTAGTGTTGTATTTCCAGTTTTTTTTTTAAATTTCGCTTTGATATTGATTTTGTTGTTTCTCAAAAAATTTGACAGTAACAATTTGTCTTTGATTTATCCCAGTCAATCCTATGGCTGCCGGTGCTGGTTAATATGATTGGCCAAATTTGATATGTCCACATGTCTTCTCGAAATGTTATGTTGATGTTCTTTTTTCTTTACTACTAATAAAGGTCTTGAAGTTTCACCGGTATAAGAATGGGCACAGTCACATAAAACACTATACACACAATTTTTGGAATTCTGACTTGCTTTATACGGTTTGGTATGTTTGAGGATAGAGCGCAATGTTTGTTTGTTTTAAAAACTGATTTAGCGCTGTTTTTAAAACAAATAATATATAGCGCTCTGTTCTCACACATATAAAACCATTTGACGAAATTGTGTGTACAGTACTGTATGTGACTGTAGCCATAGTTATACCAGTGAAACTTCAAGACCTTTTGAAGTAAGGAAAAAAGAACATCAATAAGACATTTTGAGAAAACATGTGAGACAAATCATGTATTAACCAGCACCGGTAGCCATAGGATAGACTGGCATAAAACAAAGGTTTTGCTGAAAGAGGAAAATTTAAAAAAGAGAAAAAACTTAAGGAAGCCAGCTGTATAATGATAAACAACATTTGGACTGGAAAACTATTGCTAACAGAGCAGAAAAGCGGTACCCTAAGTGTCAAGTGATCGCCAAAATCCGCCAGTAATCCCGGCAATTTTACGAAATTGCATTAATACACTTTGATTTTCATATACAATTTTCAAATAATTATCTGTTGGAGGAAAACATTTTAAGGAGGGAAAATTCGTATTTTTTAGCTTGGTTGTGCATATATGTTCGCCAGTTTTCTGAACAACGCTTACAGTTTAGACTGCATTCTATTAAGGTAGATCCATTAAATTTTGTAAAGAATGTCAATGAATTAACTGTGCTATTTGCTAGAAAGCTGAAGTTAGCACCGCAATTTTTTGAATTTAGTTGTGCCCCTTGGTAATGGAAAATTATTTCCAAAAATATCTTTTTTAGAGCGGGTAAGAACGACTGTGAAGTTAGCACCGCAAGGTTTGAAATTCAGTGCATAATATTCAATCGAAATTTACAAAGAAGCAAAATTTTTACCGCCCTCTAATACGGAAAGTAGGAAACTCATGACCTACAATTTTGCTTTATGGATATTTTCCAAGAATTTTTTTTTCAAAATAGGAAAAAAGGCTGAAACTCGTAAATATGTAAATATTAAAAAAAAATCAATCTCTTGTAGAGCTTTGATAGTCAAAATCATTTCAAACTCTCTCAAATATTTCTCAATTTAAAGTGAACTGTGAAGAAGTTCCTGGACAATATTTAGGCTACTTGTCTAAGTTTTTTTTTGATTTGAATGAACTCTTTTTGCCTTATAACATATTTTCTGCAGCATTTCACTAATGTTTCTTGTCTTTTGCTTTTGTTTTTGTTTGAAAATTTGCAAACCAGGAACTTGCAGTCAAATATTGTGTTTTAATTTTTCCTCAGTTTTTGATTCATCTCCCTTAACTGAACTATAGTCTATTTAAAAATAAATAATAGCATGATTTGTCAGTGGGATAGCGGTTTCTAAAATAAAATGTTTCTTTTACCAAAACGAACCTGCCATATCCTTATGGCAAATGTCTTTCGGTCCAATTAGCTGAATATATAGTATGATGTTGATTATGATATGTAGAACAAAAGTTCTCATGGGTACCAAATTAAAAATTGTTTCGTTCTTAATATATGAGAGGTTACAGTGCTGTTGTCCGACTAACACTGGATAATATACAGTGCGGAATAAATTCGATAACGAATAAAGGAGGGCTTGTAGGGAAAAACGCTTGGACACGTCGATTTGTATTTTCAAATGCGCATTTAAAAAAAATATATAGAGTGTGTCATGTGACACTGGTCAAAACCAACTTTCTTATTTTAAATACAAGCTCCTGTATATTATTTATTTTTTGGATTCTCCAGATAATTCTAGACATAATGCATGTACAACGTCCTACACCTATCTTCAACTGTTTCGGAAATATTAAGTGTTTTCAGATTTATTACCAAAATTAACATTAAATTATTTCTTTTCACAAATTACTAAACAATTAATTACACTCAATACTTAATTCCCATTTATTTCTTGATATTGAGATAGTAAGCAAAAATCATTCCTGCGTTCCTTTTACTGATTTGAAAACAAAACAGTTTTGTTTATTTTCGTCAAAACTCATCTTGTTGTCTGCCTGCACGACATTCGTGATCAGTGTCAGTGCTATTGTCGTTTGAATTTCGTACGTAATAATATCAGAAAAATGGTTCATTTAACAGAAATGCACAAAATAACCATTCTACAAATGATTGGTTATGGAGATAATAACAAACGGATATAAGTGGAACTTTCTCACTTATTTCCAGAAAATTTTCCAAATTTGCCGCCTGTATCTCAAGATTCCCAAGGAGCAATTAGCAAAATAGAAAGGCAGTTTCGCGAGCTTGGTCATGTAAAAAAAGGAGCTGCCAATGCTCTAAGTGATAATACCAAATTGGATATTATGCTTGAGTTTCAAAACTCATATAATTCTGGTCGATAAGCAGCTCCATTGTTCATCCTTAGCCACAGATCAATTTTTCGGTATATAAAAGGAAAGCTTAATGCATCCCTATAAAATGATGCCGACTCAGGAGCTCAGGGAAGACGATTTCGATAGGAGAACATATTTCTGTGAACAAATGATGGTAAGGTTAGGTAACAATCTAATCCAAATAGAAGATAGTTTGTTTTTTGATGAGAGCACATTTACACCTCACGGTCATCGTCAAAATTATCACATTTTTGACGAATGCGCTATCTTATATCAAAGTCGTACCTATGAACGCCACATACAAATTCTAAAGACAACTCTTTCAAGTTCTTCCAACTTCAAAGCTGTAATACATGATTTTTAGAATTTTTTGGGCCACCTGTAAATATAGAAACAACCAATTTTTCTTATATCAACTTAAATGTCATATATCATACTTTCATTTTGCATTTTATTTTCCAATACATGTTTAAAGCCATTGAAAACCAGGTCAGAATAGACCTGAAAACGTTTGGTTTTTCCCTGCAGAACACATACAAATAATTCCAGTACCTATATTACAGTTTTATAACTGTCTTTTTGTTACAAACTAAAGGTATTCTTGCGATAAATACTTATGCCGTAAAAATCCTAGGCCTTAGCATAATCTATCGCAAAAAAGCCCTTAAGCAACTTTTATTCGCCAATATTTCCATGAATGTGTCTAAGAATCATGAAATTTACACAAAAACCCTTCAATTTCCAACGAAGACGTGTCGTTATGTGATTGATTGATTTCCCGCAGAACCTTCGTTCTCTTTCATCTTCAGATGTTCCGGATCAAAGCTGAATAATAGTAATTCAACGTTTTGTGTTATATCATTCGTTTATTGTGCCCAAAATTCAAAATCGGGAGCACTTACGATATAATTTCCAAGTTTTCATTGGACGCGAACTTAGTTTCAAATATTATTGATTTATTTGAAACATGTGTGAATGAGGTATCGAAATAAGAAATCCGTGATAGTTTGAAAATTTATATTTACTTCCTTATACATATTTAATTTGGAGAGGAAAACTGGTGTATTTGTCGTCATATTACATTTAGGCAATAAAATCAGAAATAAAAGTTTAAATTTATTCTTTGATTTAGCTATTAATTATAATGATAAGAATACAGTGTTATATATTTTTTATTACAAGTTAAATTTTAGTCTTCTCTTAATGATATACTCAGACATTTTTGTTGCAACAACCCTTAAAGATGGAGCCTCTTTTACCTGAGCTGGAATACCCTCACGCATAAGTTTGTTGATCAATAAACTTTTGTTCGTAAAGTTTATATTGAATTCCTTCCTTTTGATTACCATTTTGTAAATAAGAACCATGCTGCCCTTTTAATATTTTTCTGTACAGTCGACTAATTTAATTTGTGTAGCATGGTTTCAATTGAAGTATACCTGTTAGAATCAAGTACCACTTGCATTTATTTGTTTTGGAATATTTGCAACTTTGCATATGCTCTTTAGGATTTGATATTATCAGAGAAATACAGTAGTTAAATTGTGGTTTACTATCAAATTTTGCACTAATAATTTTGAGCACTAGACAGTCGGAGGGTCAATGATTACTGCAAGATATCTAAATTCGTTAACTACTTCAATTTGTTCATCTTTTATATAGTTTTTAAATTTTCATGTCAGAGGTGTTAACATATTTGTATTCGTTTCAATTATCATATATTTGTTTTTCTCTACAATTAACTTCATAAAACAACCTACAAAAGTGTTGATTTCGTGAAAATTATAGTGAAATCAATCAATCTGAGGCTAGAATTACTTTTTGACTCATCAGACGTAAAGCAAATCACTGAAGAATCTTCAGAAAAATATTTTGTTCGATACAGTTAAAAAAATATTATATTAAGTCCATAAGCAGTTGCTTATGGATATACAGGGTGATTTGTAGAAGGTTTGCTAAACATGCATGTTATGTAGACTTATGTGTTTTGTTTTTTTCTCAATCCATTTTTTTTCTTAATTACAACTACAAAAAAAAAATAAAACATACATCATGTTGCGATAATTCGTTATAAATTTTGTTCAAACCGGCTTCCACCGCTACGGATCTAATCGCTACACCTTTTTCTGACCGCTACAGTCGTAGTCTCTAGTCGCATCTCAGCCGCATTGTTTCAGAAGCAACATTCATTCTTTCTCTTAACTGCTCTTTGGTTTCTATTTCACTTTCATAAACGAGTTGCTTGGCCCATCCACATACAAAAAAAACAAAGAGAGTCAGCTTTGTGGACCTTGGAGGCCAGACTATAGAACCAGCGCTTTCAATCCACGCGTTTCGGAATGAATTGTCCAGAGCTCTCTGACAGTTCGCCTATAACGTGTGTAGAGCCAACTTTTTTGAATATTGGTGATCTGTCTTCCAATGGGATTTCCTGTAATAAGATCTGTTAATCTTCATTAAAAATTCAAGTCATTTACTAGATAAAATAAAAACAAAAGGAAAGAATCAACGTTGCGTTCCAAACAATGCGGGATGATTGATCTTATTAGATGAAATCCCATTGAAAGACAGTCCAATCATGTTAAAAAAAGATGGTTGTCCAGCACATTATAGGCGAACTGTCAGAGAGCTCCTGGACAATTCATTCCTAAACACGTTTACTCAGAGAGCTGGCCCAATACTCTGGCCTTCATAAACCCCAGACCTGACTCCCTTTGATTTTTTGTTTAGTGGCGGGGCAAGCAACTCGTTTATGAGAGAGAAATAGTAACCTAGGAGCAGTTATGAGAAATAATAAATGTTGCTTTTGAAATAATGTGGCATGAGATGCTACTAGAGATTACAACTGTAGCAGTCAGGAAAAGTTGTCGCGATTGCATCCGTAGCGATGCTGCTTGATGTATGTTTTATTTTTACTAGTTCTATCCGTGTAACAATTTCAAATTTTATTATGATTCTAAATAGTTTCCAATCTGTGTGATATATCGCTGGTAATGGGTTGAAGTAGAGGCGTTTTTGTAGGCATTCGACGTTCTCGATGTGCTCCTTTTTTTGTAATGTGGTGAAATGTTTAACTAAATGACTTTTTCATGGAACCTCCCCATTTGTGAACTCATATAATTTTTTAACCAATTATTTGTGTCAAATATCGAATGCAGAGGAGCAAACAAACATCATAGATTAGATTTAAGTTTATTTGGTGAAGAGTGAAAAATAAAAAAGTAACAAAAATTTATACGAAAAAATCTGGGCATTATAAAAAAAAACAAACAAAAACCGTAAGTTATCTAGTTGTTATATGGCGAGCTTTCTACAAAACACCCTGTATAGTGAGCTCATAAAGTATGGCATACACTAATTTTCTAAATAATTATGAATGTAAATGAACAATCATGAAACATGTCAATTTTTATATATTACTAGCGGACCCGACAGCCGCTGTCCTGTCCCATGTAAACTTTTAAAAATTAGCTGCAACAATATAATCTGAGCGCCATCTATCAGACGTAACTGAAACTTAAGCACACTCTTGAATATTTGACATAGCGACTACAGCGCAGTCTGCCGGATCCTATGTAAGTTGTGCTAACATCAACAACAATTTTTAAATAAATAATTTAACTAAAAAAACAATATCTAGTTGACCGTATTGTGAATCTAAATCATCCTCAAACCCCCTGGAATACACAAAAAATTTCATCAAAATCGGTCCAGCCGTTTAGGAGGAGTTCAATGACTAACACACGTACAGAAGATTTATATATATATAAAGATGAAACTGGAAATGAGTAGACCTATCCAGCGGTTTTTATAGGTTTTATAGATTTAGATACCCACGCACATCTATGCTGAAGTGTGCTGGGGCACCATCAGGCATGCAATACTGGTTCGCACAGGTAAATCTTCCAGTAGAGGAGGCAATTCTTCTGGTAAAAAAATGAAAATATGATTCACAAGTGAATTTTAGAGGCAGGAAATGTGAACCAATTTAATGTTCACCGACAATTTGTATCCAAATGTTAACTGAAAACTTATATTTTTGTCTAGATTCTGTTCTTGATGTGGATTATCTTCAGCCCATACACGGCTGTTATGAAAGTTTTGAATGCATCTCTTAAGAAACTATCTTTGTTCGAAAAAAGAGTTTTTGAACAAAAAGGGAAGATCGGTATTCTTTCGGTGAAACGATTGGAAATATATTATTCTCGAATCGAAATTTATTGTTTAGAGAGCTTGAACCCTCTGTATAAGTTAATAAAGTTTTTCTTTAAATTTAGTTGACAAAAATAATAGGGATGGTCTATTTCAAACCGTTTCACTTTTTTTAAAAAAGTGAAAAAATCTCCAGATCATATATTTTCATAGAGGTAAAACTCTTTTCGATATTCTACTATTTTTCGTTTTTAAGATAAAAAATGAAATAAATATTTCTTTGACATCTTTGAATCGCGATATCTCCCTGATGATTGACTTTGACCCTCAATAAGAAATGAGTTTTTGCAAGAACCAACTTAAAAAAAAACTAAAGTAATTTTTCTGTAACAACTAACTACTTAATTATTATTCAGCTTAATGAGGTTAAGAACTTTTTTCTTTAAACGGTTGTATTTAGCTTGGCCTGTTTATTTATTTGTTTGATTGGGTCCAATCTAGCTATTAAAATGTCACCTCCTTCCTTTTGACAGATTGTTCTGATATTTGGCGCACATATTTAGTTCTGATGACATTACAATTTGCTTTGATGCAAGCATGGATCTCCCACCCAAGTAACGATTTTGTATCGTGTAGCGTTAGGGTGGTTAATAATGATACGTCATGAGGGTCGTAAACTAGGTAAAAGGTTAAAACGTGCCAAGGACTGTGTGGCATTGGGATTAATAAAAATGATACCATATGATATGATTAGCGATTTCTCCTCAAGACTTGGGCGCATCTTGTTGTATATAGCATTACCCCTCCAATGGACCTGTGTGGGGGTCGACCCCTACCAACGACCTATTTTAAGGGTCTACTTCACTGATTAGCAAACACTGCTGTTTGAATTTGTTTCGAAACAAAGGGGGTCGAATTTATTAAATAAAAGTAAAGGACCAGCTAAGTGACCCAACAAGAAATACAGATAATTTGAATTTAGCTAATATAATAGAAGATAAACAAGACTGCAGGCTTACCTGTGGAACTAGGAAGCACAAGTAATGTTGTCCAATATTGACGTATCGGCCTCAGTTTCGTCATACTATCAGTTGGGATTGAGCTTGGAAGAGAGGCGGACACCTCATTCTCCCTAAAGCCATATAATATCCAGCAAAGTTTAATTATGGGACGGCTGCAAGAAGGATGTTGCCTTTAATTTTGTCATGGGCTTCAACTGTCCCCAAAATGCAAGGCAGCACTGTAACCACGCAGTTATATATTTAGGCTCGGAATAGATTGAAGAAAGACAGGAGCCGGGTATAGTTTTCGGAAGGATTATTTATTGAGGAGTGAGATGGCAACAAATTGTCAGGGAACAAACTTTGTAATAATGAGGCATTCAACTAATTATATAGAATGAGGGGTATAATTTAATAAAATAAAGAACTATAAAGTTGAAAATAAATTAAGTAAAAAGACATTTAAGTTAAAAGATTTTATTTAAACTTTAGACAATATTGATGTTAATAATGTACTAAAAGCTAGAAAATAATTCGGTAGGTCCCAGGTACCACTCATGGCACCACTCTCTTCATCAACCTAGGACATTAATCATACAATAAAATAAGATTGTTGGGCGCCTGAAATTTCTAAGTCAACTGCTATATCGCTATAAATGCTATTTACCTACATTTTTAGTCAGGTTACGTTACGCCCAACGATTTTATTTTTTAGGGCCTCGTATATACAATATACGGATACTCTTATAATATCACTCCGGATTTCTGCCTCTGTCACATCACAGCAATTGTCTCCTAAACTACTGGACGGAAGAGGTTGAAATTTGGTATCAATGTATAGTTTGGTGACCCGATCAGGAGTACATATCGCAAAAGAAGAAATTTTGATTTTAGGGTTACTTCTGGGGGGAAAAACTAAAAAAATCGACCGTTCCCTCCCTGATCTCCGAAACTACTCTGCCTAAAATTTAAAAAAAATAGGAAATATTGAACTTTGCCCGAACTTTACAGGAAAAATAAGGAGAAATCATTAGTATTACTTTTGGGGGACAAATTATAAAATTAAATGAAAATTTAAAAATTAAAATTTTTTTAAAACGCATCATGTAATACATAAAATGAGGAACATAAATATATTTTTTTCAAATTTAAAAAAATAATTTAAAAGATATTAACGAAAATATAACAAAATTTACCCATTCCACCCCCCTTATATCCGAAACTATAAAACGTAAAATTTTGAAAAAAATTAGAGGTATAGAGTCTGACCTGAAGTTTAGTGAAAAAATAAGGGGAAATCTCTACTTTTAATTTTGTGGTGCAAATTACAGAATTAAATGGAAAATATAAAATTAAAATTGTTTCTAATGCATCATGTTATATATCACATGAAAGGGCTCATTATGACGAAAACAAATATATATTTTTTTAATTTTTAAAATAAATTAATTAAAAGATATTAACAAAAATGTAAAAAAATTACACATCCCCCCTCTATCTCTGAAACCATAAGCTGTAAAATTTTGAAACAAATAGAGGTATAGCGCTGGAAAAATAAGGAGAAACTTCTAGTATTCATTTTCGGGGGCAAATTATAGAATTAAGTGGAAAATAAAAAAATAAACTTGTCTTTATCGGATCATATAATATATCAAATCACAGGGCTCATTATGACTAATACAAATATATATATATATATATATATATATATATATATATATATTTTAAATTTGTTAAAAATAAATATAATAAAATATATTAAAAATAATATTAAAAAAAATTACCCATTCCCCCCTTTATTCCCCAAACTATAAGACATATTTTTTTTATTTACAGGAAAAATATGAAGAAATCTTTAATATTAATATTGGGCGCTAAATTATAGAATTAAACGGAAAATAAAAATTATTTTTTTAGCGCATCATGAAGGGGCTCATTATGAGGAATACAAATATATATTTTTCATATTTTTAAAATTAATTGTTTACAAGATATTAACATAAAGATATAAAAAATTCTCATTTCTCGCTTTATTTAAGAAACCATACTACCTAAAATTTTGAAAATAATTGGGAGTACTGAGGCTCACTTGAAATTTATAGGAAAAAATATTAGAAAACCTCCATAGTAATTTTAGGGACAAAATATACAATTAAATGGAAAATAAAGATTCAATGTTCAAACGCATCATGTAATATATCAAATAAAAGGCTCATTATGTGAATTGCAAATGTATCATATTTTTAAATCATTGGTTTAAAAGATATTAGCAAAAATATTAAACATGGACTTAATTCCCATTTTAGAAAGTACACTATTTATATTTTGAAAAATATATTTTATTTATATTTTTAAATAATTTTCATAACATATTTAATAATTTATAATTTAAAACTTGACCTATTTTGCCCTTTATCTTCCAATCTATAGAGCCTCAAAATTCAGACAGTAGATTATAAAAGGCTTCCCTGAAAGTTTATTAGTAAAATAAAACTCTATTGTTAATTTTTGGGGGCCAAATTAGAAAACTAAATACATATGTGTTCTTATAAAAATCAAGCGAATCTTGAAGGTGGTACGGAACTCTTAGTATGCGAGTCCAACTCGCACTTGACCAAATTATTTGTTTAATTAATGCCCTAGTTTCATGAGAAGAGTGGTGTGATGAGTGAGACCTAGGACCTACAGCATTATTTTTAGCCTTTAATACATTGTTAACATCAATATTTTCACCTCGAAGCGAGTATTCAATATCTGTGACAGGTGAAGTTAACCTGAAAATTTCATCGTGACATTCTAACCTAGGAGTTACGGTTAACAGCAATTACATGGAACGGCTCCAGATTCGGAACCTCTATGTGCTAGTTTCCCCGAAAATCCTAGATGTCGGTCTTTACATCTCGCGTCTTCAAATTTAACGAAATGTATCAAATACATAAAGAAGTGTTCGAGAGGACATTCAAATGTGGGAAGCGCAACTGATGAAGGTTCCCTAACCAGAAACAATATATATTATATATATTGTCTTCCGTACAAAAAAATGCCACCTCGAAGAGAGTAAAACCGTTTAACTTAAAAATTTTTTTACAAAATTTATTATGCAATTCCAGTTAACTGTTTTATTTAATTTAGTTAAAGTAGGTGTATAATTTAGCTAGGACTTGATAATTACATAAAAAATTAATAATAGTACACGATAAAACAAAATATCTTATTACATTAAACAAAACAGCAAATGGTATTGCTGTAGTAATATTCGCGGTGTTTATAATACGAACTTTCCTAGAAAATTGAATCTTTCACATTCATTGGCAGGGCTAAATTCCCCACAGGTTTTAAATAATATATGAACGAATGCTGCTAATAAACCTACTTTGAAAATATTCCATATTTTATGTCGTTCGAGCTTGAAAATTCCAACTCTAAATTATAATTCTCGAAAGATTTCTTTCATTAAAAACATCTCAGAGGAGTGCCAGTGTAACTTCGTGGAGAATATTAGCTATGTGCTTTGAATAGTAAGAAAGGTGAATACAGTGCAAAGCACTTTAGCTATATTATATTTTCAGGGTACGGGAGTTGTCACTTATGATCTGGAGGAGTAGGCAGTTTTTTTTGTGAAAGAGAAACTCAATAAGGTGTTTTTGTTCAGTCATGCATGTCTGCCTGTCTGTAATGTTAAATGTGGGGTTAAGGGGCGGCCTATAGTCAATATTTTCAATGCGAAACGATAATTTTGAGATATCCAGTCAAAACACTTTGATACAATTAGTTTAGTATATTGCTTTTATTTGAAAATTCGATTGTGGATTCCGTTTTATTAATAAATTTTCCCTACATTGACCCTAACATATCATTTGCAGTAGAAACAGTACAAGATTGTAATCTAAACTTTTTAGATCTCACCGTAACATATGTATAAGATTTAATATATACAGAAAATCTACATTTACAGATACCACAATTCATTGCTCATCTTTTACTCCAGTATCTCACAAAGTATCTAAGTACAGAAACATGATTCATAGAGTATTTTAATTATTCATTTATCAAAAGACGACCTTAAAAAAGAATTAAATACAATTTGTATAATAGCACAAAACAACAATCTTAAACTGATCTTAATAAGTTCATTTTGCTTAAAGAGCTTCAATCAACATATCAAAGTATGTATCTCTTTATTAAGAATACAGAGCCAGTAAAATAACCGACTTAAATAAATAAAGAAATACAACTCTAGAAGTAAATAACACATTCAATGTTCTTAGGTATCTACAGACAAAGTAAAAAATTTAAACATTAAAAGGAGCTCATTCTGTACAAATTAATGACCTACCTATCTAGTATATTGTTACGAAATTTACCCAAAGTCGACCCTGTTTCATTTCAGTACGACAACAATCGCTTTGAGATAAAAAATGCTTCTCGAAAAGACTCGGCACCTGTAGGAGTGATGATGATTTTTGCGACTATTTTCTATGCTGGTTTTATAAAGGAAGCAGGCCACGATCCCCAGTTCGGTTGGTGGAGCGAAGAGCTTGTATGCAAAATTGTTATTGTGATATTTGAATCAGCTGTTGTATATTCGATGTAAATAAAGTTCTAGAAAAGTGAAAGTGAGTATTAGTTATAATTTTAAATTGAACCCACGGACATACCAATCTAGAATATTTTGAAGTCGGTACCAAGCAACAATCAAGTTTGCTGAGATTGTAGAAAAGTACGCACTGCAGGATTTTAGATTTGCTTGGCACCGACTTCAAAAATATACTAGATTGGTGGGTAATTAATTTGTACAGAGTGAACACCTTTTAATGTTTAAATTTTTTACTTTGTTTGTAGATACCTAAAAACATTGAATGTGTTATTTAATGTCTAGAGTTGTATTTCTTTATAATTATTTTCAATTTTGAGTTATACTTGGAAGTCGGTTATATATTTTTTAAAAATGTTTTATTTTCAACTTTTTATTTTTTTTGAACTCGGTTAGTTTTTGATTCATTTTCATTTAAATTGAAAAGTAAAAGTTTACGAATAAAATTAACTGGTACGCGTTGACTTAAGCCAAAAACATGTTTATCTCTAACCCGGCAGACGTTGTCTTGTCCAAACGTTTTATAAAGATTGTAATTATTTGTTTTGACGATATTATATCAAAGAAATCATATTAAAATACCACCTTACCCCGTCACGCGTACAGTTAATACAACTTAACTTCTGAATAGTATTTGAAAATACCTAAAATACTTTAAGCTTTAATGTGTTAAATATAAATTTAAAACTGTTACTTAATGGTAAGAACGACAATTTTAGTAGCCGACATTTGCTCTGTAAACTAATTGTTTCGAAGACGAAATAAATTAGTTTAATTTTACTTCTCTTTTATTAAAATACATTGTAATAATTCCACTTCAGAATGTATTCCAGTTACACTGTTTACTACCTCATAGGTATCACATTATTATAACAATAACAATTATTGTTCTCCCCCCTATTTTTCACTATCATGTATTCATCGACCAAACTTTATATATTTTTTCAAACATTTTTCGACTAGTAAACGTCCACTCCATCCTATATTCTAACTATCCTGTACATAAGGCTGCCTATGGGCCACCATAATTTTTTTAACTGCTTTCTGTAACTATCATCCTACTCCGTAAAGGATATGATGGTTGAAACATATTCAATCATTATATATATGCAACTCCTTTTGTGCAGCCCTACAAATAATTCATTTCTCTAACGTTTTTTATTATAACCCAGTATAGGAATATCTCCTCTCCGCCCTATACTGCAACTTAGGCTACGCAATAAAGCATTTTTAAATCACATTGTATAATTTTCTACTTATTGCCACCCATTATAACTTTTTTAATAACTCTGTATAACTGTAATTTCATTCCAACCCATATTCTAAGCAACTTGGAAATACAACTGCTACCTTATAGGTATAACTTTCTTTTAACATTTTTTAACCAACCTGTTGAACAACTATTCTACTTCGCCCTATAATTTCACTATCATATATATTCAACTACTGATGGCTACCTTATATAATTATTTTTTCTGTATGTATGTATATGTATACCTTGTGTTAGTCAATCACAACAGTCTAATAACACTTCCGAAACCTCCATATTAAATTGAACTTTTAATATTAGGACTTACTGCTCTGACCTTACCGTGAAGAACAAACACTTCTCAAAAAGTTCACTGAGTAATCGAATCGGAATTAAAATTTGCACTAAGAAGTGATAAATTTTAGTTATTTTATATACCGGTATAATTCCCACCGATGCATTTGTGTTATTGTTATAGCTTTTATCACTTTACTTTGTGGTTTTGTTTGCTATAACTAAACTCCCTGTGTATTATCGCTCCAAATAGCAGTTTAGAGCTTTACATGTGTTGTCAATGAATTTCTATTAGGCCGGGAGTAGGTGACACCAAAAGCAGCGTCCTCGCAAAATTGAATTTTTTATATTTAAATCGGTATTTGCTAATAAGGTTGGTGTTATCTGCTTGGGATTTACATAGAAAATTTTCAAATTAGCAATTAAAACTTCCATTGCCTGCAATTCCCGTACTATTACGTTGGAATTAAATTATTTATGAGAAAATGTCAATTACATCACTTCGATGGAATTTTTTGATAAGAATATTGGATTTTTCGGCGATTTTCTGCAAAACTCCATGTTGCACGATGCCGGAGTATATGAGACCACCTAGGGATCTTCTATAATAGTTTACTCTTTAAATAACTGCACACATTGATCAGAGGTTTTAGAAAAATAGACGAATATGTTGGGGATATTGGTCGATTTCCATGCGCGCATATGTTCATTCACAAATTTAATCACTTTACCAGTAGAACCTGCAACACCCAGGAAGAGATGTTTAAATTTAATATTGTTTTAGTGCAACATAGATGCTATATTAAGGAAAAAATGATTAAAATTTGGTAAAGTTCGGTGAATGGTTTTTCATCAAATAATATTGTAATCGTTTTTTGCCTTTTTTAAAATGTACCAACTAATAAACTGTTTCATGTCTAGAGTTTATGTAATATGTATGCCGAATGTATCACCAGCTAAGTAAAAGGGGTCGAATTATTTGTTTACTGGAAGCTGGCGTTTAGAGACCCATTTTCAACAACTCTAAATTTGGCTGATGAGTGGCAAGGAGAATAAGGTCATCTTGTAAATGTCTGAATGGTTTACCGCAGTATGAGGTCGTTTGGACTGCAGTATTACCGACGCCATCCTGTGCTATCTCTGACCTCTGTGCATCGACGGGAACGAGTACTGTGATGCAAAGAACGACAACATTGGAATGTGGAATGGCATCAGGTCGTCTTCTCTGATGAATCTCGATTCTTCTTGGGAGGACATGATGGCTGAAGAAGGGTTAGAGGACCTTTAGTCTTTGTTCAAAGCAACATGACAGGGCTACGTTATCTTCAGGAAGTAGTGAAGCCGTATATCCTCCCTTATTAAATATCTTTATTTAATCAAATAATTACAAGTTTAAAAGTCATGTCAGCCGAGTTATTTCCCGGGCTGTTAGGGTTACAAGTTTCTTTCGGCACCCATTATGACTGGGGCAAAGGGTTACCTAACTAGATCTTAATTACTCTAATCTTAAATATAGGGACAGTAGTACATTAAATAAAAACATAATAAAGGTGAATAATCTAAAACCACATACAGTCATTAAAAAAAAACGATAATCTAGAAGATACAATAAATAACAAATGAACAATTAAATCTATATATAAATAGGCAAAGACCGAATTGCTTTATTTTTGTTTTGTTTAGTAACTACTGGCGATCTTCAGTTCAGAATGCTAATATTAATTATATATTAGTTCATTAAATAAAATAACATAAAAAATTCTTTATTTACGTCCATTCTGTCAATGTCAAACAAATTATACTGACAATAGTGACTTTGAGTAATTATATATGAAGGGAGCGAGCGTTAGATGCTGTTATATTCTTAGAGAATGTATTTCTGGAGGTAGCATGCAATACACAAATGAGAGGGCAATAGAGAGAGTAAGAGGCTATCTTACTCGATTGAGAGGTGCAGCCAATGAACTACATACTGCACATAGCTCTTTGGTTGCAGCTCTTATTCGAGTGAAATAGCTTTTTGCCCTTTCTTTCTAGCCTCGGCACGATATTTGTGCATTGCTAGCTACCCCTATGAAGTACAAGCTCTATGATTAGATTAGTTGACAGAGACAGGCTAACGGTCTTTCAGACTATCAAGCGACGATTATCCTGGATAGTTCAGCATAAAGCGTTGTTATTGTTTACTGGTAAAATAGTCAATAATTGATCAGTATTGGTTTTTCGGATGCGTTGCAGTAACTTTCATACTAAATATTCTGTTTTTAATGTGAATTTAATTATTTGATTAATATATTATTATCACAATCTTCCCGAAGGTGTTGTGTAAAAAATAGTCAGTCAGCGGACAATAGAGAATGTATTAAATATTAAAGTTCTTATAGGGTTGTTGGTCATCTCTTTTCTTTAATATTCATGAACTAGATTGTAACACCAAATAACGAAAACTTTTAGGTTGCAAAGAATAATCTTTCAATTATTATATCGAACATTTTGCCAGGAGCGGTTCCTGCCAAAACTTTGGGGGTCATTCATTTGTCAAAAATCTTTCAAATACCGATATTTGATTAAATTTTTATTTTTTTTTATATATCAATAGATTAGTCAATACGAGTGAACGATATTGGTCGTTACATCTACTTCTCCGATTTCTCTACAACTTTATTTCTTATAAAAATATACTTTTTACAATTTCATGAAATAGGGTGGAATTTCGACCACTGGGCGACCACTAGTAATAATTAATGAGATATTGACAAACCACACATATATAAAACAATTGGCGTTAAACGGATAATACACAGACAAATATATAAAACTATTTAACGGAATAATCAGTATTATAATCGCTATCCTCCCTAATGCCAAAGCGCCAGAGAATGGATCGTCCGCACCGGTTGAGTGAAATTCATTTAGAATATCCTTATGACGGAATGGGAACTTGAGATGTAAATCAGATCGGATAATGAGTAGAGAAATGAAATTAGATGAGCGGCAATTGAGAGGGCAAAGGGGTGAGTGTCAATTATTAATTGTATAGTAGAAAATAAAATCAGCTCAAGGAGCCCATATTTCAACAAGATAATTCTCGGCCTCATGTTGCTCGAGTTAGTTTTTTTGACTCTGTTGCCATAGCCGCCCATAGAACTTGTTTGGGGTTTGATGGGTAGAAGGTATTTTATTAAACTTTTAACCATTTACTAGTAATTAGTGTTTAGTAATTGGACAAAGATAATATTTTGTAGGTAAAATTGTTGAGATTTTTTGTTTACTTTAATGAGTTATATACACAGCAGAAGTTTGAAACCCTATTTTAGAAACACCCTGTAGAAACAGGTATTTGGTATATTGTGTAATACTTATCTGTGTTTAGAGAGGTTTAAACTCTAACTCTGAAGTTTTTTTCGATAGCTGTGTGTTTTTGTTGGGGGTTTATTGTTAAATTATCGCTTAGATACATTTTTTCTTGTTTTTAAAAAAACTTTGACAGTGACAATTTGTCTAGTTGAGCTGGTTGCCGATCTCTTCATACTTTGGGTACCGTTTTTTTGCTCTTCCATCAATACATTTCTCTAGTTCATATCAGATCAGTTGAAGATGCCCCGATTTTCTTTCTCTTATAACAATTTTCCTCTTTCAACAAGATTTTTGTTTCAGCACAGTCTACCGTATAGCTGCCGGTGTTGGACTTCTGTATGTTGAGTCAATCGAATATCAGTTGATTCACTACTTTGCTGTCTACTGAACTCTACTGCTGCTGTACGTCCGCATTTATGTGCTCTCGCGTTTACTCTCGGATGTTCCCGAAGTAATCCTGTCTCTATAGACTCGGACTGGAGCTGTTCGGTACTTTTTTCACCATCTGTTTTTTTCGGATACATAATTTTTGTTACATATGAGCATCTACACTTTTTATATCAACCATGCTATAAACCATTCTTGATATGTAACTACGAGTCATTTTATTGCCCATCCGGTAAATTCTTACTGAGTATTCAGCTCTTTTTATTCAACTATTTACTTAACATATTGGGCTTCCAGGATAATTGGGGTCGCTGAGGTCAATATCTTCACGATGGAAATCCCTCAGGAAATTGCTCCTTCTCGTGTTATAACTAAATAGAGCCATCATGTTTCAATTTTCGCTTTTTATTTATGCCAGCAGCACATCCTGATCTCATTACCTACTTTTCAGAAAGCATTTTTATGAGTTGAAGAGTTTCATTTAAATAAACATCAAGAACACAAATTGTACAAATTTGTATTCCCGTTTCGCCGGTTATATTATTAAAGTTTTACGACCAAATTAAACGGCAACTAATAACGAAAATACAGTTTTCTGTCTTCTGAGAACATTCGGGCATAGTCGAAGCTGGAATTTGAATTAAATCGCTCGCTCTAAATTTGAGCATGATGAGCACTTGTTACGTTTGTGAAGTAGAGGTACACGTTTAATCAACTAAGTAAATAACGGAATTCTTGAGGGAAATATATTTGTTGGGTAAATAGGCTCTCCTATTAGTTATAATATAAAGTATTGCGTATATTCAAACAAAGTGTATCACTTGTTGAGATGACGAAGTCTATAAAGAAAATTAAATGAATTGAATGTCGTCTGTATTTGAACTGATAATGTAAATAATTTATATTTAAAAAAAGAACCGACTTCAACTCGCTTAAAATAAAAGCCGTTTAGAAACGGTGTGGGATCAATAACTATTTTCTAGCATATATTTTTTAAACTGATTTAAGGTCCAATTCTATTGATTATTTTAGCGTATTATTATCTCTCCCTCTGTCTAATTTGTATTTTTTTTATATTGGCCACATATTTGTTAACTTTTATTTATTTTATTATTTTCCCCACTTTCGATAAGTGTAACTTTAATTCACCCTATATTGCAACCATATGTATATGTTTCTGTGTATTAGTCACCCAATATAAATTATTTGTCTGTCATTCTCTGAATCACCCTGTACAACTATAATTCCGCCCTATAAATCCTTACTGCATACGCTTATTTAACCATTTTTTAAAGTTTTTTTTTATCCATTTTGTATAATCATAGTTTTATTTCACTCTTATTTCAACCACCTCGTATACGCAACTACTTATGTGCCACCCAATACAACATTTTTTGAACCACCCTGTATAACTTTAATTCTATTTTACCTTATATTTCATCCTATATATGAAACTGCTTAAGTACCACCCAGTATCATATTTATTTTAATATTTTTAGAACCCACCTGTCTAATTGTAATTTAACTTCGCCCAATATTTCAACTGCCCACATTACTTGCGGTTTGAATTTCGATGCACGCACACACCTACCACCGTAGACCATATAGAAAACATCGCTCACCTAAAAAAATTTCTTTTCCATACACTAATGGAATATTATGTACCATTTCACGCGACTGCAATGGAACCGTTACAAATACCCTGTACGATATACTTTCATGGCATATCTTGACATTTAATCTAGATATTTATGATGAAAATTTGATATTTACATTGATGTTTATAAGCCAAAAAGATTAGTCAGAATAGGACAATCAAAATAAACAGGTTGTTAAATGTTTGCCAACGTTTCGCTTTATTATATTCAAAGTTTTTGTTAAACAATAACAAATGCAAGCCCTGATGAAGCTTTGAATATAATAAAGCGAAACGTTGGCAAGCATTTAACAACCTGTTTATTTTGATTGTCGTATTCCGACTAGTCTTTTTGGCTTACTGACACTAAGGACACTAAGAATTTCCGAAATTGATGTTTATGGTGTTTCTGCAAATATTTTTACGATTTTCGGGTAAAAAGGCATGTTTTCCGTTATAGATAAGTATACGGAATCAAGCTGGAACATCACTTTGTAGAATACACTTTAAAATATTCAAATTGCATGAGCTGTGTTAGAGAAAACAGTGTAGACTTATTGAAATTCACTGAAATGTAGTCCCTTAATTATTGTTTTTTTCTGATTTCCTGGAAAACCATAAATCTCTCATTATAAAAAATTATATGGTACCTTTCTGTAATTTTTCTTAATACAATGCAATTTAATCAACAAATTTGCTCAAGCCATTTTTGAATAATCACTAAGCATTCATAAAATAATTTGATCAAGTGCGTGTTGGACTCGCATACTAAGGGTTCTGTACCACCTTCAAGATTCTAATATTCCAGTTTCAGACAAGCAGAGAATGAGTGCCTTTTCTTATATTTACCCTATATCTTTTAAAGAAAGCGTTTTAAATTTACAAAAAATATACACTTTGATTTTCCATAGATAGACTTTTTATTTTATCTGCTTCAGGATTAGCTTGATTTTTATCAGAATACATATGTATTTAATTGTCTAATTTGGCCCCCAAAAATTAACATTAGAGTTTTATTTTACTAACAAACTTTCAGAGAAGTCTTTTATGATCTACTGTCTGAGTTTTGAGACTCTGTAGATTGGAAGATAAAGGGCAAAATGGGTCAAGTTTTAAATTATAAATTATTAAATCTGTTATTCAAATTATTTAAAAATACAAATAAAATCTATTTTTCAAAATTTAAATAGTGTTGTTTCTAAAGTGGAAATTAGGTCGATGATAATACCTTTTAAATAAATGATTTAAAAATATGATATATTTGTAATTCACATAATGAGCCTTTTATCTAATATATTACATGATGCGTTTTAAAATTTAATTTTAATTTTTCATTTAATTGTAAATTTGTCCCTAAAATTACTATGGGGGTTTTCTAATAATTTTTATTATAAATTTCAAGTGAGCCTCAGTACCCTTCATTATTTTCAAAATTTTAGGTAGTATGGTTTCGGAAATAAAGCGAGGAATGAAAATATCTTGTAAACAATTAATTTAAAAAATATGAAAAATATATATTTGTATTCCTCATAATGAGCCCTTTCATTTGATGTATTGTTTGATGCGTTAAAAAATATTTTTTTATTTTCCGTTTAATTCTATAATTTGGCCCCCAATATTAATATTAGGGATTTCTTCATATTTTTCCTGTAAACAAAAAAAATTTAGGTCTTATAGTTTGGAGAATAACGGGGGGAATGGGTAATTTTTTTTAAATACTTTTTTAATATATTTTAAAATATTCATTTAAAACAAATTAAAAAAAAAACGTTAGTATTTGTCATAATGAGCCCTGTGATTTGATATATTACATGATCCTTTAGAAACAATTATAATTTTTTATTTTCCATTTAATTCTATAATTTGCCCCCAAAATGAATATTAGGGGTTTCTCCTTATTTTTCTAGTAAAGTTCAGGTTTTACAAAATTTTTTAGCTTATGGTTTCGGTGTTAAGGGGGGGGACGGGTAATTTTTTTATATTTTTGTTAATCACTTTTAATTAATTTATTTTAAAAATAAGAGAAAAAAATATTTGTTTTCGTCATAACGAGCCCTTTGATTTGATATATAACATGATGGGTTAGAAACTATTTTAATTTTGTATTTTCCATTTAATTCTGTAATTTGCTCCCCAAAATTAAAAGTTGAGATTTCTACTTATTTTTCCATAAATTTTGGTATCTTTCGTTAATATCTTTTTAACTATTTTTTTTACCTTTCATTTGATGTATTACATGATGCGTTCGAATTTTTTTTATTTTTAAATTTTCATTTAATTCTATAATTTGCCCCCCAAAATTAACATTAATGGTTTCTCGTTATTTTTCCTGTAAAGTTCGGGCAACGTCCTATATTTCCTATTTGTTTCAAAATTTTAGGCTCAGTAGTTTCGGAGATCGGGGGGGGGGAACGGTCGATTTTTTTAGTTTTTCCCCCAAAAGTAACACTAAAATCAAAATTTTTTCATTTACGAGATGTACTCCCGATCGGGTCACCAAACTATATATTGATTTTTCTTTTTCGGTTTACCAAATTTCAACCTCTTCCGTCCAGTAGTTTAGGAGAAAATTGCTGTGATTTGACGGAGGCAGAAATCGGGAGTGATATTGTAAGGGTATTATATATACGGAACACTGAAAACGAGACTACGAATTAATAACCTTGTCCTTTTGGAAGTCGGTAAAAAATATTATGTGCATATCCATCAATTAGTATTTCTATTTTATATACAGGGTAGACCACGTTTGACATGACGACTTGAACATGAAGACAGTCTGTGCGAAGTTGGTAACAGAAAATTTGACCTCGTACCAAAAGCTAGCTTGTCAACAGATCTGCTCAGAGGGTAGATGAAGAGCCTAAATTAATGGAAAATAAAGTCACTTGCGATGAAACCTGGATATTCCAATACGATCTTGAAATTACGCGTTAATCCATGCACAGGAAAATTCCTACATCATGAAAAAAACGAGGATGTCGCAATCAAAATTTTAAGCCATGGGTTCCAGAGGGTCAAACTGTAAGCCAACATTACTATTTGATTTGTTTGTCCAGAACTGTGGACAAACAAGTGGTGGACTCTTTCACCAGCACAACAAACCTGTCATCGCGCTCTGAATAACGATTCAGAGGCTATATAACGATATAGCCTCTAGAGGTATTCCAGTGCTCGAACACGAGCCGTACTCGCCTGATATAGCGCCGTGTGACTCTGTTTATTGTTCCCGACGATCAAGTCTGTCTTAAAAAGAACACAGTTCGAGTCGATGGAAGAGGGGAAGCGAAAATTGGTTGAGTTCCTAAATTCTCTTACATAATAAACAATGCTGCAAATTGTTTTGACCAGTGGAAAAAAACAAATCGAACAGTATGTGACTACGGAAGGGGAGTATATTGAAGAGGAGCATGCGCTTGTAGATTAATTTTTAAAACAAAACTCGTTTTTATAAGCAGTCTCGTTATTTAATAGCCAGACCTTGTATAGAGGTACTTTAAAAGACTATTGGGCTGTATTTTCGTGGTTTGTTGCGTCGTCTTCTATACTATTATAAAATTGTAAGTTTGTCTCTTTGTTTGTTTGGGCATCACGTAAGAACAACTTAACTGATTTTGCTGAACCTTTTTTTGTTGCAATCTCACTAAATTGACAGAAACGGTAGATATAGCGAAAAAACTTCTACCATGTTGAATAACACAATTACTCTATTGATTTCACCGTAAGCTTAGTTTTATTCAAAATTCGGAATATGCCAATGTTTCGATTAAAACAAAATCAACTGAAATATCAACCGTAATTTTACAGGGTGTTCTATATATAAGAAACTTAGTGCGGAGTAGAATGACATTGATTTAAAAAATATATAAAAAAAGTTATATTAAGTGTACCATAAGCAGCTGCATATATACAATGTGGTTGAAATAAGGGGGAGTGGAAAAATTGTGAACTAGCGTGTTTCATAATCAGTTGCTCATATAGGATAGTTGAAATATAGGGTGGAGAAGTGTTATTGTTAAATTTTAAAAAAAATTTATATTGTTTTACGAATAAACAGCAGCGTATACAGGGTAGTTGTAATACATACAAAGTGATTCAAAAGAATTTTGATTTTATAGTTATACATGGAGGTATAGAAATGTTATACAGGGTGTCCGATAAGTAGTTGCATATACAAGGTAGTTGAAATAGAGGGTGGAGTACAATTATAGTTAAACAGGTTGGATGTTTTTTTTTGTAGGATAGAACATTATCATATATGCAATATCTGAAACGTGGATCGAAGTAAAATTATAGTTATACAGTGTGATTAAACATACAGGGTGGTTGAATTATTTTGTAGAGTAAAGTTATGCTCATACAGGCTGGTTCAAAAATAAGTTATAATGTTTGACTGATTGGTAGCCGTATATACAGGACGGTTTTAATGTAGATGGTATTAGAGTTACAGTTATACAAGGCGGTTAAAAAAATGATTAAAACTGTTATATAGGGTAGCCAAAAAGCAGTTGCAATTTGGGTGAGTGTTTAATTAAAGGTTTGTTGTTAAGGTGCCAAACTGTGTTTTAACATTGCTGACACACCAAGGATTCCACAGGCAGTTCCATTAGAGTGGATCGAAAAGTTTTAAAAAAGTGTTATATAGCTCATGAACAGTTACATCCAACTATATGGAATACCTGACACATGGGGCGAAGCAAGATTATAGTTTTAGAGTGTGATTAACACAACGTTAGAAAAAGTTGCATATAAAGGGTGATTAAAATATAGTGTGGAGAGAAATTGTACTTTATAAGGTGGCTCAAAAAATATCAGAAATAATTGTTATATAGCGTAGACCATGAGCAGTTGCATAGCTGAAATATAGGGTGTTAAAAAATGCTATATTGGGTGACAAATAAACAGCAGCATATATAGAATGGTTGCACTAGAGGATAAGGTAGAGTTACAGTTATACAAGTGATTCAACAAAATGTCGAATAAAATTGTTATAAAGGGTGGCCATAAGCACATAAGTTTGGGTGAAATATATTCGGGATTGGTGGATTTATAGTTAAATAGGGTGTTTCAAAAAATTTGGAAAAATTGTTATATAGGATAACCCATATGTTTCATAAGTTATTTCTTTTTGCAAAGACTAGAACATTCCGTACCCGGGTGAAACCGCGGGTAACGGCTAGACTTTTTATAAAACGAGATTAATTGGCATTTGTCTATTTTTATCGCCGCTGTGACTACTCTATCTACACTGGAATCTCTGTTATTTTTAATTTTATTGAAGACCATTACTGTTGCTCTTAACTTCAACCTGAATAGAGTAGTGGCATCTCCTGTGTTTCTATATAAGCTATATATTTAATTATGTTTCTAATTTACTTTTCCTTTACTTCACATTTCATTACTATATAGTACAAACAGATTTTTTTACCAAAAGAGTCTGATACTGGCTTGAATTCTTAAAACATTTTACAGTTATTAAAACCGTCTTTATGTGTTTTCACTGATGTCTGTAGCTCACCAGCATTATTTTAGCATTTTTGTTTGTTTGTTTACTTGTATCAACAAAAAAGAAAAGTTACGATACCTTTATCTCGATGTTTTTTATATAACGAAAGCTTTTAATATTATTACTTTACTAAATTATTTTCCGAATCTCTTTTGAAAGTTAACAGACATAAAATAACAAGCCTGACAACCGTCATCATTAAACGTATCCCAAGCGAAGGCAACATGAGAGCGAGAGAGAGGGAAAAACCCTTGAGAATGCACAATTCGACAGCAAGTCATCCCAAATTTCATAGAATGAGTCGAATGTTAAAGGCTGAAGTGAAAAGACTTTTCCCCACTCGATACACCAGATGAAAGGAGTTGATAAATTTCATTTTCGGGGAGCACGAGGAGGAACAGTGAAGATGTCGAGAAACGAAATAAATAAAAAAGAGGACAACTAAGTTATCACACGATAGCTGAGCTACGTTTTGGAATTATTTTTAACATGCTCAGCCATCTTCCGACGTGAACGTGCATTCATTTCTTGTGGAATTTTTTGCGATTGTCTGAATTGCTGGAGAGGAGCAAAATCTTTGGGGAGCCGTAAAAAACTTTTCGTAAAGAGCGATGAATAGGCGGTAAGGAAGGGTCGAATAAGGGAGTTTAATTGCCTCATAGAAACTAGTTGTTGAGGCATCGTTTGCGGATTGTACGTACAGGGTTTTACGAAAAATACGTACAGGAAGTAGAATATCAATTGGGTTATTCAAATTTCGTACATAGGATAGATTTGTAACAATAAATACCAGCATATAATAAAAAATAATAATAATAAAATATTTATTCACAAATTTATAGTTTGCGTAGTCATTTCTAAAAACTAGCAGAATTTTCTGATCTACATAGAGTCATATGCCAGGTTGATGACTCAACACCAGTGCCACTAACAGAACAACAAGTCCAATTATATCACTAGTAAACTGATGAGAAACTGCTCAAATGGAAATACATATAAATGACGTCAACCAAGATGTCGAACTACTGGTTAATTTCTGGTCGACAGTTTCCTGAAACGGAAGACTTTAAATTGGCAATTCAAGATCAAGTAATTCCAACTAAGAACTATCTAAAGTATATAGTTAAAGACCCTTCTATCAACAACGACAGATGCAGATACGGTTGCAAACATGTGAACCTATCCAGCATATCACAAGAGGTTGTCAACAAAGAACGACAGGATGCTGTGGCAAATATACTGCACCAGGAACTAGCACTGAAACTTGAACTATCAGAGTCGGTAAGAATACCATATTATATATCTGTTTCATAAAATAACAACTACAAACTGTACTGGGACCGATCGATACTGAACGATCGGACTGTTGCTCACAATAGACCAGATATAGTTTTAGTAGATAAAGTCTCTAGAAAAACAACCATAATTGACATAATCCCTTAAAACAATAAAACAAATATTAAGCAGGCTTAAAAAATAGCCAAATACAGGGATTTGGAATTTTAAATAAAGAGACAGTGGGACATGAACAACACACGAACTGTATAATTTTCAACAACAGCAGTAATCCCAAAACATCTATTAAACAATTTAAAATACCTCGGTGTGGACGAACATATTTACCAAATTATGCAAAAAGCTGTCCTGTAAAAAATCTTGTTTGTGAGCTTTATTACTCAATGAATATGGTTTTAGTATCCTCTCTGGAAGGTGGAAAGACACCATCTACCATGAGATATAGTATTATATTTCCACCAGGTAACCCCTTACCTTCTGGTATATCTAATGGATTTGTTAGGCTGTATAATGTCTGACGCAATGAACTTTAGCAAATACTTCACTACTTGATGCACTTTTAATGTTAAAGTGATTGTGCTGATTTAGGAGCATCAAAAACAAAATGCTTTCCATCTAATGCACCAACAATATATTCAGAATCAGAGTTGTTCTAGCAATTTTAAAAATCTTGAGCAACAGTTGTTACCTAAATCAACAAACAACATGTATTTACTACACATATATGTGATAAAACTATGGACTGCACCTTCAAGAAGTGTTCCTTTGCTGGGCACATTTGAAATCTAGAAATTGTTTACTCAGCTACAATAAATGAATACATTATACTTTAGTATCCCTCTCCAGTGGTCAAAAATCATGGTATTTACAATTTCACCATAACCAGATACTGAAGAAAATGTTCTAATGGAGAATTAAATGTGGGCTCCCCCATTTTTAACAACTCACTTTTGGTAAGATTCAAATATAAAATCTATTCTAGCATCTGCCTAAACCCACCCTTTTCGCTCCTGAACAACCCGGACGGTCACAAAAAAAAACATGTGAAACTGCAGCCATGACGCCAACCATGCGCCTGATAACCTGGTAAGGGCTCCCACAGAGCTAAATCCTATTGATACCTAGTATATATGGGGTTTAGTGAATTTCCCCCTAAAGACATGCTAAGTGTGCCATACTTTGTTAGTTTCAGAACAAACAGAAATAACCATAAAACATTTAATAAAAAATATAACCGACTTCTACCTATAACTAAAAAGCTAAAAATAATTATAACAAAATACAACTCTAGCAAATAAATAACACATTCAATGTTGTTAGGTACCTACCCAGGAAGTAAAAAATGTAAACATTAAAAAGTGCTCATTCTGTACAAATTAATTACCTACTAATCTAGTATATTTTTGAAGTCGGTGCCAAGCAACAATCAAGTTTGATAAATTAGTAGATAAGTACGCGATGAAGGATTTTAGATTTGCTTGGCACCGGCTTCAAAAATATACTAGATTGGTAGGTAATTAATTTGTACAGAATGGGCACCTTTTAATGTTTACATTTTTAACTTCCTTGGTAGGTACCTAACAACGTTGAATGTGTTATTTATTGGCTAGAGTTGTATTTTGTTATAATTATTTTTAGCTTTTTAGTTATAGGTAGAAGTCGGTTATATATTTTTTTAAAATGTTTTATTTTTAACTTTTAAGTTTTCTTTTGAACTCAGGTAGTTTTCATTCTTTATTTTACGAACAAAATGTACTAGTACGCGTTGACTTAATAATCCCAAAATATATTTATGCCTTATGGACTACGCCATGTAACCTTTTTTCAACTTTTTTTGACAACCCTGTATAACTATAGATAATTCCACTCCAACCAATGTACCAACCATCCTGTACATACGAGTGCCCACGGACAAGCATAAATTTGTTAGCTGCCTTCTGTAAACAATAGGACGGAGTAGAATCCATCCCATATTTACGGAGTCACATCCGTCCTATATTTCAACCATAGTATATAGCTCCTTGTGGGCTACCCCATAAATTATTTCATTTTTATCATTTTATATTATCGCCCTGTGTAACATTAATTCCTCTCCACACTTTATGTAACTCCAACTCCAACTCCAGCATATATTTCAACCATCCTGTATATAATTTGCTTATTTCCACATAATATAACAGTTTTTTAATCACCTTATATAATTTTAATTTCACCAAACGTCCAATCCACCCTATATTCCAACCATCCTGTATATACGGTTGCTTACGGACCACTATCATTCTTGTCCGTCCTATATTTCAATCTTCATATAAATGCAACTCCTTCTACCAGTTTGCTTTGTAATTTTGTTATATAATTATAATATTTATTATTAATAATTATAACTAAACACCCTGTCTATGAACTCAATAAATAGGAGTTCAAAGTTTGACATGTGTTGTCACTGAATTTTCTGTAAGGCCGGGAGAATGTGCCAACCAGAAGCACCGTCTTCGCAAAATGGAAAAATTTGCATTTAAATAGGTATTTGCCTGGTATACAAACAAAATGAGCTTGGTACTCATTGATTTAAGGAGCCGAAAATACTATGCTTTACTACCTATATGCTTGAGATGTACATAGAAAATTTTCAAATTCGCAATTAAAACTTCCAGTGCCTAAAATTATCGCACTATTACGTTGGAATTAAAATATTTATGATGGAATGTTCGTTATGTCATTTCGATAAAATTTTTGATAAGAATTTTGGAATTTTCGGCGATTTTCTTCTAAACTGCAAGTTGCACGTCGCAGAAAAGTATATGAGATCACCTAAGGATCTTCCTTACTAGATTAAACGTTAAAAAACTATACACATCCATAAGGAGTTATCGAAAAATCGACCAATATGTTACGGATATTGGTCGATTTCCATGCACGCATGTGTTCATTCACAAATTTTATCACATTATCAACAGAATTGAAGTTTCACCAATCCGGATATATACTCTATTAAACAAGAACATATTCATTCAAAACGGTACACCACAGGAGGAGAAATCAGGTAACATACATACAAAAAAAGCAAAAAAAAAACGCGACGAATTGATAACCTCCTCCTTTTTGGAAGTCGGTTAAAAAGTAAATCACGGACACTATTCCAATCAGAAGCAGTATGTTCCAGGGAGACTATCTTGGCTCGCAGTGGTGCCTTGCCATCAACCGTCTCTCATACAGACTGAACTCGACTAATTTTATATTTAGTCTCAAACCCAACAACGTACAACAAGTATTAGCGATAAACCATTTGTTATACATGGACGACTTATAGTTAATGGCAGCTACGAAATAACAGCTGCATGATTTGCTTAAAGTAGTAGAAGAGTTCTTTATTAACATCCAGATGCAATTTGGGTCAGACAATAATACCGAATTATTAATGTAATGAAAGGCAAAATACAGCAAGGACCCTACGAAGTAAGAGATGACATCTCAATTGCATCCATGGGGGAAGGTTTAACTTATAAATACCTTGGAATAAAGCAGGCTCTACGAATTGATCACTCCACCATGAAAAAGGACCTAATAACAGAGTTTTACAGGTGGGTAAGACGACTGTTGGAGACCAATATTAACAGTGAAAATCTGTTTCATACTATTAACACCTACGTGTGTTCAATGCTCAGTTACTGTTTTGGTATAGTTAGCTGGTGTAAGACTGACATTGAACATTGAAGTTCTACAAACAACAGCTCAAAATCGTCATTCAAAGCATCAAAGTCTTGTCAAACTTACAACAGTGCCACGGTTTGAAGGAGGAAGAGGATTGGCAGATATAGACAAGCTACTAGGTCAATAAATTTCTAATTTGCCTAATGTTTCGCAGACACTAGCAAAATTTTCTCATCTACACAGAGTCGTTATAAGTTTTGCTAATAAAATTTTGAACGGGTTTATTGATTGTCCCCAACTTCTTGCACATATGTACCCTGTCGCAGATTTTGCAATTTCGACTTATATTTTACCCCGTTTTATCCTACTAATTATGGTTCTCTCATTGATAGATCATTTCATGTATCGAATGACTTGGAAGTTGATATTTTTAATTGTAAACTGACGACATTTAATAATTTACATTATGTTAATTTCAGTTGGTCGTAGTACACATAATTGTATATATATATATATATTTTAATGTAAACAATTTGTAAAAATAAATAATTCACTTAATTTTCTTTAAACAGTAAATATTAGAAATAGCTCTAAAGACAAATTTAGAAATATCACCCGTCAATAATTCACTACCATAAACATTTAAAAATTTAAATATCGATATTTATGACAAATATTTATTTGACGTTTCAATGATGTTCATGATTTATTGGAATTTCCCAATTTCATTCTAAGAAAATTAATGGGCAACTTTGGGATCTACACTAACATAATGTAGTTTAAATTATTCAATTTGAAACTCCTGTTTCAAAAAATTATTAAACGTAAATAAAAAAATATACATTCGCGCCTAATATAGTAACATTAGTAACTCCTTTTTTGTAAGTTAGCCGGTGTTTAAATTTTTATTATTTACATAAATTTTTTTGGTACTTCACTGATAGTATTTGTTCTGTTCAACCTACAAAATGCTTTTCTCTAAATATGAATGAATTGTTTTCCTAGAATAAATTACTACGCACCCACACCTTTTACTATTTAGGTCAAAGCCATAAAACAGAAATAAAACACTTTGAATTAGCAAAGGAAAGATGCACCTGTCTGGTCTATCCCTGCCATAGGCGTAACATACTTATTAAATATTCGCATTAGAATATAATGCATTGAATTTTTTAAGTAAAATTATTAAATTTATATTATGTTGCTTCAAACAAATTCTTACCAGTATCCTAAATTAATTTCTAATGTTTTAATAATTCTTCTCAGCACAGATATCAAAAAAATTTCTTAACTACGGTACTATGGATATTATTTGATTAATTCAATTTAATAGCATTGTATACGGTACGTCACTGTTGAAGTTGTTCTCCTCCTCTAAAAGATTATTTTATTAAAAATAACGAATGAACTCCTTTCCTATAAATTCTTAGAATATTTAATGCCAATACAAAGGTATTAGCAAGGTCGTGGTCATAGGCGTACATCTGAATCTATCACCGAAAATTAATTTAAGGTTAAATATTGTTAGAAAAAAGTACGTTCAAATACTTATTAAAATTCTGCTTTTGTTTTTGAAACCATCAGGGTAGAACAATAAAAAGAAGAAAGTTGTTTCTGGGTGGAAAAATATAAAGATCCCATGATCAATTGGCCGGCATCTTTTTTTATGTATGCTCAGTAATTATTCAAAACCTGCTTAAGCAATTTAGATAATTTAAAATGCATTGTATTAAGAAATATTTCGGAAAAGTACCATATAACTTTTTATATAGTGAGATTTGCTGTTTTCCAGAAAATAAGAAATAACAGTAATTAAGGTTCTACACTATATTGAAGCAATATGCGCAGTTGAAATATAGGACGGGGTAAAATTACAGTTATACAGGTGAGTTCAAAAATTCATAAAATTTAAATATTATATAGTAGTTGCGTATACAAGGTGGTTGAAATAAGGGTGGAGTAAAATTATGTTTATACAGGGTGGATAAAGAATTTGGTCTATAAGCATGAGGAGTTAGGATATTTGAATTATTGGGCGGAGTATAATTATAGTTATAGAGCTGGGTTCAAAAATGTTAGAAGATGTTGCATATACAGGGTGGTTGAAATAGAGGGTAGAATAAATTTATAGGTACACAAGGTGATTAAATTAAATGTGAAAAATTGTGTTATATAGCGTAGATCATGAGCAGCTGCATATATAGGAATACTTGAAATATGGGGCGGACGTAAAATTATAGGTATAACTGGTAATTCAAACCATATTATAAACATACAATAGTGTGGAGAGAATTTATACTTATTCAGGGTGGTTTAAAAATTATCAGGACGATTGCAATATCGTGTGGAGTTAAATTATAGTTTTACAGGCTGGTTCAGAATATGATAGACATAATCTGTTATTTTGGGCGATCAATGCATAGAAGCACTGTCACCCGCTTAGAGACATCAGTAGTGCCACCTATAAAAATTCTTAAAACTGTGGTTATCATAATGCAACAGTTCTGAGTGTCATACACCGGGGAGTGCAAGCTATTATAAAAGAAAAAACAATTAATTAATTTCTGTTGGTTGTATAGATCATTCAATTAATATATGTGGCCAACATTCGTTCGCACAAAATGTGACTTTTGTTGAAGTTTTCGGAGCAGTAGAGTCAATATTCAACTTTTTTTCTGCTTCCGCTAGCCACTGGAAAGTACTACTCAATCACAACAAAGTATCTGTTAAAAGACTTTCCACAACGCTCTGGAGTACTGCAGTAAAAGTATTGGCGGATAAATTTGACGGGATTATTTCTGCATTTGGGGAACTATGTGACCAAGAAGCTAATTTAGACACCAAAATAGCTGCAAAACCTTATGCCTGCTCTGTGCAAATTCCTATTTATTTGCTATCTTTTCTTTTGGAATGATGTGCTAAGGGAAGTAAATAATGCTTAGATTGCATTTCAAAGTAAAGGATTAAATATTGACCAGAAACTCATGAAACTAGAAGCACTTCGCCTTTCATTAAAGAAAAACGGACGCATCTTACCGAAGAGGCAATAGATATTGCTGTACAAAAATCGGAAGAATATAATATTCCGATACTGGACTTACACTTTGAGGAGAACTTCAAAAGGTCATATTAGAATGTATTGACAGATTTAATATAGAACTCGGAACAAGATTAAAGGCCATTCAATAAGTAGCTACATTGTTTGTGATATGCAGCCAAAACCTTTGCTTTTGGCAAACACTGAAGAGTTAAAATATGCTATTACAAAATATACTGCTTTTTACGATGAGGTATCAGAAACCGAACTCTCTTAGAAAAACAAGAGTGAAAAAACATTACTGTTTCTAATTAGGTGACTCAGGATTATTTGAAATTCATTGGGAATGGGATTTTACAGAATCTGTTCCGAATTTAATAGACCAGAGCATAGTGGCGCATTCGTTTGCAAAATTGTTTTAATTCATATATAATTTTTAAATATACCGCGAAAAAATTTTACAAGTGCCTCCTCTGTCTTTCTCTTACTCATTTGAAAACGCGAGATGTAAGACCGACATCTAGGATTTTCGAGAGAATTAGCACACAGAGGTTTCGAATCTGGAGCCGTTCCGTGTAATTACTGTTCTCCGTTAACTCTTAGGACAGAATGTCACCATAAAATTTTCAGGTTACTTCACCTGTCACCTGGTAGCACAAAAACATCTAAAGATCATGTATTAAATTAAACAGCTTTTAAGTTTGAAGAATTTGAAACAGTTGTGATGAGAATTTATAAGTGGCGATCCTAGATACGACTTTGTTATAAGAGAGCGCATTCGCCAAAAATACTACATTCAAATAATACATTCAGTGTTGTTGGGTACCTACCCAGGAAGTAAAAAATGTAAACATTAAAAGGTGCTCATTCTGTACAAATTAATTACCTACCAATCTAGTATATTTTTGAAGTCGGTGCCAAGCAACAATCAAGTTTGATGAATTAGTAGATAAGTAGACAATGTAGGATTTTAGATTTGCTTGGGACCAGTTTCAAAAATATACTAGATTGGTAGGTAATTAATTTGTACAGAAAGAGCACCTTTCATTGTTTACATTTTTTACTTCCTGGGTAGGTACCTAACAACATTGAATGTGTTATTTATTTGCTAGATTTGTATTTTATAATTATTTTTAGCTTTTTAGTTATAGGTAGAAGTCGGTTAAATTTTTTTAAATGTTTTATTGAATTTATTATTATCAGAACAGTTAGTCGTTGCTCTATCATATAATGATTTAATAATACCTTTCTTTACTGTATTAGGATGATTTGAATTGAAATTTAGGTATCTGTTAGTATGAGTAGGTTTTCTATATACTTCTGTTTCGATTGTAGATTCTGTTTTTGTTAATAATTTGTCTAGGAAAGACAGTTTGTTGTGTTGTTTGTTCAATTTCTAGGGTGAATTTGATAGTTGGTTCTTTGTTATTTATGTCAATTAATAATTTATCTAATTCTTCAATACTGTTTGATACTTGTGGCATCTTTTTCAATGTCTAAGTGTTTATTGGGAAATAACACCACACTTTAAAGGAAATTGCTGTATATTCCAAACGTTTCGGGGTCTAGATCAGACCCCGTTGTCAATGGCTAAGAAACTACGGATTAAAAAGGTACAATTCCAAGATGTAAATTTAAATATTTGACATTGTCAAATCTGATCTAGACCCCGAAACGTTTGGAATATACAGCAATTTCCTTTAATTTCCCAATAAACACTTAGACATCTTCAATACTGTGTTCCCAAATTACGAAAATGTTGTCAACGTAGCGCCACCAAATTAAAGGTTTATTTTCTTTTGATAAAATTACTTGTTGTTAAAATTTTTCCATAAATATGTTACTTAATGCTGGTGAGAGACAAGAACCCATGGCCATGCCAAAATCTTGTTGGTAAAAGTCATCGTTTAATTCAAAGTATGTAGTTTTGGTGCAATATGTTAGTAGTTCCATTATTGTTTCAATTGATAACTGAGTTCGTTGGTTTAATGAAGAGTCCTGTTCGATTAGTTGTTTTACTATAGGAAGTGCTTTGGAAACTGGAACATTGTTATAAAGATTTACTATATCAAAACTTACTATTGTAAAGGTATTTTTGTATTCTATATGAGAAAGTTTTTCCAAGAAATGTGCTTTTTAGATGAGAAACAGGACTTCCTGTAAGAGGACAAATAATGTTTAAAAGAAATTTTGAAAGTTCGCTACATGGAAAATTTATAGAACTGACAATTGGTTCTAAAGGAATATTAGGTTTACGAATTTTTGTAACCTATAGAAATGTGGTGGTTTAGTATAGTGTCGGGTGAGTGCTTTACGTTCTTGTTCTGTGAATTCATGTTTTGGTTGTACAGTAAACGGTATATTTTGTTTTCTATTGAGCTTGTTGGATCTTTTGTTAGTCTAGTGTATTGTCCTTGGTTTATTATATTTTGAATTTTGTCATCGTAATCAGTTTTATTTAAAATTACTGTGGCATTACCTTTGTCAGAAGGTGAAATTTTTATAGAATTGTCATTTTTTTTAAACTTGTATTTGCACATAATTCATTAGTAGAAAAGTTATTTTTAATATTTATAGGTTTTTCGAGTTTAATTTTTGCTCTTTCTTGAGCATCACTAGAATTTAGTTTATTTGCTGTTTGTTCTTTAGCACTTATGATCTCAAATTTAGGAATTGTTTTTGGAGTAACTGTTAAGTTAAGTTAAGTCCTTTTTGTAATACTGAAGTTTCAATAGCATTTAGTTGTGTATGTGAAAGATTTATGAGAGTTTTTGTTACTGTAAAATTTTCTTCATGTGTGTTTTTTTTTGTTATGTTTCTATTTCAAAAGAAGTTGGTTAAATTTATGTAAATGTTTTTGTTTTTGTGGAAAGAATTCTTTATTGTAGCTATTAAGAGTATTTTTTTTATTAAACTCATTCTCTGATATTCGACAAGAAAGGAAGCTGTGTACATACCCAATATCACGTTCTAGCTTAAATTTATTATAACGATGAAAATTTATTTTATCTCTAATGGCTGCGAAACTTGCTCGCTCCAATATGCTCGCTCCAATATGTTCTGTATTCTTCTACCGATGTAGGGTTGACGAAATCTTAAACCTTTAGGAATAATCCTCATCTCTCGACATCTGCACAAGTATGTCAGGCTATTCTTGGTTCCGGCAAGCTTCTTACATAAACCTTTTAATCTCTAAATACTTTAGTCACTACAGTCCCATGCTGCTTTCTAATTGCCTTCTAAAAGTTATTTGTGGCATATTCTTGATTATTTTTAAGTTTTCTTGGGAATAACACCACAATTGAATTAAAAAAGTTGTATATTGAAATAAAATACGAAACGTTTCAAAGTCGATTCTGACTTCGTTGTCAATGGCTTTAAAATATGTTTGGTCTGTCTGAGAGATGTATTTACCCTATCAAGATCTGAGAACTTCATCTGCCTCATCATACGCCATAAACTAATTTACCTATTTGAGACCCATTTTCTGTTCTCCCACGATTTAATTATTATCACTTGGGGTTATGTATTCAGCGTTTTGCGTCTAATTATTCATTCAGGCAAAACAACACCGAGCGTAAATTCCAAACAACAGTTTTAATTATCAGCGAACGTGGCCTTTACCCTACGACCGGCTTTGCGAATGGTTAACAGTTGATATAAAGATACTCAAGCAAATATATATTCCGATATCTGCTATGCGCAATTATTTTATGAGCTATTCGATGAATCGTGCACGGAATAAATAAATACACTTTATTGGTGCGGTGCTTTTGTACAATTCAGAAGATATTTGCGGAAAATATCGACAATTCAACGGGCAAAAATCTGGGTCATTAATATTTTCAATTTGCGTACGGGCGGGATTCTGTTTACCGGTTCGGAGTACCATATAAATGCATGGACGAATACAATTTTTATTTATATAGCGACGCCTGAAGAGTTGGGAATGGCAATTACAAAATAGTGAAAACGATCCTGAACAAATTGAAAGAACAAGTTATTATTGGGAAATAAATTCTGGACAACCCTATTGAGTATTAAACAACTTCAAAAATAGAGGCTTTTCTCAATTTCTCGAAAATGCTCAACTGCTCAACTAATTTAGATTTCAATGGTTAAGCACTTTCTGGGAAATAACACCACAAGTCAGAAAAATTCTGTATATTTCCAAACGTTTCGGAGTCTAGGTCACACTTCGTTGTCATTGGCAAAGAATGAAAAAAGGCACAATGCTAAAATGTAAAATTAAAATGTTTGACATTATACAGTGTGTCCGGTTATGGACTAGCGATACTTTAAATACATGTAAAGCAATTATTTTAATACACAAATACACCGTATACGTGTGTGAACAAAAACGTTCATATCTCTTAAAGTTTTGGTCTTACTGTGACAGAAATAGGCTTATTCGACGAACAATAATACTGTCTATCAACAACATTTGAAAACAAAGTGTTAACGTTTTCTTAACTTTTAGGTCATCAAAAAAAACAACAAAAAAACTTCCATATGGCGGGGTGGGGTTTGAGCCCTAGTATATGGTGTATTTGTGTATTATAATAGTTGCTTTACATGTATTTAGATTATCGCTAGTCCATAACCTGACACACTGTATATTATTTGACTTATGACGTAACTAAGAGAATTTAATTTGATGATATACAGGGTAGCACAAAATTTTATGTGGCGCTCCTAGGTGCAACTTTGTAATAAGATGCATCTAAGGGGCATTCGCCAAAAATGCGAACAAAGAATATTGTTGAATCAGTGATCCTATCAAAATCATAAGAAAAAACTTAGGACAAACCTTATGAACAATACCGATATTGGGTTGTTCATAAGGACATGACCATTAGCAATTTCTTCCTTAATCATCGGCAACCAGGAACGACTGAATTCTACGGAGGTAGTAGCGATACAATCGTTTTCATTTACCAAATTAAAGCAGACTCTTTTAGTTTTCGTTGCGTGTTGTATTCTTCTTTGTGTGGTATACCTGAATTTTATGACCAAGGTCCCAAGCATGTTCACATATTTTGGATTTTTCAAACTGTCGTTTTTTAATGTAATTTATGTGTTCGTTTATCCGAACATTTAGAGCTCTAGAGGTTTTCCAATATAGAATTTATTACATTCACAAGAGATTTTATAAATGCAATTTTTTGTATTTTGAGTTGTGTGTTTTGATTTTTCTTGATATAATTGATTTTAGTGAACTTGTTTTAAATGATGTTTCAATATTATATCTGTTTCCCGCTCTTTTCAGTCTTACTGAAAGACCCTGTATGTTTGGTATAGTTATTGTAGTGATGTGATTACCATGGGAGTCTATGTTCCTTGGTGAAGTTTGGTCTTGGTTGTTAGCGATCGTTTGGTATTCGATTTTGTTTAACGCTCTATTAATACATTTATCTGGGTAATTATTGGCAGAAAGTACATTTTTTAGAGAACATTTTTTCTTCATTGAATTTATTGATGTTAGAACAGTTGGTTTTTGCTCTGTCATATAGAAATTTGATGATACCTCTTTTTACTGAATTTGGATGATTATAGTTAAAGTTGAGATACCTGTTAGTGTGAGTCGATTTTCTGTAAACTTCTGTTTCAAATGTCAATTCTGTTTTAGGTATTAAAATATCTAAGAAAGAAAATTTGTTATTCTGTTCAAGTTCTAATTTAAATTGAATAGTTCGTTCTTTGTTGTTTAATTGTTAAGTAATTCATGTAAGTCTTCAAGTTTATGTTCACAAATAAGGAATATGCCATCAACATAGCGCCAATAAACCAATGGTTTAATCTGCTTTGAGAAAATTACCCAGAAAACTTAACTAATAATGAGTTAAACAAAACCGAATACGAAACGATCGCTAACAACCAATAGCAAACTTCACCAAGCAACACTAAATCCGAAGATAATCACATCACTACATTATCTATATCATCCCTACAGGGTTTTTCAGAAAGACTGAAATGAACACAAAAATTACATTAGAAAACGACAGTTTGCAAAATCCAAAATTTGTGAACATTCTTGGGACTTTGGTTATAAAATACATTTACAAAATTCAGTTATATTATACAAAGAAGAATACAACACGAAACGAAACTTTAAGTTTGTTAAAGGAAAACGCTACTGCCTCCGTGGAGTTCAATCGTTCCTGGTTGCCGATGATTAAGGAATAAATTGGTAATGATCATGTCCTTATAAACAATTCAATATCGGGATAGTTCATAAGGTTTTTCCTTGGTTTTTTCTTAAGATTTTAATAGGATCACTGATTCAACAATATTCTTTGTTCCCCGTTTTTGGCGAATCTTATAACAAAGTCGCACCTAGGAGCGCCATATAAAATTCCGTGCCACCCTGTCTATTACCAAATTAAATTCTCTCAGTTATGTCATAAGTTAAATAAAAGATATTGTCAAACATTTTAATTTTATATGTTAGAATTGTGCATTTTTTCATAGTTTTTTGCCATTGTCAACGGAGTCTGACCTAGACTTCGAAACATTTGGAAATATAGAGAAATTTCCTGACTTGTGGTGTTATTTCCTAGAAAGTGCTTAAACATTGAAAATTGAAAAAAACATATGCCACAAATATCCTTCAGAAAATAATTTGGATTGTTTAAACTTTAGTCTATAACAAAAGATTACGAAATGGTTTCATACATACCGCGCTTTTCAGAAAATCGAAAAAACACATTATATGTATGTATCTTTATTAAAATCTGATAATATTAGATATATATATATATATATATATATATATATATATATATATATATATATATATACAGTGGGTCTACTTAAGTTGTCCGGAAGAAATTCAAAAAATAAATTACATGTTACTAAAAAATTAACAATGTGTAACCATATACATTTTTAAATCTCTTCAAAAAGAGCGGAATGTTCTTAAATCTTCTCGAAAACTGCTTAACCAATTTGGATAGTTTAAATTGAATTCTATAACAAAAGACGATGACATGGTTTCATACATACCGTTTTTGTCATAAACGAAAAAACATGTTCTTTGGCCATATAATATTGGTGAAGGCGCGAGTAATACATTTCAATATTATAGGAAGTCTAGGATAAAATTAATTTACAATCAGGAGAGATTAAATGAAAATAAACGATAATTATCTGATTTTAATAAAGACCGAATTTGTCAATTATTCTGTATCTTTAAAACTTTTTTTAAAGTTAATGTTAAGAAAAAAGGTATTCATAAAAAAATCTGCATTGCCTGGAACCTAAAAGGAAATTATCACATATCAAATAAAAAAAAATCCGCAAACAGTCTCAGGTTGCCTCTAGGTCATCTTCTGGTATGGTGTTTGGGAGAAAGATATAATGGGATTTTTTTGAAAGTGTAAATTCTGCACTGTTACTGGTAAAAACTCTGCCGCAAAAATTCTGAATCATCAATTAAGGGTGTTGCAACTGGAGAATCTGCAGATTCTACAAAAAAGGAACTAACATATTTTCGACAAACCATGCATATTATTAAAATTGGTGTCAAGCAAACTTAAAATCCCTCGTTGTTTAGGTATCTACTTCATCAGTAACCCAATTAATAACTATGAGCTCTCAAACTCACATAACAACAATTCAATGTTTGATTATGGTTGTATTACTATAAAGTTGCTATGTTATAGTCGTATATATATAAGTCCATATTGATTAACGCGCGACATTTCTAACAAACAAAAGTAATTGTCAAAAAACCGAAACGTGAACCACCCATCCTTTAACTGGCCGAATTTCGGATTTGATAAACTAATGTTTTATATTCTCAGTGAGATCACTGAGAATTAATATAAACCATGATATAATATTGTACCAACCCTTAATACTAATAATATACTAAATACCCTTATTATGTTCGGACGATTCAAAATGATGCAAATAGGATTGTCATTTAATGACACAGATTTACAGTATTATCCACTCACCCTTACGTAACAAACAAAGTTATTAAGTTCGGTGAAATCCATCTATATTTTTAGGGTTCCGTATATACAATATATGGATACCCTTATAATATCACTCCGGATTTCTGCCTCTGTCACATCACAGCAATTTTCTTCTAAACTACTGGACGGAAGAGTTTGAAATTTGGTATCAATGGTGACACAATCAGGAGTACATGTCGTAAAAGAAGAAATTTTGATTTTAGGGGTACTTCTGGGGGGAAAAACTAAAAAAATCGACAGTTCTTCCCCTGATCTCTGAAACTACTGGGCCTAAAATTTTGAAAAAATAAGAAATATAGAACGTTGCTCGAAATTTACAGGAAAAATAAGGAGAAACCGTTAATATTAATTTTGGGGGGCAAATTATAGAATTAAATAAAAATTTAAAAATAAAAAAATTTCAAACGCATCATGTAATATATCAAATAAAAGGTCTCGTTCTGTGGAACACAAATATATTCTTTTCATATTAAAAAAAAATATTTAAAAAGATGTTAACGAAAATATATCAAAATTTACCCATTCCCCCCCTTATCACCGAAACTATAAAACGTAAAGTTTTGAAAAAAATTAGAGGTATAGGTTCTGACCTGAAGTTTACTGGAAAAATAAGGGGAAATCTCTACTTTTAATTTTGGGGGGCAAATTACAGAATTAAATGGAAAATATAAAATTAAAATTGTTTCTAACCCATCATGTTATATATCAGATGAAAGGGCTCGTTATGACGAAAACAAATATATTTTTTTCATATTTTTGAAATAAATTAATTAAAAGATATTAACAAAAATATAAAAAATACCCATTCCTCCCCCCTTATCTCCGAAAACATATCTGAAAAATTAAAAAAAAATTTGAAGTATAGCCCCTTACCTGAACTGTACTGGAAAAATAAGGAGAAACTCCTAATATTCATTTTGGGGGGCAAATTATGGAATTAAATGGAAAATAAAAAATTATAATTGTTTCTAACGGGTCATGTAATATATCAAATCACAGGGCTCATTATGACGAATACAAATATATTTTTTTATTTTTTTAATGAATATTTTAAAATATATTTAAAAAATATTTTTAAAAAATTACCCATTCCCCCGTTATTCCCCAAACCATAATAGTTAAATTTTTTTGTTTATTTGAAAAATATGAAAAAATCCCTCATTTTATTATTTGGCCCCAAATTAAAATTAAACGGAAAATAAATTATTAGAAAACCCGCATAGTAATTTTAGGGACAAATTATACAATTAAATGGAAAATAAAGATTCAATTTTCAAAAGCATCATGTAATATATCAGATAAAAGGCTCATTATGTGAATTAGAAATATATCATATTTTTAAATCAATTGTTGAAAAGATATTAACAAAAATATTAAACATCGACTTAATTCCCACTTTAGAAACTACACTATTTAAATTTTGAGAAATATATTTTATTTGTATTTTTTAATAATTTGAAAACAGATTTAATAATTTATAATTTAAAACTTGACCTTTTTGCCCTTTATCTTCCAATCCACAGAGCCTCAAAACTCAGACAGTAGATTATAAAAGATTTCTCTGAAAGGTTATTAGTAAAATAAAACTCTAATGTTAATTTTTGGGGGCCAAATTAGAAAATTAAATACATATGTATTCTGATAAAAATCAAGCGAATCCTGAAGCAGATAGAATAAAAAGTCTATGTGGGGAAAATCAAAGTGTATATTTTTTATAAATTTAAAACGCTTCCTTTAAAAGATATAAGGGTAAATATAAGAAAATGCACTCATTCCCTGCTTGTCTGAAACGGGAATATTAGAATCTTGAAGGTGGTACGGAACCCTAAGTATGCAAGTCCAACTCGCACTTGACCAAATTATTTTATGTAATTCTTCTAATCAAAACATTTTTTTGGTCTATTTTTCTTCTAATATATTTTTTTACACTTGGAATTCGGTTTATTACGTAACGCTTACACAAAAAGCACTCCATAATTACTCTTATATAGATACAAAAACGTGTAGGTGACGGCCTCAATGTTTTTACTAAATTCCCGTAATGACTTTTCTACATGTTTCGCGTGTAGGACTAGAAAACCATTCCTTTTAACATGTAGGACAAAGATGCCATTCGATTGTAATAATAATTAGCAAGCAATAGTGAAAAAATTCTGATGTTATTAGTAAATATTTTGCTCATGATATGTTTAGAGGGGGGGGACGCAGCGGCCGTACCATTGGGGGTGTAGGACAAAAGTGTTTTCACGTTTTTATGCAAATTATTATAAGATTTAACTGAAAAACTAACTGATATTAATAAAAAAAATTCACTCAACATTTTGACATGTTCAAGACCTTTAGCGAGTTTCAAAAAATTTCCTATTCTATTCAATAACAATGAAGACATAGACGCTACCCGAATAAAATATAGAAGAAAAAAAGAAACCAGAGCTGTAATTAGGTCTCTAAATGAGAATAGACAAGACAGTGAACCAGAGCACTTTAGTGTATGCATCTGACACCTGGAGAATGAAAGAACAAGTTAACTAAAAAACAGAAGCGATAAGAATGGATGCACTGAAAATAGCAAAGAAGCCAAGTTATGAATGAATTAATAAAATATGGAATGAATTTGAAATAAACTGCTATTGAATAGAATAAGAAAAAAAAATAATTGGGTATGTACCTGTACAACGGATGAGGGAGGGAAGATTGTCAATTGATACCACATTAGAACAGAAAAAGTGGGAGACCAAAACTAACGTGGATGCAAGAAATAATGAGATTAACTAGCAAGTGTGACTGTGTATATTATTTCTCGTAGTTGTTTTGTTAATTAGTGGATAGATACTTCTCTATAATCCCATTAGAGAACGGATCTGTTCCAGTAATGCGTCCCAGCATACTTCAAGGGACGTAATATTGCCCTGTTAGTCTGAATCTGGTAGACAATGTCCCTCGTTTCTCGAAGTTTCCTTGGACTTCCATCGTCTTGAAGTGGTTGATCTCGCAACGTTTCAATAGCTGTGTATCTGCTATCGTCATCAGGTGAATGATGAAGATAAAGATGAAGATAGAAGATAAATGGCTAAATCACTTAGAAAATCGCGAGAAAAAAATCAATTGGATAGGGTGCCAGGTGGGTGACGAATCCCTCACCTTTAACAAGATCAGCCTTAAGGAATAGAGGGAAACAAATAATCGCTGAAAACAGCCAATTTAGAAAAATATAACAAACAATCTAGAATACCACTTAGACTAAATATTGCTACCTTTAACACCAGATCTCTACAGTCAAATGAAGAGCTTACTGAATTAGAGACCGAACTGAAACATTTCAAATGGAACGTCGTTGTTCTGAGTGAAGTCAGAAGAAAAGGCGAACGCCTAGAAACTATAGAGTTTAAGGATGTTGTAGACCATATATTGATTCTAAATGGCGGGCAGGACATGTTGCGGGGGTGCGGGGTAACCAGTGGATGAACAGAATCCTGGAGCAGAGACCAACAACATACAAGCGAAGTCAAGGAAGGCTCTTTCGCAAGCTGGACGATAAAGAATGTAGAGAAATTGCTTTGCAAGTGCTCAGAACAGAAGAAATTGGATACATTTCAAGGCGGCCTGTTTCCAGCAATGGAGGAGACCAAGCTAAGTGATGATGATGAGTCAGTAGTTACTCATTACTTAAGTGTTTATAGTGTTGTAACTTTTTACTGCAATTTTGAAGTGTTTTTAAACAATTAGTTTTTTCTGCTTATCCTTAAAACGATTTTTGGGTATTTTTTGGTGTTTGTGGTTTAGGTTGACCCCTGTTAATTTTTTTTAACATGTCGCGGATTGAAGACTGGGGTCTTTCTTCTTCTGCCAAAGGTAGCCTGTAAAGTCTGTAGCCTTCAGGGCTGATATTTGTGTTTGTATAAATGACTTTATTGACCAGACACGAAAAACGCGACATCCTTGGACTTAACAAATACTATCACTATTCACTCTTCGAGCGTTTTTTATCACTTTTAATTTTTCTTAACCTAATCCATATACACATGCGCCTGAGTCGCCATCTTAAGCGGAAGTTTAAAAGAAAGGTTGGTAATTATTTTAAATAGAATTTATATACTTTCACATTCACAGTTTGTAATTTCTTTTCAATCTTGCATCAACTCTAACCACCTGTTATTCACGCTATAGCGATGCTCAACTTTTTTGTGTTCTCACTTTCGTCTGCGTTTACTCGAGCACTGGGAAAATAGCCTTCGGGCGAGTCGACGACGACGAAGACGACGGTATCTTGAAATTAGGAGGTGTATTTGATTGCCCGGAGCAATACTGAAAACTTGGTATCGTTGCCGATTGAGCGGTACGCGGCATTCCTTCGATGTTTTCCGTTGACTTCATCATCTAGGCCAAAAAACAGCTTCGAGCGTCGCGAATTTTTTACGCCGTTATTTTTGTTTATCTTTCTCAAGTATTTTTGATGTGTGCGGTTATTCTACGCCGAATGAACGGCAAAGTTGGTGGTTTTCTTCAAATTGAGAAAATATTGAAAATATTTGCTTCCTTTTGATTTGCCCAGCTAAGTTTGAGAGGGGTTTCTGTTTACATTAAAATGTTTTGTATATGTCAACTTCTGGAATACTTTAGAATTCGAATGATTTGTTTATTATCGACAGATGTTTTTTGGAAGCGAACTTTTTTGTAGCAATTAAGTAAAACAGGATTTTTGGAAATACACTCTTTCATTATAGCCTACTGCTTAACGAGTTAAATTCGGAAATAATTAGAGAAAAGCTGAAAATCATTATCAACTGTCTGGAATAATCATAATAAATTTTCCTCCTCCAGATATGGAAGTATTAGCTTTTCAAACACAATCACACTTAATTTCATTCTTAATTACCTGCAAAGAGTTGCAATTGAATTCTACTAGAGTAGAAGCGATACAATCATCCTGATTTAACATAATTAAGGCAGACTCGTTTTATGTTTGATTTAGGTGGTATTCATCTTTCTGTAGTATTGTCGAATTGTTAAATTGTATTTTATGGCCTTGGTTTTTGTGCTCATTTATTCGTAAATTTAGAAATCCACATTTTTCTCCAATGTAAAGTTGATTATATTCTAGCTATTAGCCAGGTTTAAAAAACTGCTATATTCTAGAATAGCAGGCTTTTTGGAGAATTATAAAAGTCTTTCTAAATTCAGTGCGAATTTAGAAAAACAACAAGTTCAAAATATGGTATAGTTGATTCTACACAATTAGCCCAATTAATAGAGCAAAAATTAACTGATAATTTGTAAAAAATACTATCAGGATACCGACTGTGCCATCGCATTGACAACGATTCGTAGCGATATTTTGTTATGTTTTCCACTCGCAACTATGGATTTTTACTTTGTTATAAACAATTGAAGGAAGACAATTTCGTTTTTTTTTCTTAGCATGTTTATAAAATCAAAACTAATAAACAAATCTCAGTGTTGTCAACAGGTCAATTGTAAAGAATGAAAATACCAATGAAAATGATTATTAGGAACAGGGAAAAACAAAAATATAGCTAACTGAAGTAAGTTCAGTTACCTAGTGACTCTTGGGGAGTAGGCAGATTGAGGCCCCGAGTTCGATCTATACTATGAAACTCTTTTTCACTTTTGTCTCTTGATAATGGGTCCAAAGCAGGTGTAGAAACGTCGAGTATTTAATAAATTCAGACGCGGTCCTCACCCGGAACCTAGCGTAGTTCATATATATATATATATATATGTTTTAGATGGTTTCCGGGAATTCATCCGCGTAGTTGATAACTGATCCCTGCTGGGAGCTATTATAACTACTCAGAGTGACACAAAACGAAATCGATTATGGTACAAAGATTGGTACACGCAAAGAGGGCAGTTTTCAGATGTGAATTTACTAACCGAATTAAAAGTTTCTGAAAAGTCAAAAACAGTTACTGCCCTGCAATTGAAATTTTTGATTTATATTTTCAATAGTCGTGGAACTTTCTAAATTGTTGCGGAGCATTTGATCTAAAAAATATAAAATTATTTTCGTCACCTGGTTCTGGAAGTTATTACTTCAATTATAAAGGAAGACATAGCATTGTTATGTGAGCAGAAGTTAATGCAAATTATGAATTTGTAATGTACATGTGTACTGGATGAAGGTGTTATTGAAAATACTGAATTTTATAGAAAAATACAGTCAAATGCTCTTAATTTTCCACCAGATGAGCCATTAAGAGGCTGTAATGATAAAACACTGATTCCAAATGTATTTGTGGCATTCGCTCTGTCAAGATACATAATAAAACCATTTTCCAAGAATAATTTAAGTCAAGAAGAACGTATCTTTAACTACCGCCAAAATCGTGCCAGAAGGATTGTAGAAAATGCATTTGGAATTTTAGCAGCCAGACTTCGAATGTTTCATAAATCAATAAATCTAAAACCTGAAATTGTGGAGGACTTTGTATTGGCAGCCTGTATTTTACATAATTTTCTTATTTTAATGTCGTACGAAGCGCATTACCCTTTAAACTAAATGTTTTCACTCGTCTCCTATCCCTAGACGCTGTTAGTTGTTTGTACAAACGTATTGTACAAATAGTTTAAGAAATAGAGCCGGTTTTTGCTCGTCATCGAGAAAATGGACAGAATGTATCGTATTAAGTTCAATTTCTGAACTACATCACGTTTCTAGGCAGGCGCCAGTGGAAGTGATAACCGAGGATAGTTACAGAGGGTAAAAGTGGTAATTTTTTATGGTCATGCTCATCATCGAGTAAACGTTCCAAAATTGTGATGCATTTAAGCAAATTCCCGAGAGGCGTCTGCCTAGAGCGTTACCATCAAGCTGGCGGACAGGGGTAAACTTGTCAAAAATAAGGGTGAACTTCGTCATTAAGTAAAAAGAACGCCAAAAGAGCACCATTTTTTTGCACAGCTCAATGACATAAATATATTTTTCATGACGTCATGAATGTGGTCTGTATGACGTCATACACAATTTTTTAAATGCGAAGCCACATTTTTTATTACTGATTTGGAAAGAGCGGAAAATTTCAGGTCCGACTATGACTTTGACCATGACTTTGAACTTGTCCTTCTATGTCATTCCAAGATCAAATTTTGTTTGAAAAATCAACCTATTATAGCCAAGTTAGGTGTACGGGGGGTTTTCGAGCCGCTGATTTCGAATCTTAAATCAGTTTTTGTTTGAAAAACTGGTCCGCCCTCTTGTATTGTGACAATCTGATTTCAGATTCGTAATCAGATTTTGAAAATTGGCAATTTGAAAAAAATCAACTAACCTCCCAATTTGGTATACGGGTATTTTTGACGTCGATGATTACGAATATGAAATCAGTTTTTGAAATTTTTTAAAACAAGTAGTGGTGAAGTTCAGGATTAAAAATATTGATTACTGTTAATTTTGGTTGTGCATCAATTGGTTGACTTTTTTTAAAAAAATTGGTCCGCCATCTTGGATTGTGAATTTTGGGAAACTGATTTCAGATTCGAAATCAGCGATGTCGAAAACTCCTGACACCTAGTTTAGCTATAATTGGTTGATTTTTCAAAAAAACATTGATCTTGGAATCACCTGGAAAATCAAGTTCAAGGTCATGGTCAAAGTCGTATTCGGACATGAAATTTTCCGCTCTTTCCGGATCCTCAATTAAAATGTGGCTTCGCATTTAAAAAAATGTGTATGACCTCATACAGACCACATTAATGACGTCATGAAAAAAATATATTTATCATTTAGCTGTACGTCCTTTTGGATAATGATTCCTTTTGTGTAAGCAAAAAGGTAGTGCAAATGGCGTTCTTTTTACGTAATGACGAAGTTCACCACTATTTTTGACAAGTTTACTTCTGTCCGCCAGTTTGACGGTAACGCTCTAGGCAGACGCCTGTCGGGAATTTGCTTAAATATATCACAATCTTGTATGCAGCCAATTTTGGAACGCTTACTCGATGATGAGCATGACCAAAAAATGCCATTTTCACACCCTGTAACTATCCTGGGTTATCACTTCCACTGGCGCCTGCCTAGAAATTTGATGTAGTTCAGGAATTGAACTTAATACGATACATTCTGTCCATTTTCAGGATGACGAGCAAAATCCTGCTCTATCTCTCCTATTAAAACATAAAATCAAACGCCGCAGTTTTCAAAATTTTGGTTTGAATGCTTTATTTGCGCAAACATTTTGTTGAACTACATGTCCTTCACGGTATGCGCAAAGATGTTGTAGCATGAAGTGCAAACAAATGTATTTTTATAAAATCAATCAATACAAACATAACCTTCAAACATGATGGAATAATGTAGCGATAAATAATGTTGACACATACATATTTTAGCAAACTTGTAGGATGCTATGTTTCGTTATATTTTTGCCGTAGTCACTCAGTAGAAATAAATGCGTTTAAAACCGGTCAAAATATTGCTTTTATTCGTCCGTTCCGTTAGCGATTGATAACCTACCGTTTGCGCGCTGATTTTGCCTTATTATTATGTTTGGTTCTGATTTATTTTTGAAGGATGTTTGAACTTTTTTGTGTGTTGCTTGACAGTTGTCATTGTCGTCGACAAGGCGTGAAAATTGTGTGAGGTTAACAGGAGAAGTCGTGCAGTTGTTTTAAGGGATTTTCCACTAGTATACTGGCTTTGATAAGCCATCCGAGTTCGGGAGTTATATGGAAATCCCTACATTGTGTTCCAGCATATTGTAGTACTGTTGATTAGTTGCTGCGATACTTCTCTCATTGAGGATTTGAAAACTTCTGTTGTTGCGTAATTCTTCAGAGTGATCATGGTATTTGGGGCCACCCTCACAATGGAACCTTTGGGATAAGAACCCCTTTGGTTGATAGGGTAAGTGAATTTTGTTTGTTCACTAGCCGATTTCTCGTAATGTCAGACTATTGATAGATATTTTCTTCTATTTTTTAGGGTTTTTTTTCTTGTCTTCCTTCTACTTCTTTTTCTACTCTTGTCGTATTTCTTCCATTTTTTGTTCTCCATCCAGTGAGATTGGGGTTATATTTTGCTGTTCTATTACGACACTAGAACACAGACCTGGTTTGGCATTATGGTATCATGCCGATCATGGACTTAGCATGCAGATGAACTAGTTGATGGTGCATACACGAACACTGTATTTCTGGAATTTCTATCATCAGAGTTCCAGTGGTGGAGCGAGTGCAAGGGACTCTAACTTCAGCTTCAGCTGTGGTTTCAGATAAGTGACAATTAGTGTATCTGGTTACTGTTTCATTATCAGTTATTTTTTTTTACAATAATAATATAAATCTTCGTATTTGATTTGAAATTAGTAAAATGGAATTTGTTAACCGAAAGTAAAGACCATTAGCCTACTATCGGGTTTATTATTATTATTATGATCGATTGCACTTACCCTGGAGCTCGAGTGTAGTATAGATGAGACACCAAAGTCGAAATTCTGAATTTTATTTAATGATAAATATCAGATAATTTATTCTCGGTTCCCATTAATGTAGTATTTGATATTGACAATTTATTTAAATATTCTATTGATTAGATTTATTGTATTAGAGGAATGTTTAAATATGTGTATCCAGGTTATTAAGGATCTCACATGTTTATATGTACAGTTTGAATCTCTGTCCATAAGTGTATATTTGTTTCATTCCATTTTTTCTTTAGGTATATTTAACTTAAACATTCTAAGCCTGTTTTGCATTAATAGTGCTCTATGGCATATTTTAGCGCCTTGTACTAGTCTGTTTGCGCAAATTAAACTTATATTTTGGAACTGTGGTATGCTTATTATTCCTTTTTTACAATATTTATTTATTTGTCCTGATTATGTGTATTTAGAAGGTATAGGGGAATCTACCTGGCGCCCTTATTTTCTCTCTTTATTTACGTTCAAATAAAACGAACCCCCCCGTCTTCACTGAGACTACCGGACATACCTTCTTCTGCCCTTAGCATAACTAGGTAGGCTAGACATTTGGCGTCACGTAACATTTTGGTGTGGCAGGTATTTATATGACGGTATAGGTGACGAACATTATTTGCATGTACAAACAAGTATGGCAAACTTACTGCTATGTTTAGGGCAGCCATTAGAGCATATAGTTCATATGACTTTATGAGCATAAACAGAAATTATTGTTTTGTCGGGTTAGGTATGACCAGAGTAGTGTCAAAAAATACTTTGAATTTGAAACCAAACGTATAGTTTAAGCTCTTTGCAGATTTTTATCTATTGGTGTGTCAAATTTATTATTTATGAAGTAATGTTTGAATACCTTGTGAATTTACACACTTATTACCATAATTATAATAGATATTTCATAGGAATTAAATCATTTTCTGTTAGTTAAGTGAGAAGGCGTTTTAGAAGTAATCCTCTTAGGAAATATGTTTCAAGTAGAACTTAACAAATTTTACCTTACGAAAATTTGACAAATTTATATTTAAATTATAATGCAATTCCGCACGCACTGAAAAGACTTGTCACACGAAGCTGATAGGTCATATCCAGATTTTACAAAACCAATAGATCAAACTGTTTGTTTCCTTTAAACAAGAGCATTATCGCTCATGCTTCATCAGGCTGAATGGTTTTCCACGAATGCTTTTCAACTATTATTCGAAACTTTTGTTAAATAGATATCACGGAATTTCAGCATGGTTCTCACAATAACAGTTCTTAATTGACATTGGAAAGACTACTTTAAATATATATTTTTGCCTAAATAAGCACTCAGACCTGAAGGAGCTTTTCCCATAAGGCTTTAAAGAGTTAGAGACATTCACGATGACAGGAAACGATTATAAATTATGTAAAGATGATAAAATTCCCAGAGAAGAATTGACACGTAAGAACCTAATAAATAACGAATCGATATTTTGAAGCATCTCAGAGTGGAGCCGTCGTTGCGAGACCACGGAGCATCGGTGCGAATTCGAAACGCCGAAGGGCAAATAAATCCCTTACATCCGGTCATTATTTCGAATGAAATTTCGGTTTGTCGCCTGTGGATTCCATTGTTCGTCGATTATATTCGAAAATGTTCCATCCAGGACCGCAGCGATAATCCTCTTCCGTGTAGGACGGTCTCTGTGTGTGAGAGTGTGAGCGTGTGCTCCCCACCAGCACACACCCTCCCCAATAATATAAACTGTTTTCAATTTTGTGGGAAACTCACATTACATATAAATAATTCATGAGCTGTATAACGAATCGATAATTTGTTTTCCCTGAATCGGATAGCAGACATTTTATTCCTCACGGGATTAACTGGAATTTTGATGCGCAACAGCCCACCTGGCGTGCTCCAAGAACTACACGGGTGGCCTATCCTCTAAAATGCTTGAAAATAAAAATTAAAGATAGAAGGATATTCAATTAAAAGAAGTTTTGACGCAAATGGAATAACTTCATATATATATATATATATATATATATATATATATATATATATATATATATATATATATATATATGTAAATGAATTACGGGTAGCAGCCAAAGACTAAATCAGTGTACTCTTTTTTATATGAGAGCTTTCGGAATTCTTTTATTCCTTCGTCAGTCAAATACTGAAAAAGTTACAAATATTGTTGTTACTATAAGTACTATAAATGAAGTTAAATGGTAACTTACTAAAGTTGAGGTTTACAAAATAAAATTAGCATGTCAAGAGAATTAAACAACGTAACATTCAGTTTTTTGGTGCAGTTTCATGAAATTAGATCCAAATTTGAATTGTTTTTTGATGACAAATATAAATGAGAAACCATGGAAATGTCGGAGATAATATTATAAAGGATGAGAGTTTTTTATGAGTTTAAGAAAATAAATAAATAAATAAATTTCTATACAAAGTTCTAAAAGTTAGTATAATATATGTACATATATGTATATCACAAAAATTTACACTTATGGGATGAGTTTTTTTATATTATTATACATATATAAATATATGTTCATATATTCATATATAGACATACACAATATAAATATATATATTTTATATTCACTTTGATTCAATTCACTTTTTAAAAAAAATTATTTATTTAGAAACATATAAAATTAAAATTGAACATTAAAGTACTTGAATAACTTAATACTATAAATGATATTATTTGAATGACAACACGAGAACGTTTCCAGTTGCTTTTATAACATTGCCAAAAGTGCTGATGCAAGTCAGCGTTTTTACTGGTTAAACGGACTCGTGTAGGTTTCCGGGAAGTTGTTTGCATATAATTCAAGATGTAATTTGATATCCCTGAGAAGTCACGTACGCTTTAAATTCCGTTGACTTCTCGATGTGTGAACTAAGTGCTGATATATTTTGCATATAACAACTCCCCTTACATATCAAAAGTTGATGCTATTACATCAACTTTTAGGAACAGAACATAAAATAATATAAAATGATGTTTGAATGGTATGAATAATAAGTAATAAGTGTATAAAATATGAATAAAATAAAGTAATAGGTAAAAATCAAATTAATATTTGTAAAATAAAATCAAAATATGTTAAAATAAATGAGCAATAAAATAATACCAGTAATAATTAAATGCTTAACCTAAACATATCAAAATAAAATATAAAGTAAAAGGAAATGTAAATAAAAATAATGTGTAAAAAAAATAAAAAGGTTAATGATATAAATCAATGTTAAAAATGGTGTTTTTAGAGAACATAAAGTGTATACCTAAACTTGCGTCTCTAAGCTTTGTTCTGTTTTCAAAACAGGCCTAAGCTTGGGGAAGAATTTGAGTCTTGGCTGAGGCACTGAAGTCTGGTCAGGATTGCAGTCCTTTGGAGGTTTTACCATCCTCTTTTTGACAGCTTGGAAGGTGATGAGTGCTGCTATGATCATGAGAGCAGCTATGGTTGTATAGGTAAACCAAGAGATATTTTTGGTTACAAACGGCTGGTTTATGAGACCATCGAGGTCTCTGGAATATTGTTCCAATTTGTGATTTGCTACGTCTAATTCTTCTACGTTAAGCGTGTTCAGCTTCAGGGGCTGAAGTTCAGGAATTATAATTTTTTCTGGCACTGCGTCGCAACAGTTGAACGGCACTGTTACTGGTTGGAAGGTTTCTAGAACATCGGTTTGTTTACCAGATTCGGCTTGAACTTTTGTAATTCCTATAAACGCACTACACTCTGATTGAAGAGTCAATATGGAGTTGAGGGAGATTGTAAGAGTTTTTGGGTTTGTTTGAGCGCAATTCACTGTAACACTTATGGGTTCAGAAGTAATTATGAGCCATGTATTGGGTTCTAGTTTTTGAACGTTGTATCCTTGAGTGAATATTAGTGAGCTTTTACAGTTGTCGGGTACCTTCTGGACATTCTTTAGAAGTTGAGCTTCACATAACGCGTTTGTGTCAATAGGGTATGCGTAAAGTTCAGAACACAGTTTCTTACGAGTGGATAACGGTTTACACGCACTTAAGTCTTTGATCGGAATAAACATTAAAGAATCATCATTCTTTGCAAGATATTTTTGAGTGAAGGATAGCATATGATGTAAACCTGTTCTTTCATCGTATATAGGGATAGGATATAAATGAAAGACTGTGTAAGGATGTTGTTCGACTAAAGGGATTCTTAACACAAATATAAGATCGGTATATGTTTGAAATGCCTCTAGTTCAATAATTTCCAGATATTGTGCGATGCTCGAGTACTTTACAGCCAATGGAAGGTTACTTTTGACTAAATTTTGCGATATTTCCTGTAATGAGGTAATAAGATGTTCTGGTGTTAAAATTGAAGAGTGAATTATTTTCAGACGCGCGAATGTGATAGAATTTAAAACATCATTTAAATTATCTTCTAAGTAGAGATAATTCTCCATAAGTTTTTCGCACATTTCAAGTAATGTGAGTTTAGATTCGACGTAGGCGACCTTATCATTGATTTTTCCGATAGTGTTTTCCAGCTTTTTCATGTTATCGTTAAATAGTTTCTCGTCAATTCTAAGATTTTGGATAGTTTCGTTGAAGTTTTTAATTACGGATGTGGTGACACTTATTTGGTTTTTTTGTAAGTTCTCAATTTGAAGTTGGCCTTGATTTAAGCGGTTTATGCTTTCGGTAAAGTATTTTCCGTCGGCGGCGTCTAAATTGCCGGTGATTGCCTTAAAAAGGGTACCTGCCCCATCAAGTATACCTCGTTTGTGTCTTTTAGTGTCCATGTGAATGTCAGTAAATTTCTGTTTGATTGAGTTAGAAATTTGATTGAGAAGGTTAATGTGGGTTTGTACGTCTGCGCGAAAGTAGTTCATAGCAAAAGAATTGAAGTTAACAGTTTTTACAAGAGTTTGTAATATTCTGTTATTTGTTGTAAATACTTGTTCTAGTGTAGAAATGTTTCTGTGTACTAAAAGTGTCCATTTATCATTGGATACAGTTATTTCTGCTTCGTTATGGAAGTAGATACCTAAAGTATTGTTTATTGGTTGCATTTGAAATTGGGGTACTGCTGACCCGAACAGCAGGCAAAACCTGAAACAGAAATTAACTTTCTGAGAACGGTTTCATTCGGTCGAAATTTACTTTTGATTTTTGGTTAGTTTTAGGGTTTAGTACTGTTGCGGAGTTTCTGTGAATCTCCAGGATTTCGAAAGGACCATTGAATTTATTTTGGAGTTTGTCCTTGATCTGGGATTCTTTAATATAGACTTTATCGCCTATTTGATAGTTAGGGAGATTTTCAGAAACGTGTTCATCAAATCTGACTTTCGCTTTATGTTTTTGGATTTCCGTTCTTTCGCGAGCAATTTTATAATAGTGAGAGATACGATTATTGAGATCTCTGATGTACTTAGTTATCAGGGCTTGTTGGTTGTAGAGAGTCTCTGGAGTCCTACTCGAAGTATGTCCATAAACAAGTTCGTAAGGGGTGAATCCATGAGTTTTGTTTACAGAATTGTTATATGCAATGATTGCATAAGGGAGGATGTTAAAAGGGTGTTCGTCAGGATTTTCTAGTTTATGGATTCTAATCATCTCTAATAAGGTCGAATGGAATAGTTCTAATGAACCATTTGACTGGGGATGTCCCACACTCGAATAGGATAGTTTGATGTCAAATAGTTTACACAAGTCTCTCATTAGTGTGTTGTCGAATTCCCTGCCATAATCACAATGTATCCGTAATGGGGTACCGAAGTGTTGGAAATAGAGTAGTAAAGTACTAACAACGGTTTTTGCGGATTTGTCGGTTATGGGGTAGGCCTGAGAGAATTTTGTTAGTTCGTCCCGGATAGTTAAAGCATAGTTTCTTGTCGGGACTTCGAGAATGTCGATGTTGACACGTTCGAAGGGTGTCCGTGGAGTTTCGGTGATGACGAGAGGGCTGTCGAGATTTTTTCGGTAAACTTTTGCCTTCTGGCAAGTCTGACAGTTTTTGATAAAATTGTCAACGTCTTTAGTTAGTCCTTGCCAATTGTATTTTTCCTTTATTCTGCGAATGGTTTCATTGATACCTCGATGTATATTATTTTTGCCATTATGGAATTGGTCGAGAATTATAGGTATTTGATCTTTCTCAACCTTTTGGACGATATTTTGGCAAACTTTCCATTTTACATCAATTTCGGAAAAGATGAACGAAAGCATTTCCAGAATGGGCAAATCTATGTTATTCTCAACACAGTATATTTCGTTTTCCGTAAACACATCTCTACTATTGTATAAAGATGCGAAAAGAATCTCGTTAACTACTTCGGGGTCAGAAGGGAGAGGGACGATGAGATAGCGTCTCTTTCTGACACTTTTGCTTGCAAAAACGTTTATTCGTGGGGTGTGAAAATCGGCATTTTCCTCAAAAATGTCCTCAATGATGTCGTGGTGAAAATCTTTCATGAGAGAACCTTGGGGGAATACAAGAATGTTTTTGTTTTCTCTGTCTAATAGTTGGCAGTTAGAAAATTGAATTTTGTCGTAGTCTATTAGTGAGACGGTCTGGTATCGCTCTACAAAAGTTCTGAACTCCTCAGAAATTTGATGGAAGTTAGTGGGATTTTTTGTGTCTGGTTCTCGTGAGTCATCGTCAGTCTCGTTTGTTGGGAGTACTGCAAACGGTGTTAGATGATTGTTTGTCTGAAAGGATACGTATTCATTAAAGTTGTTAACTTTAATGCGAGAGAGAGCGTCGGCATTTTTATTTACCTTGCCGGGCTTGTAGATTATTTGGTAATCATACTCCTCGAGTTTGAGGCGCCATCTGGCAAGTCTACTTCCAGGGTCTTTGATTGAAAATAACCACGTTAACGGGCGGTGGTCGGTCAGAAGTAGAAACTTACGTCCAAAAATTAGCGGTCTATAGTGCTTAACAGCCCACACTATAGCAAGAAGTTCTCTTTCGATGGTAGAGTACTTAGTCTCAGCCTTGCAAAGGGTTCTCGAGGCATAGGCTATGGGCAAATCCTTACCTATAGGACCTTGAGAGAGAACTGCGCCGATAGCAAAAGAACTGGCGTCAGTTGTGAGAATAAATGGTTCCTCGAAGTTAGGGTATATGAGAATTGGGGTAGATGTAAGAGCAATTTTTAATTGTTCAAAAGATTTAACGCATTCTGAGTCAAATTGAAAGGGGACATCTTTTTGAAGTAATTTTGTTAGCGGCTTGGAAATTTTAGCGAAGTTTGGAATGAACCGCCTATAATAGCCAGCTAAACCTAGAAATGATTTAATGTCTTTTTGGTTTTTTGGCTGGGGAAAGTTGAGAATGCAATCGACTTTTGAGGGATTTGGCTTTACGCCTTCAGGAGTTATAAGATGGCCTAGATAAGCGACTTCTTTGCGAAGGAACTCGCACTTGTCGGGTTGTATTTTCAGATTGGATTTTCGAAGTCTTTTGAAAACATCGGTGAGATGGGCTATATGCTCATGAATTGTCGGGGAATATACGATGATGTCGTCCATGTAGACTAAACATCTTTCGTTTTGGATTCCGAGAAGAATGTTATCCATAACCCGTTGAAACGTCGATGGAGCATTCTTCAGGCCAAAAGGCATCCTAACAAATTCATAGTGACCATTGTCGACTGTAAAAGCAGTTTTGGGAATGTCTTTGGTGTCGATTTCAATTTGATGAAATCCAGAAGCCAAGTCGAGGGTGGTGAAATACTGGCACTTGCCGAGTTGGTCGAGTAAGTCAGATATATTCGGAAGAGGGTACTTGTCGTCTACGGTCAGTTCGTTTAGTTTCCGGTAGTCAACGACGATACGCCATTTTTGTGTTCCGGAAGCGTCTAATTTTTTAGGAACTACCCATACAGGGGATGACCATGGGGAGTTAGAAGGGCGTATGATCCCTTGATCTAGCATTTTTGATATTTGGCTTTTCACCTCTTGTTTGTGGATTTGGGGGTATCGATATGATTTTGTGAAAGATGGTTTCGCATTGTTGGTATCTATAGAGTGTTTAATTTCATTCGTAAAGGTCAGTTGGTCGCCTTCTAAATAGAAGATATCGGAGTATTCAAGACAAAGTTCTGAAATGAATTCACATTCTTCCTCGTTGAGATGTTCTAAACGAAGCTGGTTCATTATCGTCATTTGTCTGTCATTCTCGGTTAGGTTACGTGTTTCGTTTTCAGAGAAGGTGTTTATTGTGAAATTCTGTATTGGATCTAAATCGAGTTTGTCAAAATTGATGGTTTTGGGAATGGCATTAGCGTTCAAAACGGAAGTTAGGAATTCACCATTTTCATTGATTTTGACTATGGCATTCGGGAGACGAACTTTCTCAATTTCCATTGAAGCGAGAATAGCATCTGTATTCTTGAGGTTACATTTCAATTTACAGATTTGCTCAGTTCGGGAGTCCAAGGTAATTGTGTTGACCGGAGTATATTTAGTTGAAGATGTAGAATTATTATTACGCATGATCGTATCATCCGTAACTTTGAATAGTGGCAGAGTTTTGAAATTTGTAACGAGTTGTTTCTTATTGAAATCTATGATGCAGTTATAGTGTTCTAGGAAGTCTGAACCTAATAACCCATCAAATTCAATATCAATATTACAAATATACACCTTATGTGGGTCGGAGATGTTAAAAGGCACTAGGGTGGATTCATTAATGAGAATTTTCTCATCTGTGATGCCTTGAATGATAACATTTTCAGGAAACCGTTGTTTGAAGCGTTGGCAGGTTTCAGGTTTAAAGATTGAAAGTCCTGCACCCGTATCGATAAGAAGTTTATAGGTGTTTGCAGAATCAGTAATATAATAAAGATTCTTCGAGTTGACGGAGAGAAGGGGTCTTACAGAAAGTTCTGTTCTGGGAAGTTGACATTCGGGCTGAAATCGTCCAAATTCATTGTCTGAATTTGGGTCTGAATTTCTGAAATTTCGTGGTCTGGGGGTTCTGATTGAGCAGGGGTCAACTGAAAATTTAGTTGAGGAGAATCAGGTTCGTCAGGGAAATATTCATTGAACTGTTCGGTGTTGAAATATTCTGGTTCACCGTTTTGTTCCAAATCGTTAGGGTAATATTGTTGTACGTTTCCGTACTCATTGGGTAAAGGGTCGTATTGATTTTCGCTTTGAGAGTAGTTGTAGTCATTGTGATGAGGACCGAATTGTAAATTGTTCAAGTGATGAGTCTTTGGTTGCTGATGTTTAAAGAAACTCGGGTTCGGTCTGTAATTGCCAGACATTTGGGGTTGTCTACTGATAGACGGACGAAATTGTTGCTGTGAAAATTGTTGACTGGGGTTAACATTTGTGGATTGATTAGAAGGTTGATTGGAAAAATGAGGGCGGTAATTCGAATAGTTCTGATTAGAATTCGGGTTGTGTTGAAATTGTCTCATTCTCGATAAGCATTCGTTGCTTAAATGGCCCATGCGTTTACAAAAGGAGCATTGTTTTGGAGGTGGACCGTTATTTGATTTACGAGGGGGTTGTTGGAAACTTCTATTACCTGAAAATTTCTGGGTTTCTAAATGTGATAGTTGTAGTTCTCGTTTAATTCTCGAAATGGCAGTGAGAATACTGCATGGGTCGCTAGCGCGAACGAGTTGACCAATTTTGGGCTCTAAACCCGTAAGAAGGCTATTAAGAGCCATTGACTCTATTAAGTCAATCTGTGCTTGTTTTTCTTTGATAGTTAAATTTTGCTTGTTTATAGCTGCTAGCATTTTCGCTTGATGCGTCTGGAGTCTAGCAGAGAAAGTGAGGGGGGATTCATTTGGAGTTTGCCGCATTCGTTGCAAGTCCTGTATGAGAGCCGAGAGATCTCTAGGATCTCCAAAATGATTTTCTAGGAGGGTTTGAATTTCAGCTAATTGACTAGGGTTTCGCGAATTAATTAATTCAGCCGCTCTACCGCGTAACTTATTTTTGATGTGGAGAATTAGCAATACTTGCTGATTATCCGTTGCCATGCTGTAAGCAGTATTACAGGAGCATATGAAAGTATTCAAAAATATCGGATTACCATCATACTCAGGAATTATGGCAAATATTTCCGAAAGCTTATAGGGTTCTACGGTTGGTGTAGCTGCTTGTCTAGTGGTGGCCATTTTTATAAATGTATAGATTCGCACAATAAATAAAAATTAAATGTTGAGGTTTTAAATGTAAATGGTAAATATCTAGTTTATCAAAATCCAATATCGAGCAATGTTTAATAGAGTAATAACAAATTTGAAATAGGAATGTGTAAATGGTAGATTAATAATAAACTTGAAATAATGTTTCAAATACTTCGAAATATGTAAGTCAAAGTAATAAAATAATATGATTATGTAAAATATATAGTTTCAAAATTATTTAGGAATGTAAGGTTATGAGGAGTAAAATATTATATAAATGAAAGAACTGGTGGTCATTCAAAAATAAAAAAAATAGTTACTTTATGTGATTCTTACGTTATTATTCCTCGCATCGGACTGTTCTCCGCGTCACTTAGCACTGGTTAGCCTGGTTGCGTGTTCCCTTGCTAGTACTTGGTAGTTGTTGTCCTTTTCAAGTAGGTTTTGTCCACAATGATTTAGAAATCTCCACAGTTAGTTAGTATTCACGTGTTCTAACTGTGTTGGACAATCCTACTGACTGCGCCAATTTTATATTCACTTTGATTCAATTCACTTTTTAAAAAAAATTATTTATTTAGAAACATATAAAATTAAAATTGAACATTAAAGTACTTGAATAACTTAATACTATAAATGATATTATTTGAATGACAACACGAGAACGTTTCCAGTTGCTTTTATAACATTGCCAAAAGTGCTGATGCAAGTCAGCGTTTTTACTGGTTAAACGGACTCGTGTAGGTTTCCGGGAAGTTGTTTGCATATAATTCAAGATGTAATTTGATATCCCTGAGAAGTCACGTACGCTTTAAATTCCGTTGACTTCTCGATGTGTGAACTAAGTGCTGATATATTTTGCATATAACATATATATATATATATATATATATATATATATATATATATATGTTATATCACACTTCTCAAATTAAACTTTTTAAAAAAGATTTTATTAACTTTAACAAAATAATAACTTTTTAAAATACAAAATACAAAATTGAAATAATGACAATAATAACTAACAACAGACTGAGTAATAATGAATAACAAACAAGAGAGATTTTGCAATATATAACCTAATGAATGCTGAATCGGCACTGTCGACACGGCGATTCCCACGGATGCTCGGCGTGGCTGTAATCTGACACTGCACGTGTTCGCTGAGTCAGCTGGGAACGATGAAATACAGTTGCTACATAAGTTCACCCAAAGTTCATGTTATAAACTTATATAACAACTCCCATCCATATAAAAAAGTTGATGGTATATCATCAACTTTTAGGGGAATTTCTGAAGTTCCATACATTGGGCTGGATCTAGGAGGCTGTGCAGCTTTCCCGTGGACTTAGGCTTTGATGGGCCTGGAAGTGGAGCTGACTCGGCATCGAGGCTGGACCTAGTGGTTTTCCTGAACCTTCTCTTGATTGGTTTGATACAAAGGAACATAATCACAATTACTGTTAATGTGATTGTGGTAATTGTGAGCCATGATGTATGCTTCTCCAATGGTGGTTGATTCATGAGCTCTTCCAATTCCATTGAATATTGGGCAAGCTTATGGTTGGCAACATTTAGATCTGTTACATCTAAATCCTGCAATTGTAGGGGTTTTAATTTGGGAAGTTGATTTGCGACTGGCATGCCGTCACAGCAGCTATACGGGATGTTCACTGGATGATTTCTGAAGGTGATGTTCTGGATGTTCTTTGACGTTCTCGTAGCATGTACCCTGATGTTGTCAATAAAGGCATTGCAATCGGACTTGATTTGCAACAGCGAATTTGTCGTGATGGTCTGCGTTACGACATCTTGTCCCTTATATTTGATGGCTATAGGTAGTCGTCTGGAAATTGAGATCAACCAGAGGTTTATGTCGATCTCTTGTATGTTATATTCTTCCGCATAGAATATAGAAGTTTTGCAGGTTGCTGGGAATGTGGCTGGCTGTCTGAGAAGCTGACCTTCGCAGATGGCATCTTTGTCTATTGGATGTGATATAGCTTTGGAACAAATCTTATGATGTTTAGTTAAAGGCTTGCAGTCACCCAGGTCTTCGAAGGATGTGTATAATAACGAATCGTCATCTCTCGCGATAAATTTTGTTTTTATTGAAAGTATATGATGAAACCCTGTTCGATCATCCAAAATTGGGATCGGATAAAGGTGGTAAAGGGTGTAAATCTCAGGATCAACTAAAGGAATTTTGAGTACAAAAATGATTTTGGTGTTGATTTGAAAAGCTTCCAATTCTATCAAATCAATGTACTGAGCAACATTTGAACTGTAAATAGGAAGTGGTAAATTATTTTCGTGTAGTGACTGAGAAATCTTTTGAAGGGAATCGACCAAATCTACTGGGGTTATGATCGAACTATGTAAAATTTTTAAGCGGGCGAAAGAGACTGCAGTTAAAACATCATCGAGAGTGTTTTCGATAAATATGTAACTCTCCATTAGGCTTTCACACAGATCCAAGATATTGATTTGAAATTCATGAAAATCAAGATCATTTGAAATGTATAAAATTGACTGCCTTATTTTTTCAATGTTATTCGAGAATAATTTCTCCTCGGATTGAAATTTTTGTGAAGTTTTGTTGAGGCTTGTAATGACTGAGGTTGTTACAGATATTTGTTTCTTTACTAAGTCCTGAATTTGGTGTTGGTCTTTAGTAATTTTAGTTATACAGTCATTTATGTATTCACCATCTGTTGCGTCTAAGTTTCCTGAAATAGCTTTCCAAACTGATCCCAGTCCGTTAATAAGTCCGCGTTTTCTTCTGTTAGTAGGGTAAGTTTGAGTGTCAGCGAAGATGTCTGTATATTTAGAGTTAACGGATTTAGAAATTTGTTTCAAGAGGCTAACATGTGTTTGTATTTTTGGTTTAAATGATTTCGTATTAGTTGTGTTTTCGTTGATTGTCTCTAAAATTCGGTTTAGTATGGCGTCGTTATTTGAAATAGCACCTCTGAAAGGGCTAAGGTCTTTGAAGACAAGAAGTGACCATATGTCGTTTGAAATTTTAAGTGTGCCTTCTTCATGGAAGAAAACTCCTATTGTATTGTTAACGGGTGTAAGAGAGTATTGTTGGAGGTTCACGACTGAAAACAGTCCACAGAATCTGAAAAGAAGGGATTCATTCAAAATATGGTTTTAGTCTGTCAAAGTTAATTTTACTAATTTGGTTAGTCTGTAAGTTTATAACTGTGGCAGAGTTTTTTCTAATCGCGGTGATTTCAAAAGGTCCATTGAATTTGTTTTCAGATTTGCTTTTAATCTGAGACTCTTTCACGTAAACTTTGTCGCCTACTTTGTATTCTGGTTGGTTAGTCGAAACATGTTTGTCAAATCTAACTTTAGATTTTTGTTTTTGTTGGTCGGTTTTTGCGCGGGCAAGTCTATAATAGTAGTTCATCCTGTTGTTAAGGTCCCTAACATATTTGGAAATGAGTTTTTCCTGATCGTATATTGTTTCGGGGGGTCTACTAGAAGTGTGCCCAAAGATGAGTTCGTAGGGCGTGAAACCAGTGGTCTTGTTTTTAGTGTTGTTGTAGCAGATAACTGCGTAGGGGAGGACGTTGAATGGGTGTTCGTCAGGATGTTCAGCTGTATTTGCCCTTATCATTTCCGCTAAAGTCGCGTGAAACCTTTCGATAGAGCCATTTGATTCAGGATGGTGGACACTTGAAAAGGATAGTTTTATGTCATATAGTTCACACAGGTCCCTTATGAGAGTGTTATCAAATTCACGTCCATAATCACAATGGATGCGAAGGGGTGTACCGTAATGTTGGAAGAATATTAGGAGGGTGTTTACTACAGTTTTAGCTGTTTTGTCACCAATTGGGTAGGCCTGAGTAAATTTGGTGAGTTCATCCCTAATAGTCAGTGCGTAGTTTCTGGTTGGATATTCGAAAATATCAATGTTGATACGTTCGAAGGGCGTTTTTGGTGTTTCAGTTATGACAAAAGGAGCACTTAAGTTTTTTCTACAGAACTTTACCTTTTGGCAAGTTTCGCAGGACTTAATAAATTGCTCTACACTTTTGATTAGTCCAGTCCAATTATACTTTTCTTTTATGCGTCGGATGGTCTCGTTAATTCCACGGTGAAGGTTATTTTTGCCGCAGTGGTACTGTTGCAGTATAGCGGGAATTTCGTCTTGTGAAGGAGTTATCACAATATTTTGACAAATTTTTAGTTTTACGTCTTTGTCTGCAAGTATAAAGGATAGTGTTTCAAGAATCGGTAGTTCTACGTTGTTTTCAATACAAAAAGTTTCGGATTCGTCGAACTGGTCTTGGTTGTTATAGAGAATGTTGAAAAGATGTGCAACAACTGTTCCAGGATCAAAGGGTAAAGGGACAATTAAATATTTTCTATGCCTTACAGTTTTACTGGCTAGAACGTTTAGAGTGTCAGTAGTGAAGTTTGGGTCTTCTTCGAAAATATCTTCGATGATTTGGTCATGCAAGTCATTGAGTTTATTTTGCCAGAAGAAAGTGACTATTCGTTTGTGAGATTTGTCTAGAAGTTGGGCGTTAGAAATTTCTATTTTTGAATAGTCGATTATAGACTCGGTTTTATACAATTGAACAAATCGATTAAATTCTGTTGTCATGCGTTCATCATGATCATCGCGTTCTTGATCGTTGTCGGAGTCGTCGGAGTTATCGTGACTAGTACCTGAATCGGGTTGTTTTGGGTCGGTTTCGTTATTTGCGAAAATTTTTATCTTTGAAAGAAAGTCGGTGCATTGTTTGAAGTGATTAATTTTGATACGGGAAAGAGCGTCTGCGTTCAATTTACCTTGCCAGGCTTGTATTCGATTTTATAGTTATACTCCTCTAGTTTGAGGCGCCATCTGGCTAGACGACTGCCAGGGTCTTTGATCGAAAAGAGCCAAGTAAGCGGACGGTGATCACACAGGAGTGTAAACTTTCTCCCAAAAAGATACGGTCTGTAGTGCTTGACCGCCCAAACAATGGCTAGCAGTTCCCGTTCGATAGTGGAATATCGAGTTTCTGCACCGCAGAGTGTACGGGAAGCATATGCTATAGGAAGATCTTTTCCTACGGGGCCTTGTGAGAGAACCGCTCCAATTGCAAAAGCACTAGCATCAGTAGTGAGCAGGAATGGTTCTTCGAAATTTGGGTAGATCAAGATAGGGTCAGATACAAGGGCTTGCTTCAGTTCGTTGAAGGAAGACTTGCAATCTGCGTCGAAGATGAATTTGACGTCTTTCTGCAGGAGTTTCGTTAGGGGCTTTGAGATCTTGGCGAAATTGGGGATAAAACCTCGGTAATAACCGGCGAGACCAAGAAAAGATTTAACATCTTTAGGAGTTTGGGGTTGAGGAAAATTCTGGATGCATTCAACCTTTGAAGGGTTTGGTTTTACTCCTTCTTGGGTGATCAGATGACCTAGGTAAGCAACTTCCTTACGGAGAAACTCACACTTGTCAGGTTGAATTTTCAAGTTTGACTGTCTAAGACGCTTAAAGACTTCTGTCAAACGGGACATATGCTCATGGATGGTTGGTGAATAGACTATAATATCATCCATGTAAACCAGGCAACGTTCATTCTGGATGCCCAGAAGAATGTTGTCCATGACCCTCTGAAAGGTAGAAGGTGCATTTTTCAGACCAAATGGCATACGAACGAATTCGTAATGGCCATTGTCAACAGAGAAACCGGTCTTGGGAATGTCTTCCTCAAGGATTTCCAACTGGTGGAACCCGGAAGCGAGATCCAGTGTCGAAAAGTATTGACACTTACCAAGTTGATCGAGGAGATCAGAAATGTTGGGCAGAGGATATTTATCGTCTACAGTTAGTTCGTTTAACTTCCTATAGTCGATAACAACTCGCCACTTTTGCTTACCAGAAGCATCGAGTTTCTTGGGGACGACCCATACGGGGGAGGACCAAGGAGAAGAAGAGTGCCTGATAATGCCTTGATCAAGCATTTTGGAAATTTGGGTTTTCACTTCCTCCTTATGGACTTGAGGATATCTGTACGATTTCGTGAAAACGGGCTTGGCATTATTAGTGTCAATAGAGTGTTTGACGGCGTTAGTAAACGTCAAAACATCGCCTTCGAGATAGAAAATATCTTCGAATTCTAAGCAGAGATTCGTGATAAGTTCTCGCTCTTCGTCGTTAAGATGTTCTGTCCGAATTTGTTCCCTGATAGTAAAGTTTCTGTCTAAGTTTGTAGATTCACAGTAATGGTGTGTATTCAGATTTAAGAGAGGGTGTGTATAGTCAAGGGGTTCTAAATGAAGATTGGAAAAGTTAACAGTTTTCGGCATTGCGTTCGCGTTTATTATCGAAGTCAGAAATTCTCCCTTTGAATTAACACGTACAACAGCGTTGGGAAGTCGTACTTTGTCAATTACTTGTGTCGGTAAAACTGCGTCAGTATTTCTAAGTTCACATTTTAGTTTGAAAATTTGTTCGGTACGTGCCTGGATTGTTATGTGATTGTTATGCGTATGAGGTTGTGCGTTAGTACTGGGGGTGTCTGTTGGTTGTTTATTTGATTGGTCGTGATCGGGTACTTTATGTAGGGGAATAGTTTTAAAGTTAGTAATTAATTGTTTGGATTTTAAGTCGACAATACATTCATAATGTTCAAGAAAATCAAGACCTAATATCCCATCGAACTCAATATCTAGATCGTAGATAAAGACCTTGTGTGGATCGCCTAGAGCGAAAGGAATGAGGGTGGATTGTGAGATCGGGATTTTCTCATGAGTAATGCCTTGAATTGTTACTCTTTCGGGAGATCGTTGTGAGAAGTTTTTGACAGTGTTTTCTTTGAAAATGGAGATACCAGCTCCGGTATCAATTAGGAGTTTAAATTTTCCAGAAGCGTCGTTGATATAATAGAGGTTCTTGGAATTTACTGTCAGAAGGGGACTTAAAGAAATGTTTGTTCTGGGAAGTTCAGATCGGGATTGAAGTCTTCCAAATTTAAATTCTGTATTTGAGTTTGGACTTCTGAGAGGGTAGTTGCCGTATCTGGGGGTTGATCTAGGCTCGGAAGCGCTAGAAAATCCTGGTATTCATTAGGGCTGAAAGGTACGACAGGGGTATTGTCTACCGTTTGTTCAAACCCATAGCTTTCATAGTTTTGGGTGTTATCATCGAAATGCTGCTGATTATTATCAGTATAATAATCATATTCGTCTGCATAATATTCGTGATAGTTGCCATTTTGATGGTGATTAAAATGGTGGGTCCTTTCAGGACGGAAATTTGGGTTTGTCTGTATTACAGACGGTCGAAAGTTGTTCGGTTTGAAAGGAGGTCTTTGAAAGTTATTAGGTCTAAATTGTTGACCTTGATGGTTTGTGTTATTGTTGACAGGATTTGGCCTCGATGGTTGATTCGGCCCAATGAAATTTGGTCTATTATTTTGGTTAAAAGGCTGAGGGTTATTTTGAAATCTTAACCGACAGTCCGCAGCAATGTGGCCTAATCGCCCACAATTTAAACATTTAGGAGGTGGATTTGGTTTTCTAGCCTGAAAAGATGGCTTAGGTGGAACGGATTTATTTACTTTTTGTTCCTCAAAATAGGATAATTGAAGTTCTCTTCTTATTCGTGAATGTGCCTCAAGAAGATCCTTCGGATTACTGGCACGGATAATTTGGCCTAATCGAGGTTCTAAACCGGTAAGTAGGGTGTTTAGGACCATTGTGTCAACAAGAGTGGTTTGAGCATCTTTCTGCTCGTTGCTTAGACTAGGGGCTTTTTGGATACAAGAGTGCATTTTCGCACTCAAAACCTGAAGTCTGTTATAGAATGTCAAGGGGGATTCGTTTGATAGTTGTTTCAAACGTTGGAGATCGTGAATTAAAGAAGACAGATCCCTAGAGTCTCCAAAGTGTAGTGTTAGAAGCTGCTTTATTTCGAGGTACGACGCGGGGTTCCTAGAGTTAATTAACTGCGCCGCTTTTCCCCTTAATTTATTTTTGATGTGAATTACCAACAAATATTTTTGTTCGGTATTAGACATGTTATACGCGCAATTGCACGCATGTATAAATGTAGCCAAAGAAATTTGGTCGCCTTCAAACTCTGGAATTATTGAAAATATTTCCGACAACCTATATTTTTCAGTTTCATCGACAACCGTGTTGTTCTGTGATTGTGCCATTTTGATTTAATAGAATTTTAAACGAAAGAGGTTCAATCAAAAATAATAAAAGGTATAGAAAATGGTATCAATAAAATAAATGGTATAAAAATCAATAAATTTGTAAATGGGGAAATACCAAAGTTATTTGGATGATAGAATGGTATTAATAAAATAAAATGTAAATAAAATCAATAAATCAAATAATTCACTCAATCGAATGAATAAAATCAAAGTAATCAATTAAATCAAATAAAATATCAATGTAATCAAATAATAAATCAGTGATTCAATGCACTGAATAAAAAAATATCAAATAATCAAAATATCAAATCAATCAAATATTAAAATCAATTATTAAAATCTTAAACGCTAGACGATTCACTACTACTCACATCAACAGGAACATTGGAAGATCCGTGTTCTCCTTGTTATCGCAGTTGGGACTTCTTCCAGGTTCTTTGCTCCGTTGAGGGATAGGAATCCGCCGCTACCAGTTAGAAGTAAGCTCGTGTTCTAGTAACATTGACGGATCCTACTGACTGCGCCAATTTGTTATATCACACTTCTCAAATTAAACTTTTTAAAAAAGATTTTATTAACTTTAACAAAATAATAACTTTTTAAAATACAAAATACAAAATTGAAATAATGACAATAATAACTAACAACAGACTGAGTAATAATGAATAACAAACAAGAGAGATTTTGCAATATATAACCTAATGAATGCTGAATCGGCACTGTCGACACGGCGATTCCCACGGATGCTCGGCATGGCTGGGAACGATGAAATACAGTTGCTACATAAGTTCACCCAAAGTTCATGTTATAAACTTATATAACATATATATATATATATATATATATATATATATATATATATATATATAAATCTAATTATAATGGTAACGGCTGTTAAAATTAGTATGCAAACGAATTACGGGTAGCAGCCAAAAAAAAAAGAGTACACTTATTTAGTCTTTGGCTGCTACCCGTAATTCGTTTGCATATATATATATATATATATATATATATATATATATATATATGAGCTGCCCTTACAATATACCCTGGCTCATTGTGTGGCTCGAGATCTCTGGATGTCCAGAGGAATAGCCAAGGTGTTTGCCAAAAAGTACGGTCAGTTCCAGAAGCTACGGAATCAAGATCCAGCGGTAGGGAAAGTCCTTCATCTCGAAGATGAACAACCAATGGGTACCAGAGCCATCTTTTATTTGATAACGAAAACATTCTCGCAGGACAAGCCAACATGCAGCGATCTTTGGAAGACTCTGGTGGAATTGAGGAATGTGATGATGGAGAAGAATCTGATGAAATTGGCGGTCCCAAAGATAGCCTGCGGGTTGGATGGACTGAATTGGAGGGTAGGAAGTGTGATGGAAACAATCTTTCGATTTAGTCGCATCGACATCCTGGTATGCTGTCTCAATATTCGCAGCCCAGTTTCGAAGACCGTTGACTGTTACTTCCACCAAACTTCCCGATGTCGAAATGGAGAGTCCTGCAAATATCGTCCTGCAAGCGTTTTAGGTATGAAGTTATAGTTGTAGCCGTTAGAGACCAATGCATCCTTTATGTAGTAATTTCGGCCGTGTCTGTTAAATTGTTAGGATCCGTGTATCAGTGTTTATACCAGTGTAACAACCTGAACAGGACGATGTTTTTTTTGTTTCTGTGATAAAACTTACTTTTTATGTGCTTTATTTTGAAGCTAAAATAGAAACCTGACGTTACGATAGGACGTGCGATGTTCCCGAAAGTTAGTCCGATATTGTACGAAGGACAGCAGAAAGTATCAGGGTGATCTTAACAAAGTATAAACAAAAACTATTGTCACCACAAACAATAAGATTGGATATCTCATAACCATACCCAACGAAACGATTACCGTTGATGACCAAGGTATGAGGGATTGCACCCTCTCGTATCTCAGACAAACAAACCAAAAAGCAAGTGTGCGTAGTGAGGAACACAAGAATGCAGGGAAACAAAAAAGATCAATGTCTGCATTGGCCCCACAATACAACTATCAACACGGGACACCAAGTATCCTTTGAGAAGATGAATGAAAAGTAACATCACACTAAAAATTTCAAAATTATCTAAATCGGTTAATAGTAATTTAGTATTCCAAATACTATGTTAATTGTATTCTAATTGTGTACTATAGATATTTTTGTTCATAAGGGGTTTGTTGTGTTAAGTGTATACAATTCTAGACTATTTATCAAAGTAGATAGCATTTCACTACTAGAATCGTTGATAAACACATCTGTTTAGTTTCTGGTTAATCATCTATTAAGGTTTTGAAGTTTCTTAATGGACCAGATGTCCTATACGGCTCAGTCAACCACACTTTGATTAGTAGTTTACTGTTGACACAGTGAGGGCGGGCTATACTTTGTTTCGTAAAATGTCTGTGTAATTTGTATTATCCCTTTATATTATTAAGGGTCACATCCGCCTTTCAATAATAAATATAAATTGTGGAGCAATAGGTTTTATAATAGGTACGCCGTGGAAATGTCAATAAGTACTGATATTTTATTAATCCTGAGCTTAATTGCTAAAATGCGAGTTTTTTGGCTGCATAGTTATCAAGAACCAATTTAATTCGTTGATATAGTTGTTCTTGGAAATATTTGCAAGGCTTTTTCGAGAAAAAATTCACAGTTAAAATTCTTCAGCACTCTTCTTCTACAAATATGGTAGTCAAGATATTGATGACTGTTTTGCTATCTTACCGAACTTCAGTAGATTACTTCTGTCATTTGTTCATTAAATGTTTCCTTTCATCTTAAGGGTAGTTCATACGCCAGCATCAGCCTTGCGTATAACCTATTACAATAGTATAAAGTTTTTCATTAAGAGGAATAATTTTATATTTTTCTGATTTTTAGGGAATAACACCACAACTGCTGTCGATATACTTCAAATAATATCATCTGGGATTATTTCTTCTTTAATACATCGTTTGAAGATACACTCAAGATTCTCATAGAGTGTAGTGGTTCCAATCTTTCGGAGTTCAGGGTTTATTCCTTCCGGTCTTGGAGATTTTCCATCTTTAAGTTCTTTTATAACCTTATCTATATCTTCTGTACGTGAATTCTAATTTCTTCTCCTTCTAATTCAATAGGTTTTTCTGATATTCGCTGATATTCCTGTCAATATTCATTTAATACATATTTATAGTGTGTTGTCCATTCGTCCGTCGGTATTAGTTGTCGATTGATTCCAGTTTTTTTTGTCGGTTTTATTTTATTTACAAACTTCCAGGATTCCGTGCATTTTCTACCCTTCCAATATGTATCTATTACTTCGCTTTTTCTGGTACATATTTCATTTTTCTGTTGACGTTTTTTCATTCATTTCTTTAAACTGGTACCTACCAATCCCATGCATGACTTAATTAATTGTGTTTTCTCTTTGAGGAGTTTGTGTGATCAGGTTCTGCTTTCACTATCAGACCGTAGAATCCCCAACTAGCTCCAAAGTTCTTGTCAAGATAAATAGATTCGCCATCTTCATACCAACTCATATTGTTACATAGTTACCGAAGTTACATTGGTTTGTCAGATTTCCGTTCAACTGGATGGCAGCAAGTGCTTGAAAAATGGATTAGTCAGCGGCAACTGTCTGTACTGAATATCTAGTAGAAAAGGAAAGAACTGTTTTATTAAAATACAATTTTAATGAATCCTGTATTAAAACAAATCTTTTGCAGTTTTAAGTGCCACAAAGCATCCGTTGTTTTAAAAGCCGTATTCAGATTACATCAAATGAGATTCTCGCATTTCTCGTACGGTCTAGGACCCGTCGTTGTACTTTGAAAGATTCCATGTTGTAAAAGGAAAGTGCTGAAGTCGTTTCATCGCAACAGAAAGACGGACGTTTTTGCTAGATGAAAGTGCACCATCGCACTTTGTCACATTCGTTTCACGGGGGATCCAAGTGCATTTTGCATAAACATGAATATATTCGTTCGGCCGATTCCATCTCTCGTGTCTTTTCGACGTATTCTCCAGGAAGTGTGTTGTATATTACGACAAAGTTCTCGGCTTTGCCAACAGATTTTCATGAATATATGAGGGATATAAAGTGGGTTTAGGGTAAAACCGTAAGTATCGCAATATTGATATTTTTATGGTCGGTGTGAGAATTTGGGAAAGTGGCGTCGAAACTAGAGAAACTAGAATCGGGGATATATAAGTATTTTAGTTTATGGTTGAGAACAAAGTGAAAATTATTTCACCGTTCTGACGTGAAACGGGTTCTGAGAATTTGCAGCACTTCACGTACATTCTGTAGGGCAGGGGTTGGTATTATACGACAGGGTATCTGGAATTGCCAATGTCTTCAAAAACGTATTAATTGATGTGGGTATGAATTGAAATTATGAGATCTTAAATTTAGATTTTAATCGTAATACTTTGTCAGAACATTTTGCCAGAAAGAAATTAAAATTCAGTTTTGGTTCCTAGAAGAAACATTCTTTTTATTTAATAAATTGTTCTCAACTTTTTTGCTTTCGGGACAGATTGGATTTTTTTCGTCTCGTATGGGCTATACCGAGACTACATACAGTGCAACCAGAGAGTCTCGTTTTTGGTCTCCTTACATTTTTTTATTGAAGTTTTTATTCGAAAAATTAGAAAAGGTCTACATAAAAAACATTTGGTGACAATTTGTAAAATATTTTATTGTAAATTTAAAAAAGATTCAATAACATTGTATGATTTTTCACATTTTTACTTTAACTTGTTAACGCTTCTTATAGTAACGTATCTCTTATCATAAATATTTATCCTCGCAGATTTTTATATTTTAAGTTTGTATGATTTTTTTCAAAGATGGATGGGTTACCTTTCTGTAGGTCGAGTATACGGATCTATATTAAACTAGAGAGTAATAAAGGTACTATTAAAATGTTTCTTTGGCTCAACATTTTCTATCTGGAAGATTCTCTTATTTACAGCAGACATCCAGTATACTTATCTTATATACTACTGATGCCATTATAAATTCAATACTTAAGCCACAACTTATATTGCCTCTAAATACCGATGTTTTGTCTCTATGTGTACATCTGGAAAAAAATTATTGTATACATCTGTGAAAGTATCTTCTATACTATTATAAAATTGTCTGTTTGATTGTTTGTTTGTTTGTTTGTTTATTTGTTCGGGTATCACGTAAGAACTACTGAAGTGATTTTGCTGAATCTTTTTCTGTTGCCAAGCCTAGTGTTTGACTGTTACTGTTATCTCCCTAAATTGACAGAAACGGTAGTTCTACCATGTTGGATAACACAATTACTCTATTGGTTCCACTGCAAGCACCAAATATTAGATACTTGAATCAGCTTAGTTTCGATTTAGAAGAATCAAGTGATAAATCAACCGTAATTGTACAGGGTGTTCTATATATAGGAAACTTAGTGCGGAGTAGAATGACATAGATTTAAAAATTCTAAATCAAGTTATATTAGGTGTGTCATAAGCAGCTGCATAGACACAATGTGGTTGAAAGAAGGGTTAGTGGAATTAGTTATACGGGGTGTTTCAAAAAAGTTATATTGAGTGGGCCATAAATAGTTGCATATACTATGGTTCATAAATGGGCGGAATAGAATTATATTTAAATAGGGTGGATGACAATTAGTTGCATATACAATATGGTTGAAATTAGGCTAGAATATTTATACAGGGTGGATATATTCTTTTTAGAAAATAAAGTGGTATGTAAGCAGTATGAAATGTGGGACGCAGTAAAGTTATAGAAAAAGTTGCAAATGAAGGGTGCTTTAAATGAAGTGTGGAGAGAAATTGTACTTTATAATATGGTTAAAAAATATGAGGAAAAATTGTGAAATAGCGTAGCTCATAATCAGTTGCTCATACTGGATAGTTGAAATTAAGGTGGACAAGTGTTAGATTTAAGTTTTTAAAAAATGTTATACTGGTTGGCCAATAAGCAGCAGCGTATACAGGGTAGTTGTAATACATACAAGTTGATTCAAAAACATGTTGAACAAAATTTTTATATAGGGAGCCCCAGAAGCTGGTTGAAGTTTAACAATTGAATTGTTGTGAGGTAAATTAACTTTGGTCTTTAAGATACTTAAATAACGTCATATAAAAGTTTCAATCATACTAAAATATTTAGGGTTTCCTTTTAATTCAAAATTAGCGTCTGACACAGTTTAAACAACAATAAAACTATCTGACAATAATAGATTCATGTGTCAAAAAGTTCAATTAAAATAATAATAAAAAAGAAACCTTGTTATAATTAATTGAAAAAATGGTATTTTGCCTGAACGCAACCACTTCCGCCAGTCAGGCATCCCGTATGACGTCAGGAAGAGTGAGAGAGATATATCTAAAAATTGGCCTACCTGAAATTCTTTTAGATTTTCTTGGGAATAATACCACATCAGAGTTCAAACTTGTGTATATTTTAAAACCAAACGTTTCAAAATCCTGTCGGATTTCGTTTTCAATGGATATAAAAAAAAAAAAAAAAAAAAAAAAAAAAACATAATTGTCAAAATAATTGTCATATATTTCAATTTTACTTTATAAATTTATATCCATTGAAAACGAAATCCGACAGGATTTTGAAACGTTTGGTTTTAAAGTATACACAAGTTTGAACTCTGATGTGGTATTATTCCCAAGAAAATCTAAAATAAACTAGAAGATGCCACAAATAACATTCAGAAAACAATCTGAAATTCTTGTTTTCCAGACATTGCTAGCTAGAAGATCTTAGAACAACGATGATCTACAACGAGACCAAGGTAATGATTCTAAATAGGAAAGATCATGATGATTCTGAGATAAGTAAATGTGTTCACAGCTTTGTATATATGGATTCAATGATCGAAAATTCTGACAGCTGAGATGAACTCGGATAGGTGCTTTATAAAAGGGATCTTGGACGAATGATAAGAGTAGGTACTATATATATCGCTCATCGAACTAAATTCTCTATTTTACAGGAACCTGGTAATCCTAGACGACAGTCTTTCACTACGACAAAACTCATTCTCAAATTCTTCGAGCAGATTTTCTGGACAACTTAGGGAAACTTGTTGTTCAGGTAAATGGCGTTTCCGCCATTTTCCCTACATAGATGCGACTAAACAACTGGTAGACGTGACTGTTACAAGAGGCACCAATTTAAAAATACACCGCAGAGATAGCGTATTGAGATTACAAGAGCATTTGAAAACATCCGAGCTGAGAGGGCTTTCGCCCAGATTTAGTGCTTTCAAGAGTTTACAACATATCCCACAAGACCTATCTTGGAATCGTTACCAAGTCGGTAGATGAAATACCTCAAGCCCTGTTATAAAGTAAGGACATTAGGAGAAAGTGGTAGTTCGTCATTGAGATTTGAGCTGGTAGCCAATAGAACCCGTGAGTTCAAAACAGGTAGTATCTGGGTTAAAACTGACTTGAAATTTTCATGAGCAAGTATTTTTCCACTGATGAAGCTGTAATGGTAGCTCCTCAGAAATTTAGGGTTTTAAAGAGTGACGAATCGGCATATATATTGCTTACAACACGTCTGAAAGGACATAGTGTCTTTGAAGATGGTTTATGTTCGACCCGAGATATAATGTGCTTTGAATCCTAAATGAGGAATTTGTATTGACACGGCCCGTCAACAGCTCAGCGACCTCCATACAAATTGCAAGGAGCAGCATTAAAAACACCCTCAAAAATTGTTAATGTTTAAAATTTGTATGTGCTTATACAATTTTTCGAGTTGTTTTTTCATTTAATCGACGAGTTTAACTTAAATTTGTTCACTGCCATGTGATACCTTAGAAATTTAAGCTTATTGGCAAAAACTAATAGCATATTTGAATACAGGGCCTCAAACTTATACGAAAATAGTTAGTGTAACGTATTTAAGTTTAAAGCTTCTCGATAATGCAACGCTTACTACTACAACATTACGTAACGAAAAATCAGCATAAACTATGGGAATGTAGGAGTGCGCTCCAGACACCTAAAAGTGTTTTGCATAATGAAAACCATTATTCAGCTGGAAATATTAAAACAACCGCTTTATCTGCCACATAATCTAGACTACACAACATGGGTGATGGCGAAAGCTTTAGCTTTACATTTGCTTTGATGGTAAATACGTGTAAATGCAAAAATGGAATTAGACGATATATCTCACGTTATCAAACAACATAATTTCATTCAAGGATTGGGATTTATATTAATTTGTTTTTAAAAAGAACCAATTTAAAATAACTAATAATTTTGGCCACGCCGTTATAATTACCTGTTTCAGACAAATCAGTGGAGTTTTATCCATAAAATTCGTCACACAAAATTTTGCCTTTTGGGATCCATTCCCCCTCCGCGCTGCGTCAGATATTCTGAAAACGCCCTATAAATATTAGGCTATGAAAGCTAGAATCGCCTGTACATGAAACATTTCGATCAACAACCCTCAAAATTTGATATTTATTCATATATATTATTCACACAAAAAAATTTAAATAAATGAATAAACATTTATAATAACGGACAAATAAAATGTTAATTACTGGAAGGCTAGAGATCCTTTAAATTTTGAATGTTTAGAATGGTCAAATTTAAACAAAGTAACACTAAACAGTTTTGACTATACGTATAAACCTTACACTTAAAACGTTCTATGTATAGATAAGAATCTCATTAATATCCGTTACGTAATTTAAAAGATCTAACCGTACAATATAAAGCTAATCCTTGATTTACAAAAATTGGCTATATTTACACATTGACTGGCTGAGTAAACATCATCGTGTTCAGTCGAATCCATGTCTGCGAGAATCTCTGCCCACTTCGTGCTATTTCCTGACTTAGAGATCTCAATTCTCCGTGTTTGTGTAGGTTTAGTTTATAAAATTGGAACAATCGCTGATCATTTCTGCTATTATTAAGGTGTTGTATGGTTGTCAAATTGAGAGTTAATTTCCAAAAGGGGCGACAATTTTAATGATTGATCAAATCTATTAGACCGTTTTAATTTTAGTGGCTTCGCTGGGAATTATAATTTTGGAGATTGATGTTGGCGAGTTTTTTGCAACAATTAAAATTTATTTCGTGTGCGTGTCTTAAAAAAACCAAATGTTCGTATTTAAACTGTTAAGTTGTTGCTGCCTCTGAAGAAATAAAACATAGCATTCAGAGTTTGATGATGAACTGTGATTTAAGACTTCAATTGAGACATTTTGTTAAATATCAGTTTGTCTTGTCGATTCATGTTACTTTGAAGCGTGTAGTGTTTTGAATTGTACACAATTTTTCTAACATGGCTATAATTCCCAAAAAATGCGAATATAAACCGGTAGATGCAAAAATTATCCTCTACATGTAAAAACTGAATGTGTTATGGTGGATACTAATAATTATTGCCTATGGTCCTAATATGTGGCCTGTTATACATAATTTAGGATCATTAGGGTGAATTACATTTAATTTATATATTTCTAAATGGTATTCTGGTTTTAAGGAAAAGACAATGGAATTTTAATAAGTTTTCTAGCATTCGACTTCAAGATTTAATGAAAGAAAAACAGACAAACTTCTTTCAAAGTTATTGCAAAGCTACTTCACAACTTTTCCAAGTAATTTCACATTGTTATAGCGAACAAAAGAGAACATTTTGTGAGAAAATAGTTCAGTTGAGAACATAGTAATCAATTAGTATTGAGAAACGGGTAATACCGAAAAGAATAAATTTTATTGTTTCGAATTTGAAGGATTTTATTCAATAAGTTTTTACTATTGTTTGGGGCATTATTAATATGATTGATTGATATGAACATATTACTATGAATTTATGACCTACTAACCACTAACCACATTTTTTTAGGATCATAAAATGTTTATAATATATTGAAATGATGGAATATGTCTAATATTATTAAAATATGATTATTTCGGTTTTAAAAGCAAAAGTAAAAGTAAAAGCAGGTGAAAGATATTTATGAAAAATTCAAAACTTTTCACCTAAAAATTACAATTTGGAAAGTTTACTACTGATGTCAGGATTAGCCCGTTTTATTTGAGAATTTAAGGAAATCTTCAGATTTTTGTCTGCAGAGAGACATCATTGAGCCTACTAATTCCCTTGCTTTAAATATCTTGTGATTTCACTGTAGATGGATAGAATAATGTTATGGCAACTTACTTTACTTACAGGCATGTAGATGGACCCGTATATCATACTTATATTCTATACTTAGTGGCAAAATTCTATAAATTTCACTCAATGGCAATTGTTCATATTAAGTACGGTGATCAATGAAGTCGTTGAAGTAGTTATTCGGTCCAAATATTAGATAAATGCAGTTCGCGGACCACTATATAAAAAAAACTAAACGTAATAGATTTTTAACCGACTTCAAAATGAATTCGTCTGTATCCATGTTTTTTTTTTAATTTTTGTTCAGTGATTACTAGCAAACGGCTCAAGGAATTTCGACCGTTTATACTGGAACCTGTCCTGGGGGACATTTTTTTTTTCATTAACATAGATTGTACCGTTTCTTAGAAAATAGGGAAAATTTTTTTTACTGATTTTCGTATACACGATGCTTTGGTGGAGTCGCCGGTATTAAAATTATGAGAATTTTTCTATTTGCTACATGAGATAAATTTAAAAGAAATTGGATTAGTTCCGGGTTATCCCGAAGTGGTCCCATATCTTTTTCAATAACATAGCTGGTAGCGTTTCTTAGGCAATCGGGAAAAACTTTTTTTACTGTATAAGAAATATACAGTAAACTTTGGTGGAGTCGCTGGTATTAAAAATATGGAAAAATTTTCTGTTCGGAAAATAGTGTATAACAAATTAAAAAAAATCCGATTAGTTCCGGGGATGCCGAAGTGGAATTCAATAACCCGTTTTTTTAGAAAATCGGGAAAAACTTTTTTAACGACATTCATACAACATACAAGCTTTTTTGGATTTGCTGGTATTAACTGTTCGGCACTTGGGGTAAAATTGTAATCAAACAGAGTCTACTAGAATTGAAAACTGCATCCAATTGTGCTGTATTATTAAAAATTGTAATAAATTGAAACTTGGTTGGAAATAAATCGAAATAAAGTCAGCTAACCAACTCCAAGGTGGAGGTTCTCAGTTGGTTTCTATATACAGTGTGTCTTCATAAGTTGAATTGAAACGGAAAACGTTCTTATAAATGTTATTTCGGGGGAAAAATTATTCTTCATAAAAATATTTGCATGGTCGGAAACGTATACTGTAATCATTACATATCACTTTTTCAACTGTATACGAGGTTTGTCAGCAAATATGAATTTTGCTTGAAAGTAAAATACCTTTATATTTCATAATATACAGGGTGTAAACGGTTTGAGTGCAAAGATTTTGAAGAACAATACTTCAGGCAAAAACAAACCAAAAAGCTTTATAACATTTTCTAAAATAAACTATAGTTTTGCCAAAAAGAACACATAAAGTTAGATTTTATGTAGCCCTTGCTACAGTGAATAATACAATAATTTCGATTTCAAAATGTCGGTAAATATAAATATGTAAATACTCAATAGCTTATACATCTTTAATAGACACATTAAAAATGAAAATTGATTATTTAAACTCGAAATATGCTTTTATAATTTAGTGTAAGTTTCTCCGAATAGATATGGCAACGTGGCATACAGACCAACTTATTTACTACATTTTTTACTTTAACGACGACTGAGAGTTACGATTGTTTTTTGCGATTTCGATTCTTGTAAATAATAATAGATAAACGGTAAAGTGATTTGAATGATATCTATTTGATGTAGACTTCGTGGTTTGCTTTCCATTTAATATATTTTTTAAATAAATAAAATCGGTTGTGATTAGTGTAAGTTCGAAAATTAAGAATAGTGCGACAGTATTTATTTGTGATAAATAATGGCCGATTATACAATTGACATGACATGCTCTTAATTTATGGGGAAAGCAGACGTAATTGCAGAATAGCAAGAATGTTATACAGGGAAAGGTTTCCAAACAGACGCCTGCCCAATGCTAGGACATTCGTAGCTGTTTCGCAGAGGCTTCTGGAAACAGGTAGTGTAATATCACAAATAAACAATGGCGGACCATAGCGACATAATCGTATCTTAGCTGCTGAGGATCAAATACTAGACCTTATCGACATCAACCCATATCGTAGCACACGGAGTATTGGAAGTGAGCTGCAAATTTCTCACACTGTTGTTCATAGAACATTACGGGAACAATTGCTCTATCCATATCACATGCAGCGGGTTCAAGGGCTTTCAATTGATGATTTTCAACCAAGACTCAATTTCTGTCGTTGGTTCCTCAGAAAACATCGACAATTTCCTAATTTTGTGAACAATATTTTAACAACAGATGAAGCAAGTTTTAATAGGAATGGTATAATAAATTTTCATAATACGCATTCGTGGTCCGAGTTAAATCCGCACGAAATACGCCAGTCAGTATTTCAACACCAATTCTCAGTTAACGTGTGGGCTGGAATAGTTGGTGAATACTTGGTTGTGCCATTTATACTGCCTGCACGTTTGACAGGTGAGAATTACCTTCATTTTTTGAACAACACGCTACCAGATGAAGTGAACCTACAAACACGTTCCAATATGTGGTACTTACATGACGGAGCACCTGCCAACGCAACTAGATGTAGTTGTCGACTTCTTAAATAGAACATTTCCCCGTCGTTGGATTGGTCGAAACGGACATATACGTTGGCCAGCAAGATCTCCTGATCTGAATCCTTTAGATTTCTACTTATGGGGACACATGAAAAGTAAGGTTTACACGACTCCAATTATTGTCGAGAATGACCTTAGATAACGCATTTTTGACGCTGCTGACGAAATCCGAAATATTCCAGGAATTTCTTCTCGCATACGTGAAAATTGGATTAAACGGTGTCGTGCTTGTGTCGATAGTAATGGTGGGCATTTTGAACATTTGCTGTGAATAATCCGTTGTTTCAACTCAGTTCTATCATTATAATAAATTCGGTAAGTAGGATTACATATTTACTTGTCTAATATAAATAATATTAATTAAATCAGTAATAATGACTCTTCGAATAATTTAACTGGTAAAAGACTACATATACAGATCTCTTGAGTTGAATATCATATTTACCCAACTTTGAATAATTGCATAAAAGAAACCGCCAAATACAAATTCTAATTGCAATACTTTGTATTAAAAACGTAAATATTTTCAACAAAATATTTCATACATTTTTATTTAATTTAATCTAAGGTCAATATCATCAGTCAATACAAAAACACAGGTGTTTATTTTTTTGTCAGCGTAGTCATTCCTTTATTATTCGCGCTAAGAGTGAATCTGCTTCGAACGCGAGCGACGTTGCCGGATTGACAATAATTTACTTAATATGTTTTAGGGATTTTCTTGGTTATTAAGGCCTACTGACCATAGTGGTATAAGAGTTTTTTGTTTAATTTAGTGTATACTACCTCCACCTAAAATATATGCACTCAAACTATTTACACCCTGTATAAAACTCTTATCAAACAAGGCTAATAAGAATTATAAAATGCATCTAATTATGCCACATCATTAAAAATTGTATAACGGACCTTCATGTCATTTTTCGAAATTTTGTACTAGGTTTGATGAAGAATATAAATTTTGTTTAAGTACCTGCATTTCTAATAATAACTCATATTGTTATCAGACAAAGTTAATTAGAATTAAAAACTAAGTCCTATTATGCTATATTAATTAAAACTGTAAAACGATTTATTATAAAATTCCGCGGGAAGGAGACTATTAAATGAATCTCAGTATAATTAACAGACCTAAAGAATGATGATACTTAGATCGTCTACAATATAGTCGATCCACCTAAGTTTCAATCACATAAAAAATTTTATTAATACATGTATATAAAGAAATCAAGCTACTCTTTTCAACAGTAAACAAAGTTGGACAAGGTAATAAAGGATGCTTAAAAGTAAAATACCTTATTTTAGGCAATATCGATAAAATTAATTAGATTTGAAAATTACATCCAAAAAAAGTAAAATAAATACATTTAAACCGACTTCAAAAAAGATTAACTATAAAGCATGAAATATTTTTTTGCTACAACAATTAAATACTTTTTCTGAAGTCGGTGCCAATTTGAACAGCGAAGTACAACTCATAATAGGACTTAACAAAGTAGTTTCACTTTAGCTTGGCACCGACTTCATAAAAAGTATTTAATTGTTCTAGCAAAAAATTATTTCAAGCTTTTTAGTTAATTTTTTTTGAAGTGGATTTTTGTTTTTTATGCATTTATAACCATATAATTCAATTCAATTTCTTGAAGAAGTGAATAAAGATAATAATGACCGCCGTTTACAACTAATTATTATTATTAATTCGAACTAACTTCCTATTTACTGCTTGTGAAACAAATGTTCAGTTTTCCTCAATGGTGCTGTCAATCGACATTTATTGTGACTCGTCTGATCCAAGGAGAGATTTGGGGTCCATACTGAATATTTTAAAATAGGATGTCTAAATTTGTATTTCGGGTTGGCAGGTAATTGAACCATGTTGCTTATCGAGAAATTTAGTTGGAGTAACATAACTAAAGTTGTTGCAGAATGGCGTTAACCTGGTGTGGATAAAATTGTGTGAAACAACAACGTTACCATAAAGAAAATTCGGTGTTCTTACTAGACCGAGTTCCTCCTCATTATGCACAACTGTACGGCAGTTTTTGGCTAAAAGGTTTGCTAACAAGTGCACTGGAAAGGCGGCTGCAGTCAAAGGGCTCGCGAGTTCTCCTGATTTGTCTCTACCTGATTTCTTTCTGATGTCTAAGAACACTTCAAATAGTTGCTATATCATTTTATACCGGGTGTTTCTAAAATATGTGCCAAACTTCTGCTGCTCATTAAAATAAGCCAAAAAGTCCCTATTAACATGTGCCCTAAAACGCACCCTTAGGAAGTATTATGCCCTTAAAGGGGCTCCAACATAATTGTTTTTTTTTTCTGTTATTGACAAAATAGTCGAAAATAAATAGAAAAAAATTTTGATTGCACCATTTTTGATAAAGAAAAGGAGGAAAAACGGATGTATGTGATTTAAAAAATTTCATAACTTCATTGTAACTTGATTGTAACAGCTGGATCTTAGTGCCTCCTAGTGATAGCTTATAACGTTGAGATTAATTACGTTGAAGATCGATATTGTATGTTATGTAGATCTTACAGAATTGCAATTTAAATAATTTGTAGAAATATTTTACAGTACGTATCGTATTAACCACGATGGTTCGATAGCGATCTGCGAAATATATTTTGTAAGCTTATAAAATGCTCTTCACTTCGTATATCTTGGATTTTTTTCATAGTGCCGTAAAATTTACTGCTATGGCAATTTGGTTTAAACGATGGACTCTCATTTAATTAATATCAGTAAACTGTATACAGGTAAGCATTAACTTAATAATAAACCAATGAAAAAATAGACCAATATGAGCAGGCAATAGTTATATAAATAAAAACGTAATAAACTGTTGAGAAAAAACATATAATATTTTTTATCTCGTGCCCCCACCTTAAGAAAATTCTAGATCCGTTCATGTGCTTTGACAGCTATTGTCAGTGCACCGCTGGTGGACTGTCACATATTCGTACATTTATGGCAGTGTTTACAGTAGATAAGCAAAGCGGTTTCTGGACCGGAAGTGGGCATAAAGTAACCAGTCATCGAGTTCTCGCCGGGAGCTGCTGCCGAGCTGTTGGTAGTTGGTGTTTGGATAAGATGAAGAAGCCATTGGGAAAAAGAAGACATTGGGGGTGGTCGTAGGGGTGCGTGAAAGACATTTGGGTTTGTCGCAGAGGTGCGCGCCATTTGTTGTTAATAAATGAAACCCACAATGGTTGCGTGTGTTGCAGGGGTGCATGCCATCTGTTGTTGGTTGTGGTGGTTAGAGAGAAAAAAAGCTAAATACTTGGCCGGGGCTATTTATCAACTACAATTCATTATTCTCGGCATCGTGTAGTTGTTGACTTTGTAAAAGATGTATCACCCGGGTAGGGGGGGGGGAAGGTAGTATGATAGTCAACTTTTAATATTTTAAATTGATTTTAAGTATTTTATGTTGAGTCTTATTACTGACACTAAAATGCCAAGTACATTCGTCTCATTTAAAAAAAAACTCTTTATATTTTATGTGTATTATGTAAGGAAGGCCTATTACCATAAATGCATTAACTAGACCTGACCCCTACTTATGGACACACTTTTTCATTCTTGGCTTTCCGGGTCCTCTAATATAGTTTAAAGGAAAACCGCACATTCATATTTATAGTACAGCGGCATTTTCCACGGACAAGACAGACATATCAATAACCGTTTCCTCTAAAGGTGTAAGGGCCCCGAAAAGCCATCACAAAAGGAGATCCCATTATCTGGGCTGGATCTCTCATAGACCCTTTTGAAATTCGCGCACAAAAAGATGGAATCGTACAAGTCGCCATCAACTATATGACGTAGTTTGTCATGCACAAAGACGATCAATTCGGTTGTTTCGCTCGCAAAGGGCGGCGGGGTCTCAAAGAACTCTCCCCGGAGACTGTACACCAATCTAAATTGTCCTAATTTTATCAAACCCTCTAGGATTGCGTTCTGCATATTCGTTATCGAGCTGTAAAATGAAATGACAGCTGGGGAGAAAAGTGTTCGACAAAAGTTATGGTCGAATGGGGTTTTTGAACTAATCTTTTGTTGTGACATATAGAAAATTCTCCATGCTAGAATTATGTAGTTCTTTAGTGAATATATCAGAAGTCACAACTCCGTTACGATAGAATGTCCTGCATCTAAATTTACGAAAACATTGTTATCTGCTAGAAGCTCGGCTCGTGAAGTCACAGAAGTTGAATTTCTACCCTTTCTAGAAATATAAGGTAATTCCATATGGGGTTGGTTTATTAGTCCATATATTATTTGTTTATGTATTGTTTTACCTATTTATACGAAAAACAATTCGTAATTTATGCGGAATTTATTGAAGCGAAAGCTTTCTTATAGAAATACAATATACGAGTAACTAGAAGCGTGAGCAGAAGGATACGAGAATTATGCGAACCGACCTGAAGAGTCCAGATGTGATTTTGCCGACATGTCGTCATTTTACCATCGATCCCGGCAGGGATCAGTTATCAACTACGCAGATAGCAAGGTTTGTCCTATTACGAAATTCCATCCATTCAATCAGATATCAACTTTACCAAACCAACCGAAATTTGTATCATTGGTACTCGTCATTACATACTTTCAACCTTCATCCAATTCTGTGGGACAATTTTGATCGTATTTCGAGCGATAAGGCGGCACACTTGGCTCAAAAGAAAACAGTGACTCAAAAACATAAACTAACAGGACATTTTACAAAACAAAAACCTGCTGTCACCTCAATCTCTCAGACGACTCTCCACAACTTTTCTGACTTATCCTTAGACTCTACCAGTTTACACGTCCTATCCAAATGTTTCAATTGCAGTGACGCCAAAAACTATCCCAACTGAAAGAATCAATTCTCAAGTTGAGGTAGCTTTGGTTGAACTAGCAGATATTGAGGCTGAAGATACTCGTCAAGACATTGCTAGAGTACACCGCACATCAAAGCCACCAAAATCAAACCTAACTTCCAACGAAAGACATGCATTAAAACAACTACGTGACAACGGTGAGATAACTATTCTTCCTGCCGACAAAGGTAACGCGACTGTTGTTCTCAACACTAAGAACTATATTCACAAGATGAAATCTCTACTCCACACTCCAGACTACGAAATAATTAACAATAATCCGACTACTTACTTAGAGAAAAAGACCAAGGAAATCATCAATACAACACATCTTCCTCTTGACGTCAAAAAAAATCATTTCTCGTGACAAATCTTCTAAAATTCCCAAAATATACAGACAATCCAAGATTCATAAGCCGGACATTCCTCTTAGGCCCATTGTCAGTTCGGTACAATCCTCGACTCAAGAATTAGCCCGGTACTTAGCCAAAACCCTTCAACCTCTAGCCGAACAAGCATCCTCGGACGTAAAGAACTCTTCTTCCTTTCTAGATATGTTAGGCCTTATAGAATTTCAGAAAATGATATCCTGGTTAGCTTCGATGTTGTATCTCTTTTCACCAATGTCCCCATTTCAGAAACGTTAGATATTCTAAAAACTAAACACAATATCTCTTCTGACATCATCAAACTGGTACAGCACTTTTCTTCTAACACATATTTTTCATTTAAAGACACTCTGTTCAAACAAGTACGTGGGGCCCCGATGAGTTCACCTCTTTCTCCAGTGCTTGCTAACATTTTCATGGAACAAATAGAAACCCAGGCCCTAAACTCGTCTAATTTAAAACCTGCCTGCTGACTTAGATGTATTGATGATACTTTTGTCATTTGTCCTCATGGCAGAGATTCGTTAGACTTCTTTCTTCAACACCTCAATGGTATACATTCCAACATTCAATCTACAATGGAAATCGAATCCGAGTCTTCGCTCCCGTCTCTTGATGTCCTCATAACAAAAACCAGCCCTGGCACATTCTCACATACAGTCTATAGGAAACCAACCCACACCAATCGATACTTAAATGCCCAATCACATGATCACTCTGCCCAATTAAGTTCTGTAATGAAATCTTTGGCCCTTAGATCTATTCGCCTAACAGACATTGACAGTAGACAAAACGAACTTAATAATCTTCAACAAATCCTTCGACAAAACGGTTATTGTCCAGACCACACTGCACGCATATTTCGTCAATCACAACAACCCCGGAGTACACCAACCGCATCAGAAACAGACCAACAACAGCGGAAAGCCTTCCTTACGTACATTCGAGGAGTCACTGACAAATTAGCACGAATCCTACACCGACATCAAAAAAAGACGGTTTTCAACACCAGTCAAACTATAGCCAACTTAACCGGGAACCCTAAGGATAAAGTACCTAACGAAGATCAAGGAGTTTACACGAAATTCCATGTCGCGATTGTCCACAAAGCTACATCGGTCGTACAAATAGGCGAGTCAACCATCGAGTATATGAACATTCTTTGTCAGTTCGCAAAAAAGATCCGACTTTAGCTCTCGCGCATCATAATATCCAAACAGGACACTCTATCAACTTTGAGGACAGTAGGACTATCGTATATCTTAATTTCCTTAGGGCATCTACTATTTGCGAAGCAATAGAAATAGAGAAAAGACCCCTCTGTCTAAACCGACGCGATGACAGCTCTCGCCTTCCCACAGCATGGACCTCCATAATTGGCAGATTAAACAACGTGACATCCCCTTCTCACCCAGCGTTAACTATAAATAAAAGAAGCAGAGCAGATTCAAATTGAGTTCAGTTACCTAGTGACTCTTGGGGAGTAGGCAGATTGAGGCTTCGAGTTCGATCTAGACTCTGAAACTCCTTTTCACTTTAGTCACGTGAAATGGCTCCAAAGAAGGGATCGAAACCTCGAGCATTTAATCAATTCAGACGTGGTTCTCACCCGGAACCTAGCCTAGTTCATATATATGCGGTGACGGTGAACTGAGAGGTGATCTACTTGAGCTTTTTATTTTATATGCCTCCGTCGGAGGTTGTATCACGCCTGATTGGTCGGTGTTGACTTCGCCCCCTTCGCTGCCGTGTCGGGTGTGTCACTTGTTAACGGATTTGTATCTTGCGTAGCTAATTCTGTTTTATTTTGATGTTGAATAATCGTCTTACATGTGTTTAAGAGGTGCAGGGCATCGTCTCTTTTGTTTGATTTCTCGTATTAGTCTGGTTTTGTAATGAGTTGTTTATGCGATCTGTTTGAAACTATCGAAATTGATTTTATGGCTCGATTGTTGTTGGTGTTGGAACATGGCCGATGTTGTTTGTTTATTTTTGACAGCTAAGCGGGCTCAAAATTCTCCTGTTCGTTTGTCCGACGTATACCTTGTCGCACGTTCCGCAAGTTATACTATATACCCCTTGGTTTTCATGTTTAACTTTTGGTTTGGGATTTCTTAAACTTGTTCCTATAGTCTGGTGCGGTTTGTATGCTGTCACTATGTTATGCCTTCGAAGAATTCGGCCAATTCTGTCCGTTGTCCCTTTGATATATGATAAGACTACTTTTGGTTTTTCGGTGAGGTCGACCGTGAAAGCCTACTTCGAGACATATATATATATATATATATATATATATATATATATATATATATATTAGATTAACTCTTTTAAATTTAACTTTTTAAAAAAAAATTATTTTCACTTTAAATACAATTTCAAATTTTAAACAGGCAGAGTTACTAGTTACTATAATGATCTCCAACGAGACCGTTAATTATTAAGTATTTATACAATTCAAGACGTGATAAAATCTGCAATTTAGCGTCTACAGGAATATACTGAGAATTGTCATATCGTTATCGTAATATGATATTGTGAAATAGTAAATGATACGCTTCTCACGGTTACTTGCTGAGTAAGCAACACGTGTGTGCATAAATTATGATATAACAACTCCCATCACAAATGAAAAGTTGATGGTATAGCATCAACTTTTTTTTTGAAATAACACTAAAATGTAATATGGTATTTAAATGAAGTGAAACGTAAAACCTTAGCAATTGTCTGAAATAACTTAATATCTAATAATTTATAATAATATCAAAATAAAGCATGAACATGATAATAAGCAAAATACGATAAATTGGATAATAATATAAAATAGGTTACGAATATAATGATAAACGATATAAAAGTAAATAATAAAATAATAATATTGCAAATAAAATAATCCAAATATAATGTTAAAATCGTGTGAAAAAAAAGTACATACTTTATTAAGCAGTTTCTTTTAATTCAATGTCTTTTTCGGGAATATCCAAAGTCGGGCGAAGTTTTGGAATTAAGTGCCTAAAACTTCTTTTGGTCGGTTGTGGCGTATGTTGTGCAGAAGGGTTTCTTCTTCGGAGCTGTAATTTCTTATGCATAGTGCGGTATATGATGTAGGCAGCTATGATTATTATAACTGCAATAGTTACATATGTGAACCATGAAATATTTTTCGTTATAAATCGTTGATTGATTGTCATCTAAGTCTCTAGAGTATTGGTCGAGTTTATGACTGGCTATATCTAATTCTTCGATATTGAGGTGGTCCAGTTTTAAGGGTTGGAGTTCTGGAACTTTGACTTTATCTGGTATAGGTTTACAACAGTTATAAGGTATGTAAACTGGATGGGAATTATCAGTAATATTTATGGATTTCCGATTTTCGGCTTGTACCTTTGTGATGCCGATAAAAGCACTGCACTCCGAGTAAAGTTTGAGATCTGAGTTTTTATTTATAGTTACGGTTTTTACATCAGTTTCTGCACAGTTGATAGTGATTCGTATAGGTTCTGAAATTATGATTAGCCACGTATTAGATTCAAGTTTTTGTACATTATAGCCTTGGCTGAAAATAACGGAACTTTTACAATTTTCCGGCACATTTTCAACAGTTGGGCTTTACATAGGGCGTTAGTGTCTATAGGGTAAGCATACAATTCGGAGCAAAATTTTTCGCGGAAGTTTAGCGGTTTGCACGCACTTAAATCCTTTATTGGGATGTACATTAAAGAATCATCATTTCTCGCAATGTATTTCTGAGTGATCTGAAGTACATGGTGTAGGCCTGTTCTATCGTCATAAATAGGGATAGGAGAAAGATGGAAAGCGGTATAGGGTTGCTGTTCTACGAGTGGTATTTTGAGAACAAAGAGAAGATCTGAACGTGTTTGAAAAGCTTTAAGATCTATAATCTCTAAATATTTGGCAACATTTGAATATATTACCGGAAGAGGTAAATTATTTTTTACTAAATTTTGTGAGATTTCTTGTAAGGCGGTTATCAAATGTTCTGGCGTTAAAATTGATGTATGTATTATTTTGAGCCTGGCAAAGGTGATAGCGTTTAAAATGTCATTTAGGTTATCCTGTAAATAAAGGTAATTTTCCATCAATTTTTCGCATATATCTAAAAATGAAAGTTTAGCTTGAATATATGCTGTTTTGTCTGCGAGGTGAATGATTGTTCTTCTAATCCGGTTAATGTCTTCATTGAAGGTTTTTTCATCTATTTGCAATTTCGCAATGGTCTCATTAAAATTTTTAATAACTGAAGTTGTGATGCTAATTTGATTTTTCATTATGTTTTCAATTTGCAATTGTTTTTGATTCAAACTATTAATGCGGTTTGTGTAAAACTCGCCGTCCGAGGCATCTAAATTACCTGTTATAGCTTCAAATAACGTTCCGGCACCGTTTAATAATCCGCGTTTAAATCGTTTCGTGTCGGAGTATATTTCTGAAAATTTCTCTTTAAGAGAGTTACAGATTTGTGTTAACAAACTGATATGAGTTTGTATTTCAGACCTGAAATTATTCATAGAATGTACATCGAGACTTACTGTTTTAGTTAAAGTGTCAACTAATCGGTTATTGGTTGTAAAAGCGTGTTCTAGTGCTGATAAGTTGTGGTGGGCTAGAAGAGTACATTTGTGGTTGGATACGACGATCCTTGTTTCATCATGATAATATATCCCAAGTGTGTTGTTTATTGGTTTTAGTTCGAAGTGTGATATTGCTGATCCGAACAGCAAGAAAAATCTGGAACAGACATTAACTTTCTGAATAACGCTTCAGTCTATCGAAGTTAACTTTAGTCCTTTGATTAGTTGCTAAGTTTAGGAGAGTAGCGGAATTGTTATGGAGTTCCAAAATTTGAAAGGGTCAATTGAATTTATTTTCGAGTTTATTTTTAAGCTGCGATTCTTTGACATAGACTTTGTCGCCGATTTGGTAATTTGGAAGGTTTTCAGAAACGTGTTTATCGAATCTTTCTTTTGCTTTTTGCTTTTGAACTTCTGTTCGTTCGCGAGCAATTCTGTAATAATGGGATATGCGATTGTTGAGGTCACGAACATATTTGGAAATTAACTGTTGTTGGTTATAAAGTGTTTCGGGAGGTCGGCTGGATGTGTGGCCAAATACAAGTTCATATGGTGTGAAACCATGGGTTTTACTTGTTGAATTGTTGTATGCTATCACAGCATAAGGTAAAATGTTGAACGGGTGTTCATCAGGGTTTTCTGATTTGTGAATCCTTATCATTTCTAGAAGTGTCGAATGAAAACGCTCAAGTGAGCCATTGGACTGTGGATGTCCTACACTGGAAAATGACAGTTTAATATCAAAAAGTTTGCAGAGGTCCTTGAGTAGGGCATTATCAAATTCTCTGCCGTAGTCGCAGTGAATGCGAAGGGGTGTTCCGTAATGTTGGAAGTAAAGTAATAAAGTGTTGACAACTGTTTTGGCTGATTTATCGCTGATGGGGTAAGCTTGTGAAAATTTGGTAAGTTCGTCATGGATGGTAAGTGCATAGTTTTTAGTTGACTCTTTCGAAAGGTGTCCTAGGAGTCTCAGTTATTACAAGTGGATTATCTAAGTTTTTACGATACGCCTTAGTCTTTTGATAAATATCGCAATTTCTAATAAAGTTTTCTACATCTTTAGTTAAACCGGGCCAATTAATTTTTTGTTTGATTCTGCGAATTGTTTCGTTTATTCCGCGGTGAATATTACTTTTACCGTTGTGAAATCGGTCGAGTATCACGGGAACTTGGTCTTTTTCAATAGTTTGTGTAACATTTTGACAAATTTTCCATTTTATATCAGTGTCTGCGAAAATAAAAGAGAGCATCTCTAATATGGGTAGGTCAATGTTGTTCTCTACGCAATAAGTTACTTGAGGTGTTAAGAGGTTTTTGCTTTTGTAGAGAGAGGCAAATAATACTTCGTTAATAATTTCCGGGTCGGATGGAATCGGTATGATAAAGTATTTTCTTTTTCGTACAGTTTTGCTTGAATAAACGTTGATGCTAAAAGTTTGAAAGTCTGCATTTTCTTCAAAAATATCGTCAAATATTACATTGTGAAAATCTTGGAGGTTCGATTGTTGTGGAAATACGATTATGTTTTTATTTTCTTTGTCGAGGAGTTGACCGTTAGAAAATTGGGTTTTACTGTAGTTGATCAGGGAAATAGTTTGGTATCTTTCAAGGAAGCTTTTGAATTCGCGAGATAAGTGTTCCGGATTGATTTCGTTATTTTCGTCTTCGGGAACATCACTATCTGAGTCTTCGTTAAGTGGTAGTATTGGGAATGCTACTAGTTCATGTTTTGATTGAAATTTAGTACATTTGTTAAAGTTATTGATTTTTATACGGGATAAGGCGTCTGCATTTTTGTTGATTTTACCGGGTTTCTATATTATCTCATAGTCATACTCTTCAAACTTTAGTCGCCATCTTGCGAGTTGGCTACCTGGGTCTTTGATGGAGAAAAGCCAGGTTAACGGGCGGTGATCGGTGATTAGTTGAAACTTACGACCAAAAATTAGCGGCCTGTATGTTTTGACAGCCCATACAATGGCTAAGAGTTCTCGTTCAATCGTTGAGTATCTAGTCTCCGCTTGACATAAAGTTCTGGAGGCGTATGCAATAGGTAGGTCTTTACGTATCGATCCCTGTGACAATATACCACCGATTGCAAAAGCGCTAGCGTCTTTAGTTAAGACGAATGGTTCATTGAAGTCTGGATATATTAATATTGGTCTTGAAGTCAATACCTGTTTTAATTCGTTAAAAGACTTAGTACACTCTGAATCAAATAGGAATGGTGTATCTTTTTGAAGTAGTCTCGTGAGGGGTTTAAAGATTTTTGCAAAGTTTCGGATAAAGCGTCTGTAATAACCGGCCAATCCCAAAAATGACTTAATTTCTTTTTGATTTTCTGGTTGAGGGAACTTTATTATACAATCGACTTTATTAGGATTTGGTTTTACGCCATCAGGAGTGATGAGGTGTCCTAAATATGCCACTTCTTTGCGAAGGAACTCGCATTTATCGGGCTGGATTTTTAAGTTAGATTTTCTAAGGCGTTTGAAAACTTCTGTGAGTCGAAGGGTGTGCTCATGAATTGTGGGCGAGAAGACAATGATGTTGTCCATATAGACGAGACATGTTTTGTTTTGTATACCTAGAAGTATATTGTCCATGACGGGTTGGAAAGTGGACGGGGCATTTTTTAATCCAAAAGGCATTCGGACGAATTCGAAATGTCCGTTTTCTACGGTAAATGCAGTTTTCTGGATATCTTTGGGTTCGATTTCGATTTGGTGGAATCCCGATGCAAGATCGAGAGTTGTGAAGTATTGGCAACGTCCAAGTTGATCTAATACATCGGAAATGTTTGGAAGGGGGTATTTGTCGCCTATGGTTTGGTCATTGAGTTTGCGGTAATCTACGACTACACGCCATTTTTGCTTACCTGAAGCATCTAATTTTTTGGGTACGACCCAGACTGGGGAAGACCAGGGGGAGTTAGAAGGGCGGATTATGCCTTGGTCAAGCATTTTAGAAATTTGTGACTTAACTTCTTCTTTATGTATATGGGGATAACGATAGGACTTAGTAAAGATTGGTTTGCAATTGTTGGTATCGATGGAGTGTTTCACTTCGTTAGTAAATGTCCACCGTTCACCTTCTAAGTAAAAGATGTCTGAGAATTCAAGACAAAGTTGAGTAATAAGTTCGCATTCCTCGTCATTTAAATGTTCGAGGCGAAGTTGGTTGATTATTTCGTTTCGTCTGTCAATTTATATGTTTGTATTTTGGTATTTGTTAAAACTGTAAACGTTATCCGTTTGTAAAGGTTCTAATATTATTTTTTCGAAAACGATGGTTTTTGGAATGGCGTTCGCGTTTAGAACGGATGTTAAAAATTCGCCGTTGCTGTCAATTTTTACTATGGCGTTTGGGATGTGAACTTTGTCTTGTTCGGTTCCTATAAGTACAGCGTCAGTGTTCTTCAGGTTGTTTTTGAAATTACAGATTTTTGCGGTTCGTGGTTCAATAGTTACCATATTAATTTGAGTTATTAAAGAGTTCGTTAAATTTTGGTTTGGTGGAGTAGAGAGTGTCGAGTTAGGGTTGATAGTTTTGTTAGTTACTTTGTATAGGGGTAGTGACTTGAAGTTGGTTATAAGTTGTTTGTTTTTAAAATCGATTACGCAATCGTAATGCTCTAGAAAGTCTGATCCTAAGAGTCCATCAAATTCTATATCTAAATTGCAAATATAGACTTTGTGGGGATCGTTGATATTGAAGGGTACGAGAGTTGATTCATTAATTAAAATTTTTTCGTTTGTAATTCCTTGAATTACGACAGTTTATAAGAATTGGAAGCATCAGTAATATAAAATAAGTTTTTCGAATTAACGGACAGGAGTGATCTTACAGAAACTGCTGTTCTGTCTTGAAAGAGTTGAGTTGAACTTCTAGTAAGTTCAGGGATTTCATTGGAAGTATTGGTACTTCGAATTCTGGTGGTTTCGAATTCTGGAGGGGTTCGCGAAAAGTTCGTCTAATGTTGGTTCATAGGAGGGATAGTTTGTATGTTCGTCAGTCACTGTTTCGTATTGTTCATCGGGTACGGATGAGTAATTTTCTGAAAAGTTGTATTGATGAGGGTCGTCAGTCAATTGATAATCATACCGGTCATATTGTTGTTCATATGCGGTATCGTAATGGTCGTATGGTGCATAGTATTCGAGATTGTTTACATGATGAGTTCTTTGCTGTCTGAAATAATTAGGATTTGGTCGATATTGACCTGAAGCTTGTGGAGTTTGATTTGAATTTGGGGGAAGTTTGTTTATTGGTCGCGGTTGTGTACTTGTTGAAGGCATCGATTGTTGAGTGTTTCTAAAATTTGGAAATTGTGGACGAAAATTCTGTCCAGGAGGGTTTTGCTGTCTCATTCTTGCCTGGCATTCGAGATACGTATGCGCTGAGCGTTTGCAAAATGAGCATTGTTTTATTGTTGGAGGAATCATGGGTTTACGGTTTGGAGTTGGTGGTTGTCTGACGCCTTGAAACTTTTGGTTTTCCAAATGGTATAATTGTAATTCGCGCTTAATTCTCGATACAGCGGTTAAAATATCGCGAGGGTCACTAGCTCGTACAATTTGACCTATCTTGGGTTCTAAACCCGACAATAAGCTATTAAGGGCCATATTTTCTATAAGGTCGCTTTGGGCTTGTTTCTCTTTTGTCGTTAGCACTTGTTTGTTAACGGAGGCTAACATTTTAGCTAAATGCGTTTGTAATCTAGCTGCGAAAGTCAGAGGTGACTCATTTGTTTGTCTCATCCTCTGGAGGTCTTGTATTAATGCCGATAAATCTCTTGAGTCGCCAAAGTGTTTTTCTAATAATGTACGGATGTCTAGCCAATTATCCGCGTTACGCGAGTTTACTAATTCTGCGGCTCTACCGCGAAGTTTGTTTTTAATGTGTAGGACTACTAGAGTGAGTTGATTATCTACAGCCATGCTGCAAGCAGTATTGCAGCTTGTTATAAAAGTGTTCAAGAAAATTTGATTTCCATCATACTCCGGTATAATGGCAAAAATTTCGGATAATTTGTAGGGTTCAACGGAACCTTTTAAGATGTTGCAAAATACAGAATTATAAATAGAATTATAATTCGTTCAGATGTTGTTGATGGTGTTAGAATGGGTTGTGGGAGATCAGTAACGTGTAAAGCAGTGTGTGAATATTTGTGGATATTTAGTATGTGAACGTTTTAAATGTTAAAAATTATAACGATAGAACATCAATGATATAAAATTGTATGTAGTTCAATATTAATCAATGTAATAAAATAATAAAAATCAATATTTATTAAAATGATCAAAATAATATTTCGTGATGATTCGTTTCAGTACTTACATGTACCTTCCAAGCATTTGACTTGTTCTGCGGCTAGTGCACCGGTGAGCGTCCTCTAGGGTGCGTGTTCCTTGATGCCTTTGGCCTCAGTTGGTGTCGCCTGCTTTGGTACTTAAATCTAGGGTCCTTAATGCTACGTCTGGCAATTGACGTCTGTTGGCTGGCACACTGGTGGGCGGTATGTGCGTGTTCCTGGTGTCCTTGGCCTTCAGCTGCTGTCGCTTACCGTGGGTTCGTTTGTTTAACGAAGAATGAAAATTCACCACAATTTTTAGGAATTGCCTAAACTGTGTTTAAACAATCCTACTGACTGCGCCAATTTTTAGATTAACTCTTTTAAATTTAACTTTTTTAAAAAAATTATTTTCACTTTAAATACAATTTCAAATTTTAAACAGGCAGAGTTACGCCTTACACTAGTTACTATAATGATCTCCAAAGAGACCGTTAATTATTAAGTATTTATACAATTCAAGACGTGATAAAATCTGCAATTTAGCGTCTACAGGATTATACTGAGAATTGTCATATCGTTAACGTAATATGATATTGTGAAATAGTAAATGATACGCTTCTCACGGTTACTTGCTGAGTAAGCAACACGTGTGTGTATAAATTATGATATAACAGATATATATGTATATATATATATATATATATATATATATATATATATATATGTTGCTTTGGGTGAAATGTTACTGAGGGTTCCCGGGATTCTTGTGTGTATGGGTTATTTGTCTCACTAATCTTCGAAATAATCGATATTATCATTCACTAAGCATAGTACTATTTATTTATAGTCGTTGGTCGTTTCTCTATTTCTAAAGTTTCGCAAATAATCGAGGCTCTAAGAAAATTGAGAGATATGATAGTTCTACTGTCCTCGAAATTGATAGAGTATAATGTTTGGATATGATGAGCGAGAGCTGAAGTCGGATTTATTCTACGAATTGACAGAAAGTGTTCATATATTTTATATAATTTTGTCAGTGACTCTTCGGAAGGAAGTCTTTCTGGTTTCATTGGTATGTTTTTGCCGTAGTTGGTGTATTCGGTGGTTGTTGAGATATACGAATTGTGTGCGCAATGTGTTCCCGATTTTAACCGTTTTGTCTGAGAATATGTTGAAGACTATTAAATTCGTTTTGTCTACTGTCAATACCTCTTATTAATAAGATAGATTTAAGAGCTAAAGTTTTCATTACAGAACTTAACAGGGTAATGGTGTGATTGGGCATTTAAGCATTGTTTGGTGTTAACTGATATAATATAGACGGTATGTGAGAATCTATCATTATTGATTTTTGTTGTGAGAACCTTAAGAAATGGGAGAAAACAATCGGACTCGATTTCCATTGTAAATTGAATGGTAGGATGTATACTGTTCAGGTGTTGGAGAAACCAGTCTAATGAATCTCTGCTATGGGGCCAAATGACAAAAGTATCGTCAGCATATCTGAGCTAACTGGAAGGTTTTGAAGTAGACGAGTTTAGGGCCTGGGTTTCGATTTGTTCCATGAAAATGTTAGCAAGCACTGGAGAAAGAGGTCACCCCATCGGGACTCCACGCACTAGTTTGAACAGAGTATTTTGAAACGAAAAATACATGTTAGAAGAACTGTGTTGTACAAGCTTGATGATGTCAGAAGTGATATTGTGTTCTGTTTTTAGAATATTTATAGTTTCTGAAATTGTGGCATTGGTGATAACAGATACAATATCGAAGCTATCTAGGACAGCAATTTCCGAAACTCTATAAGCACCTAACATATTTAAGAAGAAAGAAGAATTCTTTATGTACGAGGAATGTTGCTCAGCTAGAGGTTGACGAGTTTGTGTTAACTACCTGGCCAATTCTTGAGTCGGCAATTGTACCGAACTCACAATGGGCCTAAAGTGAATGCCTGACATAGGAATATTTGGTAAGCTATCAATTTTCACGATCTCGATGATTTCCTTGGTCTTTATCTCTAAGTAGGTAGTAGGTTTCTAATTGTCTTCTAAACGTTGTTTGTGGCATATTCTTGATTACTTTTATGTTTTTTTGGGCAATAACACCTTAATAGAAATAAAACGACGTATATTGCAGGAATACCAAACGTTTCAAAGTCTATTCTGACTTCGTTGTCAATGGCTTTATATTTATTGATGTAGATTGCAAAATGAAAATTTGATTTATGACATTTAAAATTGACATTAGAAAATTTGTTGTTTTTAGTTATACAGGTAGCACAAAAAATTCTAAAGATCATGAATTATAGTTAACCAGCTTTCAAATTAGAAGAATTTGAAAGAGTTGTCTTTAGAATTTATAAGTGGCGTTCCTAGGTACGACTTTGTTATAAGATAGCGCATTCGCCGAAAATGCGATCAAAGAATTCTATTGTTTCAGTGATCCCATTAACGTCATAAGGGAAAACCTAGGAAAAACCTTATGAACTATCCCGATATTGGGTTGTTCAAAAAGAGGTTACCATTAATAATTTCTTCCTTAATTGTCGGTAACCATATACGATTAAATTCTACAGAAGTAGAAGCGATACAATCGTCTTCATTCAAAAGAATTAAGGCAGACTCTTTTATTTTTCGTATTGTGTTATGTTGTTCTTTGTGAAGTATAGTTGAATTGTCAAATTGTATTTTATAAAAAACTGCATATATAAGATTCCTTGCGAATGCAAAAAATTTTATATTGGAGAAACATCGAGACCATTAAACGTACGAATAAATGAACACAAGAATTACATAAAGAAACGACAATTTGCAAAATCAAAAATATGTGAACATGCTTGGGACCTAGGCCATAAAATACAATTTGACAATTCAACTTACTTCACAAAGAACAACATAACACAAAACGGAAAATACAAGAGTCTGCCTTAATTCTTTTGAATGAAGACGATTGTATCGCTTCTACTTCTGTAGAATTTAATCGTATCTGGTTACCGACAATTAAGGAAGAAATTATTAATGGTAACCTCTTTTTGAACAACACAATATCGGGATAGTTCATAAGGTTTTTCCTAGGTTTTCCCTTATGACGTTAATGGGATCACTGAAACAATAGAATTCTTTGATCGCATTTTTGGCGAATGTGCTATCTTATAACAAAGTCGTAAGGAACGTCACTTATAAATTCTAAAGACAACTCTTTCAAATTCTTCTAATTTGAAAGCTGGTGAACTATAATTCATAATCTTTAGAATTTTTTGTGCTACCTGTATATCTAAAAACAACAAATTTTCTAATGTCAATTTGAAATGTCATAAATCAAATTTTCATTTTGCAATCTACATCAATAAATATAAAGCCATTGACAACGAAGTCAGAATAGACTTTGAAACGTTTGGTATTCCTGCAATATACGTCGTTTTATTTCTATTGTGGTGTTATTGCTCAAAAAAACATAAAAGTAATTAAGTAGTAGGATTGTTATTATTTACTTCATAGTCGTAAGTATGGAGTAACGAATTGATCTTGTGGGCTTTTCAATATTGAATGAGTAGAAATTTCCTTAAAACTTATTTATATTTGTTTTTGTTTTAAATCACACGTTATATAAATCTCATTTTTGCAATTTAGTAATACAGATTCGATAAATAGAATGTGCTGAGCCAGTTTTTTTTTGGTCTAGATATTCCCAAATATTAACTAATTTCTTTAATTAAGTTTTCTTTCTCATTCTAATAGGATTTCCCAAAGACTCTTTCAATTTTTCCCACACTAGTCGTAAAAGTGAATGCACGATAAATTTTCTTCGAACCTGACATATTCTAACATCAGTGAAAATGAAATTGTTCCTTGGAAAATGTTTGCCTGCGAAATGCATAATAACACTAAAATCTCTCAGTCAAACATTGAAAAGTCTATAATGATTGATTGGAAATAGTTCTGGAATGAATGAACTGAAAATCTTTAGTGACAACGACGTGAATCGGAACTACTCGTAATAATATTCCATTGTGAAAGTTTGTTGACGATTTGAAAACCGAATAGCAAATATTGTAAATTGTCTGGAACTTATGATGGTGGGTTTTGAGGTATGGAATTAGAATAGAATTTGACAGTTCGTTCTAAATTATATCGAAAATAAAAAATGGCGAGGTGTGTAAAACAAAATAATTCTTGACTAGTTATTTTGTTTTCAGTTGAATGTCCTCAGAATTTAGAAGCACAAATATAGCTATAATAGACTAAAAGGATTCTATTGTTTTTCGTTGTCAAAAGAATAATCTTGTTTGTTGTTGATTGCCAATTTGCTTGCTATTTCTTGTGTTGTTCGTGTAGGTTTGCTTGTGCTGTTTTTTTCCAAATTTGCTACTTTCACCTTGCCTTCCATAATATGGGTGTAGTTAATTGTTTCTTTTAGCCTTCTTTCAATCAAGTATTTCGCGGGTTATCTTTTAGGCTTTGCACCAGTATTTTTGTGGTGTGCTTTGTTTGTTTTGTTGTAAATTTATTTATGATCACATTCCATTTCTGATTTATTTGAGAAGGGATCTGTGTCATCTCGTATTCTCAAGTGTATACTTATACGATTGAACAACCACACTGTTGTACAGGGCGTCCCACGAAGGTGGCGTAACTAAAAAAATATGGATAGTAAAATTCTGAAAATTTGGCAACGTAGGTAAGCGGATAGGTTCTATCTATGTGACTAAAAAATGTTCAGAACTGTGGCACTCCCCGTTATACCGGAAGTAGACAACAACTTTCTTATATCAAATAGAATTCTGAACAAACTGAAAGGGTAGATCTTCCCATACCCAATTCATGTTCTAAAAATAAATACTATAGCCCTGGTAGTTTTTGTAAAATTTCAGACAATCCTATGGAAGACATATTTTTTTGAAATTCCATATTAACTCACCAGATGACGCTATCCCTATGAATAAACCACCGATGGAAAGTAGAAGAGTTGATCTCGAGACCCCTCATCTCCCTTTTTCAAAATTTAAAGTATAAATACATATAAGTGCTGAAAATATTTAGGCATTCTCTATAATTTTTCTGGACGAGTTCATTCGAAAAAGTGCCAATAGGTGGTATTTGTATAACTATATCCTTATAATAAATGCAAATTTTAATTTTAAGCAGACACATTTAAAGGAACCTACTATTCATCTGTTTACACTTTCGGTACATCTTATATATTAAAAAAAATTAAACGCCATTACAAATTGATAAGAGTTAATAATAGCAACAAATAGTATTGTTCAATTAGTTAAGAACGCAATTTTTATGTTGTTCAATTCCGTTAAGAAATTTTTTATTAATAAAGACTAATTAATGACAAGCCAAATATCTTTAGATATATATGTTTTGAGCTTTTATTGAAACATTTACAAATGGAAAAATCGGTTGCACCATCCCTCGCATTTTGCATATCATGATTGCTCCGTCAATATCATTTGTGGTTAAATGGAGTTTAGGTATTCTATTTTGCTAAATTTATTATATAAATCCATATCCATTATCCAAGAAATATAAATAAGTGTCTGCTTAAATACCATACCTTAGTAATTTTTCTATTAATACGGAATGGCCAAATGTTTTCAATACTTATATTTATTTATGCTTTAATTTTTTGAAAAAGTGAGATAAATGGTTTCGAGATCAATTCTTCTACTTCTCAACGGTGGTTTATACTTAATGATAGGGTCATCCGCTGAGGTAATATGACCTTCCAAAAAGATATGTCTTCCATAAGATTGATTGAAATTTTGCAAAAACTACCGGGGCTACAGTATTTTTAGAATTTGGCATGAGAAGATCAATCGCTTCAGTTAATTAGAATGTTTTAGCTATAAAATAAAAAATATATCAGCGTGTATTTTTTTTTTAATTTTGTGTAAAGATTCCATTATTTAAGAAACCAATTATTGAAGTTAAGTTTATAGTAGCTCCTTTTGTAGGTTTTTCATTTCTCTTTAACATTGTCCATAGTAGCCAACACGGTTTCATAGGTGGATTTTGTGGAAAAGGTAAAAAACTAAATTGTTACCCATTTTTTTGCTGTTTATTTGTTATAAAACAAAAACGCATATATAGGAAATGTTGAATTTTATGTCAATTAGTCATGTTTTTTCATTAGAACAAGTTGATGTCGGTTTTGTTCTACTATTAATTTTGTCACGTATTTTCTTAAATGATCTGGGATATATACATTTGATATTGCAAAAGTGCAAATTTTAATAAAGCATAATTAAACCAAAAACATAATTTTGAGTCACTATTTTCGTACTTGAGAGGCGAACAAATACATTTCTGTAGTGTAGTAATGATGGAGTACAATTTCGTAGCCAACAACACTTTGAAACATCAATACAACAAAGTTTCCTTGTTAGTTCCAGAACTATTGACTGAAATTTTGGTTCCCAACTTTCACAGAGTCATCTTTTCAGATAGAACAGACTGTACAATTAAAAGTTCTACATCATAATTATTACGGTATGTTATATATAGTTTTTAGGCAATATTAATATATTTCAAAAGTTTTCCAAAGTTCGGGTTAATATTTGCTCACGTTCGAAACTTTATAGCTTTGTGGTCGTATGAAAACTAAACGTCAGGTTTTCTGTTATTTAAAAAAGTATGAGATATGTAAGGTCTTTCAACAATACCTGTCATTTTAAATCAACAAGTTTATGAAAAGTGGCGATATTTTTTTCAAACACGCTTTTATAGAAGCGAAAGCTTCTTAACCGAGGCCCACATTTCCACATATGATAAAACATGAAAAAAATATATATTACCGACTTCTACCCATAACTAAAAAGCTAAACATAATTATAACAAAATACAACTCTAGCAAATAAATAACACATTCAATGTTGTTAGGTAGGAAGTAAAAAATGTAAAAATTAAAAGGTGCTCACTCTGTACGAATTAATTACCTACCAATCTAGTATATTTTGAAGCCGGTGCCAAGTAAATCTAAAATCCTTTATTTCCTGGGTAGGTACCTAACAACATTGAATGTGTTATTTATTTGCTAGAGTGGTATTTTGTTATAATTATTTTTAGCTTTTTAGTTATAGGTAGGAGTGGGTTATATTTTTTTTAAAAATGTTTTATTTTCAACTTTTTAGTATTTTTGAACTCAGGTAGTTTTCATTCTTTATTTTGTATGTATAACCTTAATAGAAAGAACCAGGTAACATCGAAAGCCTCAACATTACACAATGATACTTTCTCATTTAAATTGACAGGTAAATCTTTACGAACAAAATGTACTAGTACGCGTTGACTTAATAAGCGCAAAATATATTTATGCCTTATGGACTACGCCATGTAACCTTTTTTTAACTTTTTTTGACAACCCTGTATAACTATAGATAATTCCACTCCAACCTATGTACCAACCATCCTGTACATACGACTGCCCACGGACAAGCATAAATTTGTTAGCTGCCTTCGGTAAACTATAGGACGGAGTAGAATCCATCCCATATTTACGGAGTCAAATCCGTCCTGTATTTCAACCATAGTAATAACTCGATGTGGGCAGCCCATAAATTAGTTCATTTTTTACATTTTACATTATCATCCTGTGTAACATTAATTCCTCTCCACAACTTCTTATGGGCTATAAAAGAAATATTTTTTTAATCACACTGTATAAATATAATTCAACTGCAGCATATATTTCAACCATCCTGTATATGATTTGCTTATGTCCACATCATATAACAGTTTTTTAATCACCCTATATAATTTTAATTTAACATTTTCCATTTTCCAACATTTTTATACCACCAAACGTCCAGTCCACCCTATATTCCAACCATCCTGTATATACGGCTGCCTACGGACCACTATCATTCTAGTCCGTCCGATATTTCAATCTTCATATAAATGCACTCCTTCTATCACTTTACTTTGTGATTTTGTTTGCTATAACTAAACACCCTGTCTATAAACGTACCAAATAACAGTTTAAAGTTTGACATGTGTTGTCAATTTTCTATTAGGCCGGGAAAATGTGTAAACCAAAAGCACCGTCTTCGCAAAATGAAAAAATTTGCATTTAAATAGGAATTTGCCTGGTATACAAACCAAACGAGCTTGGTAATCATTGATTTAAGGAGCCGAAAATACTATGCTTTACTACCTATATGCTTGAGATGTACATAGAAAATTTTCAAATTCGCAATTAAAACTTCCAGTGCCTAAAATTACTGCACTATTACGTTGGAATTAAAATATTTATGAGGAAATGTCATTTCGATAAAATTTTTGATAAGAATTTTGCAAGTTTCGGCGATTTTCTGCAAAACTGCAAGTTGCACGTCGCAGAAAAGTATATGAGATCACCTAAGGATATTCCTTAATAGATTAAACGTTAAAAAACTATGCACCTCCATAAGGAGTTATCGAAAAATCGACTAAAATATTTGGAATATTGGTCGATTTCCATGCATGCAGGTGTTCATTCACAAATTTTATCACTTTACCAATAGAATTCTTTTCCAAAATTTGAAGTTTCACCAATCCGGATATATACTCTATTAAACAAGACCATATTCATTCAAAACGGTGCACCACACAAGAAGAAATCAGGTAACATACATACAAAAAAAAAAACGAAAAAAAAAAACGCGACGAATTGATAAGCTCCTCCTTTTTGGAAGTCGGTTAAAAATAGATGAGCAAGGGTATGAAATGTATAACTTCAAATTTCATTTGTTTCCACCCGACAACAAACACTGCTTCTATCTTGAAATTTCGTCCTCTGTGTAAAAAACAGGGACCAGGTAATATATTTGAAGAGTTTCTTCTTTTAAAGAAATTCAACAATAATTAGGAAATAAACCAATATAACATCCAACTTATATACAATACCTGCACAGAATTTGCTTCTTGTTCTAATAAACATTCCAATTCTCTCTTTGTCATATACTAAATTGGAAACCTGACATACGCAAGAATTTAAAAAGAATACCACACAAAAAGGCAACTTGGCATTCAATTTTCATATTATCAATGAATGTAGACTCATAGAAAGATAAACATTAAGCAAAACATCTCCTTTGTTTACATCTTTTTGTTATAATAATAAACAAAGTACCTTTACCACTCAATAGAGGCGCTGATGTATTAAATACAGGCGGAACTTTTTTATCCTCTAAATAACATAAATGAGTTAAAGACAGATGGACAAGAGTCTAAAGCGTACGGCTGCAAATCCAAAGTTCGCGGGTTCGAAACCCAGAACAATTTTACTTTTTTAATATAATGTCATTATTAATTAATTTTATGTACCGTTTTCAATTCACATAAAATGAATAAAACGCATTTTAATATTCCATAGAATAAGAAGGTAAAAAAAGTTTTAAGTTGTTGAATATATAGGTATATAATTTATTGTTTTCTATAAACGTTATGTTTGTAATGGTGTTAGCTGAGAACAAAACAAACTTTTCTTTGACATCTTGTCTTCTAATACTTATTCAGATGAACAAAACTATTTACAAACACTTACTTAATATACAAACTTATATTTCTTTGCAGATATATTAAATTAAAAATTAAATTATGATTAATACTTGAATCGTCACAAATACTGAAAACTATTTTTATTCACTTGATATTTATATCCATCACTAAGAATGACACAATGAAAGAAAAATCTAGACAGTAAGATAACGAGAGAAGGGAAGGAAATTTAGAAAAAAGCTTTTGCTTCCATCATTCAGAGTCAAATGATTGCCGCTCCTTTTAGCATCACCTATATCTGGCTATCTATGTAACGGAATCTTCGAAGTCCTTTTTCACCTATTTGCAAATGTCATATGAATATGAAATCTTGTGTATTTTGGATAACAATAGAATAATTTGGTATCACGGAGCTCATCATATATACGGAGGGTTAGAAAAGTAAGGTAGAATGTTAAGAAGTTTATATATACGTTCTAAAAATATATTTTTTTATAATAACTGTGATACTATTGTAGATATCTTTATGAAATTTAGTACAGGTCTTCTGTGAATCACAATGCAATTTCTGATAAACTAACAATTTTATCATTTCTACCAGTGGCGCCCGTAAAGGTTTTGAGTTGAATATTTTTTGGTTTTTTGAGCCCTATCCATTTTTTCCTTCGATTTTTTCTTTTGAGATCAGTCGTAGAAAGCATCAGGATTTTCCAATTATATGTCCAAAGTATTCAAGTTTTCGCCTCTTGGAAGAATTTCTTCATTTCGTTCTGGTGGTCCAAAATATTGTAATTTTTCTGTATGTCGACATTTATGTTTTTTGATATTTAGTGCGATAATTGAAAGTAACGACTTAAACCTCAGAAATGTATTTCTTACTTGTTCTACGCTTAATGCTGGTTTATCTAACAGCCTAGGTATTTAAACTTTGCCACTCTCTCCTACGGTTTTTCGTAGTAGTAGTAATTTTATTTGGCCCAAATCAATTTTACTCACAATCATATATTAGGTTTTATTTATGTTAATAGATAGTCCACAGTTCTTGCGTTTAAAAGTGCGATGGAAAGTCTACAACCATGTCTCACGCCCTCTTTGTCGTAGCTGACATCGATTCTGTTATTCACGGTAATGGTCTTTGGTCCAATTCAAATGCGAAGTCAGTCTAATATCTTCATTATCTTGTTGGATGTTCTTCAGAGATGATATTAGCTTATTGTACTGGACGCGTTCAAAGGCTTTTTCAGAAGTAATAAAGCACAAGTACACAGCCTTTCTCACTTCGTAATACCTCTGTAGAAGCGTTTCTTTGCTTATCTGGTTCTTCGCACTTGTGATTCGTTTTTGCACAATATGTAGATGGAACTTGACATGACATGACTCAATACTTGGTTGAATTCATTTATGTCAGTACGCATTTGAACTGGTCTAGTTGCTTTGTTGTTTTCTGATTTGTTTATAAGTTTTACATTTCAGATTCTAAAATTAATGGCCATGCGTCCGTTTTCAAGTTTGGATTGTCTTTTCTATTATATTTAAATTGGACGTTGGTATATATCTTTCTCATTTTTCCACCGTTTCTGATTTAGACAGTAGGCGTCCTTTGTTGTTCACAAAGGTGTTGAATTTGTTTCCCATATTACGATCTAGCAACGTTTAATGTTCAGTGCAAGTAGAACTCGTCATGCTTTTGTTGTAACTCCGCTACCTCGTTAAAATAAATAAAGTGAATAACACGCTCTAAAAAAAGATAACAACGATAAAAGAATAATAAAAGAACTCCTAAAAGAAATGAATCTGTTTGCACCCACAGTTCTTAATAGTCCAGTCATCTTAGTGGTTTCACCTCGGAAGTCAAGATAATCGACTGTAATCGAGTAAAAACCTTTATTTTAACATTCTAACACTTTTCTTAAAACCTACTTATGATAGCGTAGACGGGACTTGTAGATAACTAAGGTCAAAGGTCAAAAAAATCGATTTTTTGTGATTTTTTTGCAAATATTTCTTTACCTGTAAAATTTTCGCTATTTGTATTTATTATAAATATTGTACGGGATAAAATTCTCTACAACTTTTGTTTATACCTCAATCCGTTTTTGAGATAGAGGGTGGTGAGCCTCGATGTACGGTATCATTCAAGTTCAACCTGTAGTCTCCGTCAAAAACACGTTAATTATTGAAAAATATATAATTACAAATAATTTACATTTATTCATTAAATATCACATTTAATATAATAATTTTTTTCATAAATTAAGTATATCTTTATTTAAGAACACTTACGTCTTTGTGCAATTAGAAAAGTATTAACAGAAATACTTTAATTTCATTTTAATTATATTCGGATTTATACTAATTACTTCCTAAGTAAAAATAAAATGCAAGAAATACATTTTTATAATTTTATTAAAAATACGATTTATTTCATACATTTTTCATGGTTGAAATTAAAAAAATAATAAAAATAAGAAGAACTCCATGTTCTTATATTTAGTTTTGTTGTTCTTCTTCATCATCATCGTCTGCTCGTTGCAGAATTTCAAATTTTTTCAACGTGTTCATCTTCAACGACATTTGTCTCCAAGTCTTCTAGGATTTCGGGGTCAAATGTACCATCTCCATTGACATCACTCTGATAGGGTGAAGCACGGTGACAAGCTTGCCCATTACACTGGCCACATGCTAAAGAGCACCGCAACCCCGATTTCCTTCATTTATATCGCGAACCACAACCATTCTTGCAGTTGTAGAATATTGTGTTCTTTTGGAGCTGGATGTAGAATAGTAGGTAGGGTAGGTTCCAGGAATCTATTACGCAATATCCAATCCCACTCCTGGGGTTTTAGATCATACCCTAACCAAGTCCGAACACGGTTGAAATGTTGGTGAGCTGCTGCACTTGTTGGTGGAAGATTTGATAACTGCACAGGTTTATTAAGTTTGGTTGATTTGACGAATTAAGTATAACGAAGATGATAGATATTGTCCTCAGATTTTGGAGCATTATAGACTCCATTTTCAAATAACTTTTGAACCGGACAGTTTTTTTCTTCAAATGCTGCAGCAAGTTGATGCGCATCTGGAAGTTTTCCAAGTGTTCTTAAAAAAGTTTTTACCTTTTTTAAAGAGCACAGAAGTCGTGTTACAGCCACTTACTGCGTGCAGGAATAAAATGTGTTTTTTCAAGCCAGGATAGTTATCAAAATTTTTGGAAGAGTATATCTCAGTTTTTTTATTTAATTTTCCAACTTTTTTTAAAAAAGTTCTTCTCGAGTAGATAGAGAGAAGTGTTTCCATGTTTCGATTATTCAGTAGTGGTTTCAATAATTAGAAAAAACATCTGCATTATTTGTGGCATGTTTTGTTTAGATATCAACAGTTTTTAATTTTTCAATCACCATATTAATAAGCTTTTCTTAATTATTTCGATTAGGTAGGAATTTTTCTTGAGTAACAGGTACAACCATCGTTTCGTTAAAACAAACTTCGTATGTTTTAGAAAGCGCTGCAGTTCTGCTTAAGAGGTAAGTGTTATTAAATGAAGATATACTTAATGTATGAAATAATATATTATATTACATGTGATATTTAATGAAAAAATGTAAATTATTTATAATTAGATATTTTTCAACATTTAACGCGCTTTATACGTGTTTTTGCCGAGACTACACGTTAAACTTGAATGATACCGTACAGAGTGCCCTCTATGTCAAAAACGGTTTGAGGAAAATATTTCAAACAAAAGTTTAAGAGAAAATTATTCCTTACAATATTTATAACAAATACAAATAGCGTAAATTTTACAGAGAACGAGATATTTGCAAACAATGCGCAATAAATCGATTTTTTGACTTTTGACCTTAGTTATCTACAAGTCGCGTCCACGCTATCGTAAGTAGGTTTTGAGACAAGTATTAGGATGTTAAAATAAAGGTTTATACGAGTTTACAGTTGATTATCTTGAATTCCGAGATTCTTACCCTATTTTGACTAAGTTCACTGGACTGTAATCTTTTTAGTTTTCTTTATACGTTGATGAAATATTTTACATTCAGTTTCTCTTCTGGTTTTGAGTTTCCTTCTCTGTTTCATTAACCCAATTATTTCTTCTTATCCATGGTTGTTTTTTGTTGTTTATGTGAATTAGAGTTTGTGTTGCTGTGTTAACGATACTATTCTTTATGTTGTACCCCTTTTTTAGGGTCCCGTATATACTATATACGGATACTTTTATAATATCACTCAGGATTTCCGCCTCTGTCACATCACAGCAATTTTCGGAAGAGGTTGAAATTTGGCATCAATGTATAGTTTGATGACCCGATTAGGAGTACATATGGTAAATGGAGAAATTTTGATTTTAGGGTTACTTTTAGGGGGGGGGGGGACTAAAAAAATAGACCGTTCCCCCCGATCTCCGAAACTACAGAGCCTAAAATTTTGAAAAAAATAGGAAATATAGACCGTTACGAGAACTTTACAGGAAAAGTAAGGAGAAACCATTAATATTAATTTTAGGGGGCAAATTATAGAATTAAATGAAAATTTAAAAATATTTTTTGTTTCAAACGCATCATGTTATATATCAAGTGAAAGGTCCCATTCTGAGGAACACAAATATATTTTTTTCAAATTAAAAAAAAATAATTAAAAAGATATTAACGAAAATATACCCAAATTTACCCATTCCCCCACCCTTATCTCCGAAACTATAAAACGTAAAGTTTTGAAAAAAATTAGAGGCATAGGGTCTGACCTGCAGTTTACTGGAGAAATAAGGAGAAACCTCTACTTTTAATTTTGGGGGACAAATTACTGAATTAAATGTAAAATATAAAATTAAAATTGTTACATATCAAATGAAAGGGCTCATTATGGCGAAAACAAATATATTTTTTCCATATTTTTAAAATAAATTAATTAAAAGATATTAACAAAAATATTTAAAAAATTACCCATTCCCCTCTCCTTATCTCCGAAACCATAAACTGTAAAATTTTGAAAAAAAGACATATAGCCCCTTACCTGAACTTTATTGGAAAAATAGGGAGATACCCCTAATATTCATTTTGGGGGGCAAATTATAGAATTAGATGGAAAATATAAAATTATAATTGTTTCTAACGGATCAAGTAATATATCAAATCAAAGGGCTCATTATGACGAATACTAATATATATTTTTTTAATTTTTTTAAAATAAGTATTTTAAAATATATTTAAAAAAATATTAAAAAAATTACCCATTCCCCCCTTTATTCCCCAAACTATAAGACCTAAATTTTTTTGTTTACAGGATAAATACGAAGAAATCCCTAATTTTAATATTGGGGGCCAAATTATAGAATTAAACGGAAAATAAAAAAATATTTGTTAACGCATCATGCAATACATCAAACGAAAGGGTTTATTATGACGAATACAAATACATATTTCTCATATTTCTTAAATTAATTGTTTACAAGATATTAACATAAATATATAAAAAAATCTCATTTCTTGCTTTATTTCCGAAACCATAATACCTAAAATTTTGAAAATAATTAGGGGTACTGGTGCTCACTTGAAATTTATAAGAAAAATTATTAGAAAACCTTCATAGTAATTTTAAGGAAAAATTATACAATTAAGTGAAGAATAAAAATTCAATTTTCAAACGCATTATGTCAGATAAAAGGCTAATTATGTGAATTACAAATATATCATATTTTTAAATCATTTGTTTAAAAGATATTAACAAAAATATTAAACATCGACCTAATTCTTACTTTAGAAACTACACTATTTAAATTTTGAAATATATATATTATTTGTATTTTTAAATAATTTGAATAATAGATTTAATAATTTATAATTTAAAACTTGACCTATTTTGCTCTATATCTTCCAATCTACAGAGCCTCAAAATTCAGACAGTAGATTATAAAAGTCTTCCCTGAAAGTTTATTAGTAAGATAAATAATTTTTTGGGGCCAAATTAGAAGATTAAATACATATATATTCTTATAAAACTCAAGCGAATCCTGAAGCAGATATAATAAAAAGTCTGTTTGTGGAAAATGAAAGTGTATATTTTTTATAAATTTAAAACGCTTCCTTTAAAAGATATTAGGGCAAATATAAGAAAATGCACTCATTCCCTGCTTGTCTGAAACTGGAATATTAGAATCTTGAAGGTGGTACGGAACCCTTAGTATGCGAGTCCAACTCGCACTTGACCAAATTATTTCTATGGATAATATATTAGAACTTTGTGTGGTATTTTCTCGTACATTGTGGTTCATGATTTGTGTGAATTTGTTTTTAAATAGCCTTTTGGACAGTCTCAGCATCACCACTTGGGTAGGCTACGTCTAGAGGTTTCCAAGCCACACCCGTGTATGTCTGGCTACACGCAAAAGATACTTTGTAAAGGCAATTCCTGGAATTTTGAGGTCCACTGAGCGGCTTTGTATGTATTCAAAATTCACAAAAGAGGAAGTTTAAGAAAGAATTGCATGATGGTAACAGTACTGAAAGCAGAATTCCGCCCACTGTTTATTCCTTTGAAAATAACTATTTCCTAACTTTGTAAAAAAAAGGAACCCTCAGCATGAAGGAATCGAATAATCAGAAACGGTCACTGTCAAATTTACTTATTTGATAAAAGCTAACTGTGCAAAGCGCAAACCTACATACACCAGTCAATAGAGATCTTTTAAGTGGGATAAAATGTAAGAGGAAACCGCATAAGCCCTCACTTAAATAATAGTTTATAAGACATAACTGACACATTTTTAACAGCAAACTCGTAGCAGTAAATTATTTGAGCCTTAAAAAACCCCTAAAAATACAGGGTATTTTCGTTTTTCGCTTATAGTGTAAAAATGAATGATTTGTTCATAATGCTGTCCGTTGAAAAATTGTATAGAATCAGAAAATCTTTAAAATGAGTGTTTATAAAGTTTGATCGCAGCATTTGCCATAAAGAAAAGTTGGGAAAACCGATATAAAGTGAGTGATTTAATAAAAAATCATAACTTGGTTGTAATACCAGCTGGAGCTTTAATCTGCCTCCTAATGATAGGTTATAACGTTGAGATTATTGACGCTGAAGATCGGTATTATATATTAAGTAGATCTTGCAGAATTGCAATTTAAATAATTTGTAAAAATATTTTGCAGAACGTATCGTATTAACCACATAGGTTCGATAGCGATATGCAACATATCTTTTGAAAGCACTTAACAAACCAATAAGCCAATGGAAAAATAGAATATGGGCATGTAAAAATTATGTAAATAAAAATGTAATAAACTGCTGAGACAAAACGTATAATAATACAATTTACCATAATTTTCATCTTGTGCCCCCACCTAAAAAAAATTCTAGATCCGTCCATGTGCCTTGACAGCTATTATCAGTGCACCGATATTATTTTAAACCAATTTCTAGGCATTATAGCGAAAATCCAAGATAGATAAACTGAAGTGTAATTTATGAGCTTTAAAAATATTTTTAGTATATCCCGGTCGGACTTATCTAGTTAATACGGTAGGATGTGCAAAATAACTCTCTAAATTATTTAAATTCCAATTCTTCAAAAACTACTTATTCAATAGTATCCATCGTAAGTCCATACTTAACATCATAAACTATAGTTTTATCGATTAATATTCCATTATTAGTTACCAGAAAGTTATATTTTTTGTAAAAACTCCACTTTTGACCAGTGTTTCTGAGTATGCTCGGTAATGAATAAATTAAAAAAAAAAAACAAAAACCGACTTAAAAAAAAATTAACTAAAAAGCATGAAATAATTTTCTGCTACATAAATTAAATACTTTTTATGAAGTCGGTGCCATGGTAAAGTGAAACTATTTTGGGAACTTTTGTACTTCGCAACTTCGCTGTCCAAATTGGCACCGACTTCAGAAAAAGTATTTAATTTATGTAGCAGAAAATTATTTCATGCTTTTTAATTACTTTTTTAAGCCGGATTATATATTTTTTTTTTTCAATGTGTTTATTTTAAAAATTTTTAATGTTGCAACGGCTTAATTGGATGCAATTTTCAAATCTAACTAACGTTTTCGATATTGCCTATCATAAGCTATTTTACTGTCATTTATTAGCTTGACCAACCTCGTTTACTGCTGAATAGAATAACTTGTTTTCTAGATATTTATATAAATTAAGAAAATTTTATGTGGATCCACTATATTGTAAACGATGTAAGTATCCTCATTCTTTAGATCTTACAATTATACTAATATTCATTTAATAATTCCCTCTCCGCGAAATCTTATAATAAATCGTTATATTGTTTTAATTGATATAGAATAATATGACGTAGTTTTTATTCTAATTAACTTTGTCTCATAACAATTTGAGTAATTATTAAAACTAGCTGTCGCCCAGTGGTCGAAATTCGACCAATAGTGTCAATATCTCTGGCAGGTTAAGTAACATGAAAATTTTATCGTGACATTCTATCCTAGGACTTTAGGGAGAACAGCAATTACACAGAACGGATCCAGATTCGAAACCTCTGTGTGATAGTTTCCTCGATAGATGTCGGTCTTACATCTCGCTTCTACAAATAAGTAACGAAATTCAAGTTTTTTTTCAGATATAATTCATAGAACTTTATTTGTGTTCAAATTCGTAATTCTTAATTTAATATGACAACAATTCAACTGCTAATGGGCTACCGTACATATTTATTTTTTCTAACACCCCTGTATAGCTATAATTGCACTCAATTCTCTAACATTTATTAAAATCCTCATAATAATTCCATCTCATTATATATTTCCACCACCCTGTATACGCAACTGCTTATGGACCACGCATAATATTTTTTAACATTTTTCAACCACCGGGTAAACCATTCTGTATATGCCACTGCCTATGACCCACCATATTTACTCTTTTTGTTTATGAAATTTTTAATTATTTTCTGTAACTACAATTCTACTCCGACCTATATTTCAATCATTATATATATGGAACTCTTCGTGGTCTACTCTATAAATCATTTCCAATTCTAAAATTTTTTATCACCATCCTGTAAATCTATAATTTCTCATACCCTATATTTTATTTTAACTATATATACAACTGCTTATGGGTTACGAAATGTTGCATTTCCATTTCCGCCACCCTGTATATGCATCTATGTATAACTTTTTTTGCACCACCCTGTATAACTGTAATTTTACTGCACATTCTATTCCAAGAACCCTGTAAATTCAACCGCTAATGCGCTTCCCTATATAATTATTTTATTAGTTATAATTGCACTCTACTCTATATTTTAAACACCCTAAATATGCAACTGCTTATGTGCCACCCATTAAAAAAATTATTTCTAACATATCTGGAATCGCCCTGTATAATTATAATATACAACGATTACTTTACCCACTAAACAATAACAACGCTTGCATGCCACTTCCAGAAGTACATGCTCTAAGTATATAATAGCATTGTCTGTCTATATATAATTACTCAATGGTTAGAGTCTGGAGGCAGCGGCACGCGGCACATTCATTTGTTTGGCATTGACATTATTGACGTAAATAATGAATTTCTATTATATTTTATTTAATGAATGAACCAATATTATAAATTAAGATTAGCATTCTGCACTGAAGGTCGTCAGTAGCTACTTAACAAAACAAAAATGAAGAAAATCGGTTGAGAAACAGAGGAGAAAATGGTACCTAATCGTTTTGTCTTTGCCTATTTATATATAGATAAAGATACTTAACTTAAACAAAATTTATATTCTTTATCAAACCTAGTACACAATTTGGAAAAGTGGCATGAAGATCTATTGTACATTTGTTAATAATGTGGCATAATTAGATGCATTTTATAATTCTCAATAGCCCTGTTTAATAAGAATTTTATATATTATCAAAAATAAAGGTATTTTACTTTTACCCAAAATTCATATTTGCTGACCAACCTCGTATACAGTTGAATATGTGACATTTAGTGATTACAGTATACGTTTCCGACCATGCAAATATTTTTATGATGAAAAACTTTTTCTGTAAATAATATTCATAAGAACGTTTGAATTCAACTTATGAAGACACACTGTATATAGAAACCAACTAAGAATCTCCTCCTTGAAGTTGATTAACTGCTATTTATTACAATTTATTTCCAATGAATTCTCAATTTATTACAATTTTTAATAATACAGCACAATTGGATGCAGTTTTCAGTTCTAATAAACTCTGCTTGATTACAATTCGAAATATTATAAAAACATAAAGGTACCTCACTTTTAAACAAAATTGATATTTTTTTGAAACCTATTAGGTATATAGTTGGGAAAGTGAAAAAAATACAATTTTTAGTGCAATGGCATAAGTAGATGCAGTTTTTAATTGTAATCAGTTTTATTTGAAAACAAAAATGAAGATAATTTAATCTGTAATCAAAATTACTCTTTCATAACAAACCTAGTCTACAGTTAAAAAAGTGACATGGAATTATTACTGTTTACGTTTTAAACCATGCAAATCTGTTTATAACTTTTTCTGTTAAAGTTATTAATAAAAATAAATAGTTAATTCTAATTTACAATTATTTACAATTTACCCCAAGTTTCGAACAGGTAATATCAGCAACTCTATCAAAGCTTACTGTATAACAATGCCGTTAAAAAGTTTTTCTCGATTTTCTAAAAAAAGGTACAAGCTATGTTATTGAAAAACAATATAGGACCACTTCGGGAGCCCACGGAACTAATCAAATTCCTTTTTTTTAAGATCATTATACCCCTTGTTCTGAACAGAAAATATGTCCATACTTTTAATACGAGCTACTCCACCAAAGTTTACTCTGTAAGAAAATCGGTAAAACAGTATTTCCTAATTTTCTAAGTAACGGTACAAGCTATGTTATTGAAAAAAATATGTGGGAAAACTTCGAGATATCCCGGAACTAATCCAATTTATTTTCAATTCATGTTCCGAATAACAAAATTGTCATCTTTATAATACCGGCGACTCCACCAAAGCATAGTGTATAAGAAAATAGGTAAAACAATTTTCCCCATTTTCAAAAAGAAACGGTTTAAGCTAAGCTAATGAAAAAAATATGGGACCACTTCGCGATCCCCCGGAACAAGAGCCGGTATAAACGGTTGAAATTCCTTGAGCCGTTTGCGAGTAATCGCAGAACAAACAAACAATTTATGGAATTCGCCTGTGCTGTACTATGACTATTACAACTTTTAAATACTTACGTGTTATAGAAAAGAAGTGTGAAGAGAGCATTTTAATAAGCAGTCAAAATAATCATGGATCTCCTCAAAATCCTTTCGCAATTACTTCATTTTTGAATTCTGATGCTATGGTGCTTCTCCGTTCCTTTCATTACTGTATTTTCTGAAATCTGATGCGGTGACTGAACCTACCTTTGCCGTTTAAGTGTCACAAATAGGATACTTAAAAATTCTTATTTCACAAGTTTGTCATAAGAGAAGCCCGCAATTTGTGCAACTGTATTTTCTAGCTAGAACGAAATTAATTTCTTACAAAATTTATTTGAAATATTCCCAAGACGAATGAGCACACTTTGTAAGACATTAGCTAGTTTAACTTGCAACTTTGTATGAACCGTTCCAAACTTATTTGTCTGGCAACTCATACAGAACATGAGACGGCAGTAAACCGCTAAGAAAGCAACTTTCCACCTTGAAATGTAACAACTTTCACGAATCTGATCCTGCACAAACTTCTTAATTAATTCAACTTCAACTTAGCAGATTTGTACAGCTGAAGCATAAGAAAAAAATCATCAACCACACGTTATGTAGAACCTGTAGTTTTGCTTATTTACCATTAGTTCAGGTGTGTTTTACGCTATAGTAGTGAAACCCTCAACAAATACGGAAAGCGGAGGCAGGAGGTGAAAGTTAAAGGTTAAAGGCAAACAATATAATCTACTCTGGAATTATACCTTGCAGGATATTTGCAACATGAACTTATTTTCGAGTGGATATGCACACTCGCTATAGCTATGATCGTTGCTGTAGAGCTAATTAAATCCCGTGCATTGTGTATTCTTATATAATTCAGTTGGTTATCGTATGTTGGAAAAGGCTCTGTTAATACCTACTTGTTTCCGTATAATCGGATTAAATTTCACGATTATATCGAATATTCTAGTAGCGAGAAGATACGGTTTAACCCTGGGAAATTGTGTGGGACATAAAAGAATAAAATTTCTACGATGACAGAGTAGAATTACATTAACGGCAGCCAGTAATAGTAGTGTTTGAATTTGTAATATTAACAATATATTCATTTAATTTGTAGACGCGATATGTAAAAGACTGACATCTAGGATTTTCGGGGAAACTACCACATAGAGGTTCCGAATCTGGAGCCGTTCCATGTAATTGCTGTTACCCGGAACTCCTAGGTTAGAATGTCACGATGAAATTTTCAGGTTAACTTCACCTGTCAGAGATATTGGATACTCTCTTCGAGGTGTCATTCTTTTGTACGCAAGACAATATATATAATATATATTGTTTCTGGTTATATTGTATATAATGTCTTGCGTACAAAAGAAAACACCTCGAAGAGAGTATTCAATATCTCTGACAGGTGAAGTTAACCTGAAAATTTCTAATCTAGCAGTTACGGGTAACAGAAATTACATGGAACGGCTCCTCTTTGTGCTAGTTTCCCCGAAAATCCTAGATGTCGGTCTTTACATCTCGCGTCTTCAAATTTAACGATATGTATCAAATACTTAGTGTTCGAGAGGACATTCAATTGTGGGAAGCGCAACCGATGAAGGTTCCCTAACCAGAAACAATATATATTATATATATTGGCTTGCTTACAAAAGAATGACACCTCGAAGAGAGTATTCAAATTCATTTAATGTTATAAATGGCCAACACTATTAATAAAATATGTTTTGTATAATAATTGTTTATTATGAGAACGGAGGTTTTCGCGGCCAGAGTAATAGTCATATAGTCAATTATTTATTATGTTTATCCTGGAATTGTAGCGATCAAAACAAGTATTTCGTCTTAAGAAGATAATTTCTGATTACGCCAGAAATAGTAAATCTGTCATAATTATCATTTCTGGCTCTCAGTTTGGCGGCATTCTTTATCACTCTACACTTAGCTACATTGCGCATATTGGAAAAAACATCTAGCGTAAGTCGGCCACATTCTTCATGGAAACGATGTCTCATATTATCCAGTGACTCTGGAGGAGTAGCATACACACGGGTCTTTAAATGCCCCAAAGAAAAAATCCAGGGGCGACCTTGCTGGCCACTCAAGGTCTTCCAATTCATATGTCAGGAAATGGATTTTTCAAAAACTCTCTAACTGGCAAGACATAATGTGGTGAGGCCCTGTCGTGCTGAAGAACAAGTTTGTCTTCTACTAGACCATCATCTGCCTACAATATTTCAGTTCTTCTTGGATTTAACGCGTTTTTAAGTAAGTCTAAATACTTGCATCCATTTAAAGTGTCATCTATGAAAAATACTACAGCCATATGGTCACCTAGGATTCCTGCCAACACATTTAGATTTAGAAGTAGCTGAGTATGAATCTCTCTAAATATCTGCGAATTAATGTTACTCCAGTATCGATTTACCTCACCATTTAATATTCTTCTGTCAAAGGCGTCGTAATAGCAAAAAGTCGTCGTAATAGTGAAAAGCTTTAAAATTATTATTCGTCAATAACATGAGATATCAGAAAAATATCCAGGAGTCATTTCGCAAATTTCATAAATGTTGGCGGAATATTTGTTGAACTCCTTTTTAAACAGGCTTTAAAACCAGGTATCACTTCCGTTCAAAAAAAATTGAGTAGCTAGCGCTGAGGCACACTTCAGTGCCATTTTCTCCGATTTTCTTTGGCTTACATTTGAAAGAGTTGATAGTATATGGTAATAATTTTAATAATAATGGCCATCGTCGTTGTAGCGAATTTGATTTGAATTTTGACATTTCAGAAAATTGTTGCGTAGCCGGTGCATTATATATCTTTACTAGCAACCCGTCCCAGCTTCGAACGGGTTCTTTACAGAAAATTCAAAATATTACTCCCAGGAGATGCAGGAGTCGGTAAAATTGGTTGAGTAGTTTTTGAGTGAAATCGTAACAAACAAAAAATCAATCATTTTTCCTCGTTTTAAATAATATTTATTTAGATTATTTTTTAGTGGCAATTATTTATGAGAAACACAAAACAGAAAACATTTAGATTAGGCTAAGTATGAGCTTAAGTATACTCCCGCCAAGCCCCCAGCCAGCGGGGGGTGATGGTCTGGGGGAATCAAACACCTCCCGAAATTTTGGAATTTTTAGTTTGAAGATTAAATTTTTAAACAGTTAATAATCTTTTTCATAAAAATAAATATTATATTTATACAATTTTATATATCCTGGTAATACGTGAATACTTAATCAGTCCATCATCAATCAAAAAAATTCAACCCACCTGGAAAAAATATCCTGACTACGGCCTTAACTCCAGCAACTTTTACTGTTTAACCCTGGGCATTATTAATTATCATACGAAACACTATTTTTACAGGAAATTGTAGCCGTTTAAATTGGAAAGGCAATTCTGAGGATAACATGGGAATTCTTGGTATACAAACAGTTTTACCAGTTGCGTTGCCAGTTAATATGATACATTCGATCAAAAAAAGAGACTACTTTGAATCTTGTATCGTTGCAGAGTTTCAGTGGATTCAAATTTCTGAGTCATATAATAGGAGCACATACTTTTATTATTAATTTGAAACAAATTTAGTGTCTTAGTGGATATCTTACTAATATCGCGATAAAATTTTTCAATAATTTCTTCCACATTTTGTACCAAAACACAAATATTGTTTAAATTTACATAGAAATTTCTTGCTTGAAACTCATCATTTCCTATTTGGAGCAAGTCGTTAGAAAATTGCCAATTAGCTTCGCTAAACGATAAAATCCACATATTGGTTCACATTTCTTAATATATGACAAAGATGCAATCTTTTGAGCGATGCACTGACTTCATCTCCTCTCGTTCCCCTACTATAACTGGCAAAATTTTAACGGAAATCTCTAGAGAATAAAACAGTACAACAACCCATTGGGCAGTTACTGTTGCCCAGATCTCCCATTATCCTGTATAGTGCCTCGACTCAAGCTTTATGGGACATAGAAGCCTCATCCCAAATAATCAAACTGCAATCCCTCATTAATTTTCCGACACTGCTTTATTTAGAAATATTGCAAATGCTAGTGACGTCATGAGTACATATTTATAATATCAGTTTAAATGTGAAATGAGCGGTTCGCCCACTTTCCAAAGGTATGGCTGCTATGCCGGACGATGCTACCCACAGCTAGGGCAATAAATTTAGTAAAAATGTTTTATGCCTCCAGGGGCACCTAAAAACATTTTACCTTCATTACTATTATTATTTGAGGATAATATTGGGTCATTGTTCAAGTTAGTTTCGCTAGTTGCTCGTAAATACTCCTGTATTGATTGTTGTAATTAAACTGAAATTTCATGGCAAGTATTAAAATGGGTATAGCATGTTATGCTTAGTAGATAGACATATGCCGTCGCGGACTTTTTTGTAGACCTCTATAAGATACAGAATTCCACCATACATTGTTTTGTTATATCTCAAAGGATTTAGGCAGCGTTTTCGTTGAAATGTCCCAGACGGCTTATTTTTTTCCGACACCTCCAACAAATATCGCTCGCTATATTTTAGCCAATTTATATAATAACTTAGAAATTATATACTAAAATCTTCCTAGAGAAGCAATCTATCCACTGGTGAAAGGTGAAAACAGCATGAAACTCAGTGGTTTTTGAGTTTATCGCGAACAGACAGACAGACAGACGCGGCGGAGAACTTTGTTTTATAATATGTATAGATTATTTTCGTTGCGCAACAGTCATGGCTGACTATGTGTGGTTCATTTAAATTAATGAAATTATATTAAATCATGAGATATATGGTTTATGGCTTATTAATACGAGTATGTACTTAAAGTTTTGTAGTATTTGTAATATAATAATCTTGCACCTCCTTACCAATTTTGGAGTTGGTTTAATGCATTTTCTTCGTACGAGTTCATTCTAATTTTCGTTTGTTACTCATTCACAAACACTATATAAAAAGCAAAATATTCTTGGAAAAAACAAAAATGTAGGCATTAACTACACATTAAAAATATTTTATTTGATATTAATATATTATTTAATGACAATGTTAACCTTTTAAAAGGTATATGAAGTGTTTTATTGAAAATTATAACTACATGTATAAGTATACAGGGTGAGTTTTTTTTGATGATCAGTATGGGGATCTCGGAAGTAGCGGAGATAGAGCAATGGTTAAATTGGGAAATATTTGCAGTTTTACTGGCCCAATTTAATGACACTTTCGGATTTTTGTAAAAAGTCATGGCTTACTAGATATTTCGAAAAAATGAAATTCTGTCGATTTAGTCAAATCTAATCTCTAGCTCCTTTGTTTTTGATTTTATTAAAAAAGTATAAATATCAAAATTGAAGAGAATTGTTTCCGAATATGATTGGCATGTCCTCGTTTGCGTGACAGCTCTCGTTTTCGAGATATGACACAAACTTGTCTTTTTTTGAATGGAAACCATAGTTGGCTATGATCTCAAAAAATCGGACATTTTTAGATCTTTTCAACGATATCATACTCGATATAGTTATTTATAAAAATAACGGAGTTATGGATGCTTTTCTCTCTCATTTTCAGTTTTACCATAGTTAGCCATGAAATAAATTGATTTATTAATAACTAATCCAAAAAACATTGAACGATTTTTTATTAGGTATATCAGATATAACGAAAAAACTAAATAAGTAGGTACTTAAGAAATTAAAGTACCTAATATTGGATACATTTGCAAAATTGTTAAAATTGCACCTTTTTAAGATTGACATTACCGCTTTCCTCACAGACCGCCTATCAATTTCTTCAAATGCTTGTAATACCGGCTCCCTTAGGTCACCAACTGTCTTGTTTCTTGTTTATACTTTGTTTTTTAGCGCACCCCATAAATAGAAGTCTATAACTGCCAAATCGGGAGACCGGGGTGCCAATTCGCGTGGGCCATTTCTTTATATCCAAGAGTTTGAATAGATATTTTCTAAGTGTTGTCTTACTAATAACGAGTTATGAGCAGGTGCTCCATCATGTTGGAACCACTCAATTTCTAAACGAGTTCTCAAATTTAAATAATGCAACATGTCTTGAAAAGTGTATTACAAGAAATGCAAGTAGCGCTGCCCAGTAAGTGATTCGTCATAGATAAAAGGCCCCAGAATAGTAGATCCTATGATAACCACACCAAACATTAAAACCAAATTTTATCTGGGGTCATCTTTGTTCTACATTGAAAGGGTTTTCTTTAGCCCAGTTATGCTCATTATGTCTAATGAACATACCGCAGTTAGTAAATCTAGTTTCATCTGACCATAACACCTTTAATGGAAACTGTGGATTGTCAAGATTGTCTCTAAACCATGTATAAAACAAAATACGTCGATATTCGTCACCAGCACGCAAAGTTTGAGAACCTGAAAGTTTGTACGGGTGGAACTTGTGCGCTTTCAGCACCTTAACTACAGTTCGTTGAGATGTGCCAGCTTCTGCCGCAATCTCACGAGTTGGTATAGATGGATTTTGACTTACCATAACTTACCATAGCTAAAACATTTATTTATTTGTGCTGCTTCTCATGAGGAAACGTCAAAGTGAAAACAATCTTTTTCATGGCTACCTACGTTAAAAGTGAAAATAAGAGAGAAAATCATCCATAACTCGGTTATTTTTATGAATAACTATATTGAGTATTATATCGTTGAAAAGCTCTAAAAACGTCCGATTTGATGTCATAGCCAACTACACTAGTGGAAAAAATTAAAGGATCAAAAAATAATTCCAAATTTTTTGACGTTATTCAATTGTCTGGTTTTCACCTGAAAATGGTCGTACCGGACTTTAAAAAAAAGTATTTTTAAGCTTGAAGTTTCTGGTTTTGAGACCTGATGATGAAATTTTTTTTCAAGCAAACGTGTATCGCTCAATCCTAACGAATACCATCAGACTTTTTTTTTCAAAATTTTTTCTATGTGCTTTTTTGGTTTATGAACATGTAAAATTTTTTCGAAATAAATCACTCTATTGATCGGATAAGTTGTTTATTCAGCTTTAAATTGTTTTTTTGAAAAGTTCAATACGACCAGTTGTCACTAAGATATCGAACTTTGAATGGAAAAGGATCTTTTTGTGTTTAACCATCAATATCTCAGCAACCGTTGATCGCACAAGAAGAGTAAGCAAGGTTCTGAAATCTTGAACAAACACTCCATAAAAATCAGCAACGGTTTTTTGAAAAAATTTTTTTTTTATTTTTTACATTAATTTGAAAAATCAAGAAAATAAGCACTTTTGTTGGCTTTTGGGATCATCAGGCGCTTAATTGAAAATATCAAGAAAACCAGTAATGTTAAGTGTGCCTTTTACAGTTCAATATGCCAACAAAAACCGTACAAAGTTTCGTTTAAATCCATCGAGCTGTTTTTTTGTTTTCTTCGATCGAATTTTTGAAAACCTTGAAAAGTTGATGATTTTGATTTTAAATGATCATAACTTTAGCAAAATGCAAAAAACTATATTTTTTCTGTTTCTTATACAATATCATTTATAAATCTGTTTAAAATTATGGGAAAATAAAAGAGAAATTGGAAAAAAAATTTTGGAAAATTAAAAAAAAAAATTTATCAAATTTGTATTCTTCTTTAATGACCCAAAAAAATGGAAGAAATTTGAAAATTTTTTTAATGACTCCAAAAAATTTATTGATTTTCTTGATTTTTAAAGTTCGACTGAATTAAAATTTTAATTAAATTTCAAACAACAACAACAACAACAACAAAGTTGATATACCCAATAGAATTTTGAACTCGATCTAGACGCTTTTCAGGAATTTATTATGGTTAGTTTTCGTGAACTCTTAAAACGCTAAAAAACAGTTTTTTTCAAAACCACTCCTTCTGCGTTACAAAAAATTTCATAAATTTGCAAAAAAAAAAACAAGTTGCTTCCCGATAATGGCTAGAAGGTATTTATCAGAGCTAGATGTTGCTCGTTGATTACGCTGCTCGAAGAAGGTTGCAGTCAACATGATGTTGCCATCCGGATAGGTGTTAGTCAATCCGTCGTATCTCGAACGTATGCACGATACCGGGAGACGAACCAATACATTCGTCGTACTGGACAAGGACGCCATCGTGTCTCGACTGCTCGAGATGATCGAGCAGTTGTCTGACACGTTCGACGTGAGCCTTTCATCAGTGCAAACATTGTGGCGAGAAATTTTGCAAATCGGGTACAACAGCGACACCAAGTACGAACCATTTCTTCCCGTACAGTGTACAGTCATCAACCGTCTTCGCGAAAATGGGTTAAATGCACGACATCCTAATCGTGTACCCATGTTGACAGCGAGACATCGCCGAGAACGTTTATCGTATGCCAACGCACATCGGGCTTGGACATTGAGACAATGGAGAAATGTTTTATTCACTGACGAATCCAGGTTCAACTTATATGGGAGCGACCGACGTCCGCTTGTTTGGCGCCGTCGTGGTGAACATTTTCGCCAGGACTTTGTTCGTCCGACTATCGCCTATGGTGGTGGGTCAGTGATGGTCTGGGGCGGCGTTTCGCGAGATTGGAGAACACCTCTGGTGATTATGCGCGATAACTTAAAAGCTCAGCGCTATATTGACCAAATTTTGAGACCAATTGTTCTGCGTAGACGGCAACGTCATAGGGAGTTTATTCTAATGCAAGATAACGCACGCCCACACACAGCCAACATCACCAGACGCTTTTTGGAACGCCATGACATCACTTTGCTGCGGCATCCACCAATGAGTCCAGACCTCAATCCCATCGAGCATGTTTGGAACATAATGGGTCGTCGTTTGCGCAGTGAGTATCCAAATGTGCAGAACTTGGCCACATTAGAGCGTGCACTTCTGCAAATTTGGAACACCATCCCTCAACCTCAGATTGCCCGCTGCATCAATATGACTGAACGCTTAGCAGCCGTTATTGAGAACAGGGGTGGCAATACCCGTTATTAATATACCTGACGAACGGGCAGACGAACATACATACACATACACACAAACACTCAAATACACAAACGCACACAAAAGAAGCGTAAATCCGATCGGGCAACCTTCACGAGGTACGTCTTGGGTCATTAAAAAAAGAATACTAATTTGTTAAAAAGAAAAATTCCAAATTTTCCAAAAAATTTTTTTTCAATTTCTCTTTTGTTTTCCTACAATCTTAAACAGATTTATGAATTATATTGTATAAGAAACAGAAAAAATATAGTTTTTTGCATTTTGTTAAAGTTATGATCATTTAAAATCAAAATCAACTTTTCAAGGTATTCAAAAATTCGATCGAAGAAAACAAAAAAACGGCTCTGTGGATTTATACGAAACATTGTGGGGTTTTTGTTGGCATATTGAACTGTAAAAGGCACACTTAACATTACTTGTTTTCTCGATATTTTCAATTTAGCGGCTGGTGATCCCAAAAGCCATCAAACGTGCTTTTTACCTAGATTTTTCAAATTAATGTAAAGAATAAAAAAAATAAAAACTTTCAAAAAACCGTAGCTGATTTCTGTGGGAATTTATTTAAGATTACAACACCTTACTTAATTTTCATGTGCGATCTGGGGTTGCTGAAGTATTGGTGGTTAAAGACAAAAAGATCCTTTTCCACTCAAAGTTCGATATCTCAGCGAGAAGTGGTCGTATTGAACTTTACAAAACAGAAATTTAAAGCTGAATGAACAAATTATTCTATCCATCTAGTGGTTGATTGAAAAGAAAAAAAATCAAGTACACCAAAAAAGAAAACCAAAAAAAAATTAAATTTTTTTCGTTATGGTATTCGTTAGGATTGAGCGGTACACGTTGCTTGAAATTTTTTTTCTCATAAGATCTCAAAACTAGAAACTTCAAGCTTTAAAATCCTTTTTTTTAACTCCAGGGCGACCATTTTCAAGGGAAATACAGCTAATTGAAAAACGTCAAAAAATTTGGAATTATTTTTTGATCCTTTAATTTTTTCCACTACTATATATGGTTTCTATTCAAAAAAAGATAAGTTTGTGTCATATCTCGAAAACGAGAGCAGTCACGCAAACGAGAACATGACAATCATATTCGGGATACAATTCCGTTCAATTTTGATACCTACACTTTTTTTTATAAAATCAAAAACAAAGAAGCTAGAGGGATTTGATTAAATCTACAGAATTTCGTTTTTTCAAAATATCTAGTAAGCCATGACTTTTACAAAAATCCGAAAGTGTCATTAAATTGGGCCAGTAAAACTGCAAATCTTTCCCAATTTAACCAGTGCTCTATCTCCCCTAGTTTCCGAGATCCCCATACTGATCACCAAAAAAAAAAACTCACCCTGTATTTAAATGCAGAATCTTTCAATTCTTTGTAGGTTGGTAATCGATTGTTTTCTGTCCATGTATTTTATTTTATCGATAATTTATTTTGCATTGCGTGTAAAATATTATTACTTATACTTATCTTATTTTTCACCTAGTGGTACACAATTGTGATGTAAGAATCCACAATAGTGTACATACTGAACTGGTGCATAAAATTGCTTATGCCTCTAATTAAAATTCTGCCAAAAAAGAAATGCTTGTAACGTTCATAACTTTGAACCCTTTGTAACTGCTCTCTGTAGTATCTGGTGTCCTCTGTTAAATCTTTAGTTTCCCATACATCCTAACACGTGCTAAAATTTTAATAAGAAAATAAACGACAGGCTCTATATAAAAAAACTTTTAAAAGTATAATAATGATTCTGCCAAGAAGCAACTTTTTTGCAATATCTATAACATCTCACGTCTAAAATATTGTTAAAAATTGTTATGGTACACACATGATTATAAGGGAGCCCCCGCACATTCCTTATGAAAAGTGGCCCCTTGGTGGATTTGTTTGAAAGTTTAATATTTCGTAGATCTTAACAAAATGAACAAATGTCTTCATGGATACGAAATCCGTTGACTGACGGTTTTCAAGTTATCGTTAATTTTATATTTATAGTAATGTTATTTTAAGAAAATCGAAAATAAAAGTATAACATTTAAAACAGGCAAACTTTAAAAATACAAAATCACTACATAAAAATTGAGAAAGTTTATAACTAGCACAATTACTAATGATTGTTTCCAACTGTACCAGGGTGTACACCCTGAACTATACCTACTTGCTCGAAAATTTATTTAATATTATTAAAATATAAACATTGTTAATTTGTCATGAATAAGTGAAACTCTCATTTGTTTTAGAGAAAGTGAAAGCAATTAATATATGTTACTACCTGTATATTACAATAGACACATACATCCCCCTAAAAATCTAATGAGTGCATAATTAGTATAAAAGGCAGCTCTTGTTGTGGCCATTTAGCTGCCCGTCTGTCTGTCTGTCAATTTACATTTACAAAATTAGTATTTCATTTTTCAAGTTTGACATTTTTGGCACTGAACTGGCATTATTCTTATTTACGATTTTTTGTAGTTCAGCTCCTTATGTAGCCAAAGAAGTGGATTTTTTGTTTTAAAAGAGGTCTGGTGCACGAAATGTAATTCATTCAATATTTGAAAACCTCTACTTATAGCTAAAATTGATTGCTGCTCTTGAAAAACATGCTAACCTTTTACCCTGTAATTGAATAAAATTGTTTTACCCCAGAAATGTAAAGTTCAATGAATTATCACAAAAAGGAACGATTTACATTTCAGTTGCTTACTGGTAACACAGGTCAACATTTGAACTAAGCGGGAACACGGCATGCCTTATAATGTACTAGGGGTTTTTCGGGTCGCTGATTACGGTGAGACGGTCGGTTGACCTTCAATACGTCAGGTTCAAGCGCATTTAAAGGTCAAATCGAGAGAGTTTTTGTAGAATTCTCTCGACTTGACCTTCAAATATCCTCTGGGAAAAAGCGCAAGGTCAAACAAACTATGGATTCGAATTCAGAGACCTCAAAAACATTAGCATGCATTTTTCCCACATTTTTTGGTACAACGACTTGACATTCAAATGACCTTCAAGTGACCTCTGACAAAAAGCGCAGACAAACTAACTACGGATTCGGACTCAGGGTTTTTGTTGAATATTCTCGATTTGACCTTCAAATGCCCTTGACTCTGACGTGATGAAGGTCAACCGACCCGCTCATAGTAATCAGCTACCCGAAAAACCCCTAGTACACTATAATGCCGTGTTCTGGCTTAGATCAAATGTTGAACTGTGTAATTACACAGTGTAAAAGAATCATAACTTGTTGGAAATTGTATAAGCCCATGTATTTCTTATTAAGTTGTAAAGATGAAAACAAACCTTGCATTTATTTATTACATTTCTTTTTCTCTATCAATTATATCTACAGTATTTGTTACCAATTAAAATGTATTAGATTTTAACCTTTTAGATTATTTCATTGTAAATTTTTATATTTGAATAAACTATGAGTTTTGTAAAATTAAATACATTTCTATGTTCTGCAGATTTAGTTTTTCTTTAATTCTGTTGAGCTGCATCCAATGATATATCACTGTGGCATGAAGCTTCTCACAATTTCAATCATTATTTGGGCATGTTAAACTTAAAATTATAAATATTAATCAAAACCTGTGTAATTATTTGGTGATTATTTAACTTGCCATTTCTTTTGAACCTGTATTAATTTATTTCTTAGTTAACGGCAATAAACTGCTTGTTGGCACCAAATACGTCCAATAATATTAACGTGTACAGGCACTGTAACACTTTGATTCTTAAAATGTTGTACTTGCCAGCATTTTCCTTGTCATTATAATCGTCCGTGATTTGTTTAACACAAAAAATAAAACTCGTTTAACAATCACTTGAACACACAGATCTGTTCAATCATTCCTAGTGAATTAAAGAAGTGAAATTTATGAGCGCATTACCGGCGTGGTTTAAGTTTACTATGACGTTAATGTCAGTCAACGATTTTCGTGTAAATTGTCAATTTAATAAATCTAAGTATTTTGAGTTTTGAGGAGCGAGCCCGAGCTACATAAAGTTATTTGAGCAAAGAGATAATCAATATGATACATATAATGTCTCAAATCTTCCTATGACATTTTTTATATCATTCACTTCGTACTGCTTTATATTAATAATTTAAATCAACCCTCGCACATTATGCCCTTTTTCGGCCCAACATCTTTTGGTCATTTACCGTACTGTTCACAATTAGTGTTCGCTTTTAAAAGTGTCGTTGGCCCACATCCTTAAAACACCCTGGGTGGGAGCAATGGTAGAAGTTACTTGAAATATGTCAATGTAATACTGGCGCATACAGAAATCGACAGAGAGAAATGGTCAGTGGCATCGGTTACATAACCAACTGCCGGATTTTCCTTTAATTAATCTAAATTATTTACAGGACTTAACAGTTGGAATATACGAATTAAGTCTATCTCCATCATACATTCAAGACAAAACGCAAAGAAATGGAGACGATGAACTTCAAACTAAGTTTTTCTTACTGCAAGATCAGTTTATTAAGTTAACATTAACTATCCATATCTTGCGCCACTGATGAAAAATCTAACAAAAAAACGCGAATCCCATTAACGGTTACTATCGTACTTGCATAACTGGCGCAATAACACTTGGTACGAGTGCACACGTTGCAAGTGTATTGTTGTATCTATGATGGAAGTCTTCTTATTACATTGGTATTAGTATAGAAGTCATACACGTGCAGAATCCAACCTTAATGAATTGAGATATATTCTAATGCTATCAGACCACCAATTAGTGATGTGAGAGGACTTACCTAAAATAACCATCCCCCATGTAAGAGGCGAAAAGCTTGTTTTCAGAAAGATTATTGTGGTACATTTTTTTAATGCTTAAGCAATTTCTGGGAAGTAACACCACAATTCACAAAATTTCTGTATATTTTCAAATGTTTTGGAGTCTAGGTGAGTCTAGGTTAATTTTACATTTTAAAATAATGCCTTTTTTCATTGGTTCTTTGCCACTGACAACGAGGTCTGACCTAGACTCCCAAACGTTTGGAAATATACAGAAATTTTCTTATTTGTGGTGTTATTTCTCAGATGAAAAGCTTATCTACAATAATAACCCTTCAGTAATATGGTATAAAATCACACTTCTCTCGTGGTAACTAGTTTTACATAAACTATTCGCGAGAGATACACTACAATGGCAATTTCCACAATTTACGTTTTATTTACTAGAACTAGAAATGTAGTTTCTTGACAAAGAAATTAGTCGAAACGCGTCGGATAAATTAAAGACGTAATTTGTGGAAATTGGTTTTGTAGTGTTATCAGTTAATAATGAATTTTCACCAAGTATCGGCCGAATCAATTCAGTATTTAAAATATAAACAGAAATAAGGCCTTCAAAGAACCATAGAACTTTTATAAATTGCTTGACTTACATATTAGAAGTAATTTCGAAAAGATTGTTGAGGAGGTCTTGAATTATTTTGTCTATTCATGGGTTTTCTCTCCTCCAAATTTTTTCCTGTAACAGATAAGTATTTAAAAAATTGTATATGTAGAACAAAGTGTAGTAAGGCAATTTCGTAAAATTGCCCGGATTACTGGTTGTCTGTACAGAGATTCTTCCTCACAGTTTTTCTGAGAGAAAGAGATGTCTATAAAATGATCAACCAGTATTCCTGTATATAAGTAATGTATTGTATATTGTGTAATACTTATCTGTGTATATACAGATAAGTATTACACAATATACAATACATTACTTATATACAGGAATACTGGTTGATCATTTTATAGACATCTCTTTCTCTCAGAAAAACTGTGAGGAAGAATCTCTGTACAGACAACCAGTAATCCGGGCAATTTTACGAAATTGCCTTACTACACTTTGTTCTACATATACAATTTTTTAAATACTTATCTGTTACAGGAAAAAATTTGGAGGAGAGAAAACCCATGAATAGACAAAATAATACATATTAGAACTTTAATTGCGAATTTTTATGAAATAACGTAACATGAATAAAAAATTGACCATAACCTGAAAACCGTCAGTTATCGGACTTTGCGGCCACGAAGACATGTGTTCATTTTGTTGAGATCTACAAAACTTCAATATTTCAGTCAAATTCACCGGGCTCCACTTTCCATAAGATATGTGCGGGGTCCTTTCAAAATTGTCAAAAATATCAAAAAGTTCAAAATGTTAAGATTATTAGATAACCAAGAACACCACATTAATGTAAAAACTGACAAAATTACCAAAATTTTCTATCAAAAAATAAAATGAAAAAATCCCAAAAATCTAAAAATGTACAAAATGACAAAACTAACAGCAAAAAAAAACAGTGTTAACGTAAATGTGAAAAAATAAAAAATGTCAATTTTTTTATGTCAAAATATCAAAATGTCAAACATGACAAAAATGCTAAATATGTAAAAATTCTCAATGACAACATTGTTTTCTGAATGATAATTATGGCATCTCTGGTTTTTATTTCTTAGGGAATAACATCACATAAACTTGAAATTCTGTATATTTCAAAAGTTCAAAAGTTTCAAGGTCTAAATCCGAGCCTGTTTTCAATGGTATTAACACAGAATGAACAAGAAATTAAAAAATTTAAAGGATTCGCAATGACAAATATCGTAATCACAATTTGATTAATTAATGTTTAATGTCAAATTGTGATTACGATATTACCATTGAAAATGGGGTCTGATTTAGACCTTGAAACGTTTGGACATTTGAAATTACAGATTTTCAACTTTATGTGGTGTTATTATATAAAACTAAAATGAAATGCTGCCAAACCAGCATATTAAATGTCAAAAGTCTCAAATGTCAAATATGTGTAGCTCTTCATATTAAATCCTAAAATAATGTATTTTTCTAAAAGGTTGTTGTTATATAAAAAAATCATGAACGATGATGTTAAAATTGTTTTCGTAGAAAAAAATCTCAGAATGTATGGGATTCTGAAAATTACCAAATGAAAAAAAAGTACCCCCGCGGGTCAGCTAATAGTTGTTATAAGAATGCAAACGGCAAACTCTTTACGAAAGTTATTATTTAAACGTGATTTTGCTATAACAAAAACGTTTTTTTCCCAAAACCAATTCAAATAAAAACCACGGTTTATAGGTTTCAATTTATATTTTCACACATAGCAGAATAACCGATTAAATTTCCGAAACGTATTATCCAATATACCGGAATTGCAAGTAATACCAATACTGCACACGGTATATCTATATATAGAAGTCTATTCTGTTACCATCAAAATGGAAACGCACATAAAAACCGCTGAGTTATTGGTATATATGAAGCGGTTTCGCTAAACTTTTATTGGACATTGTTGTTTTATCGGTGTTTGAGGCGAAACTTTCTAACAGCGTGTGCAGCAAATAAAACGTTGTTTATATTCTCCTGGATTGAGAAGGAGCTGCCCTCTGGGTTTCCATGTGCCATAGTCAGGATTGTATAAAATGTTCGGTTTTATGACAGATTATAACTTTTATTGTTTTACGGCCGGCAGGATATTTTCTTGTGCCTGGATTACTTGACAGTTGGGGTTAATTATATCGTTCGGTGATTGAAAAATAATGAGCCGGATGAAAGACCGAGGGAAGATTTTGTTTTATGTTGGTAGAGCTCAGTGGTCGTTTTGTACAAATGCCACACTTTTGTATTAGGAATTTTTGAAGGGGTGGTAGTAACTTCAACTCATGAACATACCTAAGGGATCAATATTTCGATGGCCATATAGTGTTGTGAATAAAAGGCAGATGCCTAGATGTTGAATACCTACTCAAGTGTGAGAAGAAACAATGAGCACTTGCGGTAGGAACATAAGTAGTTTCATATATAAGGTGATTGGACTAAGAGTGGAGCAAAACAATAGTTATACAGGGTGAATATTTGCGTTATAGGACGGAGAATAATTACAGTTATACAAAAGGGTTTAAAAATTGTCAGAAGCAGTTGAATATACAGGAAGGTTTAAATATAAAGTGGAGTATGTTTGCAGTTATACGGGGCGGTTTAAAAAAAGTTTTATAGTTTGGAACATAGGTAGTTGCTTAGATAATGTCTTTGAAGTAAGGGTGGGGTAAAATTATTGCTATTCAGGGTGTATCAAAAATTTGTTATATAAGCATAAGCCGTTAGGATATTTGAACTATACGACATCGTCCTGTGTCCTATAATTCGAATATCCTAAAGGCTTATGCTTATATAACAAATTATATAATTCTAGACCTGGGTTAAAAAAATTTAGAAGCAGTCGCATATACCGGGTGGTTGAAATAAATGGTAGAGTAAAATTATAGTTATAAAATGTGGTCCAAAAAGGTGAATTTTGTTATATAGGGTAGACCATGAGTAGTTGCATAAATGGAATACATGTCTAGTATGGGGCAAAGCAAAATCATTGTTATACAGGAATAATTTAAACAATAGAAAAATAGAAAGAGTCAATAGTGTGGAGAGGATTTACACTTATATAGTGTTGTTTTAAATAGATCAGGACCGATGTAATATTGTGTTGAGTTGAATTATTGTTGTACGGGGTGATTCAGAAAATGATAGACCAATAAGTTATATAGGGGTGACCAGTACATAGAAGCATATACAGTGTGGATGCAATATAGAGTGAATTTGTTACATTTATAGAAAATGGTCCAAATAATAAAACAAATAAAAAAGTTAAAATGTATTTAGAAAATATCCACAAAGAATTAAAATTAAAGAGGAAGAAAAAGAGAGAGAGATAAGAATACGCTAAAATTTTCAATTGAAATGTACCTTAAATCAGATAAAAAAGAAGATATATCTGAAAATAGTGATTGATTGCACATGGTTTCTAAACTATTTTTATTTTAAGTCCGCTTTTTTAAATATAAATTATTTTATATTAAAATAAACACACTTTTTATTTGCTATTGACAATATTGTTTCTCCAAGTCACTGGCTTCTTTATAAAACAAAGTAGAACTAAATGCTAAATGCCTAAAACCATTACAAAAAAATATATTGATACACTTACAGAGCTATTAAGAGGATTATTGAAATTATGGGATTTATTGAAGCATGTAGGAAGGAAACACCATTATTAAGAAAGCACAAAATATTGGAATTGAGAGGTTTAAATGGAATAAATTAATGAGTTATAAGTTTGAGCTAAAAAACGGTACCTACACACTTTCTTTCTTGTCGAATATCAGAAAACTAATTTAATAGAATTGGAAACAGTACAGTAGTTACGAATTCAGATTACAAAACAAATACAAATACATAAACTTTATCAACTTCTTGTGGAAAGAAACATGACAAAAAATAATACTCAGGACTAAAATTTTACTGCAACAAAAACAGTCAGTCTTTCACATTGACATCTAAACCATACAGAAACTTCAGTGCTACAAAACGAATTGTGCGGTGCTATTTTCCCCAAAATCCATCAGAATAAACATTCAGTCCCTAAGAATCTGTAGTGAAGATTTACCAAATACGTAAATAGGAATAAATTGCTTTGTTTTAAAGTGATCCGACAATACCTTTTAAAGGTTAACATTGTATTGTAATACTTGTTTAATGAACACTGAAATAAACCCCTTTCTGAAATGTCAAAAGAAACATTTTTTTATTAAAGAGAACTAATAGAGCTTAGGGAATACCACAGACTTATGGTCGTTCATCATGATTACTTTAATACCATATTTATCTTGTTGAAATCTAAACACATACGATATGGACATCCGCCTTTATATCCAATCATCTACTCATCTATTGCTCAATATGAGTCCGGTGTATAGAATTTACGATACTCCGAGATAAATTTGTCCCATATTTCTCCCGTGGGAAGTAATTTATCATTGATTCATCGTTTTGCTATACGTTTCTTTGTTATCGGAATATGGATGTTTAGAATTTGAATTTTTCTGAGTTATTTGTTGCTTGAAGTTAGGTTTCCTTTGAGTCACTCTAATTATGTTACATGGTAGTGTTATCTTTTAAAAGTCAACTCATCTCTCTTCGAGGTGTCATTCTTTTGTACGCAATACAATATACATAATATATATTGTTTCCAGTTAGGGAACCTTCATCAGTTGCCCTTCCCACAATTGAATGTTGAGAGGACCAGAAACAATATATATTATGTATATTGTCTTGCGTACAAAAGAATGACACCTCGAAGAGAGTATTTAATATCTCTGACAGGTGACGTTAACCTGAAAATTTCATCGTAACATTCTAACCTAGGAATTATGGGTAACAGCAATTACATGGAACGGCTCCAGATTCGGAACCTCTATGTGGTAGTTTCCCCGAAAATCCTAGATGTCGGTCTTTACATCTCGCGACATCAACTCATCTATTTTGTTAGATCTTGTTTTATTAGATCCAGTCGATACACACTATTTACCAAGCATTGCACAAACTAATCTGGTTTAATTTTCGAAGCAAAAGTTTCTTAACACATTTCGTGACCCTGAAATACCCATCGTCTTTTTTTTTCTGTGTTAGAAACAGGGATCAGGTTATACAGTGAGCACGTAAATTAGGGAATATACCAAATAAAATCTATTCAGATAAAAGTAGAAAAAACTAGAGATGAAACGGATAGATGTTGTGCCGGATAGCGAATACCGAATATTCGGCCAAAATTGATGCCGGATAGCCGAATATCTGCCCGCAGAATATCTAGCTTTAATGTCTTCTTGAATTGATTGCAAATACGATCATAGGAATTTATAAAAAACGTGTTTTTATTGTTTGAGTTTGTGGTAATTTTATTAGTGTTTTTTTCTATAAATTTAAAGTAAGGTACCGAAGAAAATGTCTTCGATACAAAAAAGATCACCTTTATGGAAATATTTTGATTGCTTTAATGAGGTAGCGACAGAAAACGACATTAGTAAATGTCACGATCAAGGAAAAAAAACGGAATTCCGTGTGAAATTGTTTCTTATTTGAACTCAGTGCGCATTGGTCGCGAAGTTTACTAGAGTTTATCTTTAAGCTCCCTGCAGCAGTGTATATAGCGAAAGACTTTTTTCGGAAACTGACCTTGTATACTAAGACAAGCAAAACCTTTTAACGCAGAGAAATTGGTATTTATTCATCATAATTTGTCCATAGTGTAGTTTCAGTATTAATGTTTTTGTTTTGTTATTTAAAATTCATGAATCTCTATGTTAAATAAAGCGTTTTCATTCTTTATGTCTATTTATTTTAAATCCGGTATCCGGCCGGATACTCGTTTCTTATGCGGTATTCGGCCGGATTTAAAATTTGAGCCGGATAGGCCGGTTACCGGATAGTTACCGAATACCCGTCTTATCTCTAGAAAAAAATCCTCGGACACGTCAACGTTAATTTACTAATGCGCAAATTTAAACAAAAATTAATTTCTCAGCACATCCTCAATGTCTGTATAACGTCATACACATTTTTTTAAATTGCAACTTCAATATTTTATATATTTATTTGAAAGAACTAGTAATTCTACATACAGGGCGTTTAAGTTTCCAATGTTACGTAACAAGTTTTACTAGAAAAAAAAAAAACACTTTTATTCGCTTAAACCAACAAAATCAACTGAAAGGTGTAAATATAACAAAAGAATAAAAATAAATCAAAGCTAGTGTTCAAGTTGGCCACCATTCACTAGCTGGTAATGGCCAATGCGATTTTTAAACTCTTTTTTACGTTGGTTAACATTTGAGGAGTGATTAGTTTCTTCCATTATTCTTATCTTAAAATCTTCTGTACTATTTGGTCGATTAACGTAAACTTTTGATATCAGACTTTTGATTTTCAGGTGCCCAATATCTACAGTTCCCCCTATTGACGACAGAAACACTTTTTAGTTAATTATTTTCATTGGCTTTTTTAGGATATTTTTTTAGGACTATAAATACTTTTATGTTTCAATATCAAAGAGATTGCTGATTCTTTTACCAAATGAATTTTATATGGATGATATTTGTTCTATTTTAGGGATTTTCTTGCTGTATTGCGATCTGACGACTTGATACGAGAGGATTTTCTTCAACTGTTAATAACACATCCAATTGTTTTTTCTCTGACATTGCTGGACGACTTGATTTAGACTGATCTCTTATATTACCCAAGTCCCTAAATTTGTCCTGTTCTTGACTTATAGTTGATCTTGTAACAGGTCAATCAGGGTATTTAATTCGGAAACTTATTCTTGTGTGCTAGTTTTCATAAGGGCTCATAATTGAATATTCAATAAATTGGGTTTCTAGTCGTTTCCTGAATTTTCTTGACTTATGACGATATTAGTCAAATAAAAAAATAAGCACAATATAAACAAATTAATAACTTATTTTTCAGTCAAACGTGATAAAAGTAAGTTAAATAAGGCAAAATTAGAACTGGCAACACCAATAGTAGTACACAAACTTTTAGAAAAGTAAAGTGTCGTTTGAGATTAGCAAATATATTGACTTTAAATAGTCTAAGATCCGAACCTAAGTCAACCTTCACCGAGCTGATAATAGAATGAAACATATTTTATAATAAATTTAGAATATTAGAAAATTTATTAAAAATGGGTTGCCTAAAAAAATCCTGGACAGGCTGTTTTTAGTTATTAAAACAATATTTTAATTTAAATGTTGCATCATCTAGACAATACGGAAATTTTATCCTGAGTAAAAATATAAAACATATAGTAGGTGCAGCCGTTGGGTTGCCTATTATTTACCTGGACGAACTACTGGGTTGTCAGGTATAAAGGTATGTCGATGCTAATTATTTTCACTTGATTGGATATTAGAAATTTTTATATCAACACAATATAGGCCCTGTTTTCTTGCAAACACGTTGATATATGGTTGTCTGCAAAGGGAAAAAACCAAAGAGAAACAAAGTGGACAGTTGAAAATTCTAATTAAAAAATAACAAAAAAAAACAGACTAAAGATTTTGTATTGTGTTTACAAATTTTATTACAGGACACCAAAAATACAAAAAATAATATTATTGTAAAATAAATTTTAATAAATAGTTTCATTCAATAACGATTCATCAGAAGTATAATTGTGATTTTCGAATTCATCTGATTTATTAGATTCCTCTACATTTTCTTCCATTTCGATAATGTCCTGGATTTTTAAAGTAGTTTGATCTCCAATAGAATGTGTTGGTTTTGAAAAATCATGTAAATGCCAACCGTAGTTTTAAGGGTTTAACTTCGCACACAAAGTTGCATTAAACCACATAGAAAATATCCATAGAAATAACAACGTGTTCCCAAGAAAACAGGTCTTCTGTTGATATAATTTTTTTTCTATTAACCAATCAAGTGAAAATAACTGACATCGATATACCTGTGTATGCCTGGCAACATAGTATTCGTCCAGGTAAATCATAGGCAAGCCAACGACTGCATAATCTATAAGTTTTATACTTTTATTCAGGATAACATTTTATTATCTTGATGCAACATTTAATTAAAAATAAAATTTGAAAAATAATTAAAAATAGTCTGTCCAGGATTTTTTAGGCAATCCATTTTTATTATATTTTCTAGTATACTAAATTTAGTATAAAATATGTTTCATTCTAGTATCAGCTCGGTGAAGGTCGACTTAGGGTCGGATATTCTACTAAAAGTGTTAAAGTTTTAAAGTAACTGTAGTTAAAGTCACCTTAACGTAACTAATATGGCCGTTAGGTGGAAATGAGACGTATTTGACAAAAGTAAACAAATCCTGTGATTAAACAAACTTTTATATCTGCCACTGGAGGAGACAACGAACCAAAACAAATACAATTATAAATTGAAATACACACGATACAGCACACTCAAAAATGAAAAAAAAAATTTCAACAACAGTAAAGTCTGTTTTCTGTTTCAGGTATGTACGATGTGAAAGTGTTTTGTGAACCTGCGAGCTGAACGTACTACTGGTTAACAAATCGAAGGTAAAAAAATTTATTTATTGCTTGTTTATAAATGTTTGAGTAAGAACAGTTTCAAGTTTTAACTGGCTGCAAAAAGGGCTAAGTTTTTAATTCATGGCAATCTTTATTTAATGTATGTTTACAGATTATGCCATTTATTTTCCTACATGTTGGGACTTAAAAGTTTTCACATACATCAGAAAAAAATGTTATCGTGGGAAAATTTTCATGATTCCTCATTGTTCAAATGTTAAATGAATGAAATACATGTATTAAAACTAATTGAAAATAAATATTCATAAATGGACTTTTAATTGATTTGTATACACTTTTGTCTATGAAACGAGTCGAGCGATTCTTTTTACTTTAGAGCTATAGCTATTCAGTTTCATCAAAACTAAACCTTTATCATAATAAAGTTATAGCGTCGAACTCGTTAACTTTTGTTTCTTTGTTTATTTAACACATACGCCCCTATACTCTATTTTCGTGTTCCTGTGAATTTTAATTTATATTTCTGATACTGTTTTCTTCAAAGCTTTTAGTTTTTAAACTTCAAAAAGGAGGAAAGTCAGTTATGAACCAGTTTGGAAATTTTCATTTTTATTTGAATCAACAAACTTTCTGATTGGTCTGGTGTTTATTTCTACGTTACCACTTGCTGTATTTTATCAGAAATAAATGTGGCGAAGGAGCTGGATTAATTTAACGTAAATAATATTATTTGAATTGCAAGTTAAAGTTAATTGAAAATGTAATTGAAGGTAAATAAGAATAATTGTTTATTAAGTGTGACGTGGCGTACAGGTATCTATTGGTGTGTGTTGGTTTCCTGTAAACTGTAACTTGAAACTGTTTGTTCGGTGTTTTGGTAACGGCAAAATCTAGAAATCTTGTTCTAATTCTAAGGTGAACTGTATTTTAGGGTGTAAGGTGTTGATATATGTAGTCAGATGATGAAAATATCATCTACTATCGAACCCATAACGTTGGTTTAAGCTTAGCAAACATCCATTGCGGAACACGCCACTATGACGTAATAAAGAATTGACTTTGGGAACACCAGAGTACTGGCAAATATTGAACACCCGAAATCGGGACTCGTAAGAGAGGCAATTGAAATAGCGAAGAGACCTCACAGTTTAAACGCACGCAAAGAAATCCAGAACTGATTCGCATTGATGGAAACTTCTATTTAACACAGTACCGGCCCGGGCCCGCCCTATAACAACTTAACCAGAAATAACCAATCAGTAAGTGGGAGGCGTGGCAACTGAGCGCCAAGGGCCAATTACATGCACCGTACATGGTACCAACCGAGAGGCGCCGAGACGCGACTATATTACAGCGCGCGCGCTCCTGAAAATCTTAGTACTGCAGACAGAAGAGGAAGTAGCAGGTAACTTGAATATCTTAGGGAATGAAATATCTTAGTGAATAAAATATCTTAAGGAATAGCGTAGGGAAAATATTGTAACAGCGTAGGGAAAAGTATATAACATGGAAAACAAATTAGGGAAATAACCATAAAAATATGGACTAGGAGTAAGAAATTTGTAGAAATTTAACTCTGACAATAAAGACATGAAACTGAAAATCTTAGTGTTCGAGTAACTAGAACCGACTTGAAGAGAGCAGATGTGATTCTGCCGAAAAGTTGTCATTTTACCATCGATCCCGGCAGGAATCAGTTATCAACTAAGCTGATGAATTCCCAGAAACCACCTAACACACACACATGATTATTACAACCAAATATGCCACTATATAGCTAAAAATTGTAAACTAAATAAATTAAAAAAAAACAAAATCTAACTTGTAATAAAAAATGATGGGTATCAAGGCATAATAACATTATTGATATTAAAAAGCAAAAAAAAAAGACACTTTAAACAAAAAATAATTAAATTTTTTTGAAGTTGGTGGCAAGCCAGAAAAATATATATTTTGAATTTATGTACCTGTTTATTTTACTGCCTAAAATATATGCAGTTCTCAATTCGATATTTTTTAAACTTTTAAGTGTCAATTGTTATTTTTAACAATTTATTTATTCATTTTGCATTACATCCTTACTACCCAACACTAAAAATATAAAAACAGTTGAACAATTAATTTTGAAGTCAAACATAATAAAATTTGTTTTTAATAATATTTATCTGTTGGTAATGAATTCCAAACTAGCATTTAGTCTATATTTTTTGCTATATTTTCGATGTCTTTTGTGAATTTTGATTCATGTGCGGCAAATATTAGAAGAAAGTGTGTGTAAAAAAATGTAATAAAACTATTTGTTTTAAAACACCTTTGTATTGGAAAAAACATATTTATTGTTGAGAAAGTATTTCAATTTTGAAAAACCTTTCGATAATATCATATTTAACTTGAAATCTAAATACCAAATTCGAGTTTAGCGAGCTTTACTTGTGAAAATCAACTCATACACTTTAAAAATACACTGTAAATGTTTTAAAAATATTTTAAAACGCTATTATTAATAAGATTCCATCATTTTGTTAAAATGTCATTTGCAACTCAGCAAGTTTGCATATAAAAATATTTTCCTACTGAAAATTGATAAATAATTTGAATATTAATTCAATCGCCACGTGCGTACGTACAACCAATTGAAGTAATTGCAGTTTCATTAAAACGCTCTTATATGTAAAATATACATCGATCGATTATTCATGTTGTTTTTTGAATGTGTTTGACACGAACTACAGTTTGCTCAGGTAGCTATGGCGATTGAAAATTAACAATTTTAGCTGGGTTAATTTAATTTGGATTTATTGCAAAAGTAATTAGTTTTATTGTTGACACAAAATTTAAAATAATTGTTGGTTTTATATATGGCCTATATAATTTATATCATGGGTTTTAGAAAAGAGTTAGGCATTATGGGAATTAAACATGTTAGAGATTTGAAAACTTAAGCGAAAATATTCGCAACTAGACAGATTTTAACATAAACTACTGGTCTCCCAGTGGTCGAAATTCGACCCTATTTCATGAAATTGTAAAAAGTATATTTTTATAAGAAACAGAGTTGTGGAGAAATCTGAGAAGTAGATGTAATGACCAAAATTGTTCACTCATATTGACAAATCTATTGCAATAAAAAAAAATGTAATCAAATATCGGTATTCGAAATATTTTTCATAAATGAATGACCCCCCAAATTTTTGACTGGAACCGCTCCTGGCAAAATAATCGATATAATAATTGGAAGATTGTTCTTTGCAAACTTAAAGGTTTCGTCATTTGCCGTTTCAATTAAGTTCAGGAATATTTAAAAAAGAGAGGACCAACAACCCTAGAACTTAATTATTTAATACATTCTCTATTGTCGGCTGTCTGATATGTTTTTACACAACACCTTCAGGAAGGTTGTGATAATAATATATTAATCAAATAATTAAATTCACATTAAAAACAGAATATTTAATATGAAAGTTACCGCAACGCGTTCGAAAAATCAATACTGATCTACTACATTGACTATTTTACCGCTAAATACTAACAACTCTTGTATGGCACTTCCAGAAGTACATGCTCTAAGAATAACGATCGCTCCATACATAATTACTCAATGTTTGGAATTTTGACCGACTGGCTTCGGCGGCACTCTCAGTTGTTTGGCAATGACAATATGGACGTAAATAATGAATTTTTATTATATTTTATTAATTGAATGAACCAATATTGTAAATTAATATTAGCATTCTGCACTGAAGGTCGTCAGTAGCTACTTAACAAAACAAAAATGAAGAAAATCGGTTGAGAGATAGAGGAGAAAACGGTACCTAATCGTTTTGTCTTTGCCTATTTATATATAGATTTAGATAAAACTCGCAAATATAAAGTGAGCTTTAGAACCACTCATATATCTACGACGGACAATTTCTGGAAATATTAATATTATAGAATATAGAACTTTGATACAATTTTGAAATTTTGAGTAGATATACAGGCTGTTCCTAAATTGGAGGTACAAACGAAAAGCGGACATTCCTTGAATAGTTTTAGGAAGAAAAAGTCCCATAAACATGAGTCCGCAAACGTTTCGTTTTCAAGATACAGAGTGTTAAAGTTTGAATTTTTTTCAAGTTTTTTTCTCATAGTATCTGCACTTCACAAGATATTCAAATGAAATTTGGCATAGATATTACAATTAAGAGTTTACACCTTGTGACATGACAATTTCGATTGCAAATCTACAGGGTGATATTTTTTCGGGAACACTGTCCACTGTTGTCCTTCAGAACTTTTTTTTGGTGAGCCACTGGTACTTTCAAAAATTGTAAAGAAAAGCTTTGTTGTTATACCAAACTTTATGTTCTGTTGTAGTTTTGTCGTATCTACTACCGGTTTCGAGAAAAATATTTGAATGATTCTCTTGAAATCCTCAGAAAATTCCGAATTGTCATAGAAATCTAGTTACCTACCTAGTAGGCTGTGGTGAATGAATAAATTTATTGTTAGTTTTGACACATCAAATTAAACTCCTTTGTTTTGAAAATTAAAGATGGTTGCATTTTAATATCAAAACATGCCGAATTTTACGAATTCCGAAATGGCTGACGCATTTCATGTATGGTCTTGCAAATGGTAATTCAAGAGAAGCTAAGCGTCTTTACATGGAACGCTATCCCAATAGAGTGATGCCTGGTCATCGAATGTTCTTTAATATTCACAGGCGTCTTTCAGAAACTGGATCTTTTTCTGCGAAAAATATTAATGCAGGTGGACCACGAAGTGTGAGAACACCAAGATTCGAAGAGGCAGTGCTGAACGAAATAGAAGAACATCCAGGAACCACTACAAGAAAAATTAGTGTTACCTTAAATACAAGTCATCAAGTTGTTTGGCGGATCTTGCGGGATTCTTTGCTCTATTCTTATCACATTCAGGGGGTGCAGGCGCTCTTGCCTCGAGATTGTCACCCAAGAATTATTTTTTGTCAGTGGTACCTCAACAGAATATTGAACATTACTCATTTTGATTGCCAAATCCTATTCACTGATGAAGCCAGTTTCTCAATGACTTCAATCATAAATTTTCCTAATGAAAACATATGGGCTGAGGAGAATCCACATGAAATTGCAGAAGCTTATTTTCAAGAGGAATTTTCATTAAATGTGTGGGGTGGTAATATTGGCGATTATTTGATTGGTCCTTTCTTCTTGCCAGGGCGACTTACTGGTCAATCATACAGACATTTTTTAGAGAACGATTTGTCCTTGTTATTGGATGATATACCTCTTATGATGCAACGTGAAATGTGGTTCATGCACTGCTCCTGCTCATTTTTAAATACCAAATTCGAGTTTAGCGAGCTTTACTTGTGAAAATCAACTCATACACTTTAAAAATACACTGTAAATGTTTTAAAAATATTTTAAAACGCTATTATTAATAAGATTCCATCATTTTGTTAAAATGTCATTTGCAACTCAGCAAGTTTGCATATAAAAATATTTTCCTACTGAAAATTGATAAATAATTTGAATATTAATTCAATCGCCACGTGCGTACGTACAACCAATTGAAGTAATTGCAGTTTCATTAAAACGCTCTTATATGTAAAATATACATCGATCGATTATTCATGTTGTTTTTTGAATGTGTTTGACACGAACTACAGTTTGCTCAGGTAGCTATGGCGATTGAAAATTAACAATTTTAGCTGGGTTAATTTAATTTGGATTTATTGCAAAAGTAATTAGTTTTATTGTTGACACAAAATTTAAAATAATTGTTGGTTTTATATATGGCCTATATAATTTATATCATGGGTTTTAGAAAAGAGTTAGGCATTATGGGAATTAAACATGTTAGAGATTTGAAAACTTAAGCGAAAATATTCGCAACTAGACAGATTTTAACATAAACTACTGGTCTCCCAGTGGTCGAAATTCGACCCTATTTCATGAAATTGTAAAAAGTATATTTTTATAAGAAACAGAGTTGTGGAGAAATCTGAGAAGTAGATGTAATGACCAAAATTGTTCACTCATATTGACAAATCTATTGCAATAAAAAAAAATGTAATCAAATATCGGTATTCGAAATATTTTTCATAAATGAATGACCCCCCAAATTTTTGACTGGAACCGCTCCTGGCAAAATAATCGATATAATAATTGGAAGATTGTTCTTTGCAAACTTAAAGTTTTCGTCATTTGCCGTTTCAATTAAGTTCAGGAATATTTAAAAAAGAGAGGACCAACAACCCTAGAACTTAATTATTTAATACATTCTCTATTGTCGGCTGTCTGATATGTTTTTACACAACACCTTCAGGAAGGTTGTGATAATAATATATTAATCAAATAATTAAATTCACATTAAAAACAGAATATTTAATATGAAAGTTACCGCAACGCGTTCGAAAAATCAATACTGATCTACTACATTGACTATTTTACCGCTAAATACTAACAACTCTTGTATGGCACTTCCAGAAGTACATGCTCTAAGAATAACGATCGCTCCATACATAATTACTCAATGTTTGGAATTTTGACCGACTGGCTTCGGCGGCACTCTCAGTTGTTTGGCAATGACAATATGGACGTAAATAATGAATTTTTATTATATTTTATTAATTGAATGAACCAATATTGTAAATTAATATTAGCATTCTGCACTGAAGGTCGTCAGTAGCTACTTAACAAAACAAAAATGAAGAAAATCGGTTGAGAGATAGAGGAGAAAACGGTACCTAATCGTTTTGTCTTTGCCTATTTATATATAGATTTAGATAAAACTCGCAAATATAAAGTGAGCTTTAGAACCACTCATATATCTACGAGGGACAATTTCTGGAAATATTAATATTATAGAATATAGAACTTTGATACAATTTTGAAATTTTGAGTAGATATACAGGCTGTTCCTAAATTGGAGGTACAAACGAAAAGCGGACATTCCTTGAATAGTTTTAGGAAGAAAAAGTCCCATAAACATGAGTCCGCAAATGTTTCGTTTTCAAGATACAGAGTGTTAAAGTTTGAATTTTTTTCAAGTTTTTTTCTCATAGTATCTGCACTTCACAAGATATTCAAATGAAATTTGGCATAGATATTACAATTAAGAGTTTACACCTTGTGACATGACAATTTCGATTGCAAATCTACAGGGTGATATTTTTTCGGGAACACTGTCCACTGTTGTCCTTCAGAACTTTTTTTTGGTGAGCCACTGGTACTTTCAAAAATTGTAAAGAAAAGCTTTGTTGTTATACCAACCTTTATGTTCTCTTGTAGTTTTGTCTTATCTACTACCGGTTTCGAGAAAATAATTTTGAATGATTCTCTTGAAATCCTCAGAAAATTCCGAATTGTCATAGAAATCTAGTTACCTACCTAGTAGGCTGTGGTGAATGAATAAATTTATCGTTAGTTTTGACACATCAAATTAAACTCCTTTGTTTTGAAAATTAAAGATGGTTGCATTTTAATATCAAAACATGCCGAATTTTACGAATTCCGCAATGGCTGACATGCATTTCATGTATGGTCTTGCAAATGGTAATTCAAGAGAAGCTAAGCGTCTTTACATGGAACGCTATCCCAATAGAGTGATGCCTGGTCATCGGATGTTCTCTAATATTCACAGGCGTCTTTCAGAAACTGGATCTTTTTCTGCGAAAAATATTAATGCAGGTAGACCACGAAGTGTGAGAACACCACGACTCGAAGAGGCAGTGCTGAACGAAATAGAAGAACATCCAGGAACCAGTACAAGAAAAAATAGTGTTACCTTAAATACAAGTCATCAAGTTGTTTGGCGGATCTTGCAGGATTCTTTGCTCTATCCTTATCACATTCAGAGGGTGCAAGCGCTCTTGCCTCGAGATTGTCACCCAAGAATTATTTTTTGTCAGTGGTACCTCAACAGAATATTGAACAATCCTCATTGTGATTGCCAAATCTTATATTCACTGATAAGGCCTGTTTCTCAAGGACTTCAATCATAAATTTTCATAATGAACACATATGGACTGAGGAGAATCCACATGAAATTGCAGAAGCTTATTTTCAAGAGGAATTTTCATTAAATGTGTGGGGTGGTAATATTGGCGATTATTTGATTGGTCCTTTCTTCTTGCCAGGGCGACTTACTGGTCAATCATAGAGACATTTTTTAGAGAACGATTTGCCCTTGTTATTGGATGATATATCTCTTATGATGCAACGTGAAATGTGGTTCATGCACTGCTCCTGCTCATTTTTCACTTTTGGCTAGGGAGTATTTGAAGGAAAATTATGTAAACAGGTGGATTGGGCTAGGTGGACATCAGCCATGGCCCGCCAGATCCCCATATTTAAATAGTTTAGATTTCTTTCCATAGGGCCATCTGAAATCTCTAGTGTACATAACGCCAGTGAATACCGTAGACGAACTGAGAAATCGTATAATAGGCGCGTTTGGTACAATTAGGAATACTCCAGGAGTGTTTGAAAGAGTTCGATCGTCTATGAGAAGAAGAACAGAAGCTTGTATAAGGGTTGGGGGAGGACATTTTCAACAATTGCTGTAGTTTAGTTCCTTTGTTGTTATTTAGTTTTTTTATTCTGATTTATTTGAGATGTACGTTTCTTGCAGTAATACATTTTTTTTGATGATTATACCAGTTTATCGAATCTTTAAGAATCATTGCTAGTTTAATAATTCAAAATTTTTTTCTCGAAATCGGTAGTAGATACGATAAAACTACAAGAGAACATAAAGTTTGCTATAACAACAAAGCTTTTCTTTACAATTTTTGAAAGTACCAGTGGCTCACCAAAAAAAAGTTCTGAAGGACAACAGTGGACAGTGTTCCCGAAAAAATATCACCCTGTAGTTTTGCAATCGAAATTGGCATGTCACAAGGTGTAAACTCTTAATTGTAATATCTATGCCAAATTTCATTTGAATATCTTGTGAAGTGCAGATACTATGAGAAAAAAACTTGAAAAAAATTGAAACTTTAACACTCTGTATCTTGAAAACGAAACGTTTGCGGACCCATTTTAATGGGACTTTTTCTTCCTAAAACTATTCAAGGAATCTCTTCTTTTCGTTTGTACCTCCAATTTAGGAACACCCTGTATATATTATCATAATTTGTGGTAAACATCAAAAGAGTTTTGTCACTTTTACAAACTAGAAAAAAATGAAGTATATTGCCATGCAATATGCAAACCAAGTGGTGCTGTAGCAAAATTAGTAACTCTGTCATATTCACCATATGCTAAAAATACATAATATTCATTATTGCATATCAAACGAGCCATTTCGAGCCATTTGTAAAAGAGCCAATAAATAAGTTTTAACAATTAATGACCTGGCATACTTCCAATAATCAACGATATAGCAGAACTAATTAAAAGTTTTAAAGCATTTTAATATTTCAAAAACTTTTACGTCTGGATGTAGGTAAGTAAAAATAAACTGTCATTAATTCTACCGGTAAATTTTCAGTTAACAATTAAGATGTTTCACATGTTTTGATTTCAAATTTGGAAATGGAGTTGTGGAAATATTAATATAAACATCTGTAGCTGTCAATTTTTCGATAAAAGATTATAATCTCGAAAACTTTACAGATTTGGTAAAGGGTGTTGCACAAAAAGTGATATTAAAATTTAAAGTAAAATCTGAAAGGGCAATAATTTATATGGTGTTCTATTTAAAATAACAAAGTTGTTTTTCATTTCCTTTATGACTGGAAGGATTTTTAACAGGGTTCTTTGACAATTCTGCAATTTTTTGCTAAGCAACATAAAGCTTATTCTGTAAGTCTTTTAACTGATCTTCATACCTTTGTTTAACCTGTAAAGTTTACAAGATAAACTCCAATAATTCAAACATTCATATTGTTTCTTATACTTTTAATAAGTCCTTTTTCGGCACAAAATTTTCACTTACGCTCAGTTCTTGTTCCAAAAGTTCAGCAGACTTATTAGAATTTTGCCACAATTTAGAAGGATGGTCTTTTTCTTGGAGTAGACTCTGAATTTGTTTTTTCAAACATTCTATAATTTCTTGATTGTCGGAAGAAGATTGCGTTTGTTTTGGTGTCTGAAATTTGCTTAGTTCTCGACTCAGTTCTTGATTCTCGATGACCAGTGTTGAAAGTTTTAATTTAACGGCTTCATGTTCGGACAAATTTAAATCGTATTCAACAAATGGTAAACTTTTATGAAGTATTTGGCGATATTTTTCGGAAGTAATAAAGATAATATTCAAAGACATTGTTGGAACTGACTGTACAGCTATGGAAAATAGCAAAAAGCACGACTAAGCTACTTCACAAATTCCGGAATTGTGTACATTATTCTTTATTTGTATATAATTCAACCAGGGTCTTCATTCCTTTGTATTCTCTCAATCAATGACACTTTCATTCACATAGATCCATCATCTGTGTGGTCTACCAATTTTTCTTCTTCCTTCCATTCATTTCTTCTATCATATCCATATCACAAAAGCATCTTTTCTGAGATGTACTTGATGATATCACTCTCTACATGCATTCTTCTTCATATCTTCTCGTTCATTATGACTTCCTTTAGTATTCCATTTCTGTTGCTAAAATTTTTCCGCTGTTATTTTCGTTAATTATAAAATCTCTCATGCTTAGGACTCTTCAAAATATTCTCGTTAATATACCATATTATAAAAATTGTTCGAGTACTTGCTAATATGCAGATAGTGTAAACTATCTACGGTACAATACCTTTCGAATGATGTAAGTTTCATTACCCCCCTCTTAAAATAAAAACCATAAAGTGCGTACTGTGTTTTCATGTTACCGCATTAATATATAAGACACAAGATTATTGTTACTAACAGATTAAAATCTTATTCCTAAAATTCAGAAATGGGTCTCGAGTTTTAAGATTGTTTATTTTTCATCCAAATTAATAATTCAACCTATTAGCTATTCTGGGATCTTTTGTTTGAAATATACTGACAAAGAAATCACAACAGATCAGAAGGAGTGATATAAATTTAATATTGTTTTGTTAAAACATAGATGCTGTAGTAAGGAGTAAATGATTAAAATTTGAATAAAAAAATACCAAGGAGTTTAATTTTATTTACCGAGTTTATTAATAATGTGTTTATTCACCGCTGTTATCTATACACTCCCCAACACGTCCTGGCATTGAATCAATAAGGTAGCCTTTTTCTTCTTGAGGAATACTATCCCAGGCTACCTGTAATTCATATTTTAAAACCTCCAAAGTCTGTGGGGGCTGGGGTGAATTTTCGAAACCTCTATCCATCATATCGCAAATATGTTCTATGAGCCACAGATCGAGAGATCTGGGCGGCTATGGCAACATGATGCCGGGCATTATCTTGTTGAAATATCGGATCCATGAGCCGATTAAGGTAAGGGAATAAATACGACTCCACTACTTCCTGAAGATGTCATGCTGCCTCGAACAAAGACTAAATGTGACCTACTTCCATGTGCAATAGCACACCATACTATAACGCCTACTGTTCGGTGTACATGTCGCTCAACATCAAATTCAGGTGGACGTCTTTCTCCTCGACGTCGTCTAACCCTTCTTTGGCCATCATGTCTACCTAAGCATTATCGAGTTTCATCAGAAAAGACGACCTGATGCCATTACCCATTTCAATGTTGTCGTTCTCTGCACCACTGTCGATGCTCAGTGGTCAGAGGTAGCATAAGATGGGATCGATAATGCTACAGTCCAAAATACCTTATACGGCAGAAAAGCGTTCAGTCACTTGCAAGATGGCTTAGTTCTCCTAACCACTCATTAGCGAAATTCCGAGTTGTTAAAAACGGTCCTTAAAGGTTTTAGACATCGATCTTGGACTTCTTTTGTGCCCCTTCAACGTCCGGTGCCTACTCTTCTTCGATTTTGGGTATTATCAAACCACACTTGACAACATCTCTTAACAGTAGTAGTAAACCAATAATTCGACCTCTTTCAAATCCACTTAGCTGGCGACACATTCGACGTCCACGTACTCTAGACGTTTTAACATTACTAAACATCGATTTTGGAGCATATAAAACAGTTTATTTTTTTGGTAAATTGCATGAAGAAACAGTCACCAACGTTACCAAATTTTAATCATGTACTACTGGGTGTTGCGATTTCTTTGTCAGTGAGTATATATTTAAATTTTATACAGTGTTGTATACTATTTTGAAAACTAATATAAATGCACAGTTTTATTGTATTTCATCCAAATTAAAATTCACTTTTATTCTAATACTGTGACAAATACATTATCACGTAATAAAAATGATGATAAATTCGTTAATTTTTTTTCTGGCTGAGTTTGCCTCGTGGATCGCTATTAAAACACTTTTATATTCAACGTTAGCTTGTTTTTTTTAATGACTAACTAAAAAGCTAACTGCTGGCAAAATTAAAATCTGTGTTTCATTACAGTCTGTCTTCATCATTATATTTCACTATGATATAAAATAAATGTACCGAATATGTTGATTGCTGACTCGCAACCCAATTACTAAAAGGCTCTTCGGAGGATTTCCGCGTAATGCGGTGACGTGGGGAGTTAACTGCAGTCCCTGTTTAGCCTTAAAACGCTTCAGCGATTGTCGGAAAATGAATTACATAAACGGTATGTGTGGGGCTTCCTAAAATAGAGGCTAGAGGCTGAATTTGCCCTAACGTAATGAACGTTCGGGAAGAAATATTTAGAGATATATTAACGATAAAGTTCTAGTAGTAGAGAATGTTTACTATTGTTTGAGTCACAAAAAGAATTGTTATTATTATTTCTTAGTTATTCACGTCAAACGTTGGTTTTCTTGTGATGGAGGCAATCTACTTTGAATAAAACATTAAAAAAATTTATATGACCGACTTCCACCTATAACTAAAAAGCTAAAAATTAGTATAACAAAATACAACTCTAGCGAATAAATAACACATTCAATGTTGTTAGGTACCTACCCAGGAAGTAAAAAATGTAAACATTAAAAGTTGCTCATTCTGTACAAATTCATTACCTACCAATCAGGTATATTTTGAAGTCGGTGCCAAGCAAATTTAAATCCTTCATTGCGTACTTATCTACTACTTCATCAAACTTGATTGTTGCTTGGCACATTTTTTACTCCTGCGTAGGCACCTAACAACATTGAATGTCGTATTTATTTGCTACAGTTGTATTTTGTTATGTTTATTTTTAGCTTTTTAGTTATAGGTGGAAGTCGGTTATATTTTTTAAATGTTTTATTTTCAACTTTTTAGTTTTTTTGAACTCAGGTAGTTTTAATTTTTTATTTTTTATGTTGGATGTATAACCTTAATAGACAGAACCAGGTAATATCAAAAGCCTCAACATTACAGAATCATACATTTTCATTTAAATTGACAGGTAAATCTTTACGAACACAATGTACTAGTACGCGTTGACTTAATAAGCCCAAAATATATTTATGCCTTATGGACCAGGCCATGTAACATTTTTTCAACTTTTTTTTACAACTCTGTATAACTATAGAAAAATCGACTCCCCCTTATGTACCAACCATCATGTACATACGACTGGCCACGGACAAACATAAATTTGTTAGCTTCCTTCTGTAAACTATAGGACGGAGTAGAATCCATCCCATATTTTCGGAGTCAAATCCGTCCTATATTTCAACCACAGTTTATAACTCCTTGTGGGATACCCCATAAATTATTTCATTTTTAACATTTTATATTATCGTCCTGTGTAACATTAACTACTCTCCACACTTTGTGCAACTTCTTATGGGTTATAATAGAAATATTTTTTTCATCACACTGTATAAATATAATTCAACTCCACCCTATTTTCCAACCATCCTGTATAAACGGCTGCCTATGGAGCACTATCATTCTACTCCTTCTTATATTTCAATCATCATATAAATGCAACTCCTTCTATAATTTTACTTTGTAATTTTTTTGCAATCATCATATAAATGCAACTCCTTCTATCATTTTACTTTGTAATTTTGTTTGCTATACCTAAAAAGCAGTTTAAAGTTTGACATGTGTTGTCACTGAATTTTGTATTAGGCCGGGAGAATGTGACAACCAAAAGCACCGTCTTCGCAAAATGGAAAAATGTGCACTTAAATAGGTATTTGCTTGGTATACAATCAAAACGAGCTTGGTACTCACTAATTTAAGGAGCCGAAAATACTATACTTTGCTACCTATATGCTTGAGATGTACATAGAAAATTTTCAAATTCGCAATTAAAACTTCCAGTGCCTAAAATTACCGCACTAGTACGTTGGAATTAAAATATTTATGAGGGAATGTCCGTTATGGCATTTCGATAAAATTGTTGATAAGAATTTTGGAATTTTTGGCGATTTTCTGCAAAACTACAAGTTGCACGTCGTAGAAAAGGATATGAGATCACCTAGGGATCTTCCTTAATAGATTAAACGCTAAAGAACTATAAACATCCATAAAGATTTTTCGAAAAATCGACCAATATGTTAGGGATAATGGTCGATTTCCATTCACGCATGTGTTCATTCACAAATTTCATCACTTTCCCAAAAGAATTCTATTCCCAAATTTCAAGTTTCACCAATCCGGATATATACTCTATTCAACAAGACCATATGCATTCAAAACGGTTCACTACAGGAAAAGAAATCAGGTAACATACATACCAAAAAAAAAACGCTTCGAATTGATAACCTGCTCCTTTTTGGAAGTCGGTTAATAAAAAAAAAGCGAAAAAGTACGCGACGAATTGATAACCTCCTCCTTTTTGGAAGTCGGTTAAAAAGGAATTTGCCACACAATACTGGGTATCGTTTGACAATACTTGTCATTAGAGCACATATAGTTTCAACTCAAATTTACAAATGAAGAAAAACAATATATTTGAAGAGATGCCTTTTATAATCTACTGTCTGAGTTTTGAGGCTCTGTAGATTGGAAGAAAAACGGCAAAATAGGTCAAAGTTTAAATTATAAATTATTAAATCTGTTATTCAAATTATTTAAAAATATAAATAAAATATATTTTTCAAATTTTAAATAGTGTAGTTTCTAAAGTGGGAATTAAGTCGATGTTTAATATTTTTGTTAATATCTTATATACAAATGATTTAAAAATATGATACATTTGTAATTCACATAATGAGCCTTTTATCTGATATATTACATGATGCGTTTGAAAATTGAATCTTTATTTTCCATTTAATTGTATAATTTGTCCCTAAAATTACTATGGGGTTTTTCTAATAATTCATTTTCCGTTTAATTCTATTATTTGGAGGCCAAATAATAGAATTAGTGATTTTTTTCATATTTTTCCTATAAACAAGAAAATTAGGTCTTAGAGTTTGGGGAATAACGGGGAGAATGGGTAATTCTTTTAAAATATTTTTTTTAAATATTTTAAAATATGCATTTTAAAAAAATTAAAAAATATATTTGGACCTAATTGTCATAATGAGCCCTGGGATTTGATATATTACATGACCCGTTAGAAACAATTATAACTTTTTATTTTCCATTTTAATTCTATAATTTGCCCCCCAAAATGAATATTAGGGATTTCTTCTTATTTTTCCAGTAAAGTTCAGGTGAGGGGCTATATTTCCAGTTTTTCAAAATTTTTCAGCTTATGGTTTCGGAGATAAGGGTGGGGGGAATAGGTAAAATTTTTTATATTTTTGTTAATATCTTTTAATTAATTTATTTTATAAATATGGAAAAAATATATTTGTTTTCTTCATCATGAGCCCTTTTATTTGATATATAACATGCTGGGTTAGAAACAATTATGATTTTATATTTTCCATTTAATTCTATAATTTGCCCCAAAAAAAAATTAGGGGTTTTTCTTTATAATTCCAGTAAAGTTCAGGTGAAAGGCTATTACTCTATCGTTTTTTCAAAATTTTCCAGCTTATGGTTTCGGAGATAGGGGGGATGGGTAAAATTTTTTATATTTTTCTTAATATGGTTTAATTAATTTATTTTAAAAATATGAAAAAAATATATTTGTTTTCGCCATAATGAGCCCTTTCATTTGATATATAACATGATGGGTTAGAAACAATTTTAATTTTAATTTTCCATTTAATTCTATAATTTGCCCACCCAAAATAAATATTAGGGGTTTCTCCTTAATTTTCCAGTAAAGTTCAGGTGAGGGGCTATACCTCCATTTTTTTTTCAAAATTTTCCAGCTTATGGTTTCGGAGATAAGGGGGGGAATGGGTAAATTTTTTTATATTTTTGTTAATATCATTTAATTTATTTATTTTAAAATTTTGAAAAAAATATATTTGTTTTCGTCGTAATGAGCCCTCTCATTTGATATATAACATGATGAGTTAGAAATAATTTTAATTTTATATTTTCTGTTTAATTCTGTAATTGGCCCCCCCAAAAATTAAAAGTAGAGGTTTCTCCTTATTTTTCCAGTAAACTTCAGGTCAGAACCTATAAATCTATTTTTGTTCAAAACTTTACGTTTTATAGTTTCGGAGATAAGGGGGGAATGTGTAAATTTTGGTATATTTTCGTTAATATCTTTTTAAATAATTTTTTTTAAAATATGAAAAAAATATATTTGTGTTCCTCAGAATGAGACCTTTCATTCGATATATTACATGATGCGTTTGAAAATTTTTTTATTTTTAAATTTTTATTTAATTCTATAATTTGCCCCTCAAAATTAGTATTAATGGTTTCTCCTTAATTTTCCTGTAAAGTTCGGGCAACGCTCTATATTTCTTTTTTTTTCAAAATTTTAGGCTCAGTAGTTTCGGAGATCAGAGGAGAACGGTCGATTTTTTATATTTTTGTTAATATCTTTTACTTTATTTATTTTAAAATTTTGAAAATAATATATTTGTTTTTGTCGTAATGAGCCCTCTCATTTGATATATAACATGATGGGTTAGAAACAATTTTAATTTTATATTTTCCGTTTAATTCTGTAATTGGCCCCCCAAAAATTAAAAGAAGAGGTTTCTCCTTATTTTTCCAGTAAACTTCAGGTCAGAACCTATAAATCTATTTTTTTCAAAACTTTACGTTTTATAGTTTCGGAGATAAGGGGGGGGATGCGTAAATTTTGGTATATTTTCGTTAATATCTTTTTAAATAATTTTTTTTAAATATGAAAAAAATATATTTGTGTTCCTTACAATGAGACTTTTCATTTGATATATTACATGATGCGTTTGAAAATTTTTTTATTTTTAAATTTTTATTTAATTCTATAATTTGCGAACCCTTCAGACGCCTGATAAAGTAAATTGTTTAAAATTTTAGTAAATACACATTTCTCAGAAACTATATCGAGGTGATCCTGATAGACGAATGGAATTTTGTAACTGGCCCTCAAATAAGGATGAAACTCGAGATTTTGTGAAAACCATTATTTGGCGGACGAAAGTACTTTTCCAAACTGTCTTCAGTAGAAACAGTGAACATATTTGGAGTCAAAATAACCCTAGGCACTTTAGGGAAGTTAAGCCGGAAGTTGGTTTTTGTTTAAATGTATGGACTGTAATTTGTGTTGACCAAATATTAATAACTTATTTTCTTTCATAACTCAATTTCAAAAATATGTCGATCAGTTGCCAATTGTTAATAATAATCGCTACTCGTTTATTATGACTGGGCCCCTCTATTTTTTTGTTGTTTAAATTATACCTGTATACCTATAATTTTACTTTGTCCTGTATGTCAAGTATTCTAGTTATGCAACTGCACATGGTTTACCCTATGACAATAATTAAATAATTATCCGATATAATACTTTGCAATTAAAGGAAAAAAATAATTATGGGTGGACTCTGAACGGATTTTTTTAAGTATGATTTTTATTCAATTAGTAATATAAAATAAATAAAGAGAAAATTAAATATACACTCAAGCAATGCAACTAAAAACATATATTTTTTTCTTATATCAATCTCCTTAGTAAGTAGAAACTAATACAAACATACATACTATTTTCAATAAAGAAATAGGTTAATAATTATTCTTATACTTACTTAATTTTATGTTTTTTTTTTTTGGGCAATAACACCACAATGGAAATAAAACGATGTATATTAAAGGAAAACCAAACGTTTCAAAGTCTATTCTGACTTCGTTGTCAATGGCTTTATATTTATTGATGTAAATTGCAAAATGAAAATTTGATTTATGACATTTAAATTGACATTAGAAAATTTGTTGTTTTTAGATATACAAGTAGCACAAAAAATTCTAAAGATCATGTATTATAGTTAAACAGCTTTCAAATTAGAAGAATATGAATGAGTGGTCTTTAGAATTTATGAGTGGCGTTCCTAGGTACGACTTGGTTATAAGATAGCGCATTCTATTGTTTCAGTGATCCCATTAACGTCATAAGGAAAAACCTTATGAACTATCCCGACACTGGGTTGTTCAAAAGGAGGTTACCATTAATCATTGCGTCCTTAATTGTCGGCAACCAAATACTATTAAATTCTACAGAAGTAGAAGCGATACAATCGTCTTCATTCAAAAGAATTAAGGCAGAATGAAGATGATTGTATCGCTTCTATTTCTGTACAATTTAATCGTATCTGATTACCGACAATTAAGGAAGAAATGGCAGCTCTCTCTCTGATGTATAGCCTTTATTTGAATTTTGACATTTCAGAATATTGTCTGGTGTAAGATTATTATAGCACGATGGTAAAGGTAAGTTGTAAATTCAATGGTAAAATTCAAGATTTCAGCTTCATTCACTGCAAAAAGTTTTTAACAAATGTGAGTACTTATTTATCATTAATTAAAAGCAGGTGCTTATATTTCTTTATATTTCCTATACAAAACAGAATAGTCATTGCTTATTATGTATTTCATTAAGTTAATGAAATTATAATGAATCTTAAGATTTTGGTTAAAGGTTTATTAATATGTACTTATATTTTGTAGTTATTTGGAATATAATAGTAGGTTTAACACCTTCATACTAACTTTTGAGGTGGTTTATTTCATTTTCTGCTTACGAACTGAAATCGTTCACTGTGAAATGCCAGAATGAAATTTGTGAAGCACAGATCAAAATATATTTTTGAAAAATATAGGTATTAATTAATGTTTTACATATTACATTTAATATTAATTTATTATTTCATGTAATGTTAATATTCTTAAAAGATTTATTTTTTTATGTTAAAAAATTATAATTACATATATGAATATATTCAAAGGCTGAATCTTTCAATTATTTTTAGGTTGGGAATCAGTTAGTTACTGTTTTGTGCTCATACATTTTATCTAAAAGACATTTTAGTAATTATTACTTGGTTCCATTCCTGCCAAATCCTGCTTATATAATATGGAGTGTAGAGTGAAAGGAGGACAAACTTATATAGGAATAAAACTGAAAAAGTGTCCAGCGGACGGTTTCAAATAAGAAGTTCAAGAAATGACCAGAATGGCGCAAGTGTGACCACAGGGTATGTTATGAAGTTAATTGTCAACGGATTGAAATACACAAATCCTACATTTAGAAGTGAAGCGGCTGAAAAAGTGAGAATGATGTGAAATTATTAGTAAAAATCGTAAATAAAACGTAGAAAATATGTTATGTGAACTTCTCTTTGTAAATGGTTATCTCCGTTTTTTGTAATCTCTGCAAGTGATGAGTTTATAGTGTGTTAATTGTGATATAAATTAATAAGCGTGTGCCCCAGTTTTGACTTTTTATAAAACGGAGTGATTTTATAATTGTTATTTTCTTATAAAACTTTTTGAAACAGTTAAACATTGGGAAAAATTTGTATATTTGTAATATTTTTATACTTATTAACAAATAGATGTTGGTGAATTAGATGTAAATAAAAATTATTTATTTTTACATTCTTGTGTTCATATTACATATTTATTTTAAAAAGTTGGTGTTTCTAGTTTCTTGTTCACCTTTCTCTGGATAAAAGGTAATTAACAATTCTTTTCATCACTGAATAAACTGCTATAATTAAGTTATCTCTTCTGTTATCATTATGGAACAAATTTCACTTGCATTTTATGCTAGAATAGTTTCTTTTTCAATGATTCACACACTGGTTTTCCATATATTTTTTCTTGTCTCCATTAACTACAATTAAATGACTATTTTTGGCATCTTTCTGCTGTAGGTCTATTTTAAATATTTCCAAAGGTACGCCTGGTGAATGGTCCTGGGAAAATATCTTCAGAAGTTTGTTGAAGTTCTCGATGGACAATACCATAATCAGTTTAGTAATTATATAATAATGGGTTCTTCAGAGTTTAATTTGTGTAGGATATTTATCTTGACTCCTAAAAAATGTACAAATAAAATTTTGCTTGCAAGTCATTTTTATCTATGTACAATGTATTTCATTGACTGAATACATTTATTAATATTAAATACAAATTTTACCAATCATTTTAAATCTGGTTGTTTAACTATGATGTTTAAATTTGCAATTTTTGGATGTGTACTTACTTTACAACACATTTTCAAAAAAATATTCTTGATAGGTTCTGTTCTAACTGCATAAAGTCTTCTTTCCTATTAATAATTAACCAATCTTAAGCGTCAGTTTTTGGTTTTAATGTTAGCTCTCAGGCATGTAACAAAACCATCTTTTCTTATTTACCCACACATTTTTGGTTAGTTTATTTCGCAGATCATATGGAGAGAATATTTTGTGGGAATATAACTAACTGAAAATAATTTTCAATTTAATCATGTCAATAATACTACATTTATAACAGGTAAATAAAAACTTTACAGCATTTATTTTTAGAAATACTTACTTTTCATTATAAAAAAAAATATATTATAATCTGCTATTGTAATTTGTAAAATGTATAGGTTAGAATTTTCAATTGTCTTTTAAATGTTATTCTACGGACAAATTACCCCCTCGTCCCAGTGGCGCCCCCAAATTGATACCCTTTTGTGGACACTTTTTGATACACAGAGTGTGTCCTCCTTTTACTCAACACTCCATATTTTATAACAAGGTAACTGACTTTTACCTAATAAACATGTCATTGACATGGTAACGATGTGTATTTAAAATATAAAGAAAGTCAATGCATTAACAGATTGGCTATGGTAAGTTAGACACATACTATTCTACAACGAAATAAATTTTTATTCAAGATATTTTTCCTTCGAAAACCTTACCTGCTGCTACATTATGTGAAGAACATCTTTGATAGTTCAGCATCAAGCGTTGTTTATTGCTCAGTAGTAAAATAGTTAATGTAGTAGATGTGTATTTATTTTTCGAACAAGCAGCAGTAAAATTTAATTATTTTGTTACTACTTTATTTGACAATCTTCCGAAGGTATGGTGTAGCAAATTGACAGTCAGTGGACAACAGAAAATATATTAAAGTTTTGTAGTTTTCATAAAGTTGAAAACGTATAAATTTTTTTTATTTTAGAACTCGATTGAAACTGCAAATGTCGAAAACTTTTATCTTACAAAGTGCAATCCTACCAAAAACTGGGGGGTAACGCATTTCTCAAAACTATTTGGAATACCTACATTTGGTCAAAATCTCATATATTTTTTTATTTCAATAGATTTGTCAATGTGACATGAACGATTGGGGGGGGGGGATTATGACGCCTTCTTCTCCAGTTTCTCCTCCACTTTATTTCCGATAGACATATACTTTTGACAAAAGAACCTCAATAATGTTCACAATTTGATGAAATGGGGTCGAATTTCGGCGACTAGTATTATGAATTCCTTTTGGAGATGAACACAAAGTCTTATAACATTATCTTGACCTGAAACTAAAAATTACACAAGAAATCAACTTCAAACAAATTATTATTTTCAATTGTTTCGATTTTATCAACCCGCAAATCCTTCGCACACTCACAACCACAAACCGCGATCCTAAATAACAAATTAAATTGTTTTGAAACGGCCGCAGAAAATTTTGATATGACTGAAGTCAATTACCCTTTGCATGAATGCATAAAACCTCTATTCGTTGAGTTTTCTATTTCCGTCATTTTTTATTACTCTACAAATGGACTTGTGATGTATATGTGTGTATGAGAGTTGTCATTAAAAGTAGCATGAAATCCGGATATTGCCATATTAAATTCGGGCTGGGATTGAATAAATTTTCAATATCACTTTTAAAATTTATGACGGGTTTTGAATATTTATCGGACGAAAATAGACCGAATTGACCCACATGTGAGTCTTATAACCTTCGTTATTTACTTTAGAACAGTTATAAAATATAAACAATTACAAGTGTTTTAATGGTTGTTTTCTCAAGGTTATTTAATAATAACAGCCTTTCACAAACAGAGTGTCCCAACGAAACCTACCAGGTATATTTCCCAAAATGCGCATTATTCTGAAAATTGGGAAAACACTTCAAAACTTCGTATTCGTTTGTTGGATCACTTGTAACAACTTTATAACTTTATCAAATAGAGACATCGCAATTTTTCATCTAAGGTTTGTCTTCTTTATTTCCCAGTTCAAACAAAGGTGAAAATTTTAACTTTTCAGCCAGGAACTTGGCAAACGTGGCATTCATCAAGATTGTATTTTCCTAGTCTCCTTGCTCAAACGATGTGCTCTCTCTTATTGTTTATGATAACTTCTAAAGCGCGGAAAAGCAATGGATTCACCTGAGTAGCAAGCTTTTCTGGGTTTCACCTTCTCTAATGCTTTCAATAAAGCTCATCTTTTGTAACTCTAAACTTGTAGTTTAAGCACTGAGAGAACTTTGTGAATATTTACTGTTAGTCTTCTTGAATGCTTGGGAGTAATTCTAGTGCAGAGCCTCCTAATGAAATTGTAAGTGCTCTCCCATTTTGAAGATGGTCCAATGCACTGGCTGTTGCCACTGCATTAACCTGCCTTAGATCGCGTTCAACAGTCTATTATACAGTGTGGATCAGCCAAATGGAATAAATTTGATTACGAATAAAAGAGGGAGTCTTGGACACGTCGATTTGTATTTTTAAATGCGCATTTTTTCAACAAACAAAATATATTTTATTTATATTCTTATTTTAACCGCAAGCCCCTGTATATTATTGACTTTTTGGATTCTCCAGAAAATAGACATACTGCATTTACAATTTCCTGCACCTATCTTCAACTGTTTCGGAAATATTAAGAGTTTTCAAATTTATTACAAAAATTAACATTAAAAAAAGAAAATCTTATTTCACAAATTCACTATATTGCAGTAAAAACCTAATAAGTAATACGGATTATTTCTTAATAATACATAAAAAAAAACAATTATGTCAATGTAGGAAATGTTCAAAATGCTAGCCGCGAACGCCTCCCAATCCACCGATTTGGAAAAATTTGGTTCAAGTAGTGCCGGACATTGATTTGAAGTTGGCACGACATTATTATGGAGCAGTTCTAAATATTTATCTCCATTCAAGTTGCTATCAATGAAAAAGGGACCTACGATATTATTTCCAACAATTAATGCTCAAATTTTAATTTTTTCTCTGTTATCCTGTGAGGATTCTCATTAGGCCAATAGCGGCAATTTTGAGGATTAACATGACCGTGAAGTGTAAATGTGCTCTCATCAGAAAACAAAATCTTCTACGAGCTCCTGAATCGGCATCATTTTATAGAGATACAATTTACTTTCCATTAATACTCGAAAAATTGGTGTGTGGCAACGTTGAACAGTGGGGCTGCTTTTTGACCACAATTATGTTGGTTTTCGTAAAACTCAAGCACAATATCCAGTTTCGTATTATCACTTAGAGCATTGGCAGCTACTTTTTGTATCTGTCTTACATGACCAAGTTCGCGAAACTGCTTTTCTATTTTGCTAATTGTTCCTTAGGATAAAGGCGAATAATTTGGGAAATTTTCGAGAAACTTCCATTTGTGTCCGTGTGTTATCTCCATAACCAATTATTTGTAGAATGGTTATTTTGTGCATTTCTGTTAAATGAACCATTTTTCTGATATTATTACGGACAGTTAACGAAATTCAAATGACAATAGTACTGACACTGGTCACCACTGTCATGCAAGCCGACAACAAGATGCTATGGTTATGAATTTTGACGACGACAGTAAAAAGGAACGCAGGAATCGTTTTTGCTTACTATCTCAGTATTAAGAGCTAAGTGGGAATTAAGTATTGAGTGTAATGTGGTGAATTTGTGAAATAAAATAATACACTTAATATTTCCGAACCAGTTGAAGATAGGTGTAGTACACTGTACATGAATTATGCTGGAAATTTCTGGAGATTCCAAAAAATAAATAATATACAGTGGTTTGCATTTAAAATAAGAAATTTGGTATTGGATACTGTCACATGACACACCCTATATAATTTTTGTTTGTTGAAAAAATGCGTAAAATACAAATTCACGTGTCTAAGCGTTTTCCCAATACGCCCTCCTTTATTCGTTATCGAATTTATTCCATTTGGCAGTTCCACACTGTATCTTATCTTAATTTTTACCTATAGAATTATGATTGTTCAATAAATGAAGTCTGATTACCATTCTTATTTAAATGAATTCTGCAGTACAATGAAAAATCGTGTTTCAATAACATCTGGTTCTCTGATGAATTGAGTGTTCATAATAATGGCCACTTCATTAAACATAAAACATTTAAAAAATATATATAACCGACTTCTACCTATAACTAAAAAGCTAAAAATAATTATAACAAAATACTCTAGCAAATAAATAACACATTCAATGTTGTTAGGTACCTATCCAGGAAGTAAAAAATGTAAACATTAAAAGGTGCTCATTCTGTAAAAATTAATTACTTACCAATCTAGTATATTTTTGAAGTCGGTGCCAAGCAAATCTAAATTCCTTCATTGCGTACTTATCTATCGCTTTATCAGACTTGATTGTTGCTTGGCACCGACTTCAAAAATGTAGTAGATTGGTAGGTAATTAATTTGTACAGAATGAGCACCTTTTAATGTTTACATTTTTTACTTCCTGGGTAGGTACCTAACAACATTGAATGTGTTATTTATTTGCTAGAGTTGTATTTTGTTATAATTATTTTTAGCTTTTTAGTTATAGGTAGAAGTCGGTTATATTTTTTTTAAATGTTTTATTTTCAACTTTTTAGTTTTTTTTTAACTCAGGTTGTTCTCATTCTTTATTTTTTATTTTGTATGTATAACCTTAATCGACAGAACCAGGTAACATTGAAAGCTTTAACATTTCACAATGATACTGATTTAAATTGACAGGTAAATCTTTACGAACAAAATGTACTAGTACGCCTTGACTTATTAAGCCCAAAATGTATATATGCCCTATGGACTACGCCATGTAACCTTTTTTCAACTTTTTTGACAACCCTGTATAACTATAGATAATTCCACTCCAACTTATGTACCAACCATCCTGTACATAAGACTGCCCACGGACAAGCATAAATTTGTTAGCTCCCTGTAAACTATAGGACGGAGTAGAATCCATCCCATATTTACGGAGTCAAATCCGTCCTATATTTCAACCTTAGTATATAACTCCTTGTGGGCTACCCTATAAATTATTTCATTTTTAACATTTCATATTATCGCCCTGTGTAAGATTAATTCCTCTCCACCCTTTATGCAACTTCTTATGGGCTATAAAAGAAATAATTTTTTAATCACAATGTATAAATATAATTCAATTCCAGCATATATTTCAACCATCCTGTATAAGATTTGCATATTCCCACATCATATACAGTTTTTTAATCACCCTATATAGTTTTAATTTCAATTTTTTTCCAACATTTTTATACCACCAAACGTCCAGTCCACCCTATATTCCAACCATTCTGTATATACGGCTGCCTACGGACCACTATCATTCTACTCCGTCCTATATTTCAATCTTCATATAAATGCAACTCCTTTTACCACTTTACTTTGTGATTTTGTTTGCTATAACTAAACACCCTGTCTATAAACCTACCAAATAGCAGTTTAAAGTTTGACATGTGTTGTCACTGAATTTTCTATTAGGCCGGGAGAATGTGACAATCAAAAGCACCGTCTTCGCAAAATGGAAAAATTTGCATTTAAATAGGTATTTGCCTGGTATACAAACAACACGAGCTTGGTACTCATTGATTTAAGGAGCCGAAAATACTATGCTTTGCTATCTATATGCTTGCGATGTACATAGAAAATTTTCAAATTCGCAATTAAAACTTCCAGTGCCTAAAATTACCACACTATTACGTTGGAATTAACATATTTATGAGGAAATGTCCGTTATGTCATTTCGATAAAATTTTTGATAAGAATTTTGGAATTTTCGGCGATTTTCTGCAAAACTGCAAGTTGCACTTCGCAGAAAAGTATATGAGATCACCTAACGATCTTCCTTAATAGATTAAACGTTAAAAAACTATACACATCCATAAGGAGTTATCGAAAAATCGACTAAAATATTAGGCATATTGGTCGATTTCCATGCACGCATGTGTTCATTCACAAATTTTATCACTTTACCAATAGAATTCTTTTCCAAAATTTGAAGTTTCACCAATCCGGATATATACTCTATTAAACAAGACCATATTCATTCAAAACGATGCACCACAGGAGAAGAAATCAGGTAACATACATACAAAAAAAAAGCGAAAAAATACGCGACGAATTGATAACCTCCTCCTTTTTGGAAGTCGGTTAAAAAAATAGCAATACTGGGCTTCCAAAAACCCTTAAGAACTTTATCAGAAACCATTACTCTTGTCAACAGTTATCGTTTGGGCTGCCGTACTAAATCAAGAAATTATAGGCTGTTAATTTTGATCGATATTGGCATATGAATCGGACGTTTCTAACTACAGAAATGCAAAAATCAGATTGTATATAATCCGAATAAATTTACGAATTGGGGACATATATATTAGGAGAAAGAAAATGAAACTGACAATGGATTTTTTATCATTTTATTATAAAAGATATTCGAAATGATTTCCACTCATTGCAAGGCTTCAAATTCATTGCGCACATCGGAAAAACATCTGGAGTAAGTCGGCCGCATTTTTCTTGAGTGTGATGTCTCAGATCATCCAGTGACTTTGGAGGAGTAGCATACTCTCGAGTATTTAAATGCCCTCAAGGAAAATATTAATGTGGATCATATCTGGCTACCTTGCTGGCCACTCGATTGCACCTGGTTTTCTAATCCATCTATCGGGAACTCGATTTTCGAGAACTGGCCAGACCTATTGTGGTGTGGCACCGTCGTGCTAAAAAACAAATTCGTCTTTTATTAGACAATTAGCTGCTTTCAAAATCTCAGTTATTCTTTGATTCTATTCTTCTGTCAACATCGTATTCATTTAATTCTTGGACCGGTCTGAGTTTGTAGGGACGGTGTTGCATCCCAGCAACTTGTTTATTCTTGGTTTTTAAGGTTGATTGAATTAGTCAATTGATATTTAAACTTTTGCACCCTCTTCGAAAACTGTCCGTCGCGCTAATGGTAATTTATATTTGTACATTTTTTTGTCTTTAAAATGAAGCAAACTAGCAAACCGCCGACGAGTTCGGACGCATAACTTTTTTGATTCGTGTTTTGACTTCCGATCTAATCGGACGCTGCTTTTGATTCCGTCTTAAGACAGCCGCTTTTTGATGTTAATGTGTTACGAGTTCGCGAGTTATTAGTTTCGGTCGTAGCAAGCGCTAAATCGCTTTGATTTGTTTCTTTTGTGTTTACATCGCATCATTTGTTTGTTAAACCCGCATCTGTTTGTTTGCTCAATCGGTGAACATTACGTCGTTATTTTTTGTGTAATGTGTCGTCCAGGGTTAATTTAAGAACATTGAAGTCGTCAACAACTTCTTCTGCTGTTGCGGGGCTAGCTTCTGAAGAAAGAAGAACCAAGAAAACACCACCTGCGGGGCTTCGACTTAAAAGGTCAGTGATTAACTTTTACTTGGTGATTTCATTGACGCCACGGTTTATTCAATTACATACTTGCATTGAACCAACATTGAACTAAAACCGCAATATCTTATTCATATATTTTTTTGGATATTATATGTAATGTGCCATCGAAGACATTACAGACAGAACCAATTACGTTTCAGAATTCTGTGAACATAACTTTGTGAAACACCTGATGCTAAACGCAAGTTGACTTAAAATTTTTTTCTGTTCCATTACATGTCCTAATACTGCTACTTCAATGTCATCGACGATTTTTCTGGGCTGGCGTTTCTTGTTAACCACAGATACCGTTTCGTTGAATTTGCTCCAGAGTTTAGTAATGTAGTATCTGGACGACCCAGCCTCGCTCGTGATTTCGATATTTCACCATGTTTGCTATATACACATATTTTTTCTGAGAAGATTACAATTTAAAACTCCTCACATACCTAACGAATAATTTAATTTCTATGATTTTATTATTTTAATTCTCTCAATAAGTATCAAACATGGTTTCATACAAAAATATTACATCAAACCAAAAATCTTTATTGGGTCTGTCAAGCAGTGAGTGGTGCCCCCTAGTGTGTTCTACTTTTACTTTTTTAAATACCCTTACAGATTATTTAACATAGTCGCTTTCATATTTTCCAAAAAATATTATATAAATCTTCAAAAATGCTCGGACCTAAAAAGATATAAATGTGTAAGTTTGTGTGATAGTACCTCACTCATAAAAAATATTTTGCTACATGTTTTCTCCTCAAATCCAAGCATTTGTCATCATATCTTAGTGTGATGGTTAAACCTAACAAAAACGCTTTTTAAAAATCTGATTACATCTCAATCATAAAATAAAAATGAATGTAGTCAAAGCATAAAATCTAAATATTGCAATATTTATTTCAATTAATTATTTTCTCATTAATTGTTTTACCATAGATTGGGTTTAGCACTGTTATTGTTTTTGCTTTGCACAAGGGAATTTTAACCCTTTAATGTTTAAATATTTGTTTTAAAGATATCAAGCTTTGATAACTCGTTAATTATTCACTTCTATATTACACATAATGAATCATATGAATCTTTGTAAATTTAAAAAATTAACTATATGTATGCATAATGTATATTTGAATATTGGCTACTTTTTTAAAACTACATGTAAGGATATTAAAAATACATATCCACGCCATACTTGAAATTTTAGTCACGAACTTGCTGGACTATCGTATTCGACATTAGATACCAGATCAAGATCTTAACTTAAACTACATGCTAACTATTAAACTAACTATGTAATTAATTTATATTTGAAATTTTTGTATCACATTTGACATTAGTCGACCAACTTATGTCCTTATTAAAGAAACCTATTTTCTTTTTTCTTCTTACTTCAAAATTATATTTCAGTTTTGATATTATGTATAGTTTGTAAAACTATACATAACATATTTCCTTGGAGTTAAGTTAAGATTCCACTGAAACATGTTTAAAATTTTTCATCTGTAGTTGAATAAATTAAATTGTGTTGTTGTTTTACATTATACATCTGAAATTATATGTATTCTACATTAGTTATATCAGCAAAATTGTAAATATGTTTTACCGTTGGATTTTCTTTCCTGTATTGATTTGACTATATTTAAAAAACTACTTCCCATAGATGCAAGCTTCTCCTTATTGTTTTCATTACTTGAATATATTTATGACCTAAAACAATTTGTGCAAATGACTTTTTCTGTTTATTTACTTCTCAGTTACTTCTGAAACTCCATTGAAGTATTTTCTACTGCCCAGTCTAACCGTTTTTCTGTGTTATTGTTTTGATTTTCCAACAAAAACTTCTCGTTTCTAACTAATGTTTCATTCTAGCGAGGCGAGGTTATGTTTCGTTATGTTCGGTTAGGCTCAATACTAGGCAATGTAATATATTACAAAAGGTATCGTATAAGAGTAGGAAACAATTTTCCGATTGCTTATTAAATTTGATTAAACTGATGATCCTATATATCACGCTTAATGGAACGCGTTAAATAATCAAGGGGACAGGATATTGGGATGTATCACACTCAAGGTAAGCGATCAGGGTATAGTGCGGCTATGCACGCGCTACATTTAGTTACAGAAGATCGTATCCATCCTTGCAATTACAACTAAACCTTTAGAGTAACATTTTCAATATTTAAATTTCCCAATAAAATGATTTTTCCCACAGATGAGACCCTCATCAATCGATTTCTATCCATCGAACTTCCAAATGGGAACATTTCATCAAATTCGTTAAAACCGTTTTCCAGGACATATATACATAGTCGTATATATCTACAAACAAACCTTGCTCGTATTATAGTATTATATTTATGCTTTTGGAGCCTTTCTGGATGCCTCTCACTAAAATTATGAGCAGTTTCTCTAGCACAATTATTGCTCTGAACATAAAGAACAATAATATCGATTTTTTCTGCTAATGTGTAAACCTTTTTGTTTAGTAAGAAAAATAACGACATAAGATTTAACTACACTGAAGCGACTATGGAAAGAAACTAAGAGATTTAATAGAAAATAATCTTTTTTAACGAAAGAAGTCTTTAAATTTTTTATTATGCGAGAAGTGATACATAGTGGCACATCTTAAAAATTACACATCGATATAGTACCCTTCATCAAACAACCAAAACAATGGAGACCACAACGAACATCTGTTAAAATGATTTAAAATCCATTGCCAGTTTCATTTTCCATGTCATAATAGCAAAATGCCTTCAAAATTATAAGCGAAATATTTATTTTAAGTATTATTTATTCGTCAATATCATTAGATGTTTTCTGAGTGATATTTGTGGCATATTTTGCAATGTACTTACTTGGGAAATAACACCACAGTTATGAAAATTGCTGTATAAATATATGCTGCTGTATATGTATAGTTATGAAAATTGCTGTATAATTGCTGTTTCGGGGTCTAGGTCACACCCCGTTGTCAATGGTTAAGAAACTACGATAAAAAGGCACAATTCTAAGATGTAAAATTAAATATTTGACAATATGTATTATTTGATTTCTGACGTAGCTAAGAGAATTTTATTTTGTAATATACTTTCAAATTAGAAGAATTTGAAAGGGAGATCTTTAGAATTTTATGTGGCGCTCCTAGGTGCGACTTTGTTATAAGATATGCATTCAAACACAACAAAATACAAAAAGTTGCATTTATAAAATCCCTTGTAAATGTAATAAATTCTATATTGGAGAAACTTCTAGACCTCTAAATGTTCAAATAAACGAACACACAAATTACATAAAAAAACGACGAAAAATCCAAAATTTGTGAACATGCTTGGGACCTTGGTCATAAAATACAGTTTCAAAATTCAGTTATCTTACACAACGAAGAACACACCACCAAAAGAAAACTAAAAAAGTCTGCTTTAATTTTGTTAAATGAAAACGATTGTATCGTTACTACCTCCGTAGAGTGCAATCCTACCTGGTTGCCTATGAATAAGGAAGAAATTACTAATGGTAATGTCCTTGTGAACAACACAATATCGGGATAGTTCATAAGGTTTTTCCTAGGTTTTCCTTATGATTTTAATGGGATCACTGAATTAACAAAATTCTTTTGTCGCATTTTTGGCGAATGATCTTATAACAAACTCGCACCTAGGAGCGCCACATAAAATTCTGAACATCTCCCTTTCAAATTCTTCTAATTTGAAAGAAACTTTATGATTATATGATCTTTAGAAGTTTCTGTGCAACCCTGTATATTATACATAAAATTCTCTTAGTTACGTCAGAAATCAAATAATACATATTGTGAAATATTTTAATTTTACATCTTAGAATTGCCCCCCTTCGTAAGTCTTTTGACGTGTTTTTGCCATTTCAAAATAATGAGAATTTTGGGAATATTCCAAGTGACTTGTTTTCGTTCGAAGACCTTGTATATACTGCCATGATTTCGAAATAATTGCAGGTGTAATTATTAATTGCATAACAGTTGCTTCGTCTGCTTACATACTTATATTATCAAAAAACTTCGAAACTCAAAAAACATGTCCTTAAAGAAATGAAATATTCACATTTAAAGCCGACCGCATCTCTTTTCTCTACAGCTGAAATCCTCATAATTTATTACTATTTTTTACTGCGTCAAGGGTACCTTGCTTTGTAAAGACTCTCAAGCCTTTCCAGCGTATTGCGAGTATAGAGAGTTTCAACGCCACGTCGTACACCACTCGACGGCCCTCGATCCGGTGCCGACAAAAAAACCTGAAATCTTGATGAAAACGCTGAAGTTCTCTTATGACTCTTGCAAAATACGCTGGTAGCCCAGAAAGGAAAGTGGTTAAGAGTTCATCACTGCTGTAATGTGAAACCGAAGCGATTTTCAATTGTTCGTTGGGGCAACAAGTGCAAAACATTTCCCTAACTAAAGGATAAAAAAAATTAATCGTTTGAAAACGATATAGGGGAAAACCCTCTTCGAGGTGTCATTCCTTTGTACGCAAGATAATATATATATAATATATATTGTTTCTGGTTAGAGAACCTTCATCAGTTGCGCATCCCACAATTGAATGTCCTCTCGAAGTGTTGGAAAAATATGCAGATTAACATGTGTTCGCAGCATAACAATGCATGCGCAATATGTATATACTTATTTTATTCTTACAATTTTTTATAATATTTCCTTCTGATTTTCTCTGAAATATTTTGTTGCATTTAGATTTACAATGCCTTGTCGCATGTTTCATTTGAGAAAAAAGGAAAAATCGATATTGTCGATTTTTTTGAGAATTGTTTTTCATTTTTTGAATGTCTCAATTATAAATGCTTGCTTGTGTATAGGCAAAAGAAAAAATACATATTCTTTTACTGGAATTCAAAGCTTCAGTTGCTACAACTTTACTAAAACTAAACGAACCCAAGAAACCTGGCAGACCATCACTCAATTCCTCCCCCACTTGTATCGAAAAAGTTGTGGGCTCTGGTTATGCCAGAAGTTCGATTAGATGGAATAGGTCATTATGCTGTTAAAATCAATGTGCCAAACTCTACAGGATGTCATTAAAAGCGTTTGTCCAGAGTGTATGGAATCATTCCATGAAAAGTGAACAGAATCGCTCATTGTATATAATAGTAGGAGAGAAAGAGCGGGATTTTGCTTGTCAATTACATCACGTTTCTAGGTAGGCGCCAGTGGAAGTGATAACCGAGGATAGTAACAGGATATGAAAATGTTTTTTTTTTGGTAATGGTAATGATATATTTAAACAAATTCCCAAGAGGCGTCTGCTTACAGCGTTACCATCAAGGTGGCCAACAGGGATAAACTTGTCAAAAATTGGGGTGAACTTCGTCATTAAGTATACAGAACGCCAATTTTTTTAAATGCGAAGCTACATTTTTTATTAAGGATTCGGAAAGAGCGGAAAATTTCATATCCGAATATGACTTTGACCATGACCTTGAATTTGATCTTCCGGGTGATTCCAAGATCAAAGTTTTTTTGAAAAGTCAACCAATTATAGCTAAATTAGGTGGAGTTTTCGACATCGGTGATTTCGAATCTGAAATCAGTTTTGGAATATTCACAATCCAAGATGGCGGACCAATTTTTTGAAAAATGTCAACCAATTGATGAACAACCAATTAATGGTAATCGATGATTTTAATCCTGATCCGAAAGATGACTGATTCAAAGAGGGTATTCCAAATTAAAAACAAATTGGCCACTAGATCTTTTGAAAATCTTCAAAAACTGATTTTATAGTCGTAATCAACGAAAACCCCCGTGTACCAAATAGGGAGTAGGCGGGTTGATTTTTTCAAATTGCTAATTTTCAAAATCTGATAAAGGATCTGAAATCAGATTTTCGCAATCCAAGAGGGCGGACCAGTTTTTCAAACAAAAACTGATTTCAGATTCGATATCAGCGACGTCGATAACCCCCGTACACCTAATTTGCCTATAATAGGTTGATTTTGGAATTTGATCTTGGAGGTCAAGTTCAAGGTCATGGTCAAAGTCATATTCTGACCTAAAATTTCGCGTTCTTTCCAAATCAGTAATGGAAAATGTGGCTTAGGGTCTAAAAAAAATGGTGTGAAGTCATACAGACCACATTAATGACGTCATAAAAATTATATTTATGTCATTTAGCTGTACGTCCTTTTGGATTATGATTTCTTATGTGAAAGCAAAAAAATGGTGCAAATGGCGTTCTTTTTACTTAATGACGAAGTTGACCCCTATTTTTGACAAGTTTATCCCTGTCCACCAGCTTGATGGTACCGCTCTAGGCAGACGCCTCTCGGGAATTTGCTTAAATGCATTTCAATATTGTGTGCAGCCAATTTTGGAACGTTTACTCGATGATGAGCATGACCAAAAAAAAATTACCACTTTCACCCCTGTAACTATCCTCGGTTATCACTTCCAGTGGCGCCTGCCTAGAACCGTGATGCAGTTCAGGAATTGAACTTAATACGATACATTCTGTCCATTTTCTCGATGACGAGTAAAAAACCGGCTCTATCTCTTAGACTATAAGCGTGATCATATTGATTTTCTAATTTTAATAGCTTATAAATTAAAAAAAAAATTGAAAATTATGTTTTAGAATAAATTTTTGTGTGGAACTGTTGTAATAAAAAATATTTAAACTTATAATAAAAGATTTTTCTTCTGTCGCTGAAGAGGTTAATTATACCGATATGAAAAAAACAAGTTGAATTGCTTTACTTTGTAGACACAATTGGTCGCAGAAGATTGCGATATTTGAGAACCTCACCTGTATCGAAGCCGGCTATAAAGCAAAATACTGGTTGTTCGTAGAAAACCCCTTTGCCAATACACTGCAGAACGCCACTGTCCGATGAAATAAGTTCCCTGTCATCGAGCATCTCTCAACTTTGCGAGAACTTCAGACATTCCGACATCGATTTTCAAAAGCTTTTCTTTGGTCTCTTTTCCTTATCGGACATATAGAATAATATGGTGATTTGATCATCAGGAAGTTTTTCCTTAACTTCTCGTAGAATTAGAACTGCTCGGGCGGAAGTTTTCGCTCTTAAAGTCGGCGCTGCGAAAGTGAATGCGTTGAAGGACGTGGGGGATAGCTTTTTGAAACGGATTCGTTTTACCAGACGTAATGTCTTATCAGAATTATGGTATTTTCAGATTAGCTAAGGGAATTTATTTTGAAACATTAAAGATTAGCGAGAATGGGCCCATTTTAAGGGTACTCCGTGATTATTGGGGTGTTACGTCGAGAGTGCCAAGTTTAGGCACTTTTAACTTTCGATCTTACTTAGTTTTGTTAATCCCTTGTTTTATGTAGAAGTTATTTTGGAAAATGGGTATACAGGGTGATCCCCGATTACATGTAAGGCAATACAGGATGAATCATAACATTGTCGGTAACAATGATAATAACAGTGACTCGCCTGTGTTATTATGAGGAGCCGAAAGATAAAAAGAATACAGACCAAATTTTAAACCAAATAAATTTCTTAGGTGTCAATAAACTTTTCATCCTGATGGAATACTAAACATTTTCATTAAAAAAATTAATCGCCCCAGGACTCCTGTCCGATCTGACACAAAGAATCAATTTAGCATAGAAAGAAATGATACCCAATCAAATAAACAAACAGATTTTACCCCTTTTTACAGGGTGTTTTGTAGAAGGTTCGGCAAACATCTACAAAAAGATCGATAAATCATTCATTAATAATTCAAGTCATTTACGAGATAGAAATAGAAACCAAAGAGGAATTGAGGGAAAGAATCAATGTTGCATTCAAAACAATGCGGGATGATCGATCTTATTAGATGAAATCCCATTGAAAGACACCCTAATAATATTTAAAAAAGATGGCTGTCCAGCACATTATAGGCAAACTGTCAGAGAGCTCCTGGGCAATTCATTCCCAAACGATTGAGAGAGCTGGCCGTATTCTCTAGTCTCTAAAGTCCCCAGACCTGAATCCCTTTGATTTTGTTGTATGGAAACGGGCCAAACAAGTCGTTTAAGAGAAAGAATTAGAAACCAAGGGGCAGTTAAGAGGAAGAATAAATGTTGCTTTTGAAACAATGCGGAATGAGATGCGACTAGAGACTACGACTGTAGCAGTCAGAAAAAGGTGTGGCCATTGCATCCGTAGTGGTGGAAGCCAGTTTGAACAAAATTTATAACAAATTATTGAAATTTGATGAATGTTTTATTTTTTGTGGTTCTAACCTTTTAAGTGACAATCTCAAATTTTATTATGATACTAATTACTTCCCAATATATTTTTTTGTAATATGATAAAGTGTTTAACTTAATAACTTTTTTATGGAACCTCGCCATTTGTGGACTCATATCATTTTTTCAACCAATTATTTTTGTCAAATATCGAATGAAGAACAGCAAAGGAACATCATAGATTGGATTGAAGTTTATTTGGTGAAGATACAGTGAAAAATAAAAAAGTTACAAAAATTTAAATGAAAAATGTGGGAATTATGGAAAAAAAAATAAAACAAAGACCGTAAGCTATCTAGATATTATATAGGCTACATAATATAGCACATGAACCCACCTATCCGCGCTCCATGTTTGGCGAACCTTCTACCAAACACCCTGTATTTGCCATCTTGTAAACATATTTAAAATTTGGTAGTTTTATGTTTGTGACTACGGCCAATCGTTTGACCTTAACGAATAGCGAGCTTTCATATTTCTTATGGTTGCCATATTGGATTTATACGTCACTGAATTGCACATAAAAATTGCTTTTCAACCACATACAACCTTTGGATGACAGAAAATGTAAATTATTACCGTAAACAGTTTTCACTTAGTTGGTTTTGAAACAAAATGACGTAATTGTGTTTTCTAAAATTTCCCTAAAAGATAAACAAATAAGTACTAAAGTAAACAACTAAAAAATTACATATTTGTGACTTAACATAAAACAAAAATAACTAAAAACCGATTACAAAGCCTTGATTTAATCAAGATAAATTAAATGTTTGGAAATTCCACCATTATTATTAATGCAGGTCCGGCATCGATGAATTAGAAATATACATGCATCTATAACCATTTGTCTAGGGATTTCTTCAATGGCTGTTAATGCAATAAACTTTTTTCTTTAAGTAGCTTCAAAAGCAAAAATCAAGAGGCGTCAGATCCTGCGAGTGAACAGGCCAGGCAACCGGAACTTATTTTTCGCTCCAGATATTTTCATATTCCTTATTTAAAAAGTCAGTTATGATTTTTGCATTACCATCTTGCTACATCGTTCCATGTAATTTTGTAATATCTTAAGATATCGAGGAGCAGTCAACATTTCATAAAAAATATATCATAGAACGTGCCCCTTTATGGTTTCTAGCCATTCAGTAAAAGTTCACCTCATTTGATGGCGCATCTCATGATTTAAGGACGGATTTTGGTCGGATACGTTGTTGTGTCTGTTAAATAACCGCAATTTGTAAATCTGCTTTCATCAGACCAAAGAATCTTAAACAGAAATTAAGGCTTTTCATGGAATTTTCTGGGAACTAATAACAAAACAATCTTCTTCTTTTTAAGTCAACAACTCGAACTCTTTGACTAATATGTTATACATATGGATGAGTCTTATATTTTTAAGAATTTCGATTTAGGCACTTCAGTATTATTTTCTATTTGACGAATGGAGGTACGAAGATTGTCGATGACACTTTGTAAAACAAGACTATTCATTAGCACACTCTTTTCGATCAGGTTTTTTAAAGGAACCATGGGCAAGTAGATTAATTCTAATCTATAGAAAACCTGATTGGGGTCTTTCGGACTATAGCTGAAAGTTCATATCTTGAGCTTGTTCGGAGTTCGTTTGGCGAAAATGAAACAATGATACATATCCACTTTTTTTTTTAATTTGAATACCTTTCCATATTTAATTTAACTGAAAATATGCTCTAATATCTATGTTACTTAAAAATATCATATTTATTTTGGAAAATATTAAACTCTTAACGGATAGAACCAAACAAATAAAGATGTTTTGACAGAGAGATACATAGCTATGACAAAAAAAAACGGCATTTGGTTCACAGCTAACTAAGTGATTTTTTTTAATAATTAACATGCAAAGATATATTGTTGAAAAGTTCTTTTTATGTGCTATTTAATGACATATAAATCCAATATGGCGGCCATAAGAAATAAGAAAGTTCACTATGGTTGCAAAAAATCCAGAAGGCCTTGAAAAAATTTGTTAAAGTGAATAGATTGGCCGTAGTAGCTAATACAAAACCACCAAATTTCATCAAATTGAATTACCAGATGGCGAATATATTGCAATTTTTCGAAAACCACAATTTTTTATTTTTCGCTATTATGTGAAAACACCTGTAGATATTTTTAATTTTGATACAACACTTGATTGGGCTTGGAATAGGGCACCTTTTTGATCATTTATGACCCCATGTATGTAGTTGCATGTAACTGGGACACATTGTATGCAAACTGGCCAGCAATTGTTATGTTAATTACAAGGAATCATAAAAATACAGGCTTTTGTTAATTTCTAATTTAAACTTTATTACATAGGTCGTGAGTCTTACACTACAGTTATATCCTTTATAAGTATATCACACAATAAAAATGAATAAAAATAACCAAGGTCCTTCATATGTTGCGCAAATTCTTTAGTATGAATAACTATAAATAAATATAAGAGAATAACTTTTGCAAGACTATGAAAGCTTGTCAATTTTAAATATTCCTTAGATAAGTGATATCGTAAAGATCACTTTCGTATATATGCATACAGGCTACGGCTTCACAGGAAAGCGCGATTTTTCTCGTCTTGTCTCGCTTTTTCGAGACGAGACGACTTGGACAGAGCTTCAGACGAGAGCGAGATTTGACGAGAAGAGGCGTTTTTATTGGAATAATTAAAATCTTGGTAACTCTTCTGATAGTTACATATCTCTTATCATAAATATTTATAGATTTTTATATTTTAATTTTTTTTACTGGTATTTGAATGATTTTATTTGAAAGATTGATGGGCTTCCTTATTATGGGTTGAGTAATAAACGTATTTTCTATTAAAAGGTTTGTTTGTTTGGGCGAAATTTTCTACCTGGAAGATCCTCTTACAGCAGACATACACTAAACTTTTCTGGAATCCAACTGACTCCTTTATAAATTCAGTACTAAGGGACCAGTTTAATTGCCTCTAAATACCGATATTTTGAAAATTTTGTCTCCATTTGTACATCTGCAATTTTTTTTTGTTTTTTTTAGTATTTCTTGTAAAGATATAATCAATTATTGTATACATCTGTGGAAGTATATACAGGCTGTTTCTAAATTGGAGGTACAAACGAAAAGGGGAGATTCCTTGAATAGTTTTAGGAAGAAAAAGTCCCATAAACATTGGTCCGCAAACGTTTCGTTTTCAAGATACAGAGTGTTAAAATTTAAATTTTTTTCAAGTTTTTTTCTCATAGTATCTGCACTTCACAAGATATTCAAATGAAATTTGGCATAGATATTACAATTAAGAGTGTACACCTTGTGACATGCCAATTTCGATTGTAAATCTACAGGGTGATATTTTTTAGGGAACACACTTCACTCTTGTCCTTCAGAACTTTTTTTTGGTGAGCCACTGGTACTTTCAAAAATTGTAAAGAAAAGCTTTGTTGTTATAGCAAACTTTATGTTCTCTTGTAGTTTTGTCGTATCTACTACCGATTTCGAGAAAAAAATTTGAATTATTAAACTAGCAATGATTCTTAAAGATTCGATAGCTGGTATAACCATCAAAAAATCTATTACTGCAAGAAACGTACAACTCAAAAATTAATCATAATAAAAAAATTAAATAACAACAAATGAACTAAACTACAGCAATTGTTGAAAATCTCCTCCCCCAAACCTTATACAAGCTTCTGTTCTTCTTCTCATAGACGATCGAACTCTTTCAAACACTCCTGGAGTGTTCCTAATTGTATCAAAACGTGCCTATTATACGATTTCTCAGTTCGTCTACGGTATTCACAGGCGTTATGTACACTAGAGATTTCAGATGGCCCCATAGAAAGAAATCTAAACTATTTAAATCTGGAGATCTGGCGGGCCATGGCTGATGTCCACCTCGTCCAATCCACCTGTTTACATAATTTTCGTTGAAATACTCCCTAGCCAAATGTGAAAAATGAGCAGGAGCACCGTCGTGCATGAACCACATTTTACGTCGCATAATAAGAGGTATATCATCCAATAACAAGGGCAAATCGTTCTCTAAAAATGTCTGTATGATTGAACAGTAAGTCGCCCTGGCAAGAAGAAAGGACCAATCAAATAATCGCCAATATTACCACCCCACACATTTAATGAAAATTCCTCTTGAAAATAAGCTTCTGCAATTTCATGTGGATTCTCCTCAGCCCATATGTGTTCATTATGAAAATTTATGATTGAAGTCCTTGAGAAACAGGCTTCATCAGTGAATAGGATTTGGCAATCAAAATGAGGATTGTTCAATAGTCTGTTGAGGTACCACTGACAAAAAATAATTCTTGGATGACAATCTCGAGGCAAGAGCGCCTGCACCCTCTGAATGTGATAAGGATAGAGCAAAGAATCTCGCAAGATCCGCCAAACAACTTGATGACTTGTATTTAAAGTAACACTAATTTTTTTTGTACTGGTTCCTGGATGTTCTTCTATTTCGTTCAGCACTGCCTCTTCGAGTCGTGGTGTTCTCACACTTCGTGGTCTACCTGCATTAATATTTTTCGCAGAAAAAAGATCCAGTTTCTGAAAGACGCCTGTGAATATTAGAGAACATCCAATGACCGGGCATCACTCTATTGGGATAGCGTTCCATGTAAAGATGCTTAGCTTCTCTTGAATTACCATTTGCAAGACGATACATGAAATGCATGTCAGCCATTTCGGAATTCGTAAAATTCGGCATGTTTTGATATTAAAATGCAACCATCTTAAATTTTCAAAACACAGGAGTGTAATTTGATGTGTCAAAACTAACAATAAATTTATTGATTCACCACAGCCTACTAGGTAGGTAACTAGATTTCTATGACAATTCGGAAATTTCAAGAGAATCATTCAAATTTTTTTTCTCGAAACCGGTAGTAGATACGACAAAACTACAAGAAAACATAAAGTTTGGTATAACAACAAAGCTTTTCTTTACAATTTTTGAAAGTACCAGTGGCTCACCAAAAAAAGTTCTGAAGGACAACAGTGGACAGTGTTCCCGAAAAAATATCACCCTGTAGATTTGCAATCGAAATTGGCATGTCACAAGGTGTAAACTCTTAATTGTATTATCTATGCCAGATTTCATTTGAATATCTTGTGAAGTGCAGATACTATCAGAAAAAAACTTGAAAAAAATTGAAACTTGAACACTCGTTATCTTGAAAACGAAACGTTTGCGGACCCATGTTTATGGGAGTTTTTCTTCCTAAAACTATTCAAGGAATCTCCTCTTTTCGTTTGTACCTCCAATTTAGGAACACCCTGTTTAATAAAACTGGTGAAATATGGTTATATGTTTAAATTCATGGTCATCGAGTAATTTCAAAGATAAAATTATGAGTTTGTAAAATTAAAACATTTATCTACATGTTTTTATTTTATAAACTTTTAATTTTATCTATTTTATGTATTTATGTACTTGCTAAAGTATTTTTATATAATAGCATAATAAATATAGCTTTAAAAAATATATTATTATTTAGTTTATATAATATGTATTATTATATGTTATATAAAACTAAGTGAGACGAGACAACTGGTAACGAGACGAGACCGAGACTAGAACGAGATTTAATTTTTTACGAATTGAGGAGACCGAGATTTTTGATACCCCCGAATTCTCTCTCGTCTCGTGTGAAGCTCTAATACATGCCAAATACTTTGTTTTATGTTTTTTTGATTGCATTGGGCACCAATTTGTGATTTATATGTGCACATTATGTATTTTAAATCAACATTAATACAGTACTATATCAAGAGAAGTTTTTTTATCGACAGGAATGATCTTCACACAAGATATCACAAATCGCTTCTACTATCTGAAAATTATTTCAAGCATCCTTGTACTGCAGTTCTGTTATAAGAAACATCAATATATTCACAAATTTAGGATAATTAAATGTAGATATTAAAATTTCGTTATTAAAATTACCCCACATGAAATTAATATATCTTTCTTTCTATGAAACATTTTATTAATTTTATTCTTTTAAATAATATTCCGTTCAACGCAGTAAATCTCATTTAAAACAATGAAGTTTCGTTTGAAACAGATACAATAAAACGTAAAAATTTTGAAAACATATTTAATAAATGTGCACTCTTAGATAATAATAACTCTGCCTGGGGCAAGAGATCTTTCTATATGAGAATTTTTAGCGGCATAAGAGGTAGTTTGAATAATATAAGCACATTTATTCGTCAGCATTTTCATATTACGTAATTCCGTATAACTAAAGGGATAATATTAATATGAGTATGTTTAAGTGTAAAGTCTTGTAAGAGTAATTTCATTAATATACCTAAAATGTATAAATGTCTGACAATAGGCAATCAACTAGAAATTAACATAGAAATAAAGACATTAAATCCACTCATTACTTCTTATTTGCACGGTAGAACGCAGCGGGTTAAAGTTAATGAGGCAGTAAGTGATTATTGATAAGTGTGATCAGATGATCTGCAAGGAACAGTACTGGAGCCTTTGTTATTCATTTTGTTCGTTAATGACTTAATAACTGGTATGCCTAATGACGTAATATTATCAAATACTCTCTTGGAGCTGTCATTCTTTTGTACGGAAGGCAATATATATGATATATATTGTTTCTGGTCGGGAGCCTTCATCAGTTGCGCTTCCGACAAAAGAAAGTCCTCTCGAACACTTATTTATGTATTTGATACATAGCAGTAAATTTGAAAACGCGACACATAAGGCTGACATCTAGGATTTTCGGGGAAACTAGTAAACATAGGTTCCGAGCGGTTCAGTGTTATTTTTGATCTCCCGTAACTCCTAGGACAGAATGACAAAAGAATGACACCTCGAAGAGAGTATTCAGTGTCTGTAACAGGTGGAGTAACCTGAAAATTTTATCGTGACATTCTTTCCTAGGAGTTACGGGAGAACAGCAATTACACTGAACGCCTCCAGATTCGGAAACTCTGTGTGCTAGTTTCCCCGAAAATCCTAGATGTCGGTCTTACATCTCGCGTCTACAAAAGTAATAATCTCGTTTTCTATTGATAGATCGGTCATATATGTTGGAAACAGTTGGGCTGAATAGTATGGAGTCATTAAAAAGATTTGGGTATTATCTTTGATTATAAAATGAATTAGGATATAGATATAGAATACATTCTTACAAAAACGAAGTATTCAGTATTTGTTTTCAATAGTCTCTCGAAGAGTATGCAGTTTTTTTTGTGCATTTATCCATAGAATAATCAACTATGGAATTATTTCCTGGGGAAGAGCATACAACAACTTTTTAAAACTCCTGTAAAGTCATCAGCTGAAACTTTTCAAAATTGTAAATAAGAATAAAACTAACACATATAACAACCCTTCATACTTGAAGGAGCTCTTCTCACTTGAATATTTGAAATATTGCTACAGCACGTTGAAAGTAATATTCCTGAGCTCAAATAGTATTACTACGAACAAGTTCTCCGGTCAATAGTGAACGCAGTTTTGATAAGAGCAATAAATGTCTATAACAGTCTTCCAAATGAACTAAAAGCCTTAAGGAATGTTAATGCATTAAATAGTAACTTAAAAAAGTAGATAATAATTAATCAATAAGATAATAAGAGAGTTAGTTAGGTACTTTACAAATAAGTAACATTTGTTATAGTTACTTTGTGTAATAATTAGGTTTCTTTCTATTATGTTTTTTTCTTTTTTATTTTATGTAAAGTGTAGGTCTGTTTTATAAATAGATTAGTATTAAACATAAGTAGTTTTAGATATTATGGTATTGCTATTGTGTATATTTATTAGTTAAATAAATAAATATATTCCAATACCTGGGAGGAATGATTGAGAATACAGGATCACCAAATAGCGAAATAATAGAATAGGCAAAGCATACCATGCAATGACTAAAGCGTTAATAACACAGAAGATGAGAAGAATTCTACGAAAAGCAGAGCTAAGAAAAAACAGACAACGCAAAATGCTAGACTGTATTATCAAAGAAGAATTAATTCAAGCTGTAAAACAAGCAAAATGTAATAAAACTACTAGCCTCAATGCCATCCAAGTAGTTATGATCCATCTGGGGTCTGAACAACAGGTAGTCGTATTAGTAAATTTGTATAACACAATGCAATACATTCAGGAATCATTTCCAGTACCTTACATAATTCTTCATTTATTCCCTTACCAAAAGACTAATGCAAAAGAGTGTTAAACCAATCTACAGAGAAAAATTTTACACCTTTTCGCTTCTACTGTCACTTCAGTAACAGTTTATAAAGAATAGTTGAGAAGGCTTTAAGAGTAAAATCATAGAAGTAAAGTAATTAAATAATATAAAAATCCTCAAAAAATGATTTTTTTACTTATATTACGAGAAGTAATGAACGGTTACAATGTGGTCAATGGATAAGTTTAAATAAATAGAAATTCATCCAGTCCTGACTGGATCATTTTTCACCGAGAAAAGTCAGAAAAACTGGTATAAAGTAGATGATTTCAAAAATTGCATAATTTCTTGCAACTAAAAGTGGAATGTTAATCTTATTCAGATGAAAGTTTACGATGCTGTTTATACTGGCTCAAGATGGATACTGTAGAATAAGTAGTTTTTTAAAAATTGTAATTTAAATAATTTAGAGAGATATTTTGTAACGCAAACTGTATTAACCAGTCTAGTCATCAGTTAAAAATAGTAAAATATCAAAGCAGATGGGCGGATCCAAAACTTTGTTGAAGTGGGGGTACATATTTCTGTAAAAAATGGTTCTATCAAGATTGGTGAATACTTATTTTGAAGATTTTCTGATTCTGTACAACTTTTCTATTGACGGCAATGTTCAAATCACTTGCTTTTACTAGTGTACTGGTAAAATTATGTCATGTCATTCCCAAGAAATTCTAAAAAAACAAAATCATTAATGTCTTGTTCTAGTTTTCTAAATATTGCCAAGTGTAGCTTCAAAAATTTGACTTTCGGGGTAAGGACTTAAATTATTCACTGGAAAGGATTGCTGAATGTAAAGTATTGTGTTATACAAATTTACTAACATCCATGTGTTGTTCAGACACTAATTTGAATATATCTACTGATTTCTTATTGCTTGGTCGGTTGACGTAAACTTTGATTTAAGATAGCCTAACAAAAGAAATTGAGCGGAGTTAGTTAGTTAGGAGATCTAGCAGGCCATTCAATCGTTCCTCATCCACCAATACATTAGTTTGGGAAAATGGTATCTAAATAATTTAGGACAGGTTGTGAATAGGGTGGCTTTGCACTGTCCTGCTGAAACGATAGAACATCATCAGGCATGCCGGGATGTTCTGCATTTGGAAAAACTCTTGCAATTTCCGGTATTATGTTTTGCTGCAGCAGTTTCAAATAATTCGCACCATTTAGTGCACCTTCAATCAAAAAGCACCTATGACTGCAGTGCCGAGAGTCCCTGCCATACGTTGAACTTCTGTGGGCGTTGTGTATGTGCTTCCATCATCCAGTATAGATTTTCAGGTGCCCAATAATAACAGATCTGCTTATCGACAGAACCATTTAAACAAAAGTTGCATTTTTTGAGTAAATTATATAACTTCAAAATTGCAGACCGTTATGGCATCGCCCCTTCATTTAGTTCTTGTACCAAATGACCTTTGTATGGATTCTTGTTTTGAGTAAGGTATTTTAAAACTGAAGACTGACTTATGCCTTGCTGCATTGCGGCCTGACTACTTGATAAGAAAGAATTTTCTTCAACTGTTATTAAAACATCCAATTGCTTTTGTTCTGATATTACTGGACGACCTGATTTCGATTGATCTCTTACATGATCCAAGTTCCTAAATTTGGCCTGTACTTTACTTGATTTTGTGATAGGTCGAAAATTGATAAATAATTAGCAAACCTGTTCTTGGGTGCGAGCCCCATCTCCATAATCGGTTAAAATTAAAATTTCATCGTAGGATTTTATTTAAACTCACCATTCTTTACTGTTAAATAAAAACAAAATTACTATTCAAGCTTATCAAATATCAAGTTTGGCATTTATTATGGTAGGAAAGCAAAAACAACTTATCTTATTCATTGTTCGGAAAAAATCGAAGTAAAAACGAACAAAACATAATTTATATTTAAAAATGAACCGATTTCAGCTGACTTAAAATAAGAACAGTTTAGAAACCGTGTACAATCAATTACTACTTTCAGACATATCTTCTTTTTATCTGATTTAGTTAAGGTAAAATTCAATTGAAAACTTTGGCGAAATAAGGTCATTTCTCAAGATGACACGATATTGATCTGCGACTCTCTGTTCAGTAACTTGAAGCTCTGGGTACTCACGACAGAACTCTTGATACAGTATTTGGCGATATCCAGTCTTGTCCTGGCCAAGGTTAGTCACTCTGTAGAAGGTGCGCATTATAAATTTATTCATGGGGCTAGTCCATTTCATGCGCTGTCTTATCAGTCCCGTTTGGGTGAGCGCTGGCTTTTGATCCTGCGCAACACTTTCTACGGGTGGAGTTCTCGTTCTCGTTTGACTCCGTTGGTGATGGTCACGTTGTTGCTGTGACTGTATTTGTGAGTGTTGTTGCGATTCTTCTGGTTCTTGGGCTGTAGCTCTTTGGACGACAGGGGCCCGCCTCCTCAGCACCCTGCCACCGACGTCCCGCATGCTGTCATGTCCAGCGCCGGCTCCAGACATGCCCTGGCGATCCCCAGGCAGCGGCTTTTTTCCGAGGCATCTACTCCATAGCTCCATTTTCATGGTGTCACTAATTGACCCTGATGACCCGGGTAACTCGGCACCGTAGGGTTGTCACTTCCCAGATGAAATGATTTAAACCAAATCATCCCGTGCGGGTTTTGGGGAAGGGAGGAAGGCTAGGTAGTAGGTCAGCGGACAGCTGCCCCTTTAGTCGCCTCATATGACAGGCGGTAGATACCATGGTGCTATTCCAACCCTATTATTACATGCACGCACGAAAATCGCTGAAATCTAGTCCCTTATTTACTCTTTTTCTGATTTTCTAGAAAACCGTAAATCTCATGTTATAGACAAATATATGGGACTTTTCTGTAATGTTCCTTAATATTATATATCTTAAATAATCAAAATTGTTCAAGCCGTTTTTGAATAATTGCTCGACATACATAAAAAAAAGTTGTAGACGAATTGATAACCTCCTCCTTTTTGGAAGTCGGTTAAAAAAATAATACTACTGCAGTATTAACCAACGAATTTCAATATCGAACTGCTTATTGTGAGCTGGTGAATGATAATCAATTTAAACACTTGCTTTGGTTTTGTCTTATTCTTTTGTTACATATATGCCTATCATTTGATTTTTTTGGTTTAAGTGAATAGAAGAGAATATTTTTTTTCTAGAAAAAATGGTTATTTGATCTACTTGAACTTGAAACGTCCTATAGATAGAATTACTAGATCTTCAAATCGATAAATCAAAAATTGAATTTGCCATTTAAAAAATTGTGTATGATGTCATACAGACTATTTATGTCCCAACTTGCGCATATTATTAAATGAAGTTTGACGTGTCCGAGGATTTTTTCTTCGTTTATATGAATACATTTTATTTGGTATGTTCCATACTTTACGTGCACACTGTATAAAGAAACTACTTTACTTTCGGATTCCCTGAAAGTATTCCATATACATCTCGGTTCAGCTAATCTCTACATGATTTTAATAAAAATAACTTATTTACATTCACTATTTACAGATTGCCGCAGGTAAAAACAAAATTCAACATACAATGCCCTCACAATTGATCTAACAGAAATCGTTTTTCCAGGCTAAACCGCTCCATCCATTTATCGACATATTTTTCAATATTCCGAATGCCCAGCCGCAATAAATATTTCCAAACGGTTTCACTAATACTCGATATATATATGAAGATAAAAATAACAAATGATACATGGCCGTAGTAAAAACATTGATGGATGTCATGTCGCGAATGCATATCCCATAAATTTTCATAGATATTACGCGCCATTTGGATTAATGTCAGCTTTAATTGACCGGCCGTTAATGTCGAAATGTGGGCAGCACCGTCGAAGAAGATTCGATAGGAAAATATGTTGACGCAACTGTCAACTGATAATTAAAGTTTGATGGCATCGGGATAGAAAATGTTACCGAAAAATTGGCTATCGAGTGAAATAACCGAGGCTGTTTTTTTCCTGCATCGCTACGAGATATGTAGTGGTTAATAAACAACGCCCAGGGCTATACAGGTACATGAAAATATTTGGAAAATGTATCACAGAGTTGATACTATGTTTGGTTAAACTACCGTTTTCGAAGCACTTTGTTTGGTATATAAATATTTGGTGTAAATGCATGCATGGATGTAATTAATATTAACCATACACTGGCAGTGGACATGTTCAAGTTATGTAAGTGGCAAATTGCCATAAAATTTTTAATGAAACATATGATTGACACTAGTAATCGGAGAGATAGAGCGGGATTTTGCTCGTCATCGCGAAAATAGACAGAATGTGTTGTGTTATGTTACATTCCTAAATTACTTCACGTTTCTGTTTAGGCGTCAGTTGAAGCGATAACCAAGCACAGCTACAGGGGGTGAAAGTGGTATTTTTTGTCGTCAAGCTCGTGATCGAGCCAACGTTTCAAAATTGGCTATATAGAAGATTATCAGGTATTCAGCCAACTTTCCGATGGGCGCCTGTCTAGAGCGTTACCATCAGGCTGGCGGGCAGGGGTAAAGTTGTCAAAAAAAGTGTTGAAGCTCGTCATCGGGTACATGGACGCCATTTGCACAAGTTTTTCGTTTACACATAGGAAATCATAATCCAAAAGGTCGTCCAGCTAAGCATTGACGAAGGGCCTTAAAATGGGCTAAATTTGTTTTACACCGTTAACGCTCGTTATCCTGAAATGAACGTTATTTCTACTAATCACTTGTTAATATGCAAGAATACATAATTCAAAAAGGACGACAGCTACGTGTTGACAAATGATCTTAAATCTCCGTAATTTTGAAACATCCGGGTAACGCTCGCCATCGGGAAAACGAACGCTATTTGCACTAATTACTTGTTTATATATAAGAAACCAATACTTAAAAGGCCGACAGCTTAGGGATGATGGACCTCTAAATGAGGACAATTAAGCCAACTTTTGAATAAAAATAGTTACAGGTTAACAGGTTGCTTGTTAAAAAAACTTAGAAAAAAGAAAATTTAAACACATTTTTAAATTATTTTAAACGAAATAAAAAATCCTGTATAAATTTCCTTTGTTTTTTTACCGCAATACTGATTTGCATAGTTACCTTTATTGGAATATGGCTTAGATTGAAGATGCTTTTTTTAATTGTCTATAAATTAAAATCAATTATTGTTAAAAAAATATTTAAATTACTTAGGTCAGTAAAATTAATAATTTCATCTTTTGAGCAAGGTAGACACATTTTTTTGTCCATTCGTTATTTAGCCTCTGTCAACTATTAATTTAAAAAACAAGAGGCGATTTTATTACCTTAAGTAGTTCAGTTTTTATGTATAGCGGATATAGATTCAATAGTTTTAATTCTTCACATAAGCTGTCATATTCCATATTGAGCAGTTTTTAATGGTGAGAGAATCGTTGGGCAAGTGCGACCCAAGTTATTAATACTATATTGAATTTTACATTAAACTAATGTATAATACACATTCTTAAGTTCTATTATATTCAGAAATTGTCTAATTTAGTAAAACAATTTAAACAATTTTCTTAGTTTAGGTGCTGTTAACATTATATGTGTATTCCATTTTAATCTTAATCTTTTTCTACACCAAAATATTTATTACTAGGAACAATATCTAGCTTATTAGGGCAAGTGTAACTAGTACATTTGGTGTACTCGTGGAAAGTTATATGATTATAATTTGGCAATCTACTAATAGTAATTGTAAACGCAACGCATTTAATTTTTTTTACATTTAAAGTCAAAAGGATATTAGTCAGCCATTGTTTAACAAACCACATTTTATATGCCATTTTGTGTAAATTTAATTCCAAATTTTACCCTCAAAATGAAAAAAACAGTATCATCAGCGTAGGATATACTTAAACAGCCGTTAGTAAAGAAAAGAATCATGAATATATACTACTTTCATTTTATACTTTTTATCTGTAGCTGATGGTAAATAACTGAATATATGGCTTAATTGTCCTAATTTAGAGGTCCATCGTCATCACTAAGCTGTCGGCCTTTTGAGTATTGGTTTCTTATATATAAACAAGTAATTAGTGCAAATAGCGTTCATTTTCCCGATGTCGAGCGTTAACCGGTTGTTTCAAAATTACAGAAATTTAAGGTCCTTTGTCAACACGTAGCTGTCCTCCTTTTTGAATTATGTATTCTTGCATATTAACAAGTGATTAGTAAAATGGCGTCCATTTTCAGGATAACGAGCGTTAACGCTGTGAAACAAATTTAGCCCATTTTAAGGTCCTTCGTCAACACTTAGCTGCACGCCCTTTTGGATTATGATTTTCTATGTGAAAGCGAAAAACTTGTGCAAATAGTGCCCATTTACCCGATGACGAGCTTCAACCCTTTTTTTGACAATTTTACCGCTGTCCGCCACCCTGATGGTAACGCTATAGGCAGGCTCCCATCGGGAATTTGACTGAATACCTGATATTCTTCTATATAGCCAATTTTCGAACGTTGGCTCCATCACGAGCATGACAAAAAAAATTAAGACTTCCACCCCCTGCAGCTGTGCTCGATTATCGCTTCAACTGAGGCCTGAACAGAAACGTGATGTAATTTAGGAATGTAACTTAACAAAACACATTCTGTCCATTTTCGCGATGACGAGCAAAAACCCGCTCTATCTCTTAGACTATAGCATAACTGAAGTGAATATCGAATTATAAGTACAATTAACAATTTATTAACAAATAATAATCACTAGTATTTTCTTTGGACGAAATTCGACAAAATTGCTCTATAAAGTAACGAATTTCAATCTGTTTTTCATGTATAACTACTTGAAAATCATTTGCCTGTAAGAAAGAGGAAGTAGGGGGGGGGCAAACGAAGGGTAAAGATTTCTCACAAAAGACACAGAAATGCTTCTATTAAATTAAAATAAATAGTTATTGATTATAAGTTAGTACTTCCTCCTAGAAATTGAGCTAGCCAAACAGTTCAAATTATATATACACTTTTCTTGCCTTTTTTCGGCAAATTGATTTATTAAATCATCTATAACTGAAGACGATTGCAGTTTTCCTAAAATTTTTGCCTCTATTGACAATATGTAATTTTTTATCAGTTTCAACTTTGAAAACCTTCTTTCGGCTGTAGCGGTTATAACTAAAGAGGTCAAGAATAGTAAGCATACTGTTACTACCCCCGGAAAGTATGCAAGGTTATTGAATTTTACAACTAATAATTCCATGAGTTTCTCAATAGAATAATGTTTTTTGAATTCCAGATTTTAAGCATGTCTTCAGAGTAATTAATTGTTGTTAACTGAGATGTCTTTACTGTACTTATAGCGACAGTTTTCTGAAAGCGTTTTGTATCACTTCTTTTGAAGAAGATAGGAGTTTCTAAGGTTGTAATACTTTGAACATATAACTCAGGTCACAAAAGCTCTGAAATCTTTGTTTAGTTTGAGAAATTAATATATCGAAACAGCAATAGTAGGTAAGCATTGATCTTCAGATATGATTCCGGGTCTGAAATTCTCTCATCTTGTGATAACTCATCAAAAAAATTTCGTTATCTTTTGAATTTTATTTTACAAAACAACTGTTACCCCCACTCTTTTGCTATCTCTGGACTCATTTAGCAAACCATGGAATAAATTTTGATTTCTTATTTCGTTCAGTCTATTAAGAAGATTACTTAATAACATACTAGCTTTCTGTAAAATTAATGATTTCAAATACTCAAGAAAAAATGTGACAAGCACTAAGAAATCATAACTCTCTAAAATGTTAATTATATTTTTACATTCTTCACTTTCATCTCTTTTAATGATAAGTGTCCTTCTTTGAAGACCTTCTAGTAGGACATACCTTTTCAAAGGTAATTTGATATTTTTCAGATATCACTTAACATTGAATAACATTTTATATTATTGCTAAAAAAAGTATATATTTTTCTAAATTACCCAAAACAGTCAACACTTCCAGAACATGTTTGCAGCATCCTTTAAAATTAACTTTAATGCGTACATATATATATATATATCTATATATATATATATATATATACACACCCAACAACATTTGCTTCATCATAACCCGCTGTCCTCTACATTTAGTTAAATCAATTCCATTCCATTCTTTAACCGTATTTAAAATTTTAATTTTAATTCCGTCTGCACTGAAATCGGATATCGCTATAAACCCCAAAAAGGACTCTCAGATTTTTAATTCTTTAGTACTTATCGAAAAACTACAGGTGGTTGGTCAATTTTTGACAAGTCTTGTGTTGTATCCAAAATAATTTCCGGAAATGGACTTTTTTAATTTCTAAAATAATATTATTCACTCGTTTAAGTGAATGACTTAAACGGGGGAATCCCGCAATAACCAATATAGGACATTGCCAACTTTTGGGCGCACGCTTAACTCGGAACAAAGATATTTTATGGCGAACTGAACTCCGACATCCAGGAGTTTCACGAAAATCTAGCTTACAGAGACTCTGTATACGCATGTATGGCAGTTTTTTCCGACAAGTACGAGATTAAGAGACATTGTGGATAAGATTTTACTAATTTTTGCTTACACGTGTTAGGGGCACATTGCTGGGATTCCCGTAGGCAATGCTAAAGTGAAAAATATTAAGTATGTTGTTAACCAAATAGTTCTTACAGAAAATGATTTACATAATATGGCCTGTAAATATCTACTAAGTTGCACTACACTAAATTAGGACTAGAATAGCTATGGGCAAACTTTTGTCATTTGTCAACGTAAAAGACCTGTTAACAGCAACAAGATTCAAATAAAAGTGAGGGAAAGATTCACGTACTGCTACAACTGGAGTGTAATTTTATAAGGATCAGGGACATGGACATTAAGAAAAAAAATATCTGGAAAGTTAGGGAATGTGACTATGAATAAGAATGGAAAACATCAAATGGTCAGATAAAATAAGAAATGAAGAGGTCTTCAGACGAATGAAACAATATAGATCAATATTGCAACTATATGTATAAGGAAAGTTAACATTTTAAGGAGATATTGTATTCAACGGAAAATACACAACTCGTGAGAACTTGAAATGAAAATTATTAATTAACTTTAGAATCGCTAAATAATTAATATTTGGGAAACTTACGTAATAGATACTAACATTTCGAGATTTTGCAATCACTCGAGAAGTTAGTATCGTATATTCTTTGACAGGTTTTAATAAACCTACTAATTTCGTCTATCCTAGGAATCACAGGGAAACGGCGTTACACACAGTACGATTCCCGATTTGGAGTCTCTGTGAGCAAGATTTTTCTGAAACTCCTATACAAAATATTAAATTTTATCATTTGTTGGTGTATACGTTTTTGTAAAAAAGTAACGGCGTAAATCTATAGGAAATAACGCTCTAGGGTACAAATTTCTTTGGGTATTTTGTAAATATATCCCAAGACTTTTATAATTAAGGAGGTGGGCCAACAACGCTTTTAAAAGCGAACAATAATTGTGAATAGTACGGTAAATGATCAAAAGATGGCGCTCCAAATAAGGTAATAAAGGGCGCAGGTTGATTTAAATTAATATTAAAAAGCAGTACGAAGTGAATGATATAAAAAATGTCACAGGGAGATTTGAAACATTATATGGATCGTATTGATTACCTCTTTGGTCAAATAACTTTATGAAATTCGGGCTTGCTCCTCAGAACCCAAAAAACTTACATTTATTTTTACATGGATATATTTGCTATGGAGAGTTGAGTAAAAGGAGGACAAACTTATATGGGAATAAAACTGAAAAAGTGTCCAGCGGACGGTCTCAGATAAGAAGTTCTAGAAATGACCAGAATGGCGCAAGTGTGACCACAGGGTATGTTATGAAGTTAATTGTCAAGAGATTGAAATAGACAAATTCTACATTTAGAAGTGAAGCAGCTGAAAAACTGAGAATGATCTAATTATTAGTAAAAAACGTAAATAAATATATATAAATCTGTTATGTGAACTTTTCTTTGTAAATGGTTGTACCTCCGTTTTTTGTAATCTCTGCAAGTAATATGTTCATAATGTGTTAGTTGTGATATAAATTAATAAGTGAATAAGTGTCTGCCCCAGTTTTAACTTTTTATAAAACTCATTGATTTTATAGATGTAATTTAGTCATAAAACTTTTTGGAATAGCTAAAGAATGGAAAAAAATGTATATTTATAACATTTTTAAACTAACAAATAGATGTTAGTGAATTGATGTAAATTATGTATTTTTACATTCTTGTGTTCGTATTATATATTTATTTTGAAAAGTTTCTGTTTCTACTTCCTTGTTCACCTCTCTCTGGATAAAAGGTAATTAACAATTCTTTTCACCACTGAACAAACTGCTATAATTAAATTATCTCTTCTGTTATCATTCTGGAACAAATTTCACTTGCATTTTAGTCTAGAATAGTTTCTTTTTCAAGGATTCTAACATTTTCACACACTGGTTTTCCATATATTTTTTCTTGTCTAGTTGGACAAAAAGCTCCATTAGCTACTATTAAATGACTATTTTTGACATCTTTCTGCTGTAGTTGTATTTTAAATATTTCCAAAGGTATGCCTGTTGAATGTTCCTGGGAAAATATCTTCAGAAGTTTGTTGAAGTTCTCGAGTTGGTGTACAATGCCATAATCACCTTAGTAATTATGTAATAATGGGTTCTTCAGAGTTTAATTTATGAAGGATATTTATCTCAAATCCTAAAAAAAAATGTGTAAATAAAATTTTGCTTGTAAGTCACTTTTATCTATGTACAAGGTATTTATTTCATTGACTTAACACTTTATTAATGTTAAATATAAATCTGGTTGTTGAACTGTGATGGTTAAATTTGCATTTTTTTGGATTTGAATTCTTTACATCAACCTCATTTTATTCAAGTAGGTTTGTTCGTAGAAAACTGATTTCTACGAACAAATTACCCGGTCGGTACTAGTGGCTCCCCCAAAATGAAACCATTTTGTGGACAGTTTTTCTTACACAGAGTGTGTGTTTAACTCAAACCTCCATAATATTTGCCTAACATTAACGTCGTAGTAAACGTAATGAGCTCATAAATTTCACTCTGTTAATTCACTAGAAATGATTGAACAGATCTCTGCGTTCAAGTGACTTATTGTTAAAGAAGTTTTATTTTTTGTGTTAAATCACGGACTACATACATGTAGTAACATAAATTAATTACTTTCAAGTTCACTAAAACAAATGTGATTTTCACTTATTCATGAAAAAATAACAATGTTTATATTTTAATATTTAAGTAAATACAGATCAGGGTGTACACTCAAGCTAGTTATAAACTTCAGCAGTTTTTATGTATTGATTGTATATTTGTAACTTTCAAAACAAATGACTCACCACTTGATAGTTTCATTCTCTGGATGAAACTATTTTCATATGAATATATGTCATCATCAGATTGGCGCAATATTAAAATCATGAACGAAACTTATTGTTTGAGATTTAATTTTTTTTGTTAAGGGTGTTTTCCAGAATGCTCTTTTTTACTAAATTAATTTCAAACTGTTGGACACTTCCAGTTACACTAGTGGTTGACTATAACTTTGTTATTGTAAATGGAATTGCACAATTTTTAGGGTGAAAATAGCCTTCCGTCTCTAATATAGCTGATAGAATTTTGAAATTTTATGAATTCATAGTTGCGGTTGCATTGGGATTTTTTCCTATAAATTACATTATCTCAGAAACTGACTTTGAAAGACATAATAAAGATTCTTTATATGTTATGCACATCTATGAAACAGTATCTTTCGAATGATTTCATTACCCTTCTTTATATAAAGGCCATAACAGAAGACATGCGTTTTCATGATATTAATATATAAGCTACCACTCAATAAATAGATAATGCAACAAGATACTCCCCACAAAATGGAGTCTGGCAACCTAAACAATAAGTATTAACCATGCCCGTTAATTGTTTTGGACAATAACTACAACTAAGAAAGATTTCTTACTATATTTCTTAAAAATATCTAATTAAGCTCAATATGCAGCCTACAAATGTGCATATTTTTTCGTACATTTCGCGAATTGACTATTTAACCATATTAATCGCTTTATTTTATTTAACATAGTTTTTGTCGTGATTTTGTTTACCGTAGTGCAAAATTAATATATATGAAAATTATTAATTCATTTTCATTACATGTATAAAATCAGTTGTTGACAATTGCTTCAAAAGTGTACCACAGTTATGATCATTCTGCATCAAATTTTGGAAGGTACAATATAATAAATATGAAAATATGGATATGGACATTGTTTGCTATAGTAACGTTTCATATGGAAATGTAATTAATCAATTTTAATATATTTTATTTTAGAGCTTTATTAACAAATATTATTAACTCTCTGGGAGATATAAAAACATAATAACTATTAGCCCATATTTAGTGGTCGACACAGAAATTGAAATGTAAAAGTTAGTACATTTCTATATAAAAACATTCTGAGGTTTATAATCACAGTAAACGTTTCTGCCACTTACGGAGTTCTATATATTTGAACACTCCAGCGATTATTTCATTTTGAGGTGTCTACTAGTCAATCTGACGATGTTTGTTTCTCCTATATATATATATATATATATATATATATATATATATTTGTTTTTAAGTTTTCGCTGGCACTAAATGTTTTAGGTGGTTTCCGGGAAATCATTCGCGTAGTTGATAACTGATCCCTGCCGGGATCGATGGTAAAATGACGACGTTTCGACTGAGTCACATCTGCCCTCTTCAGGTCGGTTCGCATAATTCTCGTATCCTTCTGCTTTCGCTTCTAGTTACTCTAATACTGAGATTTTCAGAAGCGCTCGCGCTGTTATATAGTCGCTGCTCGACGCCTATCGGTTGGCACCGTGAACGGCTGCGTGTGATTGGCCCTGGGCGCTCAGTGGGCACGCCTCCCGCCTGCTGATTTGTTATTTCTGGTTGAGTTGTTATTGGATGGGTCCGGGCCGATACGGTGTTTAATAGGATTTTCCAACAATTCTATAAGTTCTGAATTTTATTGCGTGCGTTTAGATTGTGAGGTCTCTTCGCTATTTCAATTGCCTCTCTTACGAGTCTCTTACGACATCGTGGTGGCGTGTTCCGCAATGGATGTTTTTTTTTCTGCTTTCTTACAGCGTTCTGGTGTTCATCAAGTCTAGCTTGATTTCTTCTATTAGTTTGCCGCACATAGGTTTTATGATAGTCTGCACATGGAATCTCGTAGACTTCCTGTTGTTCTAAAGGGATCCTCGTCTTCGGAGTCCCCAACACCGTGCTTATTTTTCTGTCTGTATTGAAAATAGTATCGATATTGTGTCTCCGTAGAATTCTTGCAATACTGTCCGTGGTCCCCTTGACATACGGTAAATAACCCTTGGTTATTGGTGTCTCATGCTCCTCGTCTGTTTGTCTCGGTTTTGACTTTAGGGCTCTTTGTATATTTCGGTCTGTAAATCCGTTTTGTCTCAGAGCTGTTTTTAAACTGTCCATTTCCTGTTTGATGTTATCCTGGTCAGCTAATCTTTGTGATCTGGTTACTAAAGTCTTGACCACGGCTTGTAGTTGGGCTGGGTGGTGATGAGAATTAGCATGAAGGTATCTGTTGGTGTGAGTTGCTTTCCTATATACTGTATGGCAAAGGGTTCCATCTTCCTTCCTATTTATGAGAACGTCAAGGAACGGCAGTTGATTGTTGGCTTCAACCTCCATGGTAAATTTTATTTTGTGATGGATGCCATTAAGGTGGTCTAAAAAATTATTGAGGTGTTCCCTCCCATGAGGCCAAATCACAATTGTATCTTCCACATATCCCAACCATAAACTGGGTTAAAGAGTTGTTGTTCTTAGTGCCAACTCCTCAAAGTTCTCCATAAAAAGGTTCGCTATAACTGTTGAGAGTGGCGATCCCATTGGAGCTCCTTCCACTTGTTTGTATCGTTGGTTCTCGTAAACAAAATAGGTGTTCATCAGACAGTGCCTTGTTAAGTCTACAAGGTGTTGAGGTGGTTTGTATTTTTCTATTATGATATCCAAGGCTTCGTCGATAGGGATGTTGGTGAAAAGGGACACTACGTCAAAACTTACAAGAAGACACTCTGGTTGTAAGACCGTTTTTCTAAGTATTTCGATGAAATGTGTCGAATTTTTCACATATGAGCCTGCCACCTCTGTATTGCAAGAATTCTACGGAGACACAATATCGATACTATTTTCAATACAGACAGAAAAATAAGCACGGTGTTGAGGACTCCGAAGACGAGGATCCCTTTAGAACAACAGGGAGTGTACGAGATTCCATGTGCAGACTGTCATAAAACCTATGTGGGGCAAACTAATAGAAGAATTCAAGCTAGACGTGATGAACACCAGAACGCTGTAAGAAAGCAGGAAAAAACAACATCCATTGCGGAACACGCCACCACGATGTCACACCGAATAGACTTTGAGAACACTAGAGTACTGGCAAATATAGAACACCCGAAATCAAGACTCGTAAGAGAGGCAATTGAAATAGCGAAGGGGCCTCACAGTCTCAACGCACGCACTGAAATTCAGAACTTATCAAATTGTTGGAAAATCAGCATGCGGGAGGCGTGCCCACTGAGCGCCCAGGGCCAATCACACGCAGCCGTTCACGGTGCCAACCGATAGGCGCCGAGCAGCGACTATATAACAGCGAGAGCGCTTCTTAAAATCTCAGTATTCGAGTAATTAGAAGCGAAAGCAGAAGGATAAGCGAATTATGCGAACCGACCTGAAGAGGGCAGATGTGACTCTGCCGAAACGTCGTCATTTTACCATCGATCCCGGCAGTGATCAGTTATCAACTACGCGGATGAATTCCCGGAAACCACCTAAAACATATATATATATATATATATATATATATATATATATATATATATATATGTAATACTCTAAAAATGTTGTAACTTCATCGATTTTTATAAAAATTTAGGATTAGGGTTAACTTAACCTCTAAAAAATATATGCACATTGCCCACAGAAACATGTTTATGCTCCGAAATTATAAGTTCCAAAAAAATAGTATTGCTTTTTTCGGTAACTACATAATTTGGAAAAATTTTCACGTATATTTATTTATTTTATTATTTTTAATTTGACATATGTTTCGCCAAGTCTGGCTTCATCAGAAATTGGAAATATAATGTAGCCAGACCTGCCGAAACAATTGTCAAATTAAAACTAAATAAAATAATTTGGTCAAGTGCAAGTTGGACTCGCATACTAAGGGTTCCGTACCACCTTAAAGATTCTAATATTCCAGTTTCAGGCAAGCAGGGAAAAAGTGCATTTCCTTATATTTACCCTAATATCGTTTTAAGGGAGCGTTTTAAGTTTATAAAAAATATACACTTTCATTTTCCACACATAGACTTTTTATTTTATCTGCTTCAGGATTCGCTTGATTTTTATAAGAATATATATGTATTTATTTTTCTAATTTGGCCCCCAAAAATTAACATTCGAGTTTTATTTTACTAGTAAACTTTCAGGGAAGCCTTTTATATTCTACTGTCTGAATTTTGAGGCTCTGTAGATTAGAGGATAAAGGGCAAAATAGGTCAAGTTTTAAGTTATAAATTATTAAATCTGTTATTCAAATTATTTAAAAAATCAAATAAAATTTATTTTTCAAAATTTAAATAGTATAGTTTCTAAAGTGGGAATTAAGTCGATGTTTAATATTTTTGTTAATATATTTTAAACAAATGATTTAAAAATATAATATATTTGTAATTCACATAATGAGCCCTTTATCTGATATATTACATGATGCGTTTGAAAATTTAATTTTTATTTTCCATTTAATTGTATAATTTGTATCTAAAATTACTATGGGTGTTTTCTAGTAATTTTTCTTATAAATTTCAAGTGAACCCCAGTACACCTAATTATTTTCAAAATTTTAGATAGTATGGTTTCGGAAATAAAACGAGAAATGAGTTTTTTTTATATCTTTGTTAATATCTTGTAAACAATTAATTTTAAAAATATGAAAATATATATATATATATATATATATATATATATATATATATATATATATGTATTCCTCATGATGAGCCCCTTCATTTGATGTATTGCATGATGTGTTAAAAATTATTTTTTTATTTTATTAATATTAGTGATTTCTTCGTATTTTTCCTGTAAACAAAAACATTTAGGTCTTATAGTTTGGGGATTAAAGGGGGGAATGGGTAATTTTTTTAAATATATTTTTAAATATATTTTAAAATATTCATTTAAAAAAAATTAAAAATACTTATTTGTATTCGTCATAATGAGCCCTGTGATTTGATATATTACATGATTCGTTAGAAACAATTATAATTTTTTATTTTCCAGTTAATTCTATAATTTGCCTCTCAAAATGATTTAGGGGTTTCTCCTTATTTTTCCAGTAAAGTTCAGGTAAGAGGCTATATGTCTACTTTTTCAAAATCTTACAGCTTATGGTTTCGGAGATAAGAGGGGTAAAATTTTTTATATTTTTATTAATATCTTTTAATTAATTTATTTTAAAATTATGAAAAAAAAAAATATTTGTTTTCGCCATTTAATTGTGTAACATGCCCCCAAACTTAAAAGTAGAGATTTCTCCTTATACTTTCAGTAAACTTCATGTCAGACCCTATACCTCTATTTTTTTTTCAAAACTTTACGTTTTATAGTTTCGGAGATAAGGGGGAGGGATTGGGTAAATTTTGGTATATTTTCATTAATATCTTTTTAACTATTTTTTTAAATATAAAAAAATATATTAGTGTTCCTCAGAATGGGACCTTTCATTTGATGTATTACATGATGCGTTTGAAAAAAAAAATTTAAATTTTCATTTAATTCTATAATTTGTCCCAAAAAATTAAAATTAATGGTTTCTCCTTACTTTTCCTGTAAAGTTCGGGCAACGTTCTATATTTCGTCTTTTTTCCAAATTTTAGGCTCAATAGTTTCGGAGATCAGGGGGGGAACGGTCGATTTTTTTAGTTTTACCCCTCAGAAGTACCTCTAAAATCAAAATTTCTTCTTTTACGATATGTACTCCCGATCGGGTCACCAAACTATACATTGATACCAAATTTCAACCTCTTCCGTCCAGTAGTTTGGGAGAAAATTGCTGTTATGTGACAGGGCCAGAAATCCGGGGTGATATTATAAGGGTATCCGTATATTGTATATACGGAACCCTAAAAATGTAAAGAGTTACAAACACCCTGTGTGAGCTACATTAACATGGTTTTCTTAACTTCACTTTTAACCTAAATATAAAAGTGAAAATTTAACTAGTTAAAAATTTGTTTTATCACAAGTAGTTCACAAGTCGCATATTATAGCATGGTTGAAATATGTAGCAGAGCGTAATTACTGCTATATCTACAGTGGGTTTAAAAAATATTATAAAAATGTTATGATCTACAACCTGTTTCATATAGCGGATAAATGAAACATATGGTGGACTAGAATTCTAAGTATACAGGGTAGTGAAAAAATGTTATATAAGGTGGCCCATAAATAGTTGCATATACAAGGTTGTTGAAATATAGCGTGGAGTAGAACAATCATTATACAGTGTGGGTAAAAAAATTAGAAAAATTTTGGAGTATATGAATTATGGGAGTTATCGTTATGATAATGATTCAAACAAGGTTAGAAAAAGTTGTAAATGAAGGATGGTTTAAATGAAGTGTGGAGAGAAATTATATTTTATACTATGCTTCAAAAATTATGAGGTAATAGCGTAGCTCATAATTATTTTCACAAATAGGATTTTTGAAAAATTGGTACATAGGGTGCCAGATAAGCAGTTGCAGTTTGGTGAAATTTATTAGGAAGTGATGGATTTATATTTATACAGGGTGGGACAAAAATATTTTCTAGAATAGAATGTAAACAATATTTGAAACATAGGGTGAAGTAAAATTATAGTTATACCGTGTGATTAAAACAATGTTAAAAAAAGTTTTATGTAATAGGTGGTTGGTACATAAGGAGGGGACAAACTATGTTTTCCAGGGTGGTTAAAGAGTTTCACAAAAATGGTTATTTAGCGTAGTCCATAAGCAATAGCATAGATAAGATCAGAAATAATTGTTATATACCCTATAGGGTGGAATAGAATAATAATTAGGTAATTTAAAAATGTTTCTATTGGATGTCAAATAAACAGCAGCTTATATAAGATAGTTGCACTATAGGGTGAAGCAGAGTTACAGTTATACAAGGTGGTTCCAAAAAATGTATATATATGTATAATGCATTGAATTGTTATATAGTGTGGCCCATAAGCACTTGCAGTTTGGGTCAAATGTATTCGGGATTGGTAGATTTATAGTTATGTTAGGTGGTTCAACAAAGTTAGAAAAAATTGTTATATTGGATAGTCCATATGTTTCATAAGTTATTTTTTTGCAAAGTATTCTACATTAAATACGCGGGAGAAACCGCGGGTAACGGCTAGTATGTTGTACAGAGATGAAAAAATTATGCCACGCAGTCTGAACTACAAGAAGTGAAGACTGTTTTTTATCGTTAAAAATCGTTTATCTATTTTTGTTATTTGTTTTTAAAATAAGAATGGTGGAAGGAATATTGTAATCGATCTAAAAAACATTACATGAAACTTGAGATAACAAGTGAAGGTGTCTACAAATAATGAACTTGCTCCCAAGGAATTCTTAAGCTCAACGATATTACAAAGTCGTCAGAGTTCATATTTAGGTTTTTCTTAATTGTTATGAAATTAGAGAAAATTAACTCACTCGTTTATGCCCTTTCATCATTAGCTAACAACGAATTCTTTGGAACAACACAATGAAGCATTCCGTTAAAAATATCTTAAAAGCGTTTTGAAAAGACAAGAATAAAATCATGAAAAACAATGGAAATTGTTTAAATGGAACTCGACGGGTCTCGTTTTAACGCCTGCTTTGAGTAATGTAGAAGGCTTTGGCGTGATTATTTCTCTTGTAATTAAAGACAAATTAAGCTCATTCTCACTGTGAAGATGTTTTTTGATATTATTTGTAACTACTCGTTCTGTAGTTTCAAATACCTTAATATAAATTTGCAGTTACGTAATTTATTTTCTGGTGCACATTGCTGCAAAATTAAATTTGTTTTGTAGCAGGAAATGTAATAACTGATTCTGGAGATATTTAATATGGTGATTCAAAAAAGACTTCGTCATTCGTTTAAGGTAAATCAAAATGTTTCATAATTTATGAAATTGTTAATTTAGAAATTGATAAGCACCCATGTGCTTTTGTTCTAAACACCAAAAACAATGCCATGCAAGAAATTACATTAAATTTGGCAAAAAAAAAACAGTTTTAATAAGAATTATATTGTGGGTCCAAATTCATCAAAAAACCATCATTATCGATGGATATAAAAACATAATTTGATGCAGTTTTCAATTCTAATTACCCTTTTTCCTAATAATTATCGATAATGACAATAATAAAATTATTCTAGGTTCAAGCAAAATAAACATTTTTTACCCTTATACATTTGAAACACCGTATGAAGAGTAATTGAGAACCTCTACCGTATTTAAAGTTGGTTAATTAATATATACTTTTATTTAATTTCAACCCATTTGTAATTAATATCATCTAGAGGGTCAAAAATACTTCCCGATGGGTACCCATAAAACTTTTTGAATCATGGCACAAGATTCTGGCGACAAGACGGTGCCCGTTAGTAACTAGGGAAGGAGAGGGCCCCCACCCTCGAGTGTCAATTGTCAAAACTACACAAGTAGTTCGCCGGAAACACTTCCTTCGGCATTGAGCGAAAGGGAACGAGGCCGACTTGTTAAGCCTTTAACACAAGGAGTCGTTAGAACTGCTTTCCTTCGGGATTGTGGCGATGAGACGACCTTGCGGGTAACAGTGGGACTGTCGCTTGAGATGTCGGGTCATCGCCCTGTATGGGGCGCGACCTAGTATTCGAGACGACAGCCCTTTGCCATCCTCTTGCCTGTTACTCCTAAAACTGGGCCAAAGTGTCTACACCTCGAAAGCGGATGTCAGTCTCGCTCAGAAAAGTAAAAGGGGGAGATTCCCGTCAAGGGAGTCGAACGTGTCACCCATCGGGGGAAACCTTAAATGAACTGGGGTGTTCGTAAGATTCCAAAATGGGGAGTGCGGGTGGAGAGATGAGCCCCCACCGGGTGAGATTACCGGTGGCTCTCCATACTGGGTTGACCTCGCACGAACAATGGCTAAAGCTAGATTGTACCCTTGGATGGGTGTATGGTCTGTCCTAGTTGGTCGGTCGTACAAATGCATTCACTCTTGTAGAGTGGGATGGTAGATGACGACCGTTTGAGGTGTCGGACTGGGTATTCCTTCCTGGAGGGAATGACCAGTCTAGGATCCGAGGCAAATCCTACCATAGTCAACCTAAAACTGTGTTTAGCACGGTCAGTAAAGCAGGTCCGCTAGCAGACCGGGACCATCGTCTGCACATTAGAGAAATGGTCTTCGGGTTGGGTCGGTCGAGAGGCGAGGCGCCTGCCGCAGACTGCGTAAGCTTTAGTGCCGTGGGTTTAGAAAATGCTGTAACAGTGGCTAACACTGTGGTGTGTACACGCGAGCTTCGAGTTTGTCCTCGTCGGGCGACCGAGCCAATCACAGCGGTGCCAGGTTCTGAGACCGTCGTTTGAGGTGTCGGACCAGCTGCTTAAACTAAGTTAAAGCTGGCACTAGTATCCGAGTCGCTAAAATGACTCGAATATGACAATGTATCACTAAAACTATTATTAATTCATTTGTCAAAAAAAATGTAAATCCTGCAAAACTGATCCAACAAACGAAAATCTTCAAATGGCTAATAAAAATTATCCAAAAACAAGGTAATTAAAGAAGCTTAATGTATGTACGACCATCAACAAATTGAAATAAATAGTAACAACACCAGGAGGCTTTGGGAGGTCTTTAATCTATATTTATGATAGCAATGAAGGTAAAATCTCAGATCCAGCGTGCATAACTAAACACATGAACTCATATTTTTGCAGTCTACGTAAAGAACTTGGCAATCAAATACAAAAGCTGACTGACTCATAAATTAAACTACCACCATTTAATTATAAACCTACTTATCTCCACCCAACAGACCAAATAGAACTTAACAATATTATACCAGACCTTAAGCTTAAATCTGGAGTACCATATCTGGCGAGACGCAAAAAAGCTGAAGTTTGACTGATTCCCAAATCTAAAGATAAACATACAGCATCAAACTATAGATCAATATCAATTATTTCTAATCTGGCAAAAATTTTCGAAAAAGCAATTCATAAAAGGTGTTTGGACATTGTTACAAATAGTAAGATTCTGTCAAAGGTACAATATGGTTTCCATAAGGATCTAGGTACCAAATGTGCCTTAAACTACATCACGAATCTAATATATAGTAAACTGGACAAAAGTTGCCCTATTGCTCTTACATTTCTTGATTTAGCTAAATAATTCGACACTGTCTAAGATTCTACTCGATAAACTCTACAAAAACGGAATTGGATGACTTGAAGACTACTTACTTAAATATGGAGGTCAGAGTGAATAAATCAGGTGTACCCCAAGGAACAATTCTGGGTCCATTGTTGTTCATCTTATATGTTAATAATTTCCTCATATATTTTCCTGTTGATTCTATTGTTTCATTTGCTGACGATATCGCAGTTACCTCTACTGGTGAATCCTGGTCTGAAGTTGAAAATAAAATGAATATTTATCTAAATGGCTCATACACAATATACATATATGCACTTAATATATGCAAAACAGCATATATCACTTTTGGTAATTATACGAATAGCATCCCCAGTAACAAAAATATTAAGATCAATAATCAAAGTCTAAAAACAGTGCATATTTGTTAATATTTAGGAAAAATTTTCGACTTCGGGATGGTATATGGTATAAACATATAGAGTTAAAAGAACGAAATACTTAGTCTACCTATTTTATAAATTTTCTGGTATTATGGCTATTCCATAGACTTACTGCAAAAAGTACAACATAAAATGCTGAAAAATGTAAATAAAAATAATATTGTTGACAAGGCAACCCATGCAATTTAGTCCAATAATTAAATTTCAACTCTCTATAAATATTAAAAACTAAATATATTACATCAAGAAGTATAACCAGGAAAAAATATATATTCACAACCACCTAGGAGGTATAAAACTGTCAATAGTAAAAGTAGGCAACTAGAGCCATAACACTTTTCAATAGGTTAGCAAATAAACTCAAAATATTAAGTGAAACAAAATCAAGAAAAAATAAACTCAAAAAACAAATTATAGCAAATTTATAAGTTGTTCTGTGCAATATCAATAATAACTTAAATATATCTTAAATATATAATATTTGCAATTAACTCAATATGAACGATGTTTTACTATATTTTTCATTGTAGTTCGTTTTAAGTTAGCTATTAAGTAGAGTCCTAGTTAGTACGTATACGTAACCAGATTACCTCTGTATAAACATTACATGTAAAACTTTTACTGCGTATATTTTTTCTGTCATAAATAAATAAATAATATTCGGCTAATGCCCAGTAACAAATTTTAATATTATATAACATGATTTTTTTGAGTTTCTGAAAAATTGTATATCTCACGTCACATAAAACAATACACTCACTTACTAAGAGTTTGCAAAAAAAGTCTGAATTTAAGAAATTGTAATATTTAGATATTTTTTAAAAGATTATTGATGTATCTCATACTCGTACATAGGAGGTGAAAAACTTTTGAAAGTCAGTAGATATACTGACGGATTCAGATACTCGTCATTCTCTTGAAGTCGATTAAAATTTCTTATGAAATATTAAAATATCTTCTCACTTAACATTCTTTATATCTGTGGTGAGTTGAATTTTCCCATTTAATTATCCTTTATATTATTATACACGGTGTTCAAAAAGTGCCTGTACGGCTGATTGTCTGGACAGCAAGAAATTTTACATAAATATGGTTAATACAAAACTTTTAGAAGTTTTCCCTGGCCACAAAATGATGATAATGGATTTGACCTTGACCATGAACTTCAAGGTCAAATCAAGGTGAAGTTCATTTTACAAATGGGAACACCCATTTTTGATACCGGAATTGAAGAAAGAGGGAAAATTTGTGATTAAATATTTCCTTGAACATTCAGCAGAGGTCAAATTGAACTCATATTATACCATTATGGGCCTAAGAAAGAGATTTTTTTTTGACAGGGGCATTTGTCATTTTATCATGGCTACGCAATGGTCATAATGAATTTGGTAAAATTATATGCCTGTCAAAAAATCGTTTTCTTAGGTCGTTGTACGAAGCCAAAGTTCGACTCAAACTTGACTTCTGGTCACTATCAAGGTCAAATGGAAAAAAATGACCAAGGACAGCTGAACGTAAAATATCCTCCTCTCTTCATTTCCGGTATCAAAAATAAGTGTTCCCATTTAAAAATTTCACCTTAATTTGACCTTGAAGGTCATAATCAAGGTCAAGTCTATTATGATCATTTTGTAAAAAACTTCTAAAAGTTTCGTATTGACCATATTTTTGTAAAGTCTTCCTGCCGACATAATGAGTCGTACTCGGACTTTTTGAACACCGTGTATTTTTTTGTAATAAAAATTTAAAAATTCCAATGTCTTTATAGCCACTTCTTTCCAATCCTAGTTCGTAGGGGTTGATTCGTAGCAAATGACTTCTAGTGTAACCGTTTTCAAAATATATAGGTCGAATTACCAGTCACCTCGTGTGCCAACAATAACAACCCATTATCATCCATTAAATGAATTTTTTTATTTACTATATAAAAGAGAAAAAATGCTTGTATAATTTGTTTTGAGTTATCAAACAAATAAATTATTGATCAGCTAAAAATGACCGACTTATTAACATTTAATGACTGGGGGAGATTCGAGATAAATAATGCATAAGTTCCCAATATTGACGTGAATCGTATTAAAGTTATATGCCTGATGGATTTATAAATACGTGTATCAATGCGAGGATATAAATTTTAATGTACTATTTGTTTCGTTGTAAAATGCGGCCATTTAAATGGGCATATTTTGAATTGGTTTATTTTGGAAACGGTAATTATCTAAAAGTTATCAACCAATTGAGAGAAAATATCCTGAAACAAGGAACGATATGAACCAAAGAAAAGCAAAAAAAAATAAATGTTTTGCAAAAAATCGTAATTTAAAGGGAATTGCTAGAGCTTGAAATACCTATAAGATAAGGAACGGCTGAATAGACTGAAATTATAACAAAATCAGTGACTGACTAAAATAGTTGTCATTCCATTGTTCCCTCGGAGTGGATTTATCCTGGAATTTTATATTTGCGTTGTTATGCACTTTTGGGACTTCTTGATTTTCTGGTGGCAGATTTCTTACTTTCTCAACATTGGTACTTTGGGGCACATTATTAAGGATTTCTGTTATAATTTAGCAATGGCGTTCAGCGGATTTAACGCTATTAGAGTTCTTATAACATTTTCAATTATAGACGAAGGAATCTGCTGTTCTTCTTAATTCTCATTTTATCTGTGAAAACATTGTTGTTTCCATCCTTACCTCCTATCGCACATGTTACTAATTGTCTGATATCTGGTTCTAGTAGCTTCTCTTCTAATAGTCTTATATCTATATACAAATAGGCAAAGACAAAACGGTCCTGTACCATTTTCTTCTGTGTCCCTCAGGCGAATTTCTCAGGCGAATTTCTTTATTTTTATTCTATTCTGTAGCTATTACGAGCTTCTGTGCAGAATGCTTAAATATTAACTAAATTAAACAAAAAACTAACAAAATTTTGATCGGTTCCGAAAGTTATTCCACATTATCACGCCATTTAATAAAATAAACAAAAATATATATTATATGTTAATAACCATTTATTTGGTACTCGCAAGTTTAGAACTTTCATTTCTGTCTAAATATGGTTTGTCAACTTAATTTAGAATTCTGTGGCAACTGATCAATGTGTTTCCGGTAACATTTTATTATTTTAACATTATGCTTTTAATTTACATTGTTTCATTGTTTCATTGTTTCTATTTTAAAGGCTAATAGTTTCATACAATATAACTAAGATTACAAAGCGCATAATATGAATACAATTAGTGAGATTTAAGATAAATAGTTGGATCTGACATGATGGCAATTCTAATGTTTACGGCCATCTTCGTTTAGGAAATTTGATTATTTTGATTTCAGCTTGACATATAACATTGTTAGCCGTTAAGTTAATGTAACGTGAAAATTATTAATGTATTATTTGGAAATTTTCAATGTCAATACACTTACAAAAATTGTCAACTAAAGAGTATTATTTAACATAAATTAACCAGGTGTATTGTATTTCTTTATATTTTTGAAATAATATGGAATTAGTCATCGCTAACTTTGTGTATTAAATCGAAATTATTAAGATTATACATACATTGCAGTTTAAGGTGTACTAATATGTAAGTACTTATGTATCGTAGTTATTGCAATAAACTTCGTGGGTTCAAATTTAATTAATTTTAATAACTGATATTCACTAGAACTTTATTTACACATAAAAATCCAGTATTTTCAACAGCTGATTCCGAAAACAATGTCCATCCGTTCCTTTTTATAATCTACATCGAACTCTCTAGCAAATTCAACATCGAATTCTATAGCAAATTCAACACTCATCTCCCAGTTCGTGGAGTCTTTTCGAAATCTCCAGTACGGTCGACTTTGCGGATTCCTTTATTTTATACTTCAGTCGGCTTAAATGTTTACGTTGTTTTAGTCAGGGACGGCATAGATAAATTTTATAACATTTTTATACTGCATCTTCATAGTTACTTATGTGTTGGTTTCTTCCAATTCTGCTTAGAAATTGAAATCGTAATTGTAAAATATTCGAATAACCGTAAAGCATTTTGGGAAAACTAAAGTTTAGAAAAAATATATTTAATGTTAATTGACAGCCTATAGTGTTATTAATAAAAAAATTTGATCAAACGTCAAAAATTTTCCCTGAACAATAGTTATTGCCCCGTCTATCCTATAATAGCTGAATTAGCGCCATTAAACTTTCCACCCATAGAGGATAAAATTATTTCATATATTATTTTTATTGACGTTTAAATTCTCGAAATGTATTTGTATTGTTAATTTCTTCATTTACAGTATGATGGCATGAACATTTGTATATTCTTTTTTATTCACGAACAGAACGTTATTTGATTTTGCTTATTACATTTTACATTAACTGAAACTGTAAGACAACACACTGAAATAATGTTTTACTTAGTTATAATGGTCGTGAACTATTTTGTATAAGTACACAAAATCTATAATAGTAGAAAAAAAATGTTGGAAATATGTATAGGTATATTATATTCAGATTTTTAACAATGATTTTGGTCGAATTTTGTCCACTAGGCGAAAAATTTCGTATCCAGGATAATGTTTGCTCAGGAACATCTATAACTGCTCTCTGTCTAGAATAGATTTTGTGTTGATCTGGATTGTTAAAATAAAGTCTAGTTTTTTCATGGCTTACCAAAGGCAAGGCAAGGAGAGTATTCAAGTCAACTGCCTACTGGAGTTTTTCCTGAAAGAAGGAATTCGATATCTCTATTTTCTGTAAGTGTAAAAAATGCTTTACCCTTGATATTCAGCAGCTTTGTTGACACCCTTTGGCGTCAACGTACTGTTTGTTTCACCATCCAGAGATCTGCGCAGAATATCTCTATGTAAAATTGAATAGAATATTCTTGTACCATTAGTTTTTGTAAGTGCGAATTTTATAAGAACGAATTTAGATAAGTACACTTGCTATTAGTAGTATTTATTCCTGTGTTTTACTATTTCTTATCATTATAAAAGTTAGGTATTTAAATTTGTCCCCACTCCGTTTTATTTGGCACTTGTAAGATTCGAGAATTTCTTTCCTTACTCCCTAAGCACAAGTTCAATTCATGCTCAGCCTTTGCGATTATTATTTGATTATTTGCAAAGATTCAGTCAATATAGGTGTTAATTCCTATAAGGTATCCCTATCATTTCGCAGTTTTTTCTTGGTGTGAGGATTTTTGGTAAGAATATGTTAAAAAGTGCGTGTAAGATTGATAACTAGTTTGCTTCCTTAACTGATAGGGTATTGTTTTTAAATATTTTTGAACAGTTCCATTTGAGGGAGGAGTATTTCAATTTCCTCCATATACTCCCAATGTTTTGGTCTCGGAACTGAGTCATACATTTTTGGTTGGTCTTTAAACGTAAAATAAATTTCTTGGTTCGCTTCCCCGTTTCTTTTTAAAAATTGTTGCATGTAGAGGGTCTATGCAGGCTCTACGCTGTGTACATTGGTAACTATTTGGTTAGCTCTAGTGGTTTTCCTGCTATGCAGCTCGATCTCAGATTTTCCTTACGTTTATAGCCTGTTTAATGTCTTGTAGGATTAATTTAATTCGTTTGTTTTGACTAATGGTATTAATTGTTTTCTTAAGGCCACACGGTCAAAGACTTCGGCAACTCCACAGTTAAGCCACTGAATCAGTTAAGAGGCTACATGGCGTCAACACTTGTGCAACACCCCACAAGTGTTTCAGAGTCTAAAATGGGGATATTTTGCTTCCCTTTGCATTGTAGAATTGAGCAATATTTTTTTCAAAAAAAAGGGAAGGGCATGCAAAAATAGAAATCTCATATTTTTGTACACTGTACACCCACTACAAAGGTCGCGAGAGAATGTGGGAGCATATCAAACTCTCTGTAACGACCTTAAAATGGACCCAGCAAAATTATTTTCAGATGTCATCAAAAATATTTGGTTGCATTCATTGCTGGAAGAAAGAATCCAACGCCTGGAAAAGTGATCACTTATGCCTCTGAGTGTACTAAAACATACACTAGAGTGTCGAAAATTCTCAGTAGACTCACTTGTGAAAATCTAATTAAAAAAATATGTATAAAGTATGTATGTTCATAAAATTGTAGGGAAATATCGATTTTATGATATTTTTTAGGGAAAAGGGTTGCTAATGAGAATAATTTAGAAAAAAACTACCAATTTGTTTTACATGTTCACGTCTTGTTGTCAACCTCGAGATTCCTTGAAACCCTTGAGCATTTCAGCAGGTAGCCAGTTCACTAACGGTGTCTCGGTAATCGATGGACCTGTGGAGTTTCCCGATTTTGGCCGTTGGCAACAATGGCACCACAATGGCCGGCAGGTATTTCCCCTTAGTGTTGACGAAGTGTTGATGGGAGTTACCGAGAGTGAGCGGACTGTGTGGCTTCTACTTCTAACGATAGACTTGTTTTTCAAAGGATTGACTTCCCTAGATGTGGAGGGGCATTAAAAGCTATTAACCTTGCCGCCCCGGCCTAAGCCCTACTGATTCTAGGTGTATTTTCTCATACAGATTCTTAGTGTCTTGAACCCCAATATATTGTTTTATGGTTCGCAAGTGCGTTTCCATTGTATGTTTCTTCCTATTGTATTCCAATTTTGTACTACCTACTCTTTTCTCCATACTTTTTATGTAGTTACGAGTATTTTTCATATGGTGACCTCTTTTGAGTTGATCTTCGCTTCAGTAGTTGTTATATTTCCTACTCGTCTAAAATACCTTTTATGTAACTAGTTAATTTACCCAACGCCTAGAAAATGAATGCAAAAGTCAGTCTTAATGAAAGTTGCCATAATATCATTTATATCCTTTCAAATGTGTTCTAATCTGAACGGTATATATCATATGTTTCTATTAGAAGTTTGGGCGAATATAAAACACGACCGGGCTTTCAGTCATCTTTGACGTGCTTACATTTCTGCACGCAAACTTTGTAGCTTCACATAACACAAAACATTATGTCGTAACTACTGAACATAACGCGTTTATTTTCTTAGGGCTACACTAACGTATGACCTGCAATACATGAGCTCGATGAACTTGTACAGCGTTGTTATTTACGGTAATAGAGCAGAGTGGAGTCATGTAATATGCGATATGCGGCTCTATTGAAAACGTGGAATTAAAGTATTTACATTACATAATTACAGAATTTTCGGAATTAGTTGCCTCATTAATTCGATGGCCTGTAATTTACATGAGGCTTTTATAGTCATTCACTTAGTACTTAGTTATTTGCACTTTGAATTAAAAGCATGTTTTTGCTGATTATGGTATGAATTATGTTGTGGTGTTTTTGGGAATAACACCAAACTAGTAGAAAATTATATTCAGAAAATTCCAAACGTTTCGGGGTCTAGGTCAGACCCCGTTGTTAATGGCAGTGAAGAAACTTTATGAACAGGTCGAAAATGTAAAATTAAAAACAAAACGGTATGTCAAACAAGTCAGAAATATATTGTTACGAGAATTCATCCGACAGCTGGTGCAATCGGCCATCAACCAATTCGTGAAAGTTACATTATTCTGGTACTTCTAGGAATGCGAAAGTTTTTCTCTCTTAACATGCCGACGCTGCCGTTACTGGGAATTCCCTTAAAGCTTCCAGAACACGAAAGTAGTTTCCCGATAGTTCGTTGACTTGCCAGAACCATTCCAAGAGAAATATATAAATACGGACAGCTGGCAATGGGATTCATCCAGTATTCGACGGTCCTGTTGTTAAGTTAAGATGAATTGTAAATAGTTCTTGTGAATATAAATTGTATTAAAGTAGTGGAAATAAATTCGAGTGAGTTGGACTGTGTTTTTAAATAAATCCAAAAACTAAACCCGAGTGTGAAAATAAAAACATTAAAATATAGTAAAGATGCGAGAACTATTATTCAGGAAAGAACTTAGGAAGACTTAGTTCGGTCTAAGTAAAAAGAATTATGTAGTCTGTAACATAGTTTGTACTTTTGGGATTCTGGAGAATAACACCAGAATTGCTATATTTCAAGTGATCCAAACGTTTCAGAGTCTAATTCAAATCAATAGTAATAAAACTTTACTGAATAAGAAAATTAAATATTAAAGGTTTTTACTAGGTTTTTCCTTATGACTTTAATGGGATCTCTAGAACAACAGATTTTCTTTCATCTCATTTTTGAAGAATCTTTTAACAAAGTCGTAATTAGGAGCGCCACATGAAATGCTGAGTATAACTCTTTCAAATTCACGATTGTTTCAGTCTTCACTTGATGACAATTCATTTTTAAGATTACTTAAAAACAACAAGCACTTGGTAAAATTTTTACTTTTTTATTTATTTTTAATTTGACATGTTTGACCATGTCTGGCTTTATCAGAAATTGAATTCACAATTAATGCTAAATTTATATTTCTTATAAAGAAACTACAGATAGGGTAATAAAATAATTAAAGGTGTCGTCTTAATTCTGGGGATTTCCCAGGAATTGGGCAGGGTGTAGTTCAAATAAATTATACATTTATGAAACATTGTTCACAACAGATGTGGATTGAGATTAAGTAAGGGAGATGAATTGGTACCAGTTTGATCATTTAAGAGATTCGGAGAATTTTACCAGATACCATTATACCATACTCTCACATTCAAAGGAACCCCCTCACAAAATATCTCCCAATTTTCACAGAACAGGAACATATGCACAGCGTTCACAACAAACGACAGTTTATCTAGACATATAAAAAATAAGAAAGTTAAGACTGATAAAAATTGTCTATAGGTTGAACTGTGGGAGTTGTCCCAACTTCTATATTGGTCACACTGGAAAATCTTTCAATTCAAGATGGCGTGAACGCTAAAGCTTTTGAAAATCAAGAACAGAATAAATGTATATTTACTGACCACTTGTTATAAGAAAACCAGATATCTGTAAAAACTGTAAAACTTAAGTGATATGTTAATAGAGAGAAAATGTCATTGTAAAAAATAATTCAAACAGGTAGCTATTATGAGGGCTAACTTCCCAGATTTCTACATTTTATTTATTGTCTGATAATAGCGTGATTTCGGGTATTATGGACTAGTTGGTCAATATAGTATTTGCTCAGAAACCAACCAACACCGAGGGCTGTACGTATCAGCTATATTTTCGCCCCACTTCCCTTGACCATCTTAGTCGATCCGTACGTTGCACCCAGTACGGGTATGTCCAGTGCGTGCGACGATTGAAAATTACCTCACTTGATATTATTTTTTGGTAAGTTTTACTCATTCTCGTTCCTCAAATAATCATTTGTTTAACATTGCTAGTGTAAAGTTTTGTAGGTAAACTTTTAATTTGTAGTTTGGTGACATTTTTTAGGCATATTGTTAACTTTAGACTTTTATTTGGTCAATATTGTCTACCAGGCCATATTGGCCACACATAACATTTTACATGATTTTTTTTCTTCTAAGGCAATGACACCAGGGAAACCGATTTCACAACGAAAACGCCAAACCTATAAGAAATGCAATAGAAGATGTGCGAAATGGAAAAATCAGTTCACTAAAAGCTTCCAATAAAAGCTGGCAATAAAAAACAATATCATCCATGAAAATGAAGGCGCCGGTAAAGATTGGCTAAAATATTTTATAGAAAGCTATCCAGAACGTTCTTTTCGCCGCCCAACGGGAACTTCATTTGCCAGGGATAAGGGATTTAATAAAGACAGTGTGAATCATTTCTTCAATCCTTATGAGAAATTGATGGATGACTACAAGTTCCCTCCAGACAAAATTTTTGATATGGACGAGACTGGAATAAGTGTTGTTCCATCACAAATGCCCCAAGTTCTTAGTCAAAAGGTGAAAAGGCAAATTGGTGCTTTAACATCCTGCTGAATGGGGTTCTTTAATAACTTGTGTGATAAGTATGAGCGTTGGAGATTCATTTGTTCCGCCCATGATTATATTCCCAAGAAAAAGATGTCACCCGCTTCTAATGAAAGGCGCCATATATGAATGTCACCCTTCAGGTTGGATTCAAACAAACTTATTAACCAAGTGGTTTCAACATTTTATTCTACACGTGAAACCCACTAAAGAATCTCCGTACGCTTATTCTTGATGTCCACATACTATCTATTCGTCCACATTCCAGCCATAAAATACAGCCATTAGACAACTTAACCCCGAAGATGTTTGTAAACAAGGTAAACAAGGTCGCGCTTATACGGGGGTGAATCAAATATGAACTATTACTAAAAAAATATGTTTCTGTCGAAATACGATCATGGGTCAGAAACAGTTCACGACCACTGACCCAATATGATATGATGGACCTATTTGGGCACGCGTATCTACGCGCTCAAACCTGTGAGATATCTGTTAGTGGTTTTCGTGCAACAGGGTTATATCCTGTTGACAGAAATGTTTTTTAAGATCACGATTTCATTAATATGGATAATGACCAAGAATATAGAATAGCCAATCAAGAAAATATTACACCAGAACCAACCATATCGCCTTCTAAACGTGCACTAGAATATGAATCTGTTGATATGTCACCCTCCATTAATTCAACCTCTGTTTTAAGAGACCAAAACAAAACTCTGCCTGTATGTTCAGAACAAGTTGTATTTCACATGACGAGGTTGCCACAGCCGTCGACTTCAAAAGATCAGAATTTTATAACGCCATTCGAATTATCTCCAATCCCAAAAATAGCACCTAGAAAATCTACCATCCGAAGCAGAAAAGCTGGTAAGTCGACATTGCTTGCTTCATCCCCGTACATGAAATAAAATGAATTGGAAGACTCAATAAAAAAGAAACAAGACAAAACTGAAAATACCATCGATAAAGGCAAAAAAAAAAGAAAGAGGAACAGTAAAAAGACTAAATCCAAAACTAATGAGTTACAAATATCTAGTTCGGAGGAAGAAAGTGAACCTTTGTACGACGACAGTTCTGATGAAAGTCCAAATAGTAGCAACGTTTCTGATGCAAAGTGTTTGTATTGTGAAGATCTATATTCTATGGATAACAGAGGAGAACCTTGGATTCAATGCCTTAGTTGTAAATTATGGGCTCACGAAGAATGCTCAGGAGTAGAAACAGACATTCTCTTTTGCGAATTTTGTTCTGCAAAGTAATCCAAGGTTTATTTCTGTTAGTTTTTGATTTTATTTTTTATGGTGGGCAATATGGCTCACTTTAATTGTGGCCATTATGGCCCTAGGCCATATTGTCCTACTATATTTAAATTTTATGGATTATTAAGATTTAAAAAAAGTTGATTAGCGTTAGGTTTCGAAATTAATAACCTTAAATTTTTATTTTTTTGATTACAATTTAGTTTAAGGGATTTAACCAATAAAAACTGTTTGATCTCATAAATTTTGAGTTTTATTTCCAAAAAGGCTTATGGTGTACCATATTATCTGAAGTTACTCTAGTTTTTGCTATAATTTAAAATTATGGTGTTTTCAAGTGACGGGGAAGTAATTAGCGACGGTTTTTTGTAAACTATAACAGCATATACATCAACCTGGAACAAAAAATACTCGCTGTCATTCCAACATAAATCCTCTTGCAATCCGAACATGTAAGCTTATTAATCCGTAACCTGTTGTATATATTTTCTTTGTCTTTAGCATTAAATAATAAATTTGATAATTGAAATTGTGCTTAAAAACTGACTTTTATACCTGGAGAACATCACATGCTGGCGGTTTCATTACTGAGGTTTCTAAAATAAGTTACAGAAATGTATTGTACAGGGTGCGTATTCCTAACCACTAAGTGAGTAAATCCACCTATAGAAAACAAAGTAAATTAGTCTCAGAAAATAACGGCTTCCACAAATGAATTTAGGAAAAGTGTTTGTATTTTGTCAAACAATGAAGAAATATATAGAAATAGATGTATCATGTCAAAAGATCTGGTAGAATGTATTTGAAAAAATTGTCAATATGCGTATAAATTGTTTCAGAAAAACGTCTTTTGTACAACAATTACAGGCAGAAAAAACCTAGAAATTGCATAAAAATTATTTATTATTTAATCATTAAAAAAGAGTTCATAGATCTGAGAATTTACCTAAACAGAATAACACCTTTCTTCTCTTTTAAAGTTCGAAAACGTAGGCGGATATTGGTTGAGAGAAAAAAATCTCCAAGATTAATGGAGTGAAATAAACAGAAAACATTTTACCGGATTTTCACCGGCGAAAACGTTGTTTCAAATACTTCGAGAGAGTACATAATTTAAAATTCTTATAGCGACGGCATTGTCAACAGCAGGAGATAAATTTTGCAGTTGTGACAGTTTCTATTGACGATAATGGAGGATAATTGCTACACGGCTTCGTCTGCATTTGAAGGATAATTTAGGTAGCATTGGGCTCGTGCTGCTGCATTTCGTGTTCTCGTTGAAAGTGCTAGTAGGTACACTTTAATTTAATTATTGTTTCCATTGCAAACTTTGTTTATAGGTACGTAATTGGAAATGGAATTTCGACAGGTTTGAGAGCGTAGGTTTAGACATTTGAAGTGAACACAAAAGGGAATGCTTCTTGAAATTATCAGAACAACTATAAAGTATGAAGACGCGAGATGTAAGACCGACATCTAGGATTTTCAAGAGAATCAGTACACGGATGTTCCGAATCTGGAGCCGTTCCGTGTAATTGCTGTTCTCCCTTAACCCTAGGACAGAATGTCATGATAAAATTTTCAGGTTACTTCACCTGTCAGAGATATTGAAAACTCTCTTCGAGGTGTCATTCCTTTGTACGCAAGACAATATAGATTATATATAAATATAATATATATTGTTTCTGGTCGGGAACCTTCATCAGTTGCGCTTCCCACAATTGAATGTCCTCTCGAACACTTCTTTATGCATTTGGTGCATTTCGTTAAATTTGAAGACGCGAGATGTAAGACCGACATCTAGGATTTTCAAGAGAATCAGTACACGGATGTTCCGAATCTGGAGCCGTTTCGTGTAATTGCTGTTCTCCCTTAACTCCTAGGACAGAATGTCACGATAAAAATTTTCAGGTTACTTCACCTGTCAGAGATATTGAATACTCTCTTCGAGGTGTCATTCCTTTGTTCAAGTTTTCAAGTTATGGAGGATGAGATACGTTTTGTAACCCATAATATTCAATGGGTGACAGATCTGGGGAGATATTGCTATCCAAGACAACAAATTACTGTAATCATGCTCAAAGTACTCCAATATCAGCTGCTTACAGGCGATTGTGAAATGCCTTGTTGCAAAAATATCATTGTCATTCACATTTAGAAATATTTTTTTCATCCTTTTGGGTTTTCATGAGGCACGTTTTTCCGACAATATATACCCGATTTTGACAAAGTTCGTTTTACTGGCACTGGCTTTACTTCTAATTTCTACTTTATCATGGATATAACAAAGTTCGTGCCTGTCAAAATTTTAGTGCATTATCTTTTTATAAAGAAACTTTTCTTCCATATATTGTCTTTACATAATAATATTACCAGTTATTGGAGACGTTCTAGCACTCGATTTTGTTATTACCTACATCAAACTCCATATGGAATCTGCGTTCAATAAATTCATTCAATCCCAAATAGAATATCCTGAGTAAATCTTTTAGTTTATAGCTGTTTTCGAAATTATGTCTTATAATGGTTTATGAAATCTTTAATGTAAAGAAAGACTACTGAATGAAAATATACAAGTATGTTATATAATTTTTATCGTTCGATTAGCCTACTGCCTATAGTTAGTAAGGTTATGGAAGCCATTATTGCAGATGAGATGAAAATTTTTTTTCTACAAGAACAAATTATTCCAATACAACAACATGGATTTGTCTCTGGCCGCTCCACTTTAACTAATCTCCTACATTGTGTTAATAACGACATCATCACTCAACAATCTACAGCCCGTTGACGTTGTTTCTTTAGATTTCTCTAAAACGTTTGATCGTGTTCCTAAACGTAGACTGTTATATAAATTAGAACATCTCGGCGTTCGCAGTACTTTACTTCGTTGGATTGATGATTTCCTGAAGGATAGACATTACAAAGTTAGAGTAGGCGAAGCTTTCTCACAGAGCAGGTTAGTAGAAAGTGGAGTACCTTAGGGATCTGTCTTAGGTCCTTTGCTATTTACGGCCTACACCAGTGATACTCCTTACTGCGTTAGAAGCAAAATATCTTTCTACGCCGATGACACAAAAATATATGCCTATCCAAACACAAATCAACTAACGCTCAAGGAAGTCTTAGATTCTATCTTAACTTGGTGTTCCCAATGGTTGCTTCCTTTAAATGCTGAAAAATGTGTAGTGCTTCGAATCGGTAAAAATAATCCGCTGGTACCGTATTTTATTAACGCCAACAATTAAGTTCTGTGTTTTCTCACAATGACCTCGGAGTGATTGTTAACAGTAGCTTAACGTGGTCCGATCATATTATCAATCTGTAAGCGTGCGAACTCGAAACTGTATCTCATTCGGAGATGTTTTTCCAGAGTCTCCTTTCATTCATTTTGTAAAATTTACATTATGTGAGACCAATTCTTGAGTACGGTGGACCAACGAGGTATCCTGACTTAGTTCGTGACAAAACCCTGCTGGAAAATGTTCAGAGAAAGGCTACTCGAATTCTCTGGGGACCGAGAAGACCTTCCTATGAAGAAAGACTTATTATGGCCAACCTAACATCCTTTGAACTTCGGCGACATCGTGGAGACCTGATTATCACATTTAAAATATTGAAGTTCAATTTCAGAAATCTCGACCTAATGTTTACCGAAATCAGGACGAACGCCTCAGAGGTTATCAGTTCAAGCACAACAAAAGAAAACTTTTCCATCAGATCGAGACAAAATTTCTTACCGAACAGAGTTTTTGACAGCTGGAATAATCTAAATGCTAATGTTGTCTCTGCACCTTCTATAAACATTTTCAAAAATAGACTAGATCGTTTTTTATTAGAGTAAATATTATTGTAATTGTATTAATTTCCTTTATTTTGTATGTATCATATACTAGTATGTCAATTATTGTAATTTATCTGTTTTTGCACACAACTGGGACTTGTCCCTCTGCCCTTACTTGTATGTAATAGTATTAGTGATAGTAATAGTAATTTAATAAATAACAATATAAAGATATAATCAGTAATGAATGACGACTTATTTATCGTACTGTCATTACTATTCTATAGGTCGGCAGGACACGGAGAAATACTGTAGGTTTGAATTATTCGTACGTGCGAAACATACGATATATTCGTATATACGAAGTCATACCGTATCTAACGAAGTAACGAAACTAACGATGTGCGAGTCGGACCTTTCGGTATTTAGTATTATGCGGCAGTAGACATAGATTGTGCTGAAGCAAACATGAGATTCAAGGAACGAGATATCATTGTAAAAGTAACGATTCGGTACTTCGAATGTTATCGAGTAACGAATACATACGGTTTGTTACAGGCATAGTAATTTATAATAGACATAAAAAAACTCTTGAAATCAGCTGATAAAGTTATAACCAACGTCGGTTTGTGGTGTCTTATTAACGAAAAAAAGCTTTGTTACGTAAGAGTCATGGCGGCTAGTTACTGGTGTCAAAAGTTTTCATAGCGACCTGGAACTGACGTCATGGATTTTGTTGGCGCCATCGAGCGGCAGGAGGCGTAATTGCAGGTGGTTCCACCACAAGGATAATTTACAAAGGATTGCTTGATAGATATAAAGTTTTCCGAAAGCATACGTCACAAAGTGGCTGCTAATATTTGCACCGTAACCTTTCCTAATTAAGTTGTTATCAATATCACATTAAATAGATGAAACAAAACCAGAAAAACTCTTCAACTGTCAATAGACAAGCGCCACAACAACTCGAGAGCGGCCCAACAAACGGTGATACGTCACAAAGTGGCTGGTTTTTTATCGAAACTTTTTAAGATTGATCAAACAATCCTTTGTAAAATATCCTTGGTTCAACCACGTTGCGGTTGGCTAGTGTATTGTGGGTTGCTGCACAGGTGGCTGGGCGCTAGTTTGCGGTAGCCGTGGGAACTAAGTCAAAAAAAGCCCGGCTGCCGTAGGACTCCGATCAATTGGAAACTTTTGTAGAATCGAAAAATGATGTCACTTTAGAAAAGTTCGTACTCATATCTCGTATCATCGTATACCACGGTTATGCCTTATGACGACAAAATGACGCCACTTTTCGATTCTACAATAGTTTTCTATTCATCAGAGTCCCACGGCTGGCCAGAGTTTCAAGCCTGGGAATTTTGATGGTTTACTTGATAAACTAATTTTTACTGTGAGTTTGTTTTGTATTCTGTAATGTAATTTAGTGTCAAAATTTTGTGGATTCGATTAAGGTTACATTTTGTAAAACCATAAAAAGTTGTCATCATCTTGAAAGTGTTAAATCAAAATTTAGTGGCGCATTAAATTTGTCCCTTAGTTTAGGCGAACCCTAGCATTCGTTGGGACTATTATGGTGTCGTATACCAAAATCCGTTCGTTTTATTCGACGTAATTTTGCATTTATTACCCCTTTCAAGTAACACCTCGAGGGGAGTAGTAGCATTTGTCAGCTAAATCTCCGCTATATGAAAAACCATAATTGATCAAATGTCCTCGTATAACCCTGCCATTAAAACCGCACTGACTTTAAATGCGGCAGTAAATGTTTGTGGCACTACGGAATGTTAATCTTGATGGCTTCGATATAATATTTTCCTTTATTAAACTGGAATATTCATCTTATTATGATATGAAAACCGTTATTGTGCGAAATACTTCGTATATCATCGGACTATGTGACGCTCCACTACGTTTTTATGTCGCCATAAATTCCACTTTTATGTTTTAAATAATATTTTTCGGCAGAAATAAACCATCGTTTATGGTACGCATGGACGTTTACGTCACACTATCTCCTAGATATTCAAGCGACATTCTATCATCCTCTCGATTATTTACGGCGATATGGGGAATTGGTGGAGCGGTGTAATTGAATTTCGGCTATTAAATTTTCCATTCAAAGCTATAGTTTAATTGGATGCTACGCGTGGAATTGGTAGTAGAAAAACGTTGTAACGGCAGTTCGCTACAGGTTGATGGAATTGAAAACGAGCTAAAATTTTTTATAGAGCTGAGAGGAATTTTGAATTGTTAATTGTCAAAATACCAGATTGAATACGGGACGAAATTTTTAATAGTTAGACGGAATATCAACTTTTAAGCAGCAAGAAACATAGTTTTGTTTCTGCATACAGGCAGCTCAGCAACTTTTCAATGCTTATAAGTTAATTAAAAAGCCTTAAAAGCTGCTAAAATATTCTTCTGTACGATTGTGCTTAATTCGTTTTTGTTTTTTTTTAAGTTTGTTACCATTACCAAACAATTTGAAAGTGAATATACAGGGTGTATGAATAAGTGCGAAAGATTTCAAGATGAGCCAATTTATAACAAAACGTTCCTATGAACATATGTCCGCTAACGATTCCTTACCGATATACAAGGTGTTGAAATCTTCAGACGTTTTCAGTTTTCTTCTTCTGACTACTAAGTTTTCAAGATATTTGGTTCAATTTTGGAGCAAAACTTCATAGAGGCATTACCTCTATGAAGTCTTCATAATAAGATCACAGAAGTGGTCATCAAAATGTACAGGGTGGTACTTTTTCTGCTCCTACAACTTTTTTTCAGTACGCCCCTGGCAATTGACAAAAACTGCAAATGAATCTCTTATGAATTGAATCTTTTTATTTATTGCGTTTCGTATCTGTCTCTGTTTTGTGTAAAAAAATGATCAATTTCATGTGTAGAAACAAACAATCCTTCTGTTATTTATTTCTGTAGTAGGTGGCTGCCATATTAATTCCTCTTATAGGCAACTCTTAACTTAATTGCTGTTAATTTACTCTCGTTGATGTTTACTGACACACAGTGATAGTTGGTGGTTTATTCATACGCAGAAATGCAGTTCGAATTTGTGACCCAAACCTCGTATCCTAAATTTGGAAAACTCAAAAATCAACATAAAACCTACCTTGATTTGTTCACATGTGCTAAGCGGCTGCTGATCATCGGGGAACATATGGTCGTGGGTAAAAGATAAAATTTAAATTTATTCAGGGCGCCATTTGGTTGAAAACTTTTAAGTGAACATACCTTAAACAACAAAACATAGTATGCGGTTATGATATTGTTATGTTTCTTATGAACAAACTGCTAATAATCTGATGCTGTTAAAAAAATTATGTATTCAGTACTTTCAGTGGTGCTTCCAAAAATTCTTTTACAATCGATAGGTTAGGTATATAAAAAATATGCAAAATGTAAATACAGAGAGTTTAATAAAAAAATAAAAAAGAAAATATATAGTACAAAAAATCGAAATACGAAGTTTGTTTCAAAATAAATTAGGACATTCTAATAAATGTAGCTAAAGAATAAAATCTGCAATTTACATTATGAAATATTTAAAAATTTTACTTAAAAATCACAGTGAAAATTTAGATGTTTAAAAAAAAATTTCTACCAGAAATCTACAAAAATGTACTCAACAATAATCACCTAATCAAAACGATTTGATTTAAAAGTATAATGGTATAATTTGTCTACACCTTACCTTAAAACCTTACCTTATTAAACGTTTCTGAAATTTACTATCTCTTATGATATTGACATGATTATCTGTACTATGGTCTTGAATTAATTGGAGATATTTGGCTTTGAGTTTCCAGGATCATCATCGACTGGACATCAGTTGAATTCCATCTAAACGGTTAAATTGGTTCCATACCAAATAATAACTTCAAAATTCCATCTCGAAATTACAGCCCCAAAACGCAGAAAATTCTAACTTTAAAAATTCTTAGTTACAACATGGCACCAAACGTAAAACAATCCACCATAAAACAGGATTCAAAACATGGAAAAATACATCGTAAGTCAAATCCACGGTAACTCAAAATTCACCGCAAGTCAAGACTCAAATATATCGAAGGATAAATCCTCCATAGAAAAATAAAATTTGCACGTGACGAATTTATTTCGCTAAAATTGCTCTGCTTACCTTCACAACGAAGGGCTAATCATATCCAAAAAAATCTCAATCATCAACGCCTCTTTATAACGGTATTCTTCACCAAATAATACTATCAATTAGCCATCATTTCCTGACGCGGAAAAATCGAACAACTAACTTAAGGGAAGCCATTTTAGTACAGTTTTCGAGACGGAAGGGTGCTGTCTTCCCGAGTTTGCGATCTTCGAAACAGAAAATCTCCCTACTCAAATAAACCAAACATGCATAAATTTTTACAGTACAGGAGCGGCTTCAGATAAATTACGAATTAGATGATATGAATTAATCTAACTGATTTTTAAGAACAAAAGTATTTTATGGATGGCATCAAACTTAACTGACATTGTACTGTGCTAACAAAAAAGTATTGTCCTGGATATCGCCGGCTTAGCGAAAAGTCGAACAGACAACGGACAAGGTACTCGAGGAGGCACCAGAACGCTAAGTAGTCCAATGAGCCCACAAAAAAACAACTCTAGCCACAGCAACTCCACCATACTAGAGGCACATAATCTCCCTCAATTAACTCGTAAGATTAGTCATGAAGACTTCAAGTTTTTACACATTACAAATTCTAGGAAAACTGTTTTACAGCTAAATGTTAATCATATGACCGTATTTCCCATCTTAAAGGAACAGCTGGTATGTCCATATCATTTACAACGGGTCCAGGCACTATTACTTCGTGAATTCCATAACCATCTGGAATTTTCAGTTTGAATGCGAGATATTAGGCAAAACCTAGAATTTCTTGAACATATTTTATTCACGGACGAAGCAAGCTTTTCTACGGAAGCCATTATTAATAACCACCTCAACCACACATGGACGGAAAAAATCCTCTTGCTATTGTTGAAGCTCACCACCCCGAACGATTTTCTTTAAACGTATGGATTGGTATTAAATGAAGATACATACACTCAGTTTCTAAGGGAAAAGCTGCCAGTTCTATTTGATCCGACTCCTATTAGGTCTCAGAGCGGGGACATTTAAAAACTGTTCAAGACATAAAAGACTTAAGAAACCTCGTTATTGTTTCTTGTAGAGTTATTCAAGATTCTCCTGGGATTTTCACTTGATTACGAAGTTCTATGTGTTGACGTCTAGACTCCTGTGTAATGCTTAAAGATGGCCATTTTGAGCACTAAATTTGATCTCTTCGTTTTCAAAGTTAGGTAAACTTGTTTTTTAATGATTTTGAAATAATAATACTATATTGCGTCACAGAAGAATTGCTTCTTTTTACGGTACACATGAAATTCATCGTTTTTTACACAAAAACAGTGGCAGATACGTAAAAAGCAAGAAATAAAAAATGCAAATTCGTAACAGATTCATTTACAATTTTTGTCAATTGCCAGGAGCATACTGAAAAAAAGTTGTAGAGGTAAAACGAACACATGACCACATAAAAAATACCACCCTGTAGATTTTTATGACCGTTTCTGTGATCATATTATGAAGACTTCATAGAAGCATTAATGCTCCAGAATTGAATAAAGTATCTCGAAAACTGAAAATATCTGACGATTTTAACACTTTGTACACCGGTAACGAAGCGTTTGCTGACATATGTTCATAGGAACTTTTCGTCTAAAATGACTCGAGGAAGCACATCTTGAAATCCTTCACACTTATTCATTTACTTACAGAATGGTCATATATTTTTTTCTACCTCGAAAACGGTACTACCTGTTAGATTTTAAAAGAAAATCGGAAAAAAGTTATCTGCCGACAACATTTGGCGAAGGAATGGGTATTAGTCCAACGTAATTAACGTTATTTGAATTCCACGATGAAATTAGATAAAAATGAGATAAAATAAAATGAGAATAAATGTTTATTAAGAATTGAAAAATGATGGAGCTCCTTTAATTATATCTATAAACAGTGTGACTGTTAAGATTGGAACTATATGGACAACTTGTGATTATTATTGAAGCATAAGGATATTTTCCATAACCTCATAGTCTGGAATGTCCCTTTTGTAAATGGGGTTTGTCAACATTCACGCATTTTGCTTAGAGGTAAGATACGTTTTGTATGGTAAAATTTAGCGAAAATTCTAGGATTAAGTTAATTGAAAATAGACAGTGTGTTCACTTAAGTTGGAATCATATGAATATTTTAATATTTATAAATATTAAGATAAAAAATCTCTACCCTAAAATGACACCAGGATTCAGGATGATTCTAAAAAAGGATCACAAACTACTACTGTGTATACAACTCATTAAAATAAGTCAAAAAAATATATATCAAAATGTGCCCTAAAACCAAAAAGTTTCTATTAAAATGTGCCCTAAAACGCACTCTTAGTAAGTTATATGCCCTTAAATGGGCTCAAACAAAACTGTTTGTTATTCTATTATTGATAAAACGTTCGAAAATATGTAGAAAAAAACATATGGGTCTTAAATAAATTTTTACGTTAAATAACATGTGCCTCTATGTTTTTCGATATGCAAATCATAAGCGTCCTATTTAGGATGGTGAAGGAGGTTTTCATCCCGTATTTTTTTTATTTAAATTTTTGTAGAATTTTCTCTAGAGATTTACAAATTCTTAATAATTGTACGCAAAAAATATTATTTTTGACCAATTGTTAAGATCTTATAAATCTGTAGAGAAAATTCTACAAAAATTGAAATAAAAGAGAGGTATCAGTATTGTCAAAACCAAAAAACTTAACTCGAAACTACTTCATAAAAATGACTCATATTCATATTTTTTAATAAAGTCGCAACACATGTTCACTCGCACCCTCACAAGATTACAAAGTGGCGTACACATAACCGAAGGAAGCCAGAGATCTCCCATCCCTATTAATATCGCTGATTATCCAATTATCTTGTTTATAATGAAATTCCTGAGCCCCTCGATGTCAATTCGGTGTGTTTAATAGAAACTATGCGGATGTTTCGGATAATTTAGGCTTTTATTAATATACAGTGATTGACAATCGGTTTCGGTCGGAATAGGGAGAGAGGAACGTCGAGCAGATAGAAAGTACCCCGAAGACTTTCTAATCACTGATATTAATTGAAATTTCTAATTAAAACAACAAGATACTGTCTGTTTATTTATCGGTTCTCTGGAGATACGTAATTAATATTCACCTGGTAAATTGAGATCCACATGTTTAGGTGTATGCTGAAAGTTCTAGATAATGAATATGTTAATATTTATCTCTCTAATAAACAATTGGAATTTTTGCTTACAAAATAACAACAGAAGCAGAGCAACTTAGAAGACTGTCAAAAGTACAATGAAAAATATAAAAGAAGAAAGGAATATGTCTCTAATGAACATAGAAGATTGAAAAAAACATTTCCAAAATTTGCTCAAAGGGCATAGAAATGCGTATTTAAAACAGAAACTGAAGAGTGGACTACGTTATGAAAGAGGTAGAAGAAACTTTAAGGAAAAAATAGAATATATAACTGTAGAAGAAATAGATAAAGTCCTTAAAACAATGGACCTGACAACATCCCAATTGAGTTAATCAAGCAAAGTCCTAGAGAAGTAATGCACAAGGTTACAAGGCGTAGAAGAGCCTATGCCTATCAGGCAATTGTCCGCGGCAGATACAGAAGACATAACACACTGGAGTGTTGGTTGCAGGAAACAGCGCACGCTATAGACATGAACATGCTGTAAAAAAATAACAGATCTGAAATGTAATATTATAATATAAGCAAGGTTTGTATATATGTATATAGGTAATTGAGTTCTAGAAAACGGCTCTAACAATTTTGATGAAATTTTCCCAATTGGAAGTTTCGATGGATAGAAATCGATTGGTGAGGGTCGCACCTTGGGGAAAAATCGTTTTATTGAGAAATTTAAATTTTACAAACGTTACTTCAAAGCTTCAATTGTGATTGCAAGGATAGATATGATCTTCTATAACCAACAGGTAGCGCGTACCGCACTATACCCCGATCGCTTTGCTTGAGTGTGTTACATCTTAAAATCCTGTCCCCCTGATTAGTTAGTGCATGCGATTATGCGAGAGATTTAGGATGTCATTTGTTATATCAAATTTGATAAGTTATGGGAAAATTGTGCCCTACCCAATACGGTACCTTCTGTAATACATTATATTGCCTAATAACCATTCGCATCAGAATAATTCAGTCTGACATTTCAGATAAATAACACGAATTCAACCAAACATAACTACACTGCTATGAAACATTTGCTAGAAAAGAGAAGTAAATAAACACAATCATCTTATTTATACAAATTAATAAAAACAATAACGAGAAGTTTGCCCCTATGGGAAGGACTTTTTTAAATATAGTCAAATCAATACAGGAAAAAATCCAACGGCATACATATTTACAATTTTTTTCATATAACTTATGCAACTACAGATGAAAAATGTCAAATATTTTTCAATGGTATCTTTCTTACTTAACGATAAGGAAATATGTTTTACAAACTATACATAATATCAGAATTGAAATATAATTTTTAAATGTAAACAGTAAATGTGATAATGAAGTGTGATAAAAAAATGTCAAATATAAATTAATTACATACCACACTTATTTGGATATTTTAATAAACTGTATGTTTAACAGTTAGCGTGTAGCTTGATCTAATGTCACCTGTGATAGTGAAGCAAGTTTGTTACAAAAATTTCAAGTACGGTGTGGATATGTGAAATGAGTCTTAAATAATATATATTTTGATTTGAATAATTACATATTTGCCCTGTTAAGCAGTGAGTGATGCCATAGTCAGTTGTAATCATACTATTTTTAATATGCTTATATGTAGTTTAAAAAGAGTAGCCAATATTCAGGTATACATTACGCATGTATGCAGTTAGTTTTTTAATTTTACTAAGTTTGATGTGGTTCATTATAATATACAAAATACAAATATTTAAACATTTAAAGGGTGAAGAGTCCTTTGTGCAAAGTAAAAACAATTACAGTGTTAAATCCATCCTATTGTGCAACAATTAATGAGAAAATACTCGTAATTTAACTAAAATACTATTTTTGTGTTTACATAATTTTGATTTCTTATGAAATAAATGTTACAATAATTAGTTTTTATACTTTGACTAACTTCATTTTTGGGGTTCCGTATATACAATATACGGATACCCTTATAATATCACTCAGGATATCTGCCTCTGTCACATCACAGCCATTTTCTCCCAAACTACTGGACTGAAGAGGTTGAAATTTGGTATCAATGTATAGTTTGGTGACCCGATCAGGAGTACATATCGTAAAAGAAAAAAAATTGATTTTAGGGGTACTTCTGGGGGGAAAAACTAAAAAAAAACGACCGTTCCCCCCCTGATCTCCGAAACTACTGAGCCTAAAATTTTGAAAAAAATAGGAAATATAGAGCGGTGCCCGAACTTTACAGGAAAATTAAGGAGTAACAATTAATATTAATTTTGGGGGGCAAATTATAGCATTAAATAAAAATTTAAAAATAAAAAAATTTTCAAACGCATCATGTAAAATATCAAATGAAAGGTCTCATTCTGAGGAACACAAATATATTTTCTTCATATTTTAAAAAAATATATTCAAAAAGATATTAATGAAAATATACCAAAATTTACCCATCCCCCCCTTAACTCCGAAACTATAAAACGTAAAGTTTTGAAAAAAAATAGATTTATAGGTTCTGACCTGAAGTTTACTGGAAAAATAAGGAGAAACCTCTTCTTTTAATTTTGGAGGGCCAATTACAGAATTAAACGGAAAATATAAAATTAAAATTGTTTCTAACCCATCATGTTATATATCAAATGAGGGGGCTCATTACGACGAAAACAAATATATTTTTTTCAAAATTTTAAAATAAATAAATTAAAAGATATTAACAAAAATATAAAAAAATCGACCGTTCCCCCCCCCCTGATCACCGAAACTACTGAGCCTAAAATTTAAAAAAAATAGGAAATATAGAGGGTTGCCCGAACTTTACAGGAAAATTAAGGAGAAACCATTAATATTAATTTTGGGGTCAAATTATAGAATTAAATAAAAAATTAAAAATAAAAAAATTTTCAAACGCATCATGTAATATATCAGATGAAAGGTCTCATTCCGAGGAACACAAATATATTTTTTTCATATTTAAAAAAAATATTTAAAAATATATTAATGAAAATATACCAAAATTTACCCATTCCTCCCCCCCTTATCTCCGAAACTATAAAACGTAAAGTTTTGAAAAAAAAATAGATTTATAGGTTCTGACCTGAAGTTTACTGTAAAAACAAGGAGAAGCCTCTACTTTTAATTTTGGGGGGCCAATTACAGAATTAAACGGAAAATATAAAATTAAAATTGTTTCTAACACATCATGTTATATATAAAATGAGAGGGCTCATTACGGCGAAAACAAATATATTATTTTCAAAATTTTAAAATAAATAAATTAAAAGATATAAACAAAAATATAAAAAAATTTACCCATTCCCCCCCTTATCTCCGAAACCATAAGCTGAAAAAATTTGAAAAACTGGAAGTATAGCCCCTCACCTGAACTTTACTAGAAAAATAAGACGAATATATATATATATATATATATATATATATATATATATATATATATATATATATATAAAATATTCATTTTGGGGGGCAAATTATAGAATTAAATGGAAAATAAAAAATTATAATTGTTTCTAACGGGTCATGTAATATATCAAATCCCAGGGCTCATTATGAAGAATAGGTACAAATATATATTTTTAATTTTTTTTAAATTAATATTTTAAAATATATTAAAAAAATATTTTAAAAGAATTACCCATTCTCCTCGTTATTCCCCAAACTCTAAGACCTCATTTTTTTTTTGTTTATAGGAAAAATATGAAAAAATAATTCCTAATTCTATTATTTGGAGGCCAATAATAAGTTTAAACGGAAAATAAATTACTAGAAATCCCCCATAGTAATTTTAGGGACAAATTATACAATTAAATGGAAAATAAAGATTCAGTTTTCAAACGCATCATGTAATATATCAGATAAAAGGCTCATTATGTGAATTACATATATAATATATTTTTAAATCATTTGTATAAAAGATATTAAAAATATTAAACATCGACTTAATTCCTACTTTAGAAACTACACTATTTAAAATTTCAAAAATATATTTTATTTATATTTTTAAATAATTTGAATAACAGATTTAATAATTTATAATTTAAACTTTGACCTATTTTGCCGTTTTTCTTCCAATCTACAGAGCCTCAAAACTCAGACAGTAGATTATAAAAGGCATTTCTGAAAGTTTATTAGTAAAATAAAACTCTAATGTTACTTTTTGGGGGCCAAATTAGAAAATTTAATACATATGTATTGTGATAAAAATCAAGCGAATCCTAAAGCAGATAAAATAAAAAGTCTATTATTTGGAAAATCAAAGTGTATATTTTTTATAAATTTAAAACGCTTCCTTTAATGATGCACTCATTCCCTGCCTGTCTGAAACTGGAATATTCGAATCTTGAAGGTGGTACGGAACCCTAAGTATGCGAGTCCAACTCGCACTTGACCAAATTATTTGTTTATAATTGGAATGTAATCAGATTTTTAAAATGCGTTTTTGTTAGGTTTAACAATCATAGTAAGATATGATGACAAATGCTTGGATTTGAAGGGAAAGCATGTCGCAAAATATTTTTGATGCGGGAAGTGTTATCACACTCATATGTCTATATTTATTTTGATCCAAGCATTTTTGAAGATTTATTTAATTTGTTTGCAAAATCTGAAAGCGCCTATTTTAAATAACCTGTAAGTGTATTTTAAAAAGTAAAAGTAGAACACACTAGGGGGCACCACACACTGCTTAACAGACCCAATAAAGATTTTTGGTTTGATGTAATCTTTTTGTATGAAATCATGTTTGAGTACCTTGTGAATAACTTATTAAAACAATTAAAATAATAAAATCATAGAAATTAAATAATTCGTTAGGTACGAAGGAATTTTAAATAGTAATCTAAATAAATATGTGCATATAGCAAATTTGGTGAATATCGCCTTCACGAGAGAGGCTCTGTCGTCCAGGTACTAATAATAATAGGTAAAAGTACTAAATAGTGTTTTAACCATTATGATATCCTAAATTCAGCCAATATCAATTATATTGACTATATCATCTGCAAAGAAAATTATCAATTAAATGTAGAACATGAGGTGCCGAATGTAGCACAGATCGCTACCGTCTGCTCCAAAAAATTTTTTAAATGAGCAAGAATTGGGAACAACAAAGAGAAGTCAACTTAATTAAATTTGTGTATGAACTAAGATTGAGCAAATAATTAAGCGTAATGTAGGTACATTAGGTGTATCAAAACAAAGAGAAAATTAATTAAGCTGCATAAGGATCTCCGAGACCAAGACAACAAGATTTCCATAGAATAGTACCAGAATTTTGGATAGACGATACAGAATGTTAAATCAAGAAAACAATTAAGAGTATAGAAAACAGAGAAATATATACTAAAGCTTCTAGAGCAGTAAAGAATTTTATTGGTAAATTGTGTACATTTTGCCCAGTCGATGATTGCCTGAAGAAGCTATAACATAGCGAAACAATTGTTACAAGTTTGTTTAATTATAGTGGAACATAGTAATACTATTTGAAGACGCGAGATGTAAAGAACTGATGAAGGTTCCCTAACCAGAAACAATATATATCATATATATTGTCTTGCGTACAAAAGAATGACGCCTCGAAGAGAATATGGTAATACTATGTTAGTCTGAAGCTGGTTGACAAGGTAACTCGTTTGTCGAAGTCTTTTGGACTTCCATCGTCTTGAAATGATTTATCTCACACAGGGGCGGATCCAGGATTGTAATTAGGTGGGGTTTGACTTCACTGAAGGTTGATTTTAGTACAATAAACACTGAAAAGCATACCACTCAGATGATTTGGGGGGGACTTCAGCCCCGTAGCTCCCCTTTGGATAAGCTAGTGGTTTCACAATGTTTCAGTAGATTTGAATCTGCTATCGTCATCAGGTGAATGGGGGGAAATTCAGATTATCACTCGTATTTATACCCTTAACCAGTCATGCTCAATGTGTCGCATAATGCCTATCTCGGCCAATCATCGTCACCGTACCTGGCGATTGGTTGTCGGATATGCGTAGTGGCAGTAGCTCAAGAAGAGGTCTCCAAACGTTTTTAATTTAGACGCTGGGCTCGCTAATTATATTCTCATTCGAGATTATGTACTGCTTTTCTATGAATTTTCTTTTATACCAGTGCTTTTTCTTGTGAATTACTCTTGCCTGGTCCCAGTTAATGTGTTAGGTCCATGCGTGATTAGCTAATCCAGACTTTAATAGCTCCTCCTTTGAGTAGCTATGCGGTGCTCCTTAACCCTGGTGTCCAGTGGTCTGTTAGTCTCCCCAATGTAGAGACTGACATATTCACAGCGTATGTTGTATATGCAGTTTTTTGGTTCTACAGGATTATCTGGCTTTGTTTTGTAGTTACTCTTGAACACCCTTTTGATTCCAAATACGTGTCCAATACGTCTACAAGCCTTTAGTGTAAGGTAGTAACACAGTTGCTAACGTGGTTTCCTCTTTTTGCCCAGGTGGTTTATTCAGTTGTTCAAACGCTTTGTTAATGGTGGTTTCCGGATATTCATTCGTCAAAAGGTCTTCTCTAAGTTTCATTTGTTCTTCTTTGAAGGCCTCTGGTGTGCTACAGATATTTCTGGGTCTATAGAATAGCGTTTTGATGATGCCAGTTTTCGTTATTGATGGGTGGTTAGAGTTGTAGTGTAAGGATAACCCTGTATATGTAGCCTTCCAGTAGACTGTTGTTTCGATTCCGGTCCTAGTCCTTTGGCACTTCACATAAAGGAATGTCAAATGCCAAAAAACGCCCAAGGACGAGGACCTGAATCGATCTGGATCTCACCAGAGGCCCTCAAAGACGAAGTATTACTAACATATACTAAAGGAAAAACTTACACGTATTGAAAAGGTATATGGAATCAAAATGGAATACCTTGAGGAGCATGTTCACAAAAGCAAAGCTGGATGATCTTGTAGAATCTGGCAATTTCTACAATGGGAAGATTAAGCGACCACTGGGCACCAGGTTTAAGGAGCACTGCAGCTACTCAAAAGGGAGAGCTAACCGTCTGGATTAGCTAATCACGCATGGACCGGATACCAAATCATCAACTTGGACCAGGCAAGAGGAATTCACAAGGAAGAGCACTGGTATAAAAGGAAAATTCATACCCAATCTCGAATTAGAAAATTAAAAGTCTCTTCGTGAGCGACAGCCGCTACGCATAATGGGAAAGGGGGTTATTCTCCTGATGACGATAGCAGATCCAAAGCTATTGAAATGTTGTGGGATCAACCATTTTAAGACGATGGATGTCCAAGGAAACGTCGAGGAATCAGTAATACTCTGTCTTAATTCATTATGAATTACAACTTTCATCAAGTAACGGCCAACTCCATCCAATGATTAAAGAATAACATTATGTCTTCAAGAATGCATTTAGTTATATTTAGCATTAATTAGGTTGTACTATAGAGTGTAATAACAGTTCTCATGTTTTAAGCTATTTGTTTCTCAATGTTGGCGAATTTGTCAAAGTTCATGTAAAACAGAAAAGTTTCAAAGAAATTTTAGTCGTATTACGAAGAATGTTTTCAAGATAAAACTTAAACTTTTACAATCATCGACCTCGTAGTTTATCTGAAGCTTCCGATAGTATTCTTTATCATTTTGCATTACGTTCTAATGAAAGTTCAACAGTTTTCCATCTATTTGATACTTTCGAACTAATAAACTGCGCCATATATTTTGAAATTGTTCACGGCGAGGTTTTTTCCTTTTTCCTTATCTTAACGACCTTATGTTCCGTTTAATTTAAATAAAAGTTGCTTTAATTATCGAAACTTGTTCCGACTTCACTTTAGAAAGGACTTTTTATGCCTCAGTTTTGCGATTATATACATCTTAGGGGCTTTTACCGTAAAACTCTGTTACTATTTATAATATAGCTCGAAGTTTTGAAGTGCTATAATACGCAGTAGCGTTGTGCAATGCAGAAAATGGAATTTATAACTTTTAAAAAATGTGTAGGCACTGAGTTTGCTCTCAGAGAAATGAATAATCGGGTTTTAGGATTCTTAACGATAGGTTGGTTCCTTTTGTTTGTGATAGTTTTTTATGATTTATGAGAAAGAACGAAGTTGAAACAAAAGCTTCTGTTCCTAAAGGTATTCAGGAATCTGCACAACATACTTACTGCCAGTTATTTAATATATTGTAGAACACAAAGAGGCTCTTATCGGAAATTCAATGATCCTACATGGAAACATGATCCGATTGGAGATCATTATTTAGTAAACGAGAAATATAGCACGTAGAAAAAATTGAGCAGAAAGGAAATGTAATAAAATTTGGCACACAAGTTAATCAAGTGAATTATCTATATTCTAAACGGTTTGAGTGCAAAACAAATCAAAAAGCTTTATAACATTTTCAGAAACATACTATATCAATCAATTAGGTAGCCTTTATTGCAGTGAATAATAGACTATTTCCGGCTTCAAAATGCTTGTAAAGCTAAATATGTAAAAACTCAATAGCCGATACACATTTACTAACTGTATTAATAGAGAAAATTTTGATTTAAATTCTAAATATTCTGTTGTAATTTTCCCTACGTTTCTCCGAACAAATGTGGCAACGTGGCATATAAACACGCCTAGCTTAGTAAATGTTTAATTTTACCTGCAGCTGACCGCCGTTACGATTGTTTTATGCTGTATCGGTTCTTGTGAGAAAATTTATATGTAAGTGAAAGTTATTTGCGTGATATTCGATGCAGATATCGTGATTTGATTTTCATTTAAAAAAAATAAATTGCAAATAACAAATAAAATCGGTTGTGGATTGTCAGCTCGAGTGCGAGGGTATTAGTTAGTGAGAAATAATGACAGATTACGTATACTGAATCTTAAGATATTTCAAACTCTTTATATTGAAGATCATATTGGAAATTAATGTTTTCTGACAGTGTGGGTATCTTATAGTTAATTTATTTAACATTACATGGTCCCTTGCGACAAAGTTCTAACTTTTAACACCAGGTGACAAAGTTTTATTGAAATTCCGCACAACTGCGCACAATGCGGCATAGTGCTCATCACTCATGTTCCAATTACAGTACTGACTCAGACAAATGGACACCAGAAATAACTCTACCTTTGAGATATTTTATGTAAGTTTACTAAGTTAACATAAAACTTTATCATAAAACATGAAGTATTTTCCAATTAACGCCCGAAAATTAAGGCACAGTGCTACACAAAAACACTGTGCTCTGGTAATTGGCAAACTGCCAAAGGCATTTTAAGGATTTGTTTCAATATAAAACCTATATCTACTCATTTATTAGGTTAAGTTAAGTACATTTATTCTAGAGTAAAATATATTATTCGACAAATATTTTTAAAATTTTACATTGCTGGTTTTAAAGCGTATAACCGAACAATGTTCAAAAAATTTCAGATACAAAAAGTTCTACCACGACAACAAAAACCTCTGCGGAATTATAGTTGTGATAACCACGGCAGTGACTGGGTAACCCTCTTTCAGACCATGTGATGACTATTTTTTCTGTCCAGTGTTTGAAGTTGCCTATAGTTCAATAGAAAAATATTTAGTGTTGTAAATTATAGATCAGTATTCATTTTTCGGACAAGTAGTACTAATTTTCCAAGAAAATAATTTTTGTAAATTTTTGGTAATTTCCTGTCATTAATATAATATTATTATCACAATACTCCGAAGGTGTTGTGTAACAAATCATCAATCAGCGGACAATAGAAATGAAATGAAATTGTTTGTTATGTCTATTTTTGAAATTGCTTGTGTGTAAATGACGTAAACTTTAACAAAAATCCGCCGATAGTTACATCGAACCTGTTGCATAGACACTATTACATTTGGGATAATGTATAGGAAATATTTATGTAATAATAATCCTACAATAATACACAATAATACAAATGAAATAATAGGGAAAGCAAAGGGCCTTTTTGAGGTTAAAAAAAACTCTGACGTGATGAGACCAAATGAGTTACAGATTCGGTTTCAGCGATTTGTTTAATAGGTTTTATTTAAGATACGTATCCTTTCGTGTGATTTCTATCATAGGAATAACAGGGAAACAGCTTACACACAGTACGACTCCCGATTTCGGATCTTGGTGAGCTAGTTTTTCCTGAAATTCCTAGATAGCGAATTTCAGTTCGTGATAAATTTAGAAAAAATGTAAAATCTAAAATCTGAAAATCAATACGCCTTCTATTATAGAAAAAGATTTACATTTGTTGGCCACTTTTTGGTGATATATTCTTTCAGAACGCTACTGCTGGTTTATCGTGTTGGTTTTATCCCCAATAGTTGCCTTTATGCAACTGAAATCAGTAATAATTAGTCTTACCTTGGCAACTGAAATATATTTTAATATTGGGCGTTGATGTTGTGAACATCACGTCAATTCTTTTCATAATTTTGTGATCTAGTATTGGAATTCGGTTGTATCAGATAAAATTAGCGTTGTATGAAATTGTCAGTAGTTCAAGAAATTGTTTTCACGGTATTTCAAAGATTTTTGAAGTTGTTTGCAAACCACTATAGGGATTGTCAAGTCCTGGGACTGACAAAGATCGACACATAGATTGCGCCACTAATACCATGCCGCATTTGTTTTTGGCAGTACCTACCAACCTTTAAAACCCAGGTTTCTAAATTTCATTACATTCAGTTTAGTCTTCGTCGAGAAATTGAATTTAAGTGACGCTACAATTGTTCATTTAAACGATGGATAAAAACAGGTTTGGGGATTTTATTCAAACACTGTTTTTAATGGAAAAAATACCGTCTTCTCAACGATCACCAGAAAAGTGTTACCGAGAAGTGTGCTCAGAAAAATTCTGTATAATCAACCCAGTATAACACTAAAAAGCTGAAAATCCAAGGAAGTCGCATATATAACTGGTGATTTCAATGCCAAAATTAGTGAAGGTCATAGACTAGATCTAATAGGAGAGTATTACATGGGAGAAAGCAATAAATGAGGTCACAGCTATTTGATTTTTGTCTAGAATATAATATTGAAGCAGCAAACACATGTACATGGTTACATCAGAAATGATAATAATACAGCACATTGACGTTGGTGCTCATAGTTTTTGAGGTACCCCCATAGATAAAAAACCAAAGATGTCAGATCCAGCGATCGAGCAGGCCACGAAATGACTGATTGCATATCAGTCCATCTGACAGGAAATTTATATTAAAACTATTCTCGAACAATTCTCAAATTACAAGCGAAATCAAAAGTTTTTAATTTCTAGTAGTGACAGGTTAATTCCAAGTTATATTGCAGTAAAATTTGACAGCCTCGAAGATAGTGAGCAGTGATAAAAAATGCTATAATTATTCTGGTACCATAAATTTCCTCCAGATATTTGATTTTTACATCGCCTAGTTTAACACTCACAGAGTGACCTTCTCCCGGGTTGTGTCCTTGGCAAATACGAAATTTGTATGCGTGCTATTTGATCTAATACAAAATAAAATATCCTGTAGACTTTGGCTTTTCACTTAATTGTTGAATTGTTTAACCTAGAGTGATCTATTTCATTAGAAGTAAGTTTACATTACTTTGATCCTCTTCATCGTGTCCAACCGAGTTTGGTGTTTTTGATATTTTTCACGTTGATATTTGTTGACGTTTTTGACATTTTTGGCGTTTTTGACATTTTTGACATTTTTTAAATTTTTATGATTGTGACATTTGACATTTCATAGCATTTTTGAAATTTTTGATAGTGAATAATTTTAATAATCGAATGATCGCTCGAATAACCGATCACTCGGATGGTACATTCATGATTCTAATGACTATCGTTTGTTTTATTCTTAAACCCTTAACATATACTACGTGTCACCGGTCGCCCTGTGTGTGAACATTTAAATTTCCATAACATTATACTATTAAATTTCTCCTAAATATTTATGCTATTTAAAATTTATTTGTGAAGGAACTGTTATTAATAATTTCAAAGAACAGTATAATTGTTCTTTAATTCTACATTAACATCCAATTCCTCAAATTATTTAGTATTACAATAATTGCACCGTACTCTCCAATGAAAGAAGTAAACAAGCGACTGCCGAATGGCAGAAAAGCACTTCTCGATTCGCAAGGAAATCAGTCGGATTATAGATTCGAGTATTGCTCATTTCTCGTCCTCGTCGCTTAATGTGGTGGCTCATCACTCGGTAAATGTTTCTTGTTGAATACATTATGATTTTTAACCGACTAAAAAAAGAAGGAGGTTCTCAATTCGTCTGTATCTATTTTTTATATTTGTTCAGTGATTGCCAGTAAATGGCTCAGGGATTTTCGACCGTTTGTACTGCATCCTTTTCAGGGAGATCGCGAAGTGGTCCAATACTTTTTACCGATCTTTTTTATACTGCTTTGGAGGAATCCCCAATATTATGAAATGGAATTTTTTCTATTCGGAACATTGAATAAATTGGAAAGAAATTGTATTAGTTCCGGGACTTCCCCAAGTGGTCCCATATTTTTTTCAACAACATGTACCGTTTCTTAGAAAATCGGGAAAAAAATTTTTACCGACTTTCTTATGCTAAGTATTAACTGTTCGAAACTTGGGGTAAATTGTAAATAAATTGAAATAATCCAAATTGATGTCACTTAATATGTATATATCGTGTGTATCTATAATTCAAAGGATTTCTTTTTATTAATAATTTAAAGAGAAAGTTAGTCTTCATAAACAAATTTGCATGGTCTAAAACGTAAATAGTAATCATTTCATGTCACTTTTTTTTAACTATACACGAGGTATGCCATCAAATAGGAATTTTGATTACAAATTGAAGTATCTATATTTTTCTTAATATCTAAAATTGTTATCAAATGAAACTAAAATTCGTATCAGAGGTAATAAGAATTATAAAATGCATCTAATTAATGCCACATTACTAAAAATTGTATAATAAATCTTCATGTCACATTTCCAAAATTGTGGACTAGGTTTGAAAAATAATATAAATTTAGTTTAAGTTAAGTACCTTTATTTTGAATAATAACTCAAATTGTTATAAGACAAAGTTTAGTAAACTTGATAACTACGTCCTATTATGCTAGGTTAATTAAAACTCTATAACGATTTATTATAATACTATTAAATGAATATCAGTATAATTAACAGACGTAAAGTAAGTTAGAATCATATACAAAATTTTCATAATATATATATATATATATATATATATATATATATATATATATAGAAAACAAGTTATTCTATTTAACAGTTGTAAAGCTAATAAAAATTGAGCTTGGCACGGACTTCAGAAAAATTATTTAACTGTTCTAGCAAAAAAAATATTTCATGATTTTTTGTTAATTTATTTTGAAGTCGGTTTTTGTTTTATTTTAATGTATTTATTTATGATTATTTTATAGTGCATTCGAATGATCCCATTACTAATTTGTGACATTTTTGACATTTATGACACTGTTGACATTTTTGAAATATTCGACATTGTTGACATTTTCGACGTTTTACATATGTTTGATATTTTAACATTTTTGACATTTTTAGCACTTGGCATTTTCGACTATTTCAACAAGTTTGCTAATTTTAACATTTTTGACGTTTTGTGATTGACAGAATGAATGCCGAGGCTAGTGACATCAAATTAAAAATATTGTTACTTATCAATCATTTCATTTTAATCTTGTGAAGTGACCCAACAACTAACATCACGTTACGCCGCTGTTCAATGCGACATATCAAATTATTCAAATTCAATACCCTCTAAATAATTCGACTTATTTGCAGAGGATGTACTTAGTGAATCTTTAAACTACCGCCCCAACTTTGAATCAATACCGCCGCATCCGGCAAAATATGTCTTTTGAGTTCGTTACTGACTGTTCGTAGACAAATCCTTTGAGGTCTCGAAAGGATTATTTAACTAGATAGTCGAATAAAAGTGAGACAGATAGAGAGTAAACTCCGGCACAAATAACATAAACATGGCGCAGTGTAACTCCACAAAGGTAACACACAAGGTCTTATTTGCTGAATTTTAATTAACGGTATGCAAAATTTATTCTTGAATTTATCCCCGACACTTTGAGTTCCGCATCTAGCAAAACGGGGTCCCCGGCAAATTCCGGAATTTCAGACGAATCAGCCTGGGGCTTTCTATATACGTACCTACATACACACTGGCGTTCCGTAAAGGAGAATTATTCAAGTCAGGCTCTCACTTCGATCCGGTCTCTCTATCTGAGCGTGTGGAGTAATTAAAATGTGAATCAATATTTCAAATCACAGGAGAGTGAAAATATTTATGTTTTAGTCCAAAGTTTACAGCGGTAACTTCGGAATTAAATGGCGGATTTGTTTGTTTGTTTTTATTGGGGCATTTATGTTTGAACTAACCGTGGACGCGATGAATATCCGGTTGAAAGTTACAACTAAAAAAATAATGTAGCATTTATAAAACGTACGGTCTCAATGACGTCAGTTTGGATTTTGGAATTTGTATATTCTGTAAACTTCTTCTTTGTCTAATACATATTCATTGGTGAATGTTTGCCATCACTTGACTCACTTCTGTTCGGTGTCTGACTGTATGTATTCGTAAGATTGTACCACTGGAGATGTGTGTATATCTGTAGTGATACGTTTCCCTGTTCCATATCACTGAGCTGGTCCGTATGATTCAAAACCCAAACTGGCATAAATTGTATCATTTGGAACTATTCCACATCTCGGTTGTTCATTAAATAATTTCGATCTGAACTTCAGTCAGGGTGCGAGAAAAAATTATACAAATGAAGCAATGCAATGTTCCGAAGTAAGCCGATGAGCCTCTGTCACTGGTGGTATTCAGTTATGAACGTTAAGTGCTATTTACAAAATGTATTTCAGCAATTATTAAATATCATGTAATATTGTATATTTACTTGCCCCTCTCTTTCATTTTAATCCTGTTTAGCTATTACCGTTCGTACGTATAAATTTTTAACCGACTTCCAAAAAGGAGGAGGTTATCAATTCGTCGCGTATTTTTTCGTTTTTTTTGTATTTCTTCTCCTGTGGGGTACCGTTCTGAACGAATATGGTCTTGTTTAATAGAGTATATATCCGGATTGGTAAAACTTCAAATTTTGGAAAAGAATTCTATTGGAAATCGACCAATATCCCTAATATTTTAGTCGATTTTTCGATAACTCCTTATGGATGTGTATAGTTTTTTAACGTTTAATCTATCAAGGAAGATCCTTAGGTGATCTCATATACTTTTCTGCGACGTGCAACTTGCAGTTTTGCAGAAAATCGCCGGAAATTCCAAAATTCTTATAAAAAATTTCATCGAAATGACATAACGGACATTTCCTCATAAATATTTTAATTCCAACATAATAGTGCTGTAATTTTAGGCACTGGAAGTTTTAATTACGAATTTGAAAATTTTCTATGTACATCTCAAGCATATAGGTAGTAAAGCATAGTATTTTCGGCTCCTTAAATTAATGAGTACCAAGCTCGTTTTGTTTGTATACCAGGTAAATACCTATTTAAATGCTATTTTTTCCATTTTGCGAAGAGGGTACTTTTGGTTGTCACATTCTCCCGGCCTAATAGAAAATTCAGTGACAACACACGTCAAACTTTAAACTGGTACTTGGTGGCTTATAGACAGGGTGTTTAGTTATAGCAAACAAAATCACAAAGTAAAGTGGTAGAAGGAGTTGCATTTATATGAAGATTGAAATATAGGACGGACTAGAATGATAGTGGTCCGTGGGCAGCCGTATATACAGGATGGTTGGAATATAGGGTGGACTGGACGTAAAAAACGTATAAAAATGTTGAAAAAAATGTGAAATTAAAATTATATAGGGTGATTAAAAAACTGTTATATGATGTGGACATAAGCAAATCATATACAGGATGGTTGAAATATACGCTGGAGTTGCATTATATTTATACAGTGTGATTAAAAAATTATTTCTTTTATAGCCCATAAGAAGTTGCATAAAGTGTGGAGAGGAATTAATGTTACACAGGGCGATAACATAAAATGTTAAAAAGGAAATAATTGATGGGGTAGCACACAAGGAGTTATATACTATGGTTGAATTATAGGACGGATTTGACTCCGTAAATATAGGATGGATTCTACTCCGTCCTATAGTTTACAGATGGCAGCTAACAAATTTATGCTTGTCCGTGGGCAGTCGTATGTACAGGCTAGTTGGTACATAGGTTGGAGTGGAATTATCTAGTTATACAGCGTTGTCAAAAAAAGTTAAAAAAAGGTTACATGGCGTAGTCCATAAGGCATAAATATATTTTGGACATATTAAGTCAACGCGTACTAGTACATTTTGTTCGTAAAGATTAACCTCTCAATTTAAATGATAAAGTATGTGTTATGCTGAGGCTTTCGATGTTACCTGGTTATGTCTATTAAGGTTATACATACAAAATAACAAATAAAGAATGAAAACTACCTGAGTTCAAAAAAAAAACTAAAAAGTTGAAAATAAAACATTTACAAAAAAAATATAACCGACTTCTGCCTATAACTAAAAAGCTAAAAATAATTATAACAAAATATAACTCTAGCAAATAAATAACATATTCAATGTTGTAAGGTACCTACCCAGGAAGTAAAAAATGTAAACATTAAAAGGTGCTCATTCTGTACAAATTAATTACCTACCAATTTAGTATATTTTTGAAGTCGGTGCCAAGCAACAATCAAGTTTGATGAATTAGTAGATAAGTAAGCAATGAAGGATTTTAGATTTGCTTGGCACCGACTTCAAAAAATATACTAGATTGGTAGGTAATTAATTTGTATAGAATGAGCACCTTTTAATGTTTACATTTTTTACTTCCTGGGTAGGTACCTTACAACATTGAATGTGTTATTTATTTGCTAGAGTTATATTTTGTTATAATTATTTTTAGCTTTTTAGTTATAGGTAGAAGGCGGTTATATATATTTTTAAAATGTTTTATAAGAATTTGAATGAAATTTGAACTGTTGTTTTATGATTGATAGAATGACAGTTGTGGCATATCTAGTTTATATTTTGATGATTTTTTGTCTGTATATTTCAAATATCTCAAACGTTTCAGGTTCTAAATCAGATTCCGTTTTCATGGGCAATAAAAAAATAACCCAGCTAAATAAAGAAATTAGGATTTAAAATTTCGCTATGACAAATTTAGCTTCTTAGACAGACAGATTTTGCTATAATATTCATGTAGATATATAAAATCCACTTTTAATATATTATGAGTGACACCCAGTAGGAGATGTTTACATTTAATATTATTTGGTAAAACATAGATGCTACAGTAAGGAGTAAATGATTAAAATTTGAATAAAAAACACCCAGTAGTTTTTTTTCTTAAGTTCCTTAATAATGTGTTTGTCCACCGCAGTTTCCTATACACTCCCCAACACGTCATGGCATGAATTCAATGAGTTGGTCTATTTTTTACCTAAAGAATACGATCCCAAGCTACCTGTATTTCATCTCTTAGAACCTCCAAAGTCCGTGGGGGCTGGGATAAATTCCGAGCCTTCTACCCATCATCATTATCAAGAAGACTTACTTCCAAGTGCAATGGCACCCTATACTATAACGCCTATTATTCGGTGTACATGTCGGTCAACATCAAATTAAAATTGACGTCTTTATCCTCGACGTCGTCTAACCATTTTTCGGCCATCATGTCCACCCAAGCAGAATCGAGATTCATCAGAGAAGACGAACGACCTGATGCCATTCTACATTCCAATGTTGTCATTCTCTGCACCACTGTAGTTGTTGCCGTCGATGCTTAGCGATCAGAAGTAGCACAAGATGCTGAAGTCCAAAAGATCTTATACAACAGTGAACTTTTCAGACACTTACAAGATGACTTTGTTCTCATAACGACTCATTAGACACATTTCGAGTTGTCGAAAAACAATCTCTAAAGACCCTAAGTCTTAGCCGTCGATCTTGAAATTCATTTGTGCTTCATCGACGTAAGGTGCCTAATCTTCACCGATTGTAGATATTATCAAACCAGGCTTCAAAACATCTCATACAGTAGTTAGAGTTCTGTTCGTGCGGTTAGCGATTTCTCGATGTAGTAAACCAGTAATTTGAAAGATCTTTCAAATTCAGTTAGCTGTAGGTTCATTCGGCGTACCTGTACTAAGGCATTGTAAGATTCCTAAACATCGATTTTGGAACCCATCAACGAGTTTGTTGTTTGGTAAATTTAAAAAATGCAAAAACGACTACAATATTAATTGATAAAAAAACTCTACATGAAAAATCATTCACCAACCTTTATCAAAGTTTAATCATTTACTTCTCACTATAACATCTATGTTTGACCAAAACAATATTAAAATTAAAAATCATGAAAATAAATATTCAATTCTCCTTGCCTTTCATTAATGAAAATTTCCAAATCTTTATATATATATATATATATATATATATATATATATATATATATAAATCTTTTGTACGTGTGTTAGTCATTGAACTCCTCCTAAACGGCTGGACCAATTTTGATGAAATTTTTTGTGTGTATTACAGGGGGTTTGAGGGTGGTTTAGATTCACAATACGGTCAACTAGATATTGTTTTTTTAGTTAAATTATTTATTTAAAAATTGTTTTTGATGTTAGCACAACTTACATAGGATCCGGCAGACTGCGCTGTAGTCGCTGTGTCAAATATTCAAGAGTGTGCTTTAGTTTCAGTTACGTCTGATAGATGGCGTTCAGATTATATTGTTACAGCTAATTTTTAAAAGTTTATATGGGACAGGACAACGCTTTCCGCTAGTTTTCTAAACCTCCTATTACGAAATTGAGGCATACAGTATAAATAAATTTTATTTTTCAGGTAAGTGACCTGTTTTTGGTGATATCTTTCTGAGGTATGTATTAAATTTATAACTGACTTAAACTTGAATTCATAATGAATATACATATCCAAGATGTTTATTTGTACCTATAATATTTTCTGGGTAACCAGTGGGTTTCTAACATTTACTTCATGTCACCCAATTATACATTTACTTCTAATGGGATCTTACCTTGGTCCTTTAGTTTTGAAATGGCCATTAAAGACTTAGTCACACAATTTTCACACCTCTACATCGACAGGCCATCAAAAAAGAGACCTTCGTCTGGAATCACAATTTTAAAACTGCATTTGGACGAATGAAAGCGCCATTATGTTCTAGTCCAACTGTAGCATTTTCTATACAGTATATCTTAGACATCGATGCCAGCAACACAGGTTTGCGGGCCCTCCCAATCCCAAGTGCAAGATGGTGAGGAGCTAGTGCTCGAGTACTACAGCTGTGGATTCTCAAAACTCGAAGGTAATTACTGTATCACCAGAAGACACCGGAAGGACAACTTGCCGGATGGATCGAGAAATTGCAACATGCTTTCAAGGTTGAACACCATTCCGTCGTTTGCATAATGATGCTGATGCTTTGTCAAGAAGACCCTGTAGGTCAGACCATGAACATGCCAGAAAATGAAACATCGAGAGGAAATCTTCATCTCACAGATTCGTGTGCAAGTGAATCAAGACTGGATCACGGATTAATGTATCCAGGACCAAATGATCGAGCCAGACCTTGAACCAATCCTATCATTCAAGAAAAGATATGCTCGGTGAGACAAGGTAGCAGGATACTTGGACATCCTGAAACCATTTTGGGCCCAATGGGACTCTCTACGAGAGAGAATGGAATGTTGAAGAGAGCTCGGGAAAGCAATGATTGCAGAGAAATCAAATCTCAACTCCAAGAGTCCCAAAAAAGTACCCGCCCTCCTGAGAGTAGCACATAATGTGATTACCGGAGGTCATCTGGGTAAGAATGAAACTCTGGATACGATATTACTGGGTAAATTACTTCAAAGACGTCAGAGCCTGGTGCCCGAAATGTGCCAACTATGTAGATATTAAGGGCCCGAATACCAGGACAAAAGGTGGAATGCAGCAGTACAATTTTGGCGTTCCATTTGAAAGAAGGGTAGCAGGTACATCCTGGATGCCATGGATTATTTTAGTAATTGACTTGAAGCATACATATCTCATATTCAATCAGGAGGCAACCACGGTGGCAACGGTGTTGGTGGAAGAGATTTTCGACATTCGAATCAAACGTGAATCCAACTTATTCCAGAAGGTTTGTTGGACATCAAGAAAACGACGCCCACCAGAAGAACCGTCACATGAAATTAACGATTATGTCAACCAACTCTGAACAAACGATATTGACCACGCACGAACAACTCCAAACCCAGATGTTAGCAACCAGCGATCGAACGAAGACTATACAATCCACAGAGAAGTTAGGGCAAGTCTCCAAAGCTCCGAGAACCAAGATGAAGAAGTGTCATTTGATATTACTAATAGATGAATTGTCTCTAAATTAATTACCGTAATAAAAACTAGTTCACCGAAGAAACAAAACGTTTAGCAAAAATGTATATTTAGTTCTTACCATTTTAGAGATAAAAAAAAGTAACGAATATAGGTGAGCTGGTACTTATATGGATTAGAAAAACAAGGATATTGGGAGAACAATCGATAGTGACTGGGATAGCATATAAATGCAGTGAATAAACTGATGTGCAAGTGACTCATTACCTAGTCTAAGAAAAGTAGTAGTAGAGATTACCGACAAAACTCTGTAACTTTAACATTATTACTTGGCAGCGGGAAATCTTTTTATACAGTTTTTAAGCTATTGAGTAACAGGATTGGTTGGAATAAATGCCTTAAAATTAATCATACATTCCAACTGGAGACGAAACTTTGATACCGAGCAGTGTTAAAGGACGAATCAGGCCTACAAAGACGACGACTTAATTCCAAATCAAAAAGCATTTAGCCTTTTATTATGATTAAAATAAAGAGGACAGACTCATTTAGTATTTCAAAGGACAATATTCGATTGTATTCGAAATCTTTTGTGTTCGCCTACTTAAGGAAACGATGCGATTCAAATCCTTCAAGTGCCAAACTGGCATATTGAAATACCGCTCGGGATAATTAATTCGGATGAATAAGATTAATAGATCCAAACAGAATAATTCTGCAGATCTTAATTAAGTTATACTGTTTGTTTGTAACGTTTTCGGCGTTTCAACGACAAGACTAAGACGTTTCGCGACTGCCGAATGAAAAGGATTTCATGCTGTGACAGGAGGAGAAGCTTGGAAGACAAGGGATGAAGAAAGAGAACGAGATAGAGAGAGAATGATGCGAGCTCGGCGAACTCCAAAATTGCGTTTGTCGCAAGAGGCACAAAATAATAAGGCATCGAAAAAAATAAATTGGCTTCAGTGGGCGATAACGAGTTTTTCCTTTGATTAATCCGGAACGACTTGAGTTTTTGACAGATATGCCCTGGAGCTACAAATTTCACCGAGATATATGCGACGCGTTTTGCTAACGATATTTATTGGGGATGTCTTTGCTTAAATGACAGTTTGCAGATTCAGCAATCAATTTTGTGTTTTGTGGAGGTAACTTAAGCAAGAAAAATGGTATTTGCCAACAACTTCAAGCGTCACTACATTTTCTGGAATTAGGAAAACACGATGAATTACAGGCAAAAAAATAGGAAGAGGGGATAGATGAGTCTGATAATTGTTACAAGTCCTTTGTTAACTAAAATGTCAACAAGTTTCGTTGAAAATTTCCCAATAAAAGTATGCTGAAAAACAACCCATAAATAAATTTCCAAAGAGGGATGCCTACAGGTTTATCTGATTACTACCAACCAGCCCCAGCTTTACATGGGTTCTTTACAGAAAATATAAAAAAGCATATGTTATTCCAAGGAGATGCAGATTTCGGCAAAATTGGTTGAGTAATTTTTGAGTTAAATCGTAAGAAACAAAAAATCAACATCTTTCCTCGTTATGCATACTATTAATTTAGATTATTTTTTGAGTGGAAATTATTAATGAGGCAAACAAAACAGAAAACATTTAGATTAGTTTCAAAATATATTATTTTAAAAATAAAATAAGCCTTTGTATACCACATTAATAACCTGATCACGTGTAGAAACGAACTTTAGTTTCGAAGTAACACGTGATAGAGCAACATAGAATTGCCTGTGCGAAAAGCACTGTGTGCTTAAGTCTACTCCCGCAACTTTTAATATTTGACCCTGCGGTTTATTAATTGTCATTCCAAAATTGTAGCCATTTAAATTGGAAAGCCAATTCTTATGGTATCATGGGGATTCTCGGTATAAAAACAGTTTCACCAGTTGCGTTGCCAGTTAAAATGAATTAAATTAAATTAACTATTTTGAGTCTTGTACTATTGCACAGTTTCGGTGGACTGAAATTTATTAGTAATTATAATAGGTGTACGTTTAATATTAATTTGTGTGGCGGGATTCCAGAATTCTGTTGAATAATGGACTGCCTCTTCACTATCCACAACGGTGTCAACTAAGTAGTAAGTTTGCGATGTTGCTTCGAACTTGGAAAGAATAAATTCATATATTTTATCCACTTGCTCAATAGTGGGTGATAGTATAGCCTTTCCGTGAAACCAATTTAGTGTCTTAGTTGATATGTTACTAATATCAGGATACATTTTTTCCATAATTTCTACCACATTTTGTACCGAAACACAAATATTGTTAAAATTTATATAGACATTTCCTGCTTGAAATTGGTTCGTCCACATTTTAAATCATTTTCTAATAGCAGTCAAATGTAATCATGCCGTCTAACTAAAAAGTATACGAAAGATTTACTTAATTAAAAGAGATCTTCCGCTGGAGAAAATCAAGTTTTTGGCATATATTTCCGAATTTCCGACTTTCTAATCGTTTTTCTCCATTAGTTGTTGAAATAGCCCCCCAAATATGTTTTTCCTTCAGGGGTCTCGATAAAACACTCTTACCAATATATTTTTGCGTATACATAACTAAATAAGGGGAGTACATTTTATTTCAGCTCATTAAAATCGGATTTTTTTAAAAATTTTAGCAAACTGGTTTAGAATTATGTAAACACATTCAAACAAAATCTGGACTTCTCTGGTACATCAGTCGGAAAAAAATTTACACGAAATTTTGGGAGACACCTTTTTTAATAATCGTTAATGCGTCAAATAGGTTATAACAATGCTTCTTTAACACCAAAAAATTAAATCTAAATAGGTAACTATAGTTTTAAGTTGTTGTGAAGGTTAAGTTGTAGATAATATAATCGTAGAATTCGATTGTCCCAAGTAGCCAACCTTATTAAATCATAAGAGTATGAACTAGATTTTATGTTTCGAGAAATATTTGACATATTCTTTGATTCTGACTTAAATTTTCCTCAGGTAACAGTGGTTGAAAATTATGACGTGCATATTTTTATATCAAGATGCATAAAGAGGGTCCTTAACAGCAAATCATTAAAAGGCAATAAGTAGATACTCGACTGTAACGTTTGTCCAACTATTCGTACCATACTTCATATAATACAATTTTTCCATCATGTGTTAGTACCAGTACCGACTTCAAAAATATACTAGAATGGTAGGTAATTAATTTGTACAGAATGAGCACCTTTTAACGTTTACATTTTTTACTTTCTGGGTAGGTACCTAACAACATTTAATGTGTTATTTATTTGCTAGAGTTGGATTTTGTTATAATTATTTTCAGCTTTTTAGTTATAGGTGGAAGTCGGTTATATGTTTTTTAAATGTTTTATGATTATTTTGAATTTCATATGGTTGTTTCGAATATAAGTTTATAATACAAAAATATATTGAAACATTTGTGTTTTGTTGACTGACAAAAGTCGATTGAATATCATAGCCTTCATTACATGTTTTGAATCTCAAAGAGCCGGAGTAAGAAGTTGTGGTGGAATTTCCATAAACAGAAAAAATATAATTCTGGAAATATTATTTTAACAGATCATTTCAAAATACATTTATAAAATAAAAATTCCATTATAATAGATTAACTGGAAGAACCACATCCAATACTTGCAGTCAAAATCAAATTCATTTCAAATGCCGCAGAAAATTTGTGATTGTATACAAAAAAAATTTCAATTACATTGTACAATACATCTCCCTCGTTATTTTCAATTCTCTTTTGCGAATCTTTTAGCCAGGGAATCTCACCAAATTTTCAATTGCAAAGAAAATAAAAGCAAATCTGAGGTGAAACGCCAGAACGTTATGTAATTCCCTTGAACATCCGAACGTATCCAAATCCATTCGTGCTCTCCATCCACCTGCACAGTGGAAATTTTGTATGCGCCATTTCATTTCCATCCTAAATGAAATATTCAGAACGACTACGTCGGATTTCGGCGTGTTACAATTTTCGTCGACCTAGTCGTCGTCGTCGGGGGCCTGTAGGCGACCGGATTACCGACTACAACTTGTTAGATTCCCTAATTGAAAGGACTAATTGGATGCAATATGAAAATGCCGAACCGACCCGTTGTCTTGCCTTCGGGGAGCAGACTGAACAGAGAGTTCCGTCTTCAGCGGAACTTCGTATCGTGGATGGAAGAAGAATAGACAAGCAAACCTCAAGTTGATTCTGTTAGTTCGCCAAATCTCACCGAAATCTGCCAAGTTAAAATTTTACTATTTAAATAATACAATGAGATTTAGTAGCTAACTGAAAAAAGAGCGGCATTTGAGACCGAACGAAATATTCTTTCCTTCTCTCGATACCTCAATGTCTCTATTTTTCTTTCTTTTTGTCACTTGGTAATGGAGATAAATATCAGGTGAATTACAATAATTCTTACTATTTTATTACCAGTCAAGAATTAATCCTAATTTAATTCGTAGTTTAAAAATATCTAGATATTGAGTAAGTGTTTAGAAATAGTTTTGTTCATCTGAATAAGTATTAGAAGACAACATGTCAAAGAAAAGATTGTTCTGTTCTTAGCTAACATCATTACAACCACATAACATTTGTACAAAAGAATAAATTATATATACAGGGTGAGTTTTTTTTGATGATCAGTATGGGGATCTCGGAAACTAGCGGAGATAGAGCAATGGTCCAATTTAATGACACTTTCGGATTTTTGTAAAAAGTCATGGCTTACTAGATATTTTGAAAAAACGAAATTCTGTCAATTTAGTCAAATCCCTCTAGCTCCTTTGTTTTTGATTTTATAAAAAATATGAATATCAAAATTGAAGGGAATTGTATCCCGAATATGATTGTCATGTCATCGTTTGCGTGACATCTCTCATTTTGGAGAGATATGACACAAACTATAGTTGGCATAACCTCAAAAAATCGGACATTTTTAGAGTTTTCAACGATGTAATACTCGATATAGTTATTCATAAAAATAACGGAGTTATGGATGCTTTTCTCTCTTATTTTCACTTTTAACGTAGGTAACCACGAAAAAGATTGTTTTCACTTTGACGTTTCCTCATTTGGGAGTAAATCCATTAGTAGTGCTGAACTGACAGTCGATATTGACAAGTTTTCGTGATAAAATGGAATATTCTAACGAAGAAAAACTCAATATTGTGGGATGTTATATCATATGCCATAAAAATTCAGTTCATGCAGCTGAGGAATACTTTCATAGAGGAACGTAATCCAATTAACGAAGCAGCACAAATAAATGTTTTGGCAATGGTAAATCAAAATCCATCAACATCCACTAGTGAAATTGCGGCAGAAACTGTAGTTAAGGTACTCAAAGCGCACAAGTTCCACCCGTACAAACTTTCAGTTTCTCAAACTTTGCTGGTGACGATTTACTAACTGCGGTATGTTCAATAGACACAATGAGCATATCTGGGCTAAAGAAAACCCTTTCCATGTACAACAAAGACGACCCCAGATAAAATTTGGTTTTAATGTTTGGTGTGGTATCATAGGGTCTACTATTCTGGGGCCTTTTATCTATGACGAATCATTTAATGGGGAGCACTACTTGCATTTCTTGCAATACACTTTTCAAGACATGTTGCATAATTTGAATTTGAGAACTCGTTTAGAAATTGAGTGGTTCCAACATGATGGAGCACCTGCTCATAACTCGGTATTAGTAAGACAACACTTAGATAATATCTATCCAAACTTTTGGATAGGAAGAAATGGCCCACGCAAATAGCCACCCCGGTCTCCCTATTTGGCAGTTATTTATGGGGTGCGCTAAAAAACAAAGTATATCAAAGAAAGTATGAGACAGTTGGTGACCTAATGGAGGCGGTATTACAAGCAACTAAAGAAATTGATAGGCGGTCTGTGAGGCAAGCGGTAATGTCAATCTTAAAAAGATGCAATATTTGTCTAAATAACAATGGTGGACTTTTCGAACATAAATTGTAACCATTATTATGTACTTTAATTTCTTAAGTTTTTAGTAAATACCTACCTATTTAGTTTTTTCGTTATATCTGATATACCCAATGAAAAAATCGTTCAATGTTTTTTGGAATAGTTATTAATAAATCAATCTATTTCATGGCTAACCACCTTAAAAGTGAAAATAAGAGAGAAAAGCATCCATAACTCCGTTATTTTTATGAATAACTATATCGAGTATTATATCGTTGAAAAGCTCTAAAAATGTCCAATTTTTTGAGGTCATAGCCAACTATGGTTTCTATTTAAAAAAAGCTAAGTTTGTGTCATATCTCGAAAACGAGAGCTGTCACGCAAACGAGGACATGACAATCATATTCGGGATACAATTCCCTTCAATTTTGATATTTACACTTTTTTATAAAATCAAAAACAATGGAGCTAGAGGGATTTGACTAACTCGACAGAATTTCATTTTTTCAAAATATCTAGTAAGCCATTACTTTCTACAAAAATCCGAAAGTGTCATTAAATTTGGCCAGTAAAACTGCAAATCTTTCCCAATTTAACCATTGCTCTATCTCCGCTAGTTCCGAGATCCCCATACTGATCATCAAAAAAATCTCACCCTGTATATATATATATATATATATATATATATATATATACCCTGTAAAACCCTGACTCCCCTGTAAAATTCTAAGAATATTCTTCGTCTTCTCAATCCTTCGAGACAATCCTTCTTACAAAAGACCTTAAGCTCTTTATCTGTTCCCTCAGGACCTTAATTGTCTCCGATTAGCTCTTCAGCTTTCGCTTCATTTAATACATTCCGTTACGAGTCTAGTTATACAAAGGCCAATTCCTCAACCTCTAGCCTTGAGTTTCCGATAAAAACTGCCAAAATTATGTTCGTCTTCTCAATCCTTCGAGCCAGTTCTTCAATTCTTCAGTCCTACACTTCTTCTTCTTCTTCATTTCAGTTAGTAAAACCGACCATTTGCCCACCTACCTTCAATTCTATTCAAAACAGTCCTTCAGTCCTTCTCACAGATCTTAAGCTCTTCTTCTTCTTCCTCTGTTCTCAAGACCTTAAGTTCTCCATTTCCACAGCTCTTCAACTTCCTCTACAATCTTTCAATTCTTCAGGGAGGCTACACCATGAAAAATTGGTTGAATATAGCTGCATATGATGATGATGATGATATACCCTAGAATCAAACTGTATTAAGTCGAAAATTGTCAAATTTCAGTTAAATATGTTAAGTCACTTAATTTTTCCTGTTAATTCCTTTCTTTTTTCCCACTTTGCGATATCTGTACAAACAACAAAAATAGCTTGTTTTAAATCAAATTAAGTTCGAAGTCGGCCGTGAGCCAAACGAAGTTAAGTCACATGATCGCAGTTTGGGCCTGGACCTCTTAGTTTAGTTTCCTGTCTATGACTCGCATTAGTCGCGGGAAAGATTAAAAAAAAGTTTCTTGGATGCCATCTATACATCGCTCTATAAAGAGCATTGTGAGTTGTCAAGACAATATTGCTAAAGAATGGCTTTATGGTGAGACTTTCAATTATAAGTTTTAAAAACCCAGTTAATGACACTTGTGATACTTGCGATATATTTTCATTAGAATTACAAGAGGCTGAAACGCGGGATCTTAGATCCGCAATAAAGAAAGAGTATAATGATCAGTTGCACGATGCAGGAAATATATATAAAATGAACGCTGAAGACAAGAAACGCTCACGAGAAAATAACACAGACAAAATAGTCGGGATAGATTTACAAAAGTGTTTACCAACTCCGGAACTTCACAACTCACAAAGTTTCTATAGCCTAAAGCTTTGGACGTACAATTTAGGTGATACGTGATTCAACCCTGTATGATGTGAGGTGAACAGATTTCTGGACGAGCAGGGAATGAAATGGCATCCTGTGTTGAAACGGTCTGAAGATTATGCAACTTCTGAGTACGTAAATGGTCAGATAATTGCTCAGTATATAACAGAAACACACAGATCATTATGTGTTTTTTTTTCTTCTTGAAAAGAATAGAAACCTTAATGTTATTAACCATAAATTTCTAGCTATATTAGTTGGTGTAAAAAAGTCTTTTATGTGACAGGCATAGAAACCAAATACTTTTTGGAGTTTAAAAGCTTATGTAAAGTCATGCACCTTTTATCATTTGCAAGAAAACTGATCCAGGGGTAAATTTTATTATTTCACAAGTTGTACACTTTCAAGGAAGGCGAGATGCACCAAGAATTTTATTTTTTAAAACCAAATTCAAGGATGATTTTTCACGTCATGACTTACACAAAAACACCTGGAAAACCCATAACGTTAGCCAAAAATCGGTAATAAACATTACATTTTATTTAATTTCATTTTATTTCAGAATGTACCGGAATCTTTGCCACAAATTAGAAATAATAGGAAAAAAAATTCTACCAAAAAAATTTTACAAAAACTGTGATGGACCAGACGTAGATCTCGATTAACATAGAGCTATAATTTTTTAAATAGGATATACACAGTTTGTTGTGCTTAACCCGTTTTATGCAAAATACTTATAGTTTTTTGCAAATAAACTTCTTTGGCTTAATTAGATTCATTTTAAGATGCAAATGGAAATACTGTTCTACATTTTTTCATTAAATGTTTTATATTTTAAAGAATAATAAATACATTTATTTATTCTAACCCAATTAGGGACTTAACATAAGTTAAATCCTATAAACCATTTTTTTAAGAAGCAAACTATGATAAACACTTAGAAAAGAAACTTATTTATGTGGAAAAATCTTCCATAATTTATTAGGTAACCAAATAAGGTACTCTTAAGCCAAATATTAAAATCATACGAGTAATTTTGAATTCTATTTAATAAAAATCTTTGAACTCGTTTTTCTCATAATTATGTTTATATATATATATATATATATATATATATATATATATATATATATATAAATATATATATATATATATATATATATATATATATATATATATATATATATGTATGTATATATCCACGGTTGCAACAGTATTTAAATTTTTAAGTTCTTATTATTTGTAATATTATAATGAATTTCATTCATTTTATGCGAATTAACAATAGTAAATAAAATTAGTTAATAATGACAAAATATTTAAAAAAATAACAATTGTTTTCGCTTTCTATTAAGGAAGAGACTCTTTATATATTACCTGGTCCCTGTTTCTTACACAGAGAACTGAATTGGATGAGTATTTCTAGATCGAGAGAGTGTGTAGTGTCAGTCGATCGGGCCGAAACAAATGAAGTTTCAAGTTATGCATTTCATTCTCTAGGTCATCTATTTTCATATGTGTAAGTGGCTCCGTTATGAAGCAGAAAATGAAATCAACCAACTCAAAGTTTACTATGAAGGTGTTATACCAACCATTACGTACCAAATAACTACGAGTATAAAACATAAGTAGATATTAATAAAACTTCAACCAAAATCTTCAGATTCAATATAATTTCATTAAAATAAATGAAACACGTAGTACGCAATGACTATTTCTGTTTTGTATTGAAAATATAAAGAAATATCAGCACTTAGTTTTAATTAATAATAAGTAATACTCACATTTGTTAAAAACTTTTCGCAGTGAAAGAAGCTTAAATCTTATACCAAACAATATTCTGAAATGTAAAATTCAAATCAAGGCGCTACATCAAAGATAGCCATGAGTTCAGGGCTGCCAGATCTAACTATTTGTCTTGAATATTACAATGAGTGTATTAATTCACATTTTTTGTAATCTTATTCAAATTATATGAAATTAATACGGTAAAAATTAAAAGAATCATTAAATTGAAAGTGTAATGTTACGAGAATTCATCCGACAGCTGGTGAAATCGGCCATCAACCAATTAATGGAAGGGACATTATTCCGATAAATTCTGGGAACCCGAAATGTTTGTCTCTCAACAGGCGGACCGCTGCCATTACTGGGAATTCCCTTAAAGCTTCCAGAACGTGAAAGAGTTTCCCGATGGTTCGTGGACGTACCAGACAATTCCAAGATAAATATATAAATATGAACAGCTGCGAGAGGAGGCATTCAGTTTTCGACGGTCTTATTGAATACTTAAGTAGATATATATTGTAAATAGTTGTGTTAAATTAGTGGAAATAAATTAGAGTGAGTTGGACTGTGTTTTTAAATAAATCCAAGAACTGAACTTAACCCGATTGTGAAAATAAAAACATTACAGTGGTATCAGGTGTGGAACTTTTAGAATTGGAAAATAAATAAACTAACAATGTATTAAACAGTGAGTTTGGACCAATTGAAAGTGGCGGACTTAAAAAAAGAACTTGAGGAAAGGGATTTAGAAATTAGTAGAAAAAAAGTGAATTAATACAACGACTACGAGATGCCCTAATAAAAGAAGGTAACGATCCCAATACTTATTTGTTTGAAGTTTCTGGTAATGAGGACATAAGTATGCTATTGAAAAAAATGGAAGAAAGTTTAAAAGAAACATTACAAGACAAATTGCTAGAAAATTCTAAGACTCTAGAAACATTACGAGTAAACTCTAAATCCCTAGAAGATAAATTACTAGAAAATTCGAAAACTCCAGAAGACAATTTGTTAGAAAATTCTAAAACCTTGAAAGAATCCTTAGAAGCCCGATTACTGGAAAATTCTAAATCGTTAGACGAAAATTTGAAAAGCATGGTACAGGAAAATTCGGAAATGCTGGAAGAGAAAATAGTAGAGAATGAAGCTCGAATCGAACAGTTGAAGCACACGACAGTCAGAAATGAAATGCTAATAGAAGGGTTAAAACAGATAAAGGAGAGTGAGGTCAGCAAAATACAACAACAGGTGGTCACAATACAAAAGGGAGAAACTCCATCAAAGACCGAAAGCAGGAACAGCATGGAAGTAGGGGATTGAAAAATTGGCCTCGAGGGGACAAGACACAAAATGAAACCTCCCCAATTTGATCGAAAATCATCATGGATTAATTATCGTCTCCAATTCGAGGCTGAAGCTAAGCTAAACGGATAGTCGGCAGAGGAGAAGGCAATCGCATTAACCCTACCCTTAAGAGGGGATGCTACAGATATCTTACAAACATTGAATACCTCGGAGCAAGCAGACTACGAACAACTGGTCAAACATTTAGAGTTGAGGTATGGCCAGACACATTTGGAGCACGTCTACCACTCCTAATTGAAAAATCGGCACCAGAAATCAAATGAATCCTTACAAGAGTTTAAAGCTGATATTGCCCGTCTGGTTCGCCTTGCCTATCCAGCCACACCGGAAAATGTGATAGAAAGGTTAGGAGTACAAGCGTTTTAGGATGGACTGCAGGACAACGAAACCAGACAAGCTTTACCACTTGCCCGACCGACTCAATTAGTGGATGCACTTGCTCGAGCGCTAGAATTCAAGGCTGCGAAAAATACCTGCAGAGGTCAAGCCAAAATCCGAACCGTGGACGGAGTCAGAAGACGGCGGAACTGATAAAGCCGCTGTAAGGAAGATAGTAGAGGAAGTCCTTACAAAACAAAGACTAATGAGACGTCGGAAGTGTCGTAAGGTAGTCCATATCCAGAGTCGTTGCAAGGAGAGCAACGGAGTACCGACTTCGTCGTCAGAACATCGCGTTGGAACGAGCTATAAGAACGCTGATGTCTTATCCAAGAGACCAAGCCCTGATAATTGTAAACATGGTCAGCGAACCGAAGGCAGAAGAGCTGCTTTCTGTAGAACTGCCGCCATCGATGACCATTGGCAATCTGCGGAGATCCAAAAAGACCAAAAATTAGATCCAGATTTGAAAGAGGTTATCCGGTGGAAGGAAGAAGACCGCAAACCTACGTGACAAGAGATTTCCCGATACTCACCAGCCATAAAGTCGTATTGGGTTCAGTGGACTTCTGAAGCGCGTTCTGGAAACCCCAGAGGAAGGCAAGGACAGAAAGCAGATTGTAGTTCCTAAAAATAGGAGACCAGAGGTTTTGCGAGAACTACATGATGGTACAACCGGAGGACATCTAGGTGTGACCAAAACCTTGCGAGAACGCTACTATTGGGTAAACTGCCAAGTAGACGTTAAGGAGTGGTGCCGGAAATGTACGGTTTGTGCAGCAAGTAATGGGCCTCAGAAGCGACCAAAAGCTCCAATGAAGCAATATTTCATGGGCAGTCATTTCGAAAGAGTAGCCATTGATGTTGCCGGTCCATTTCCTGAATCCGACTGTGAAAATAAATACATTATGGTGGTGATGGACTATTTTAGTAAATGGGCCGAAGCGTATGCCTTGCCGAATCAAGAAGCCTTGACCGTTGCTGGTGTCCTTGTCAAGGAATGGATCAGTCGTTTTGGTGTTCCCTTGGAGTTGCACTCAGACCAAGGTAGAAATTCGAGTCTACTCTTTTCCAAGATGTCTGCAAACTCTTGAAGATCAATAAAACACGGACAACAGCATTACACCCGCAATCCGTCTGTGCACGAGTCCACGGGTCAAACCCCGGCCAGTATTATCATGGGACGAGAATTAAGGCTACCATGCGATTTGAAGTTTGGATGTCCCCCAGGAGAAGAAACCGCAGGTGAAGACTATGTCAGCCAGCTACGTCAAAAGATGAACGACATCCATGAACGAGTCCGGTTAAACATCGAGAATGTCAGTGCCCGAATGAAGGAAGCCTACGACATCAAAGCCGAGGGCGGAGAATTCCAAGTTGATGATCTTGTTTGGTTGTATAACCCGCAACGTCATGGATATTCGCCCAAGCTACAGAGATCTTGGGAGAGGCCATACCAAATCGTGAAGAAAATCAACGATGTTGTCTACAGAATAAGGAAGCTGCCGAGGAAAGCCAAAGGTGGTACATTTCAACAGGTTAGCCCTTCATGCCGGAAGTCATGACGGCTAAGTTGACCAAGCCCAAGTCCGCAGCATCCAACCACCCGATGATGAGATGACCTTCGAACAGTTTATGGTACTGTACTCTAATGGGCATAAAGTGCAGCACGACGTGACCACAGAGGAACCCCGAGACCTGTTTGAGGTGCCCATAGAATATGCCCTGGTTCATTGTGTGGCTCAAGATCTCCGGATGTCCAAAGGAATAGCCAAGGTGTTTGCCAAAAAGTACGGCCAGTTCTAGAAGCTACGGGAGCAAGATTCAGCGGTAGGGAAGGTCCTTCATCTCGAAGATAACCAACCAGTGGGTACCAGAGACATCTTTTATTTGGTAACGAAAACATTCTCGCAGGACAAGCCAACATACAGCAATCTTTGTAAAACTCTAGTAGAATTGAGGAATGGAATGATGGAAGAATCTGATGAAATTGGCGGTCCCAAAGATAGCCTGCCGGTTGGATGGACTGAATTGGAGGGTGGTGAGAAGTATGATGGAAACAATCCTTCGATTCAGTGGCGTCGACATCCTGGTATGCTGTCTCAATACTCGCAGCCCAGATTTGAAGACCGTTGACTGTTACTTCCACCAAACTTCCCGTTGTCGAAATGGAGAGTCCTGCAAATATCGTCATACCAGGAAGGATTCTGGGACATTCCGGGACGAAATGGTCTTAAGGAGGTGGCAATGTTACGAGAATTCATCCGACAGCTGGTGCAATCGGCCATCAACCAATTCATGGAAGGGACATTATTCCGATAAATTCTGGGAACTCGAAATGTTTGTCTCTCAACAGGCGGACCGCTCCCGTTACTGGGAATTCCCTTAAAGCTTCCAGAACATGAAAGAGTTTCCCGATGGTTCGTGGACGTACCAGACAATTCCAAGATAAATATATAAATATGAACAGCTGCGAGACAAGGCATTGAATACTTAAGTAGATATAAATTGTAAATAGTTGTGTTAAAGTAGTGGAAATAAATTAGAGTGAGTTGGACTGTGTTTTTTAATAAATCCAAGAACTGAACTGAACCCGAGTGTGAAAATAAAAAAACTACAATAACATTAGAATTAATAAAATATTGCAACATATTTCTTTCTTATTTGACAAACCATATTTACAAAGCAATGCAAGTTGCAAACTTGCGAGAGCACAATGAATGGCCATTATTATGTAATATAAATTTTCCTGGATTATGTTTCAATAGCATGACGATGTAGAATAACTTTAGGAGCGGGTCAAAATTTGTTATTTATTAGTTTAATTTAATTCGTCTTTGACATTCAAGTCAATCCATTTTACGATTTTCTCTCCAAGCAATCTGGCGACACTGTTACTGTTGTCTGTTTGGCATTGACAGTATGGACGTAAATATTTTTTTTATATTTTATTTAATGAATGAACCAATATTATAAATACATTTTAGCATTCTGCACTGAATATCGTTAATTTGCTACTAAACCAATAAAGAAAATAGGTTGAGAGAGAGCGGAGAAAATGGTTCAGAACCGTTTTGTCTTTGCTTATTTATATATAGATATTTAATTATACCAGAATAGTTCTTTTCACAATGGATCCAGTTTGACTTATAATTATAATTATAATTAATAATCAAACTGTAGTTTTCCTTGCTGTGGTTTAGAGGAATTTCTCTGATATTTCATTTATTCTACGGATATAAATAATATTTCTTGTTCAAGAAGAACGCTAATTTAATTTTTCTAGTGTATTTTAAGGTTGTTGCAGTTGCTTCTCGTGACTATTTTTGGAGAATTATTTGTAGCTGTTGAGTTTCCTCCGAGATCCTCGTATTGGCCTCCTAAAAATAAAATTTTAATAAATTCTATATTTCTATTTACCTAACCTCTATTGCTATGTATATTGTTTTTGTTTAAAACGTTGGATCAAGGTAAGACAATTTCGCCTATTATTTTCAATTAAAATGTTCTAAATCACAGGTACTTCATTTAGTTTTTTCCATTTTTTTATGAATTTCACGTTTTTGAATTTCAAAAAACTAAGAGCTTTTATCACATCAAATTACATATTGTTCTTTTTGCACTATGAGACTGTAGAAGAAAATCGCTTTAGTCTAGATAGCGAAGTCCATATAAAGTAAAATAAATGTGGATGATTTTCTCAATTTCCCTTACTACTGCATCAGTTCCATAAACAAGTCATAAAATTTTATGATCCAATAAAAACCATCAATATGAAACTCCAAACTATATCCCGATAGTTTAGTCGTTTCAATTTATGGCAATTTTAATGACGAATAAAAATGAGTTCGTTTATTATTTGAGACAATGTAGTAAAAATATAAATTACCAGTGCAGCCTGGAATTCCCATACAAATAAAGACGAACATTTCAATGTGTAATATATTTGACATGCACATAAAATCCCCAAGGATAATGTTTCTTGAACCTAGCAGTTGTTTGTATTTTTAGAATTTCTTGGGAAAAGCACCACAATTACTGGAAAGTCTGTATATAATAATAAATTGTTAGGTTAGACAAATGCAGAATTGTTAATACAGTTAAAGGCAGAATACAGCCGAGGCCTTACGAAATGAAAGATGGCACGTCAATTGAATCCATGGCGGAAGGTCATACGTATAAATATTTTAAAGCAGGCTCAACGAATTGATTACTCTACCATTAAAAAGGACTCTTCAAAACCAAACTTATCAGTACAAAACTGTTTCAGGCTATTAACACCTAAACGTGTTTAGTGTTCTGTTAGTCTTTCGACATAGTTAATTGATGCAAGAAGAAGAAGAAGCTCAATATCACTATCCAAAGAGCTCTGTCGAATGAGGAACTTTGCTACGGTAAGAAGGAGGAAGAATATTGGTAGAAAGCTACCAGATCAACAAATTTCTAATTTGCGTTGTCATTTCCAGAAGCTCACAGTATTTTCGGATCTACACAGAGTCATATGTCAGATTGATGACTTCACACCACTGCGAATGACAGAACAACAAATCCAATTACACAACTAGTTAATTAATCAGAAACTGTTCAAATAGAAAGAGAAACTCCTTCATGAAAGACATATAAAAGACGTCAACCAAGATTATGTCGACAGCTCAGGTTCGTACTAGGTTGATCTCTGGTCAAATGTTTCCTGAAATTGTATTGGCAATTCAAGATCAAGTAATACCAACTATCAACAACAGATCACGTATGGTGGCCAAACATCTGAGAATATTCCGCATATCAAAGGTTGTCATGCATTCGTTGCAACTGAATACAAAGAATAACGCGATGCTGTAGCCAAAATACTGCACCACAAATTAGCTAGTGAGATATTGGACCTCTACGGCGTTAACCATAAATATATCTCAAGCATGATATTTCATAAGTAATTTCGAAAAGATTGTTGAGGAGGTCTTGAATTATTTTGTCTATTCATGGGTTTTCTCTCCTCCAAATTTTTTCCTCTGTGTATGGAGACGTTTCAACTCCGAGTCTGGAGTCGTTGTCAATCGTTTAGTGTTGTTTTCGAGGTTTTTTTAAGGTTGAATTTAAATAAATTCAAAATCAAAGCGAAAATTTTTTAGAGAAAAAAATTTCGAAAACAGCACTAAACGATTGACAACTACTCCAGACTCGGAGTTGAAACGTCTCCATACACAGAGGAAAAAATTTGGAGGAGAGAAAACCCATGAATAGACAAAATACATGATATTTCAAACCTTGAATTTGTTGGCCTATAGTATTTGTACATGATGAATATACCATATTCTCGAAGTTAAAATGAGACAATACCAGAGCGTCTGTTACATTTATTTTCTGAAGAGCATTTAAAATATGTATTACTTTTTCATATTTACATCAGCAAGCTAAATCCATTAATTTATGTGCGGTTTAAATGTCATTGAAATGTGCCAGTATAAAACCAAATTTAAACAAAAACATAATTTAATAAGGATTTCTGTACCAATATAAAGGTGAATGTCGTCAGCATAAAATATACAATATTTAATTGAAGTAACAATGTTATTGATATAAATACCAAATAAGATCCGCCCAAGTATGGAGCTTGTGGAACACCGTAGATTTTCTGGTAAACAGTAGAGATACCATGGTTTGTTTATACATACTGTCAGCGATTGCTTAAATAACTACTCAGTGGCTTAATGGCATTATTTATTATCCACACCAATATAGCGAAATATTGAGAGAAGTAATTTGTTATTTGTTCGGTCGAACTCTTTAGATTAGGTTAACACCATTACGGCAGTGGCCTCCTCGTTATGAGCTATAGAAGATTTAAGTCCAGGTCTAAACTCTGACCGATTTAGTGGAAATATACATTTTTCATTGACGTATGGCTAAGATTTCCAAGTTGCATTTATATGACTTGTTTTACATTTCTTCTATGCCCTATCCTTAAGTCGCATGATATTTTTTTATCGTAAATTTGTTCCCAATACTACAAACGTTCTAAAACTAAGTATGAATCAGACAATTCTAACGTTCACAATTTGATATGCAAATGTTTGACAGTATAAACTAATATAACTAAGAGAACTTACTGTTGATTTGACATGATTTGAAAGAGTTATCTTTAAAACTAAATGTGCCGCTCCTAGCTAGGTTGTGCAATCACCAAAAGTGAGTTCTAACAATTCTGATGGTCCAAAGATGTCATTAATTTCATAAGGAAAAACCTAGGGTAAACCTTATAAACTATACCAATACAGGATATATTTATTGGTAACCAGGAACTGCTGAAGTCTACATAAGTACTATCGATGCTATCAATTAAAGCTGATTATTTAAGCTGTCTTTTTGTATTATGTTCATTAAAATTTCCAACAATAATCAACGATTTAAACGAATTTAAAGTTCATGTCTAACTTCTTTTAAAATTACTGCAGATATACCTTATAAAAGATCCATATTTTTTGCCAGGTGGCACTTTATGATATGCTTTTTACTACGAACTTGATGGAAATTTCCACTACTATCCGTTGCAACAACATGAACTAACACACCAATACTGATCCTTAAAAAATGAGTTGCATACCGCTTACATAATGGCCGACGATTTCACAAGATGGAAGAATATTTTCTGATGAACAACATTTATTTAACCAATATTTGTACTTTTAAATATGCTGTATGTTGATTAAGTAAATAACAAGTGAAACATTTAGTAAGTTTTTAGTAAAAAAAAAAACAAAAAAATCTGATCCATTTGCTCTTTTGGCTAGAGCACCATGCCAATAACGTGAAGGTTGAGATGTTTAAAAGTATTTCCTATAATTTTACATAAAGAGAGTCAAAAACATATGCATTTTTAACAACAAATAATGGTTTCAAACAAAATAACTAATCCATTGACGTTAGTAATAAAATTTTGAGACTAGACACAAAAATTGGCGTGGTATATATGTGAAACAAAGACAGCAAAACATACAATCTACAGAAGTGATCAAAACTACTGATAAGCAATTCGCTGGGTTAGCATACCCTTCATACAAGCGAGACAAGGACAGCCTTCACTAATCAATGATAGACAATCCGCTAGCGAAGACGGAAACATCAAAACTATTGATAAGCGATCCAATTTTCCCAGCGAACCCTTCTGGTTATTGTTATTCACCATCTACTTCTAGACAAATTGTCACTTTTGTCAACTTTGTCAAACCTAAGATGTCTTTCTGTTACATAATGCATTGCATGAGACAATTACTTTGTGACAACATGACAACAAACTACCCTCTAAATACTGACGATTCATTCTACAAGAATTGAGGACCCCCTATTTCGGAGGACACTTTGATGGAGATGCCATCGAGCTGTCACAGGAACGCCCCACCTTTACCAATACAATTCATTGGTGCACCTACTAAAAACTATCAAAATTTGCAAAAATTTCCTTTTAACTCAGCATTTGGACGTTTTTTTCATTCAAAAATCCCAGTGTGCCACGTGTTCCACTTGAAATAAACTTGTTTGTGATAACATTTTTAATCAAATAACTGTTTGTTTTCAAAATATATTTTGTACTGTAAGGGTAGATACGCTTTTTCGACAGGTAGAAGAGAAACAAACTCTATCATTTCCTCTTCTTTACTGCTATATTCCATTTTGCCGAGAACCTTCCTTTATATTGCGATATACGGTTTAAATACTGATTTACCATCCTCTTATCTCGTGGAAAATTAACATTCATCATCAAAGTTGATCGAGGGCCTCGTACTCGATTAAGTTAACGAATTCAAAAATATTCGTCGGTATCAACTTTTCACTTCATTATCATGCATGGAACTTATCAGATACAACCCCTGAGAAAAACATGAATATAAATAAAGTAATTAGCCCTAGTTCTGAAAAGATGAACATCATGAACTTTAATTACTATGGAAATAGAGGTTCCACCTGCAGGAAATTATGTAAGTTATTTCGGCATTTTCATTTTTCGTTTTATCGGCAGGTTTTTTTGGTGATGGATGAAAATCCCTTTGAGATTGTGGAAAATACACCAGATGAATTAGAAGTGGTAATTTATTTTTTTATGAGAGTTTTGTAAACAGTTTTTGTTGTTTTATGAAAATAAACAACTAAGATCAGCTTTATAAAACCGTTAGAAATTTTGATATTAAAACAAAAATGGGCGACAATGTTATTTTAAATTTGTCTGGACAGTTGTTGATTTCCACAAAGTCTGGTAAGGGGTGAATATTTATCCAAATTGATGAAATATTTGTGTTACAAAAAAAAAAAATATATTTGTTTCAGTGATTATGTAATTAATGGACTCCATTCTTAATTGAGAGTCCAAGTAATTATTGGTTTCTTTTATCTTTTTGCTTGTTTTACATGAGCAAGTTTTCAGATGTGTGGAAAGCAAGAAGTCACAGAGTGTCAAATCTGGATATATGGTGGCTGTTGCAACTACTCGTGATTTTCAGCTTGTTTTTTGAGTGTGTGTTGTCTTGATGAAAAATGATTTTTTCCAAAAGGTTACAGTAATAATCTTGTATTATTTTAGTGATGAAACCATATTCAAAATAGCTTGTTTTTAAAATGCTGCTGAGTCACAATCCATTGGGTTTTTGTTCGCGAGTGGTACGTAGATCAAACCTATTCAATTCCAATCTTTATAAGACGAATAGTCCGAAAAAAAATTGCATGGTTCAGTAGCTGTTGAAATTTTCTACAAACTGGTTGCTGGTTAGACTTGCTAGCTCTTAAAAACTAATAGACTTTATTTTCATCAAAACTCTCTTAATTTGAGGATCTGTAAATTACATTAATTTTAACCGTTGACTAACAAGAGCCACAATTCATAGTTCGATATGTATTGAGTGTACGCCAGCAATTTTGCTGTGTATTGTTTTTTCATTAAACCGTTTAAAATGTGGATTTTCGATGAAAAATTGACATATTCAGACGCAAATATCTCGAAAAGTATTAATTTTAGGGAAAAACCTTATGGAACATATTTGGCTTAGAACTATTTTTCTTATCTATTTCTGTGATAAATTAGAATATAAAAATTTTCACAACCACCGTCAGGGTAAAAGTGCTTATCGGCATAGAGTAGTTCTTGATGCTTGAGTATATAACAATTTCGGAGTTTCTGCACTATTTTTACAGTCATATCATGAACTATAAATATTTGTTTACATTTGACAAGTTTATAGAGTTAGATTGTAAGACCGTATAGAGATACTCGTAGTTACACAAATACAAATAGTACAAATTTCTCTCACCAGAGGCGCCACCAGCCGCCTTCGTGGCTCTCGCGATTGACAGGAGGGCAGTGTGATGTTAAGCCATAGAGATCCTATGGACTACCAGCAACATGGCGGCAAAGCCGGGAAAATGGGTACTAACAAACACATGGGGTCCTGACAAAACTGGGAAAAAGTGGTGGTTCTCTGAGGAATCGAACGTAGGTTGATCGTTTCAACGTATAGCTTGCGGGTAGATGAGGTAGCGCGAGAACCCTAATAGTCTAAGAGATAGTATCCGGTATTTGCCCGTCATCGAGAAAATGGACAGAATGTATTGTATTAAATTAATTCCTGAACTACATCACTTTTCTAGGAAGGCGCCAGTGGAAGTGGCAACAGAGGATAGTTACATGGGGTGAAAGTGGTACTTTTTTTTGCCGCTTATCATCGAGTAAACGTTCCAAAATTGGCTGCATACAAGATTATCTACCTAGAGGATTCCCGTCAAGCTGGCGGACAGGTGTAAACTTGTCAAAAATAGAGGTGAACTTCGTCATTAAGTAAAAAGACTGCCATTTGCACCATTTTTTTGCTTACACAAAAGAAATCATAATCCAAAAGGACGTACAGCTAAATGACATAAATATATTTTTCATGACTTCAGTAATGTGGTCTGTATGACGTCATACACACTTTTTTTAAATGCGAAGCCACATTTTTCATTATTAATTTGGAAAGAGGGGAAAATTTCAGGTCCGAATATTACTTTGACCATGAACTTGAACTTGAAATCAGCGATGTCGAAAACCCCCGAACATCTAATGTAGCTATAATTGGATGATTTTTCAAAAAAAATTGATCTTGGAATCACCCGGAAGATCAAGTTCAAGGTCATGGTCAAAGTCATATTCGGACATGAAATTTTCGGCTGTTTCCGAATCTTTAATAAAAAATGTGGCTTTGCATTTAAAAAAATTGTGTATGACGTCATACAGACCACATTAATGACGTCATATTTATTCATTTAGCTGTACGTCCTTTTGGATAATGATTTCTTTTGTGTAAGCAAAAAAATGGTGCAAATGGCGTTCTTTTTACGTAACGACGAAGTTCACCACTATTTTTGACAAGTTTACCCCTGTCAGATACCGAGCCGTTTATTTGTCTAGATCCCGGAAATACATTAGACTTGTTTATTATGCCACTGATGAGAAAATCAATCAAATCACAAAATAGTCATTACCATTAAAATCAATCTTTGTAATTGTCACAGTAATTTTGTAAAATGTACTGTATTTTACGACACATTATTGCTATGGTTTGCCATAACATATAGTACATTTGTGCGACAAACAGTATTTACCTCCTTATAATAACTTCGGTGTTAATTAACTCCAATTAAATTCAATAAAAAATGCAAGTAAAATGTCTAAACGAAGATGGTCTTGGATGGATCAAACAGACATGCATTTTTTAAATTATGTTTGCACCTTAAACTTAGATTTAATTAATTCCATCAATATCCTGTCTTTCTCTCATGAGCCTTATAAAATGACTCCCCAGTTAAATTCATTTATTAGTAAACTTGAAAAAATAAATAAATTTAGGTAATATTAAATGTGCTATAATAAAAACTTATCTGTACTTAAAATTAAATTAAATAGAAATAAATATTACCCGGTATAGAGATTTATTTCCATATATTCCAAATCAAAAACATGTTTATAAATTCATTCAACGGTCCTAGATTACAACATTTTATACTAAAACACAATATGGACACACACATCTGAAGTGTTACACATTTCCCAAGATCTAGAACAGACATGTATTATATGCATGATGGTGCCCCAGCACACTTTAGCTTAAATATGCCTGGGTATCTGAATCTTTTTCGTATTTGTTTTTAAACACCCTGTATAGGTCAGTCCATTTAAAAGAAATGACGATGACGTCGTTATTTACATATGGTTTACTATCTACATTCCACTATTACAGGAAAACATAATAAATTAAAATTAAAACTTCACCTTTCCCAGATTTTTTCCTGAAAACTGTTTATTTAGCTAAAAATGTTTTATATACTTGATACAAATAAACAAAAAAGTAAAAAAAAAATAAATAAAATACAAATAATCTTACAAATACAAATGATGTATTTGTCTTTTCAAACAATCATCACACGCGTCAATCAGAATCTTTCAAATATTCCTCATAGGAGTAGTATGCTTTTGTGGATCGGTATTTATAAAGTTTCTTTCCAAACTTCACTATATTTTGCTGGTACTTGTTGAATAATTACTTGCAACTAGGTAATGGGGAACACCAGTTATACATCTTAAGATGTTTTTTAACCGACTTCCGAAAAGGAAGTTTTTAATATGGATGACGAGCGATTATTTAAAAACGGCTTGGGCAATTTTGATGATTTAAACTGCATTATATTAAGGAACATTACAGAAAGGTCCCATATAATTGTATATAACATGAGATTGACGGTTTTCCAGAAAATTAGAAAAAAAGTTGTAATGTCTTCGATGACACATTACATATAATAACCAAAAAAATGTATGAATTAGATGTTGGGGTTTTAGTTCAATGCTGGTTCAATGCAAGTATATAATTGACGAAGGACCTTTAGCCGAACAATCAATAAAACACATGCCGTCGTGTAAATGAATCACCAAATAAAAGTTAATTACTGACCTTTTACGTCGAAGCTCTTGGTTCTTCTTTCTTCAGAGGCTAGCCCCGCAACAGCAGGAACTGATTTTAGAGCTTCGTCTGGACAACACGTTACACAAAAAATAGCGACGTAATGTTCATTGATTGAGCAAACAAAAATGCGGGTTTAACAACAAATGATGCGCTTTTGCAAACACAAAAGAAACAAAATGAAGGCGGTTTAGCGGTTGTTACGACCAGAACTATAACTCCCGAAATCGTAACACAATAACAACAAAAAGCGGCCGTCGTAAGGCGGAATCAAAAAAGCGTCCAAATAGCTTGGAAGTCAATACACGATCACGAAGACTGTCTTTATTTTACACGCAAAAAACACTTGCCGACGTGTAAATGAATCACCAAATAAAAGTTAATCACTGACAATTTACGTCGAAGCTCTGCAGGTGGTATTTCTTGGTTCTTCTTTCTTCAGAGGCTAGCCTTGCAACAGCAGGAACTGATTTTACAGCTTCGTCTGGACAACACGTTACACAAAAAATAGCGACGTAATGTTCATTGATTGAGCAAACAAAAATGCGGTTTAACAACAAATGATGCGCTTTTGCAAACACAAAAGAAACAAAATGAAGGCGGTTTAGCGGTTGTTACGATCGGAACTATAACTCGCGTAATCGTAACACAATAACAACAACAGGCGGCCGTCGTAAGGCGGAATCAAAGAAGCGTCCAAATAGCTTGGAAGTCAATACACGATCACGAATACTGTCTTTATTTCACACGCAAAAAAAATTAAAATTAGTATTAGCGCGACGGAAGGTTTTGGAAAAGATGCAGAAATTTAAAAATCAATGAAGTAATTCAATCAAATTTAAAACAATACACTAAACAAATTGCGGGAACGCAACAAAAGTAAATAAGGTACTAGATTTCACTGAATGTCAATGGATCTTCACTGTTTTCTCTACAACCGCTCAAGAAATTTGAATATTATAAATTATATTCTACAAAGATATGTCAGCTTGATTCCATATATTTTTCTATAACTTCAAACTTAACATTTTTCTGAAAATCGTAAAAATATATGCAAAAAAACTGTAAACATCATGGTAAATGTCTAAGTGCTTCTTGGGAAATAACACCACAGTTTAAAGAAAATTGCTGTATATTCCAAACGTTTCGGGGTCTAGATCAGACCCCCGTTCTCAATGGTTAAGAAACTACGGATTAAAAAGGCACAATTCGAAGGTGTAAATTAAAATATTTGACAATGTGTGTTATTTGATTTTTGACGCAACTAAGAGAATTTTATTTGTAATATACAGGGCAGCACAGAAATTTCTAAAGATAATGGTAAATGTCAAATTTTCTTCGCAAATATTTAGTTTAAATGTTAAGATATGCTATGAAAGTATATCGTACAGGGTGTTTGTCATGGTTGTCATTTTAATTCGTTTGAAGTAAGATTCTTTTAGAGAAGTTTTAAGTTAAGTTATGGGGGATTTTAGTAGCGTGAAATGGCAGAAAATATTCCGTTAGTTTATCGAAACGCAAATTTGTTATGTCGGTGAACTCTTCGATATGTTATACGGTTGTAGGTGAGTGCGTGTGTGTAATATTAGGTGGTATATAAGCAGTTGCATACATAGGATGGTCGAAATATAAGTTCGAATTGAATTAGTTATACAGGGTGGTGCTAAAAATATTGTATTGGGTAGCATATAAGTAGTTGCGTATACAAGGTGGTTCAAATAAGAGTGGTGCAAAAGTATAGTTATACAGGGTGGATATTTGCGTTATAGAACGGAGAATAATTACAGTTATACAACAGGCTTTAAAAATTGCCCGAAGCAGTTTAGTATACAGGTTGGTTGAAATATAAGGTGGAGTATAATTACAGTTATACAGAGCGGTTTAAAAAAGTTATATAATTTGGAACATAAGTAGCTGCTTAGACAAGGTGTTTGAAGTAAGAGTGGGATAAAATTATTGTTATTATGGGTATCAAAAATTTGTTATATAAGCATAAGCAGTTAGGATATTTGAATTATAGGAAGTAGGACGGGGTATAATTATAGACATGGGTTAAAAGAAGGTTAGAAGCAGTTGCATGTACCAGGTGATTGAAATAAATGGTAGAGAAAAATTACAGTCATAAAGGTGGTTCAAAAAGGTGAATTTTGTTATATCGGGTAGACCAAGAGCAGTTGCATAAATGGAATACTAGACATATAGGGAGAAGTAAAATCATTGGTATACAGGGATAATTTAAACAATAGAAAGAGTCAATAGTGTGGAGAGGATTTGTACTTATACAGGGTGGTTTTAAAGATATCAAGACCGTTGTAATATTGTGTGTAACCAGTACACAGAAGCATATAGAGTGTGCATGCAATATAGGGTGAATTAGTTAAAATTATAGAAATTGGTCCAAATAATAAAAAAATAAAAAATTAAAATACATTTGGAAAATATAGACAAAGAATTAGAGAGGAAGAAAGAGAGAGGAAGAAAGAGAGAGAGAGAGAGAGGTAAAAATACGCTAAAATTTTGAATTGAATCGTACCTTAAATCAGATAAAAACGAAGATATGTCTGAAAATAGTGATTGATTGCACACGGTTTCTAAACTGTTTTTATTTAAAGTCAGCTGAGGTCGGTTCTTTTTTAAATATAAATTCTTTGTGTAGAGAAGACTTTGTCAATTTGAGCTGAATAGTCCCAAAATATAATAGGGCTTATGACAGAATCGACTCCGCTAGGCCGAAATTTGCTAATTTAAGAACATTGAAACTTACAGTAAATTTTAATTGTCGTATTAAGAAAGATGTCTTACTTAATTTATTCGTTACATAATCAATGTGTTTTTCCCAAGTGAGTTTATTATCAATGCTCAATAGATTCATTATTTAACTTGACAAGACTATTGTTTTTAGGCATAGCATAATTTGTGATTTTTTTGGCATTTACCGTTAACCCATGTGAATTATAGTAGTCACGAAATTCCCGAGTGGCTACATTAGCATTTCTGACAAGTCCCGAAACATTTTTTCCAAATATACCAAAATTTGTGTCATCAGCATAGAGAATTTTTAGATCACATGTGGGACACGATAATGAAATATTAATAAATATAAGAAATAGAATAGGGCCCAATATTGAGCCTTGTGGCACCCCCGTATGGACTGTCTTGAAATTTGCGTGTCGCCAAATTGAATAGATCATTCACGGTTTGTAAGGTATGGTCGAATCTATTCATTTGCATCTGACGTTATATTTAACATTTTATTATTCAGTGAGTCATATATAATATTGCATAACTCCGATACGGCAGTATGTGCAGATTTATTTTCACGACAGCCGTGTTGGCAGGGATTAGTAAACTATTATTTTAGAGAAAAGTGTTCAGTCTAATGTGGTAAGCCGCTTCAAAAACTTTAGCTAGCTGAGTTTGAACACATATGTTTCGATAAGTTGCAATATTGTTTATTGAACCTTTATTTTTGTAAACTGGTATAGACTTCGATTTTTTGAAGTGTTTGGGATATTTTTCTGTTTCAAAAGACTCATTAATTAGATAAGAAAGTGGAGCACAAATTTCTTTTATTACAGATCTCAAAATCATTTATTTCACTTATAGTGTAGGACTAGAATTTATCTATCTTTTATAGGGGTATTTTCTGTAAAAATCGTCCAATTTCAACAACCTCGTACTTCGAAACATTGAGATCAAAATAAAAGTCATCACCTCACACCCAACATTTTCATTTTGATTTCAAGTATTTGGAAACTTCTTCCGGGAGCGATACATTCAGACGCCGACGCCTCAGTCGCACCTCTACGCCATAATAACGACGTTCGGGCCTTGTTGTTCCCGAATTTCCTGCAATTCCAACACAGGAGGTACATTCAGTTTACGTAGTCAACAACACGATCTATTGGAGTTGTTCCATAGTTCGCTATCATTTTCCACGCCGATGGATTCTCTTTAATATAACGCTCTATTATGTTCGTGTTCATCCTGTTTTCAGAGCATTAGTCTGTACCTGTTCCAGAGATATTTCGATAACAATACGCGAGTTTAATATTTCGCACAATGGAGCTGCTGTTTCCAGCAGTTAGGAGTTTTCTATTTGGGGAATAATAGAAAGAATGTTTGAATGGTAATGAGGCGGTTTAATCTTTGAATTAACTTGCAACGAAATCAATAACGTTCTGAAACTAAATGTTAATAATTTAAGTCGTATTTGAAATGAATTAGTAATTTTGTTTGCCCCTATGTTGTATTTTCATTTAGTTCTCGTGCTATACAGGGTGTAAATGAATAAATACGAAAGATATAAAGATGTGCTTCCTCGCGTCGTTTTATGACGAAAAGTTCCTGTGAACATATGTCCACAAACGCTTCGTTACCAATGTAGCCCAGGTCATTTACGAAAATACGTGGCAAAATTAATAGTAGAACTAAACCGACATCAACTTGTTCTAATGATAAAACATCACGAATTGACATAAAATTCTACAATTTTTTACATTCGTTTTTGTTTTATTACAAATAAACCGCGAAAAATCGGTAACAATTCAGTTTTTTACCTTTTACACAACATCCACCAATGAAACCGTGTTTGCTACTTTGGGCAATGTTAAAGAGAAATGAAAAACCAACAAAATGAGCAATTATAAGCTCAACTTCGTTACTTGGTTTTTTAGATAATGGAATCTTTACCCAAAATTCCAAAAAATATATTATTTTATAGCTGTGGAGCATTAACGCCTCTACGAAGTCGTCATTACAAGATCCCAGAAAAGATCATAAAAATCTACAGGATGGTTCTTTTTCTGGGGTCACGTGTTCTTTCTGTCCCTTTAACTTTTTTCAGTACACCCTTGGCAATTGACAAAAATTGTAGATGAATCTCTTATGATTTTGTAATCTTTGTTATTTCTTGCGTTTATTTCGTATCTGCCACTGTTTTTGTGTAAAAAATAAATAATTTCATGTGTACTATAAAAACAAGAAATCTTTCTGTGATGCAATATACTATCATTATTTCAAAATCATTAAATAAACAAGTTTACCTAACTTTAAAAACAAAGAAATCCACTTAAGTGACCAAAATGGCCAACTTTAGCCATTAAACAAGAGTCTAGACGTCGACTTATAGATCTTTGTATTCGATTGAAAATCCCAGGAGAATTTTGAGTAACTCTACAAGAAATAATAATGCGGTTTCTTGAGTCTTCTATGTCTTGAACAGAAGTTCCGCTTCACTATAAACTAACGTTTTTAAATGTCCCCAAGTCGAAAAGTCTATCGGATTTAAACTAGGTTAAGGAGCTGGCTAAAATTGAGGTCCACCTCGACCTATCCAGCGATCTGGCTATGTTTCGTTCAAATATTGAAGTGCTCTCATACTAAAATGGTCAAAAGCGCCATCGTGCATAAACCACATTCCCGCTCTGACACCTAAAGGAATCGTAGAACTGGCAGCTCTTCGCTTAGAAACTGAGTGTATGTATCTCCATTTAATGGGTGCCAATTAGCTGATCTCCATTAGTTCCAATCCACACTTTTAAAGAAAATTGTTCCAGTTGGTGAGCTTCAACGATGGCAAGAGGATTTTCTTCCGCCCATATGTGATTGAGGTGGTTATTAATAAGGGCTTCCCTTGAAAAACTTGCTCAAGAAATTATGGGTGTTCTCTAATCATATCTAGCATCCAAAACGAAAATGTGAGACGGTTAGCTATTCCTTTAAGATCGCAAATGCCATCGTGATCAACATGCAGCCGTAAAGCAATTTTCCTAGTGCTGGTATCGGGGTTGCTCGTCAATTAAATTAAGTACAGCTTCTTCTAATTCTAGTGTGCTCATATCTCGGTGGCGACCACAATCAAGTTTTCTAGGTTTGAAGCAACTTGTTTCTCTTAATCGTTGATGAAGCCGTCCTAGCAAAGTATGATTAGTGGCTACACGTTGAGGATACATTGCAGCATAATATATTCTCGACGCTTCTAAATAAAAGAAGGATTGTTTGTTTCTACGGTACACTCGAAATTGATATTTTTTACCCAAAAACAGTGGCAGATTCGAAAAACACAAAAGATCAAAAAGATTGCAAATTGGTAAGAGATTCATATACAATTTTTGTCAATTATCAGGGAGTACTGAAAAAAGTTGTAAGGGAAGAAAGAACACTTGACCCCAGAATAAGTACCACCCTGTAGATTTTCATGTTCGTTTCGTTCATAGGTATCTTACTATGAAGACTTCATAGAGGCATTAATACTCCAAAATTGAACTAAATACCTAGTAGTCAGAAGAAGAAAACTGATAAGATCTGAAGTTTTCAACTCCTTCTACATCGGTAACGAAGCGTTTGTTGACATATGTTCATAGAAACTTTTCGTCATAAAATGACCCGAGGAAGCATTACTTGAAATTTATCGAACTTATTTCATTACTCCCTGTATATGACTATGATCTGTACTAATATCATCAAGCTAAAGAGTTTATTTTTTGTTTCTTTGGAGGTGCCAATCTCTGGAAGTATCACTCAGATGAGTAAAGTTATTTTTGTATGTTATAGACTATCTATTAAGGAAGGCTATGAACTCTATTGGAGCTTATAACACCTTAAGAACACACTGTATACTTACACCCTGTATATTAACATAGTGTATACTTACAGCCGGTAGACGTATTCTCGGTTTACTGATATCCTATACAATGGGCGCTCATACAAATCAATTATTAAAGCAAAAAACCGAGCTTACCTACTTCTTAGGGTAAAAATTGGATAACTTGCCATTTAAATATACTAAGACTATTTATCCCCACACCCTCTATCATTACACTTGTTTCCTACTACAGATACTTCACTCTATATACTTACGTCCTGTAAACCACTACTTTCTATATTGCTACAGGAGCTTCATTCTGTATTCTTACTATATATACTTATAACTTGTAAACTGACATCTTGTATACTCTATCTCGTAATCTTTGTTAAAATACAATTCCTTATGACCAAATCCGCCATTGTGCTATGAAAGCTTGGTTTCCAAACTATAAAAACACCTCCAACCTTTATCAGAAAATAATTTATTATTAAAAAGGATGGAGACCAAGCACATTAAAAAAATCATCCTATTCAATCGATAATTTTATATTTGACATTTAAATTTGGAGACTTTGGTAGAAAATGTATGTAACGTTTTTTTCTTTTTTCTTACTGATTTACCTCCTCACTTCCCAACTATTGCAACTCAGTAACATTAAATCCCAACTCCTTAGTTGTGGTACGTCAGCTTAAAGCTGTCAAAATATAATTTTCAGTGCTATGATACAATATATTTGTTCAGCATATTTTTGATAAAGTATTCTTAAGTTTGTTAAGGAAAATTTGAAATGCCAAAAAATTGTATGCTTTTTTTAACAGCTAGTAGATAAGAATTCTTATCAGATTTTTGGATTTTTGCGTCAAGCATGTAGATTAAAACTCCATTCGGTATTTTTTGAGTTTATGGCGTTCAGACAGGCAGAGAGATATTTTGTTTAATAATATGTAGTGATTGATTTGTTATTAATGTAACAAACTTCTAACATAATTACTATAACAGCAATCCTAAAGTTCTTAGATATGTCAAAAATGCCAAAACTATTAAAAGTAACAAAAATGTCTAAAATACAGAAACGATAACAAAACTGACAAAATATTAAACAGTCAAAAATGCTAAAAATATTGAAAACTGCAAAAACATTTTGAAATGTCAAATACATGACAAAAGTGTCAAGAATTTGAAAAAGTCAAAATTGTCAAAAAGGGTAAGCTCCAGTCACGCATCCAAGCTTACTGCTAAATAAAAAAAACGAAACTTATGAAAAATTGAAAATTTTACCATTTTTCAAATTTTCCAAATTTCTTTTTTAAATATTTCAAAAATTGTTATAGTTATATGAAATGGTCTTAAGCTAGTTTTGAGAGAAACAACCTTGAATTCAGAGACGGACGTTTTTGCATCAAGCTTGCAGGAAAAGTAACTGAGGTTAGTGATAAACATAACGTCAGTTGAAGAGAGCAATTATGACAGATAAAAACTGTAATGCGGGCTCTGATTTAGACACTGAAACGTTTGGAATAATTTGAAATATTTGTATTATATAGAGAATTTTCTCAAAAATGCCACAAATGACAAAAATATAAGAAATGTTACAAATGTTAAATATGTCAAAGATGTCAAAAATATCAAAAATGAAAAATAGATAAATATATACTCTCTTCCAGGTGTCATTCCTTTTTACGAAAGACAATATATATTATGTATAAATATAATATATATTGTTTCTGGTCGGGAACCTTCATCAGTTGCGCTTCCCACAATTGAATGTCCTCTCGAACACATCTTTATGCATTTGATGCACTTCGTTAAATTTGAAGACGCGAGATGTAAGACCGACATCTAGGATTTTCAAGAGAATCAGTACACAGAGGTTCCGAATCTGGAGCCGTTCCGTGTAATTGCTGTTCTCCCTTAACTCCTAGGACAAAATGTCACAATAAAATTTTTCAGGTTACTTCACCTGTCAGAGATATTGAATACTCTCTTGTATTGTCTTGCGTACAAACAAATGACACCTCGAAGAGAGTATTCAATATCTCTGACAGGTGAAGTAACCTGAAAAATTTTATCGTGACATTCTGTCCTAGGAGTTAAGGGAGAACAGCAATTACACGGAACGGCTCCAGATTCGGAACCTCTGTGTACTGATTCTCTTGAAAATCCTAGATGTCGGTCTTACATCTCGCGTCTTAAAAGATAAATATATCAAAAATGACAAAAATGTCAAAGTCAAAAATGGCCAAGATGCCAAAAATTTTAAAATGTCAAATTGGCAAAATGTTAAAAATGTCCCAAATTTCTAGTATGAATGCCTCTAATGTCAAAAGTGTGAAATTTGTTATAATTCAAAAGAGTGGTGCGACGCAATTGATACTCATTTTATTTATTATCTCTTTTTCTAATCGTTCTCCTGTCATTGTCTATGTTTCATGTTTCTTTAGGGTTTACCTTAACACTCTAAATAAATAAAAAAACATACGAAATATAAAATTTTACTATTTTTCAAATTTTCCAAATTTCTTTTTAAATATTTCAAAAACTGTTATAGTTATATGAAATGGGGTTGAACTAGTTTCGAAGGGAAAATTTAGGGTTAGGAAGAACCTCGAGGTCAGACGTTTTTGCATCAACCTTGCAGGAAAAGTAATTGAGGATAGTAATAAACATAAAGTCAGTTGATGATAGCAAATATGACAGATAAAAACTGTAATGAGAGTTCTGATTTAGACACTGAAACGTTTAGAGTAAATTGAAACATTTGTATTATAGAGAATTTTAAGTCTCAAAAATGCCAGAAATGTCAAACATGACAAAAATGTCAAAAATATATGAAATGTTAAAAATATCCAAAATGTCAAAAATATTAAAAATGCCACAAAATAAGAAGTATATCACAAATGACAAAAATGTTATTGTCAAAAATGGAAAAGAGACCAAAAATGTTAAAATGTCAAATTATCAAAATGTTAATATTGTCCCAAATTTCTAGAATGAATGTCTCAAATGACAAAAGTGAGAGATTTGTCAAAATTCAAGAGTCGCGCGACGCCATTGTTACTCATTTTATTTATCATATTTTTGCCTAAACCTTCTCCTATCATTGTCTACCTTTCATGTTTCTTTCGCCTTTACATTTCCTGAATCTTAATGCTTTATAGAGCAATATTTCAGAAAAACCTATATATTTGTGAAAGCCTAAAATACGTGGTCACTTGAATGCTGTTAAACTTTAAACAACTAAAATTAAAATGTATACCTATAAAGAAATTACAAGTTAACAAGAGCGACATTTTATATCTAGAAATTTTGTCATCATTATTTACTTGTTGGGACACTTACTATCGGTTTGCGGCTTTTCCCTCACTTTCATCTCCTCGAGGGAAAACTTTTTTCCACTGCGGAATATCGTCACAACTTCTATCCTTAGAACCCTCTGAAACTTGTCTAATTTATCCCAAAGGAAATAATACAACTTGATTTCCTGATAAAAACGTTACGCTGATGAATATATCCCTTAAGTTTTTTTTCCCGTCTAATGAATAGTAGGTATCTTTATTTTGTCGAAACTTTTTGACTTTACGGCGACTAATAAAAGAAAATGCCGGCAATAAAATCCGATGGGTATTGGTCGCTGCAGCGTTCTGCTTTTTTGCAATATCGTAAAGTCTTGGATAGAGATTTGGAGTCTTTCAATGAAATATAATGTTGTCGATCAAAATCGTAGTTACTACAATGAAATGTAAGCACTTAAGAACAGTTTTAATAATTTATGTATTAAACGATAAAATCTATAGAAAATTTCCATTTTTTTTTTCAGCTACATTGTGTAGCTGACATTGGCAGATTTGCCAGCCGACGTTTCGTTTTTTGACTCCCGTCATCAACTTTTTTTTTCTCTTATGGACACCACATTAAATTTTTTCGCAATGAATAGTGCATTTCATTCTGATTTCGTTGATATAATTTGCTTTCCTAAAAGCACAAATATTTAAGTGAAAATAAACATCTCCTTGGTTCATTTGGACTACACGGAAGAATTTTCTTTTATAAACGTGGCAGTACTTAAACGAATTAGAAAACACATAGTTTCAAACACAATCTCACAAATAAAGAAAAACGAGATATGTTAAAAGTTTGCTACAAATTTGACATAAACAATACGAAAACAGCTTAAATGTATTTTTTGTTATAACCGGAAAGGCAACAGCCGCATATAACACTATTCATTGATCCAACATTAAGATCAATATTTATAATAAAATATGGTTAAAAAAATTACAGCAAGTAGTCATTATTGAAGACGTAAATGATCACGTAGATGCAAACTGGTTCAGCTATAATAACGTCACTTCTTCCAATAGATCTGAATTGTGTAATGAGGTTTTCTTTGAAGTTTCTCTTTCGTGTTATACTCTCATTCTCCATATACTCTATTTTTTTAAGTGCCCCACACAAAAGTATTGTAAGGTCGGGAGAACTTGCCGGCCACCTTACCGAACCCGAATTTTCTATCAACCTATGTAAAAATCTTTAACCTAAATGGTCACAAAAAACTCTAGTATAATGTGAAAGGGCTCCGTCATGCTGAAATCAGTATACATATTGTATATTGTCAAATGTATAGTGTGGGTAGTCAAATTCGCTTCCCGGTAACTACCAATAAAACTTTAGAAGTCACGCTAGTCGATCCCAGACCTCGTTTCTGGCGACAAGGCGGTGCCCGTTAGCATTTAGGGGAGGAAAGGGTCCCGGCCCTCGAGTGTGATTTCTCAAAACTTTCCACAAGTAGTTCGCCGGAGACAATTACCTTCAGGGTTGAACGAAAGGGAACGAGGCTTACGTGTAAGCCGTTAACACAAGTAGTCGTCGAGGTTTGATTTCTTTCGAGAATGAGGCCTCGGCGATGTCTGGGATAACAGCGAGGACCGTTGTTTGAGATCTCGGGTCATCGCCCTGTCTAGAGCGCGACATAGTATTCGAGACGAGTTCCTCTTGCCCACCATCACATGTTACTTTATGGAAATACCATTGTAGTAAAACAAGCATGGGAGAGTAGGGATCGCCTGCTCGGGCTCGCGGTCCGGAGAAGTAAGATCGGAGTGGTCATCACTCCAGTCATTGACTTCTGCAATCTCAGAAGGACTAAATGGGTACTGCGGGGGTAAGAAAGCCCACCGTGTGTTCTAGCAGTGCCTTTCCATCTGGTCTTGGCCTCGCAGGGGCAAATGGTACAACTAGGTAGACCCCTGGTTGGACATGTGTGAACCAGCTACAAACTCTTTTTGCTGGCACCAGAATCCGAGTTGATTGCGACTCTACTGCGAGTCGCTTGAGACACGACGAGTCAGATTTTTGAAGTATTTTGTGAAAAGTTTCTAAATTATAAGTAAAATGCTTTTTATTCTTGTGTTCTTTAACTTCATAGATCAAAGAATTAGGCAAATTCTAAATGTTATTTCCAAACATTAATAAATTTTTTAAATAAAAATGTTTTTTGAAATTTATTTCTTAAATGTTTAATGTATCCAAACAAAGCAAGTCGTTGACAAGTCATTATAATTGTTTAATACAGAAGTCTGCTGTTTAATATTCGTGGTCGATGGTGTTTTTTTATCAATAAGAGGCAAGAGTAAGAGTGAAAGTGTATGGTCTGATAATAATTTACTTAACATATATTTTGTCACAACATGGTTGTTATTGATTTATATATTTTTTATCTGATTTAATGAGGACTATCTCCACCTAAAATATATGCAATCATACTAAGTACACTTCAGCAGCTCGATCGAATGTCTCCTAAGAGCTTTTTCTATCGCATTACCAAGAATTGTCTTACTATTCATTAGTCTTAATCCGAAATGAAATTTATTCATTAGCATAACATTTTTATCTGAAACTCGAGTTTTATTATTTCCTCAGGGATAAATTAGATGACTTTCAAAGTTTTGAAGATTGAAGTTACAACGATATACCGCAGTGCAAAAGTTCTCGCGGCGTTCTCCCCCTGTATGAGTGAGAGTGAGAGAGAAAGAGAGAGAGAGAGGAAACCACAAGTCGATATTAGGTATTCAACAAGTTAACAATAGCGAGAAAATTTTTAATGGAAATAAAACCGAATGAAATATTCAAGGAGCGCGACCCTTACCCACTTGCAGATAAACTTTTATTTTATTTTACGGATAATTCCGGTTTCTAGCCAGATATTTCCAACGTGAAAGTCGTTCGTTTGGAATAGTCACGTTCGGAAATATAGTACAGAAGTTTACGGTATTAGATCCGATGCGATGTAAAAGTTGGGAGTGAGGCTTGTATATAATAATTAAATGAAAAATTTACTACGTTTTTATTATCGTTTTTCAAGCGAAAGCTTCTTAACGGAATGGTCGAGGTGGTTTGCTAAATGAGAAATTTCGTCAACTGATATCAGTTAGAAACATATTGACCTCAAGATCTAAAATGAAGAGTAGATAAACGGGTTAATCCATGGATTAATGAACAAGTATGATAGGAATCCAATATGCACTATAGCAACTTGAAGTCAGGTATTCTCTCTCTATGTCTCTTTCTGTCTCTATTCGTCTCTCCCTGCCTCTCTCTATCTGTCTCTGTCCCTGTCTTTCCCTGTCTCTTCTTGTCTTATTGTGTCTATTCCCGTCTCTCCCTGTCTCTTTCTGTCTTTTTCTGTATCTTCCTCTCTGTCCTTGTCTCTTGCTGACTCTCAATATCTCTCCTTGTCTGCCTCTGCCTCTTTCTGCCTCTTTCTGTTTTTGTCTGTCTATCACGGCCCCTTTCTATCTCTGTTTGTCTCTTCCTGTCTCTCCATGTCTCTTGTCTCTCCCTGTCTCTCTCTGTCTCTCTATGCCTCTCTTGTCTCACAAAGTATCTCCCTGTCTCTACCTCTCTCTCCCTATCTCTACCTGTCTCTCCCTCTTTCTTCCTGTATCTCCGTCTCTCCCTGCCTCTCCTTGTCTTTCCCTCTCACTTTCTGTCTCTCTTTGTCTCTCCCTGTCTTTGCCTGTCTCCCGAGAGAGAGAGAGAGAGAAAATTGTTTTCCATTTTTTTTCATAAAACTATTTGTAGATAAATAATACTGTATCAAGAAGTATTAAATGATAACTCCATGTTGTTTTATTTACTGTTCTGTCATCACTTTCGATTTAATCAACTATTTCGAAAAGATTGTTGAGGAGGTCTTGAATTATTTTGTCTGTTCATTGGGTTTTCTCTCCTCTAAAATTTTTTCCTGCAACAGATAAGTATTTAGAAATTGTATATGTAGAACAAAGTGTAGTAAGGCAATTTCGTAAAATTGCCCGGATTACTGGCTGTCCGTACAGAGATTCTTCCTCACAGTTATTCTGAGAGAAAGAGATGTCTACAAAATGATCAACCAGTATTCCTGTATACAAGTAATGTATTGTATATTATAAATAAATAAAAATATAAATAAATCAGCTAGAAAGAAAATCGCAACAACAAACCAGCACCAATAACCATCACAATAATACCAACCACACACAAACAGACAACCAAATTATGAATATAATCCCATATATCCCAGGTGTATCGAAAAAAATTAAGCGGTTAGGAAATAAATACAGCGTTAAAACTGTTTTTAAAACAAATAATACCTTGCGCTCTCTCCTCACACATACCAAACCGTTTAACGCAACCCAGAGTTCTAAAAATTGTGTGTACAGTGTTTTGTGTGACTGTGGCCATTCTTATACCGGTGAAACTTCAAGACCTTTAGAAGTAAGTAAAAAAGAACATCAATATAACATTTCCAGAAGACATGTGGACAAATCAAATTTGGCCAATCATGTATTAACTAGCACCGGCAGCCATAGGATAGACTGGGATAAAACAAAGATTTTGCTGAAAGAAGAAAATTTAAAAAAGAGAAAACTTAAAGAAGCCAGCTGTATGATGATAAACAACACTGAAATCGGAGCACCTTCAGCCGACCTTCATTTGGACTGGAGGAATTTATTGCTAACAGAACAAAAAAACGGTAACCTCATCGTCAAGTGATCGCCAAACGACAAATTGTCAGTGTCAAATTTTGACAAACAAGAAATTCAAGATCAAAGTGAAAATTTTGTAGAAAAACCTCGAAAACAACACTAAACGATTGACAACGACTCCAGACTCGGAGTTGAAACGTCTCCAAACACAGATAAGTATTACACAATATACAATACATTACTTATATACAGGAATACTGGTTGATCATTTTGTAGACATCTCTTTCTCTCAGAATAACTGTGAGGAAGAATCTCTGTACGGACAGCCAGTAATCCGGGCAATTTTACGAAATTGCCTTACTACACTTTGTTCTACATATACAATTTCTAAATACTTATCTGTTGCAGGAAAAAATTTTAGAGGAGAGAAAACCCAATGAACAGACAAAATTAATCAACTATGTTTTATATTTTCAGTTTGTTTAATTTCAGCACCCATCCGTTTAAAAATGTGAAAACTGGATCACGTATTGAAATTTTTCGTTTTATTCGGGCCATTGTATACTACATGGAAAAAAAGTCACTTGAACTCCATTCAAAAAATATATTGGATGGATAAATTGAAAATTAAAACAACGTTCCCGTGTTTTCCGGATTGTTAATTTTTTATCAACACAATATCATTTTTTTCACAGCTACCCACTAATTGAACTGATGGATGTTGCGTTTGGCGGTTTATGAATTGAAATAGAATTTTGCGATAGTAATTGTGCATTAATCTACGAAACGAATCCACACACACAGACCCGAACACGTATTCATATATATGTGAACATATATACATATACAGACGCACTTTCGAATAAATCTCGATAACGATACCATCGATAAATCAGGAAAATTACAACAAATATAGATATGTCGAATTCTCGTTATTTAAACAAATTTATTTCCTTTAATCTAATGAGGCGCGTCCGGTCTGAATCGTTTTTTTGATTGATGGCGAATTTAAATTGCTGCATCGTAATGGAATTGTGATGCATAATTTACCCGGGTTAACTTTATTCATATCCAAAAAATGGTCCAGCCAATAGAAATTTTGAAGTGACATGAATTTTAATAGCAGATCTACCCAGGGAAATTGATATTTTCAATTGCAAAAATATCCTACAATTTGTTGATTAGTATTAGCATTAGTAAGAAGACACATAAGCTAAGAAAACAAAAGTTCTTAACAATTTTTATGTTTTAACTAGTGTCCCACGAGATAGACTAATCAGTGTATTTGACGTATTTATCTTAAACATTTTTTTGATTTGGTAAGTTTCTCGCCACGTACATGTTTAGATATTTTTGTCAAAACTATTCCAACATCATTATTTATGAGCAAGATTTATTTAGCAACAACTTTTTCCTAAAATAGAGACAAACATAAGTTTTGTTTTGCAGTTTTCCGTTTTAGGTTTTTTGTCGTTTCTTGAGATTTTTGAGTTTTTTGAATTTTTTTAGCATTTTTATTTAGGATGTAGTTAATATTTTTGTTAGTTTTGAGGTTTTTTGTCGTTTTGAGATTTTTCTTATATTCCAGTTTTAGCAGATCAATTTGGACAATTTTGTCATTTTTTATATTTGTGATATTTGGTGTATCTAAGATTGTAACATTTCAAGGTTTTTAATATTTATGTTATTTTTGGGAATTTATCCTCATTTTATAAATCTTCCTCACTTAACATTTTTTATATTTTAGATATTTTATAATTTTATGAGATTTCATCTGCAATTAGTGAACAATTTTCTCCTTTATATATTCAATTCAATTCAAGAAGAGTCTATTTCTCAATTCTAATGCAATAAATAAATACTCCTCTCAACACTTTTCGAATAGGTGATTTTCACTAAATGATGAAATGCATTTCTAGTCATTTAAGGAGAAGAGCCAATGTACCAACTTTCACTCTTGCATGATTTTCTGTTCCCTGATCAATAATAAAATTTACGCAAAATGTTTAATCAAATCTCTGTTGTCTATTATTTCCCCGTATTAGATACTAAATTTTCGCTTCTATTTGTTTTAGTATAGTATATATTCCCCCATTCAATATTTCAATTTTTCTAAAATGACGAACCACCTATTACTTCACTTAAAGAAAGGAATCAACTTCTAAATTCTCCACTTGTCCATGAGATAAATAATTGTTGGTGATTGAAAGACTCCTTTTTACTTACGTGGTAAGAAGAATATATGCGACAATTTTCTTGCCTGTATCACTTTCTGTTTCCAAGGTATTGAATTTAAGTAAAATCAGTAGACGGGTGTCTGCCGTTCCCACCCAATTACACACCTGCCCCTTATCGGATTAGGGAATTTTCATAAGATGATAAAACCCGCTTCTATTTCCCCACCTGGCCCTTCTAAGAAACTTGAATTTTTGCAAATTGATAAAATTCCTTATTATTTATTTGAGGGGAAGAGTATATACATCAATTTTCATGCCTGTGTCACTTTAAGAAGAACGGATGTATTCCCGCGCCCCCTACAACGCGGAATCAGACATGTTATTAAAATAAAATATAGCCTCGTGTAGCTTTTTATTAGGAAAATAATTTTTAAAATAAACAAGTTAACAAAACAAGAGACAGACAGACAAACAAACAAACCAACAAACTAACGAACAAACAAGCAAGAAGCAAGCTAACAAACCAACAGACACATAAACAAACACACAAACAAATCACCAAAGAAACAAACAAACAAACCTACAAATAAAAAACAAACAAACATAGAAACCGCAAATTTCACTTTTTTGTATATTATGCTAGTCTCTCACACGTCCGTCGTCTGCAAAAAACCTTCTTTAAAATGTGTTTTTTATGAATGGATAAATTCATTCAATTACCTAAACAGAGGATGAAAGATATTATCAACCAATTTGTACCCTTTTTTAGTTTCGTTAGATATTGATATTATTCATTCAATTGTTTTTGGAGCCGTCAGCGCAAGGAATCGATATTTGAAGACGCGAGATGTAAAGACCGACATCTAGGATTTTCGGGGAAACTAGCACATTGCAATTCCGAATCTGGAGTCGTTCCGTGTAATTGCTGTTACCCGTAATTCTTAGGTTAGAATCTCACGATAAAATTTTCAGGTTAACTTTACCTGTCAGAGATATTGAATACTCTTTTCAAGGTGTTATTCTTTTATCGGTCTTTACATCTCGCGTCTTCAAATTAACGAAATGTATCAAATACATAAAGAAGTGTTCGAGAGGATATTCATTTGTGGGAAGCGCAACTAATGAAGGTTCCCTAATCAGAAACAACATATATTATATATAGTGTCTTGCGCACAAAAGAATGACACCTCGAAGAGAGTAGGAATCGATGTTTCGTGTCGTTTTCTAGGAAAAAGTAAAAAGTATTAAAATAAAAATCTTCAAATGCCGGAAGAAAGAAAGCCTACCCAATAGTTCAGTCATTGGATGTTTTTAAGTGATATAACACCTAATAACCGTTAAAATGTGTGTTGAATTATCGGCAAATTTGCTCTTTTTGAATGCTAATAATTTTCAACGTTGGTGGTCGTCTTCGCGGACGACGGACGTGTGAGACAGAAGCTTTAGTATAAATATTGCTTTCTCATTGCATAAATATTGAATAAAATATTTTTGTTAATACAAGTAACACGCTGCTTATAAATTTCTCTTAATCACTACTGAGACTTCATTGGCGAGAATCTACCTATATTTTTTTATAGCTAATTTGGTACATAAAATAAACTCTTCGTGTGTTGACAAGTTTATTTCTCGATGTTCATTAAAGGAAAGATGGAATGATAATATAATAAAAAAAGAAACAAGCGAATCCAGAACTTCCTATAACAGATAGAAGAAGTCACTCTTGATTAAATCAGGATAACGATATAATAGACAAACAAAAAAGAATACAACAAATATAGACATGTCGAATTTGTGATATTTAAACAAATTTATTTCCTTTAATCTAATGAGGCTCGTCCGGTCAGAATGGGTTTTTTTTTATGGATGGCGAACATAAATTGCTGCATCGTAATGGAATTGCGACGCATAATTTACCCGAGCTAACTTTATTTACATTGAAATAATGACTAAATGCAATCTGGTTCCGTTTTGTGGTAAAAGATTCGTAAAGATATCGTCGGAGCTCAAAACGGCAGACCGTGATTAATGTAACCAGTTTGTCAAAACAGGAAAGCTAATGCTCGAGAAGGGAAAGAAAACTCAAAACGATAACAACCACAGAGAAATTATTTACTTTACGTCATTTTAAATTATTCGTTTCTCATGTCTTATTTATGTTGAACAAATGAGATCCATAATTAGGAAGAATAAATTTTGTTACAAGTTTTATTTTATCTCACTGATCACTAAAATTCTAACTTTTTCGTAGCTTAGCGATATTACCGTAAGATGGAGGAACTGCGGTTACCTAAGTGGTAATCAGAATAAATCAGTATTCTAAGGACTTGCGGCAAAAGTAACTCATGTTAGACATATTCTATTTAGTTGACTTTAGAAACATTTAATATAAATTACTGAACTATTTAGCTTTTTTTTCTCATACTCAATGGAAACACTTCGTTTACCGCAATTACCCTCACCTTGCAGAAAATGGCGGTCAGCGATTGGGGCATTACTGGTAATTTGGAAATAACAGATCAATGCTTCCATGTGTATTATATTTATTTCAATGCAAAACAATTGTATTGAGTACTGAAAGTTAAATTGAACTGTTTCGGAACTGATGGCTTAAAATCTCCACTTTACACGGCTTCTATAGCTTTATCTAGATCTTCTGTATTCTATTGTGCTTTTATTGTAGTCTTCTATCGGCGGCACGACATCTAATTACAAAATAGGAACTTTCATGTATTAATAAAACAACAATAGTAAAAATTAACGTAGATTTCTCATAGGGGGTTATACCGGTCGGTGACTGCTGTTACCCCTTGAATGATTGGCATAACCAAAATTACAAAAACTTTTTTTTAATAGGAACAAATTATGGTAAGTTATGAGCTATAGAAATTTGCAATTTTTAATAGTAAAATACGGTACAACACTTCCGGGCTATCAAATCCACAGCCTATTATGAAAACTGGCAGCACGCGGCCAATAAGCTTCCATGTTCGTCTAATAGATGGTGTCACTAGTATTTTAAGTTAAATATTTAGCAAATTTTTTGACTGGTATTCCCCCATCTTACTTTAATAGAGAGTAGAGAAAAACAAAATCGGACTAATACCGGGTGTTACCGCGCAATCTTTACAGAGTTGCTTACTGCTGTCTGTACAACTGTACGCTGGATTCTTTTGAACTACTCAACAGATTTTAATGCGATTTTCATGTGTAAATAGAGTGTTTCAAAAAGGAAGTTAGTGTTGGGATAGAAGGTATAACCTCAAGGATTTAAAAAATTACGTATCTTATCGGTTTTGTCACTACCTTTCCTTCAGTTGTTGAAAGTTGCATCTATCGTATGTGTATATAGAATGATAATCGTTGAAATTATACAAAATTATAGACCTATTGCCATTACTAATATATCTAAAATTTTTGAATGAATCATTTTCAAACGTATGATTCGATTTCTGGTGCTCAGCATGGTTCCCTTAAGACTAAATCCACGGAAAATGCCACTTGTGATTTTTTCAATTATGTATACAAATGTTTGTAATATATTAATATGGTTGTTCCACAGGGTTCTGTATTAGGACCACTCTTATTTGTGTTATATATAAATGTTATGCCTGTCAATATGAACTTATATGAGGTAAAAATTGTGCTTCTTGCTGCCGATACTTCTGTAGCGATCTCAGCACAGAATCCTGAGGGATTTCAAGTAAAAATATATCACATTGCCCAAGTTGTTAGAAACTATATTTAATATAGAAAATATACAAGTAGACTTCAAGCCTCAAACAAAATAAATCACTATATTTTAGGCTGGCTTACTGCCATCTTTCATGTAATCTCATGCTTTGGGGTAGTTCTAGCACATAATGACTAATCTTAATTTTTACTGACTCGTATAGGCCTACATTTATAAAATATTCTATTTTGTCAGTACCATTCATGTTTATATTTAAATGTATTTTAATTTATTAAAAACAATAGTAACATGTTTGATAGAAACTCCAGTGTACATTGTTACCCTACGAGATGAGGTATAATGATGAATACAGGGTAGAAAAACATACCTCATTGTATGAGATTTCTCATTTATTTTGCTACAAAATTATTAAATCTTTTACCTAATAAATTGAAAATACTCACTGGTGGCAACTTTAAAATTTACTTCAAAAACGGTATTTATAATTTTTGTTATGACCACAATGCAGTACAAAATCAAGTAAATGAATGAATAAATAAGTAAACATACGTATAGTTTAATATTGTTTCCTCCATGTCACAATAATTTAGTAATTAACTCTTTCTTATACATGTAGCTGGTATTGTAGCTTTATTACAAGGCCGCAGAAATAATTGTTATGTCTCAAGAAGCGTTGGGTGTTCTAGGAATACGGGGCAATGTAATTTTTACAAACAAGATTTTATGCTCAAATAGTGCTGATTATGTTATAAGGAACTAATCTCTTCTACATCGGCGTTCTACAGCAGTGCAAATTTGCAAAGCATTACACTACATCATAAACGTCAGTATAAGTAAATGGACGGTAAGAAAAAATTTAAGTGAAAAGAATTTTTTTGCTGAAGACTTGCCAACGGGCCCGTCTGCCATTTGCTAGAGAACTTCCATACTGGACCGAAAATGAATTTTCAAATGTTTTGTTCAGGAACGATTCCAGATATTGTCTTCTGATGGTAGAGAACGTCTATGGCGAACAGGAGAAAGGTGAGCCGAATGTGCTTTTAACACAAGAGTAAGCTTCTAAGGCGGTTATGTTGCAGGTGTGGTACAGGAATACTTCGACAAAGGAAACATAGATCGGTTAGAATAGCTAGCTCACAGCCCGGATCCTAATCCAATGGAGCAGCTCTGATATAGTCTTAGAAAAAGTATTAATCTTTGATACCTGTCTCCAAGACTTTGGAAACATTAGGAAGAGCGCTTTTCGAACTATGGGCAGCTCTCTCCCTAGAAGACATACTTCGCTAGGTAGCGAGTATACCAGGAAGCATGGAGGCTGTTGTACAGCTCGGGTTAGGACATTTTGTATATTTGAATAAGATTAATCTTGTTAAGGAATACCTTTTCAAATATTCTAAACTGCTAGATAACTTCACTTGGTGGTTCAAACATTGGGTTAAAAACATATTTGTGATTTTGCTGGTATAAAGCTCCCAATGCAAAGTTATTTCAATCAACAAAATTTGTTTATAAACGTGGAATATTTTATCTTAATTTTGGGAAAAGGATCAGTAAATTTATTCCAAAACAAAAAATATATATTATACTTTGAATTTATTTATTTATTTATTTATTTATTAGAATGTTCACAATACTTATACATTAGGTATAATGTAATACATCCTGCAAAGGTAAACTCTTTTACCTGTACGCAGATCTGATAATCTTAACACTAACCCCAATGCTAATATCCTATAAAATCTTATTACTAATATCCTACAAATTTGTTTTTGATGAAATAATTATGTGATACTAATATAGAGTTTAAAAAATTAGAACTTTTTTATCGATTTCTCGCTAAATAAATTTACTATCGTAATATTTGAAATTTTAAATATTAGTGAAGTTTCATGGTTTTCTTTTTGACAGTTTTAAGGTTTTTCGGATTTTTCAATTCATTTGGTAGGCTGTTGAAAACATTAATATATATATATATATATATATATATATATATATATAATAGCTTTAACATAACTATTTTTTCTGTAGAACTATTGCATTTTTTAAATTTATTTTTAAACGTATCATAATAGTATTTAAGAGGCTCAAAAGGAAAGTTGTTAGTGTTTTTTTATTATTTATTTTGTAAACGTTGTAATAAAACTTATTTAGTTGAATAAATTCCTCCCCAAGCTATGTTAACATAGCAGATACTATGAAAAAGTGCATAGTATAACATTATTAGTGAGTCTCTGAACATAATTTGGCCATTTTTTGAAATATAAAGACTAAGTATTTTGTTTTATTTATTAAATATTCAAAACAAACTCCTAAATATTCACAAATTTCTACCGTTCTTATTTTTTTGGTATTCATCATAGTTTCTAAATGGCGAGGAACAATATTTCAGTAGTTACCGAATGCCATGAAGACCGTTTGTCAACATTTAAAGATAATTTATTTAATATAAGTCATTTATTTATCAGATTAAGGTAGTAATTCATTTGTGTTTCGACTATATTCCACGTTTTTCCTGTTGATATGACAGCCATATCATTTGCAAAAGATAGTATAGTACCCCATGGTATATCTAGTAGTAGATCATTTACATATAAAATAAATAGTGGGGGATCCAAGATGGTACCTTGTGGACCACCTATTCTAATTTCACTGAAACCACTAATCTTAATATCCATATGGCGAGGAACACTATTACAGTAGTTTCCGAATGTCATGAAGACTGTTTTATCCACATTTATAGATAATTTATTTAAGGCAAGCCGTTTATTTATCACATTAAGGTAGTTGTTCATTTGTGTTTCGACTGATATCTGCTTGTCAAATAGCTTGAAACGAGTTGGGACGCACTTTCTCTAATTGCATATCTGTATAATTTATCTAATAATATTGAATAGTTAGTTGACAGTATCAAAAGCTTTAGCTAGGTCAAAGCATGTAGCAGCAGTTTTTCATAAATTCTATTAGTAATAAAACTGAGAGCATCTTTGGTACCAGTATTTTTCATGAAGCCATATTGCTTTTTTGACAAGATTTTATTCTTTTTAATGAAATCGAGTTGTCTGGTACATAATTTTTTCAATTTTGCAGTATTATTTAGTGCCCTATTTGAATGCCCGTAGTTGTAGTTTATCCTTTTACATTTTGTATAACTTCATTAAATTTTCCAATTCTGTTAAAACAAATCACATTTCAACAAAAAGATTTATGTAACTTTTACCACCTTTTCCAAATTAATTCAGGAATTGCCAACAAAATTATTTTTTTATTGCAGAAACTTTTTCTCTAATAAAATATAAGCGATTTCAGCTTGCCCCATTTATTCTTCTTTTTTTTCGGTTCTCTTTTTGTTTCCGGACAGCCACACCATTTACATTTCATTTAACACCTGAATTATTCATTTCATTTAGAAGTGCCGGCACTCTGAAACGAAACCTAATTGATAAATAAGTTTTGAATACAAATCAGGAAAGTGTATCAACAGTTAAAAAATATTTTTATGAGACATTTCAGATCTTTTTGTGGTAAATATTTGTTATATAAGCATACACAGTTAGGATATGTGAATTATAGAACGTAGGACGGAGTATAATTATAGACATGGGTTAAAAATTTTTTAGAAGCAGTTGTATAAATGGAATACCAGACATATGGGGCGAAATAAAAACATTAGTATAAAGGAATAATTTAAAAAATAGAAAAATAGAAAGATTCAATAGTGTAGAGAGGATTTAAACGTATACAGGGTGGTTTTAAAGATTTCAGGACCGTTGTGATATTGTATTGAGTTGAATTGTAGTTGTACAGGCGATTCAGAAACTGATAGACTAGCAAGTTATCTATACTATTATAAAATTGTAAGTTTGTCTGTTTGTTTGTTCGGGCATCACGTAAGAACTACTGAACTGATTTTGCTGAATCTTTTTTGTTGCAAAGCCTATAGTTTGACTTAAAATCTGACAGACATTTTATCTCTTTAAATTGACAGAAACTGTAGATATATCGAAAAAACTTCTAGCATGATGGGTAATAAATTACTCAATAGGTTCCACCGCAAGCACACAATACTAGATACTGGCATCAGCTTAGCTTTTTTTCTAAATTCGGAATGTTCCAATGTAGCATGTTTCGATTTAAAAAAATAGCTGATATAACAAGCGTAATTTTACAGGTTGTTCTGTATTTAGGATACTTAGAGCGGAGTAGTATTAAATGGACTTAAGAAATCTAAAAAAAGTTATATTTGGTGTCCTATAAGCAGCTGCATATATACAATGTGGTTGAAATAAGAGAGAGTGGAATTAGTTATACGGGGTGGTCTAAAAAAGTTATATTTAGTGGGCCATAAACAGTTCCATATAGGAAGTGGTTGAAAAAGGGTAGAATATTTACAGTTTTTATAAAAATTCTTAGAAAAAAATGTAAGCAGTTAGGATCTTTGAATTATGTTCATAAGATATTATAGTTATGGGTTGAAGAACTGGTAGAAGCAGTTGTTTATACAGGGTGTTTGAAATATAGGATAAAGTGGAATTATAGTTTATGTTGTGATAAAAAACTTGTTTTATATCCACAAGCACTTGCATATATAAGGTGGGTGAAATATATGTCGCGAAATATAATTACAGCTATACAGGTGGGATTAAAAAATAAGTAATGTAATGATCTACAAGCTGTTGCATTTATCGGATGGTTGAAATATAGGGTGAAGTAGGATTCTGAGGATACTGGGTTGCAAATAAGTTGTTGCATATAAGAAGTTGTTGAAATATAGCGTGTTTTAGAGTTATAATTATACAGGGTGGGTAAAAAATTCTAGAAAAATTTTGTTATATAGCAGTTGCATATATGCAGTACCTGAAACATGGGGCGCAGTTAAGTTATAGTTATACAGTATGATTCAAACAAGGTTAGAAAAGCTTGTAAATGAAGGGTGGTTTAAATGAAGTGTGGAGAGCGATTATACTTTATAATGTCGTTGAAAAAATACGATGAAAAATTGTGAAATAGCGTAGTTGATAATAAGTTGCAGAGATAGGATAGTTGAAATATGGGATGGAAAAGTGTTATGGTTAATTATTTAAAAAATGTTACATTGGCTTACCAATAAGCAATAGCGTATACGGGGTAGTTGTAATACAAACAAGGTGATTCAAAAACATGCCGTACAAAATTGTTATATACGGTGCCCAATAAGCAGTTGGTGAAATGTATTGGGCATTAATGGATTTATAGTTATACAAAAAATGTAATATTCGGTGGCCGATAAGTAGTTGCATATACAAGGTTGTTGATATAGCGGCTGGAGTAGAATTATAGTTAAACAAGTTGGATTTTTTTGTATGATAGAACATGAGGTGTTGCATATACGTAATATCTGAAACATGGATCGAAGTAAAATTGTAGTTCATACAGTGTGATTAAAACAATGTTAGGAACTGCTGCATATAAGGGGTGGTTGAAATACAGTGTTGAGACAAATTATATTTTCAAAAATGTTGAATGAAATTGTTATATAGGGTGGCCAATAAGCAGTTGCAGTTTGGGTGAGTGTTTAAATAAAAGTTTGTTGTTAGGGTGGAAAACTGTGTTTTTAAATTTGTGACACACCAAAGGTTCCACATGTATTTTGATCAGGGTGGATGTAAAAAGTTAAAAAATAATTGTTATATAGAGTAGACCATGAGCAGGTGTATTTTACTATATGGCGTATCTGAAATATGGGGAGAAGCAAGATTATAAATAGTATTAAAGTTTGTTTAACATAGTGTTAGAAAAAACTGCCTGCAAATAAAGGGTGACTAAAATATAGAGTAAAGAGAAATTCAACTTTAAGTTAAGTAGGGTGGTTTAAACAAATTAGAATTTTTATTTAGGATAATCTATATGTTTTATAAGTTATTTCTTTTTGCGAAAACTTGAACATTGCATACGCGAGTGAAGCCGCGGGTAACGGCTAGTATATAATATATATGTATATATATATATATATATATATATATATATATATATATATATATATATATATATATATATATATTTTAGGCCGTTGTTTCCGGGAATTCACCGCGTAGTTGATAACTAATCCCTGCCGGGATCGATGGTAAAATGACGACGATGAGGGGGCAGACTCATATGTATAAAATTCGACACATTTCATCGAAATTCTTAGAAAAACGGTCTTACAACCAGAGTGTCTTCTTGTAAGTTTTGACGTAGTGTCCCTTTTCACCAACATCCCTATCGACGAAGCCTTGGATATCATAATAGAAAAATACAAACCACCTCAACACCTTGTAGACTTAACAAGGCACTGTCTGATGAACACCTATTTTGTTTACGAGAACCAACGATACAAACAAGTGGAAGGAGCTCCAATGGGATCGCCACTCTCAACAGTTATAGCGAACCTTTTTATGGAGAACTTTGAGGAGTTGGCACTAAGGACAACAACTCTTAAACCCAGTTTGTGGTTGCGATATGTGGATGATACATTTGTGATTTGGCCTCATGGGAGGGAACACCTCAATACTTTTTTAGATCACCTTAAGGGCATCCATCACAAAATAAAATTTACCTTGGAGGTTGAAGCCAACAATCAACTGCCATTCCTTGATGTTCTCATAAATAGGAAGCAAGATGGAATCCTTGGCCATACAGTATATAGGAAAGCAACTCACACCAACAGATACCTTCATGCTAATTCTCATCACCACCCAGCCCAACTACAAGCCGTCGTCAAGACTTTAGTAACCAGATCACAAAGGCTAGCTGACCAGGATAACATCAAACAGGAAATGGACAGTTTAAAAACAGCTCTGAGACAAAACGGATTTACAGACCGAAATATACAAAGAGCCCTAAAGTCAAAACCGAGACAAACAGACGAGGAGCATTAGACACCAATAACCAAGGCTTATTTACTGTATGTCAAGGGGACCACGGACAGTGTTGCAAGAATTCTACGGAGACACAATATCGATACTATTTTCAATACAGACAGAAAAATAAACACGGTGTTGAGGACTTCGAAGACGAGGATCCCTTTAGAACAACAGGGAGTGTACGAGATTCCATGTGCAGACTGTCATAAAACCTATGTGGAGCAAACTAATAGAAGAATTGAAGCTAGACGTGATGAACACCAGAACGCTGTAAGAAAGCAGGAAAAAACAACATCCATTACGGAACACGCCACCACGATGTCACACCGAATAGACTTTGAGAACACCAGAGTGCTGGCAAATATAGAACACCCGAAATCAAGACTCGTAAGAGAGGCAATTGAAATAGCGAAGAGACCTCACAGTCTAAACGCACGCAATGAAATTCAGAACTTATCGAATTGTTGGAAAATCCTATTAAACACCGTACCGGCCCGTACCCGTCCAATAACAACTCCACCGGAAATAACAAATCAGCAGGATGGAGCCGTGCCCACTGAGCGCCAAGGGCCTATCACACGCAGCCTTTCACAGTGTCAACTGATAGGCGCCGAGCCGCGACTATATAACAGCGCGCCCGCTTCAGAAAATCTTAGTATTCGAGTAACTAGAAGCGAAAGCAGAAGGCTACGAGAATTATGCGAACCGACCTGAAGATGTCAGATGTGACTCCGCCGAAACGTCGTCATTTTACCATCGATCCCGGCAGGGATCAGTTATCAACTACGCGGATGAATTCCCGGAAACAACCGCCTAAAACATTTAGTGCCTGCGAAAACTTAAAAACAAATATATATGTTATATCATACTTTCAAAATTTATCTTTTTAAAAAAGATTTTATTTATAGTTGCACAATACTTTTAATAAAAATAATAACTTGAAAATAACAATGAAAATAAAAAAATCGCACTTTAGATTTTTCTTTCTGTCTTTCGGTTTTAGCACGGGCGAGTCTGTAATAATAGTCCATTCTGTTATTTAGGTCTCTTACGTATTTCGAAATAAGTTTTTCCTGGTTGTAAAGGGTTTCTGGAGGCCTACTTGAAGTGTGCCCAAATATGAGTTCATAGGGCGTGAAACCAGTGGTTTTATTTTTCGTGTTATTATAACAGATGATGGCATAAGGGAGGACGTTAAATGGATGTTCGTTTGGATGTTCCGCTGTATTTGCCCTTAACAGTTCTGCTAAGGTCGCGTGAAATCTTTCAATAGAACCGTTTGACTCGGGATGTTGAACGCTGGAGAATGTCAGTTGTTTTATGTCGTATAGTTGGCATAAATCCCGCATTAAGGTGTTATCAAATTCACGTCCATAGTCACAATGGATGCGAAGTGGAGTTCCGTAATGTTGAAAGAAAATCAAAAGGGTGTTTACGACAGTTGAAGCTGTTTTGTCGTTTATGGGGTAGGCTTGCGTAAATTTCGTGAGTTCGTCCCTAATAGTCAGTGCATGATTTCTAGATGGATACTCGAAGATGTCAATGTTAATACGTTCGAAAGGAGTCTTGGGTGTTTCCGTAATAACAAAAGGTGCACTTAGGTTTTTCCTACAGAACTTTACTTTTTGGCAAGTTTCGCAGGATTTGATGAATTGTTCGACAGTTTTAATTAAGCCGGTCCAATTGTACTTTTCCCTAGTACGTCTGATAGTTTCGTTAATGCCACGATGGAGGTTGTTTTTACCAGAGTGGTATTGTTGTATTATTATAGGAATTTCGTCTTGGGTAGGAGTTGTTTTGGCAGATTTTGAGTTTGATTTCTTTGTCGGAGAGAATGAAAGAGAATTTCAAGAATGGGAAGTTCTATGATATTTTCTATGCAGTATGTTTCGGAGTCGTTGAATTGATATTGGTTGTTATAAATAATTTTGAAAAGATGCGAGACGACAGTTTCAGGGTCATAGGGCAAAGGTACAACTATGTACTTTCTATGCCTGACTGTTTTACTGGTCATGATATTAAGAGTGTCATTACTGAAATTAGGTTCTTCTTCGAAAAAGTCATCAATAATTTTGTCGTGTAAGTCGTTAGTTTTGTTTTGCCAAAAGAATGTAACTATGCGTTTGTGGGACTTGTCTAAAAGTTGAGAATTGGATATTTCAATTTTAGAGTAATCGATTATTGACTCAGTTTTGTAGAGTTGAACAAATCGATTAAACTCAGCGATAATTCTTTCGTCATGTTCGTCGTCATTGTCAGAGTTTTCAGGTTGTTCGGAGTCAGTTTCGTTGTTAGCGAAAATTTTGATTTGGAAAGGAAATCAGCACATTGCTTGAAATGGTTGATTTTGATGCGAAAAAGAGCATCTGCGTTTTGGTTTACCTTGCCGGGCTTGTACTAGATCTTATAATTGTATTCCTCTAGCTTAAGGCGCCATCTGGTTAGACGACTGCCAGGATCTTTGATGGAAAAGAGCCAAGTAAGCGGGACGGTGGTCACACAGAAGTGTAAACCTTCTCCCAAAAAGGTACGGTCTGTAGTGCTTAACAGCCCAAACTATGGCCAACAATTCTCGTTCGATGGTGGAATATCGTGTCTCTGCAGCACAGAGGGTGCGAGAAGCGTATGAAACAGGGAGATCTTTTCCCACAGGGCCTTGAGAAAGAACCGCTCCAATAGCAAAAGCACTAGCATCAGTAGTGAGCAGGAAGGGTTCTTCAAAGTTTGGATATATCAGGATTGGGTCAGATACAAGGGCTTGCTTCAGTTCATTGAAGGAAGACTTGCAATCTGCGTCAAAGATGAATTTGACGTCTTTTTGGAGTAGTTTAGTCAGAGGTTTAGAGATCTTCGCAAAATTTGGAATGGAGCTTCTGTAATATCCAGCGAGACCAAGAAAAGATTTAATGTCTTTCGGAGTTTGGGGTTAAGGAAAGTTCTGAATACATTCAACCTTTGAAGGGTTTGGTTTTACACCTTCTTGTGTGATAAGATGTCCAAGATAAGCCACTTCTTTACGAAGAAATTCGCACTTATCAGGTTGAATTTTGAAGTCGTTTAAAAACTTCTGTTAACCGGGAAATATGTTCATGGATGGTCGGAGAGTAGACGATGATATCATCCATGTAGACGAGACAACGTTCATTCTGTATACCCAGAAGAATATTGTCCATGACCCTCTGAAAAGTAGAAGGTGCATTTTTTAAACCAAATGGCATACGAACAAATTCGTAATGACCATTTTCGACAGAAAAGCCAGTCTTAGGAATATCTTCCTCTTGGATTTCCAACTGGTGGGACCCGGAAGCGAGATCCAGTGTCGAAAAATATTGACACTTTCCAAGTTGGTCGAGAAGATCAGAGATATTTGGCAGAGGATATTTATCATCTACAGTCAATTCATTTAATTTCCTGTAATCGATAACTACTCGCCACTTTTGTTTTCCAGAAGCATCGAGCTTCTTGGGGACGACCCATACAGGGGAGAACCAAGGAGATGAGGAGTGCCTAATGATACCTTGTTCGAGCATTTTTCCAATTTGGGTTTTTACTTCCTCTTTATGAACTTGAGGATATCTGTATGATTTAGTGAAAACGGGCTTTGCGTTATGCGTATCAATCGAATGTTTAACCTCGTTAGTGAAAGTCAAGACGTCATCTTCAAGATAGAAAATGTCTTGAAATTCCAAACAAAGATCAGTGATTTGTCCGCGTTCTTCGTCATTTAGATGTTCAGTTCTAATTTTTTGTCTAATAGTCGAGTTTCTGTCTATGTATTGGGATTCATGATAATCGTCTGTCTTGAAATTCAGAAGAGGGTGAGTTTTGTCAAGTGGTTCCAGTTTTAAATCAGAAAAAGTTACTGTTTTTGGCATCGCGTTAGCGTTTATTATAGACGTTAGAAATTCACCATTTACGTTAATATGTACGAGTGCGTTTGGAAGTCGTACTCTGTCAATTTCTTGAGTTGGTAAGATGGTGTCGATGTTAGAAAGATCGCATTTAAGTTTAAATATCTTTTCTGTGCGTGCCTCAATGTTTATTTTGTTTGGTGTGGGTGTTTGTGAAGTAATATATGGCTTAACATTGGGTGTGTCGGGTACATCAGTCAAGGGTTGATCGTTATCGGGAACTTTGTGTAAAGGGATGGTTTTGAAATTTGTTATTAGCTGTTTAGATTTTAAGTCAACTATGCATTCATAGTGTTCGAGAAAATCTAATCTTAGTATGCCGTCAAACTCAATGTCCAAATCTTATATGAAAACTTTATGTGGGTTACGTGGAGCGAATGGAATTAGGGTAGATTGTGAAATAGGGATTTTTTCATGGGTAATTCCTTGAATCGTTACCCTTTCAGGAGATCTTTGGGTGAAATCCTTTACGGTATTTTCTTTGAAGATAGAGATACCAGCCCCGGTATCAATAAGTAGTTTGAATTTAGAAGAAGCATCAAGAATGTAGTAAAGGTTTTTAGAGTTAACTGTAAGAAATAGTTGCTCCGGGAAGTTCAAGTCGGGGTTCAGATCTTCGAGATTCAAGCTTTGAATCTGCGTTTCGACTTCGCACAAAGTTGTCGAATCGGGAGGTTGGTCTAGGCTCGGAAGCGCTAGAAAATCCTGGTATTGATGACTACTAAAGGGCTCGATAGGAGTATCTTCGAACGTTTGTTCAACGATAGGATAATTTTGAAGATCATCCTCATAATCGTATGTGTTATCATCCGTATAATAATTGTAGTCTGAATAATTAGTGTAATCAACATTTTGGTGTTGATTGAAATGGTGTGTCCTTTCAGGACGGTTATTAGGATTGTTTTGTATTACCGATGGGCGATAATAGTTAGGGTTCATTTGAGACCTAAAAGGAGGTCTCTGAAAAATTTGTGGACGAAACTGTTGTCCTTGTTGAACGGAGGGATTGTTTGTAGGAAAATTTGGCCTTGTTTGTTGATTAGGCCCAACAGGATTTGGTCTATAGTTTGGATTAAACGTTTGAGAACTATTTTGTGTTTTCAAACGGCAATTTGCGGCTATGTGGCCTAATCGACCACAATGAAGACACTTAGGAGGTTGTGTCGGCTTTCGTGTTTGAAAGTTGGGTTTGAGAGGAACAGGTTTGTTCGTTTTTTGGTCCTCGAAATAAGAAAGTTGAAGCTCTCTCCTAATCCGGGAGTGTGCCTCTAGGTCTTTTGGGTTACTGGCACGAATTACCTGACCTAAACGGGGTTCTAATCCCGTAAAAAGGGTATTCATCACCATTGTATCCACTAGAGTGGTCTGGGCGTCTTTTTGTTCTGGACTAAGCCCAGCCGTTTTGTGGATGCAGGAGTGCATTTTCGCATTCAATACCTGGAGTCTATTGTAAAATGTTAGTGGAGACTCGTTGGAAAGTTGCTTTAGAGGTTGTAAGTCGTGAATAAGGGAAGAGAGATCACGAGAATCTAGGGTTAAGTATAGGGTTAAGAGTTGCTTGATTTCAAGGTACGATCCGGGGTTCCTTGGATCCAAGGAAATTTGGTCGCCTTCAAATTCGGGTATAACGGAAAATATTTCCGTTAACCGATATCTTTCGGTTTGATTGGTAACCGGTGTTGGAGAAGCTTGTGCCATTTTTATTTTAGTCGATATAAAAGAATTGGAACAAGGGTGTAAAAATGAAATGTTAAAAGGTATAGAAAATTAATAAACTGTAGAATACGTTAATGGGAATCAACGAATGTTTGAAAGATAGAACAGTATAGTATCCAATTAAAATAGTATACTCAAATAAATCAGTTATCAAAAAAAATTAATGAAATAAGTAAATAAAATATACCAATATCAATAAAAAATCAAATAAATATATCAATAGAATAAAATAAATCAGTTAATGAAATAAATCAATATGTCATTTGAATCAAATATATAAAAATCAAATAATAAAATCAATAAAAATCAATGAAATCAAATGTATTAAATCAAATTATTAAAAATCAATGCTCAATTAAATAAATCAAATAATATTTACTTAAAACGAATGACGATTCACCATTACTTACATCAACAGGAACATTGAAAGCGCCGTGTTCTACGTTTGATTGCAGTGAGGACTTCTTCCAGGTTCGTTGTTCCGTTGAGGGATAGGAATCCGCCACTACCAGTTAGAGTACTCGTGTTCTAGTAACGTTAGACGGATCCTACTGACTGCGCCAATTTGTTATATCACACTTTCAAAATTTATCTTTTTAAAAAAGATTTTATTTATAGTTGCACAATACTTTTAATAAAAATAATAACTTGAAAATAACAATGAAAATAATAAAACTTTATATAACAATTAAAAAGACAAAATGAGTGTTAAACTACACTAGACAAATCTGTAAGTAATAATGAATGATGTTACAATGAAAAAGTATAATTTATAAACTAAGAACGCTGACTAAGGTGTCGCAGCGCTTGTAGTTCTCACGGATGTTCGTCTGCGGGTAACTGGAGACGATACGTCTTATGTTGACTCAGCTTGGGAACTGTTGCTAGGTTGTTTCATATAAGTCGATGGAATAACTTATATAACATATATATACATATATATAAATGTTTTAGGCGGTTTCCGGGAATTCATCCGCGTAGTTGATAACTGATCCCTGTCGGGATCGATGGTAAAATGACGACGTTTCGGCAGAGTCACATCTGCCCTCTTCAGGTCGGTTCGCATAATTCTCGTAGCCTTCTGCTTTCGCTTCTAGTTACTCGAATACTAAGATTTTCTGAAGCGAGCGCGCTGTTATATAGTCGCGGCTCGGCGCCTATCGGTTGACACCGTGAACGGCTGCGTGTGATTGGCCCTTGGCGCTCAGTCGGCACGGCTCCATCCTGTTGATTTGTTATTTCCGGTTGAGTTGTTATTGGACGGGTACGGGCCGGTACCGTGTCTAATAGGATTTTCCAACAATTCGATAAGTTCTGAATTTCATTGCGTGCGTTTAGACTGTGAGGTCTCTTCGCTATTTCAATTGCCTCTCTTACGAGTCTTGATTTCGGGTGTTCTATATTTGCCAGCACTCTGGTGTTCTCAAAGTCTATTCGGTGTGACATCGTGGTGGCGTGTTCCGCAATGGATGTTGTTTTTTCCTGCTTTCTTACAGCGTCCTGGTGTTCATCACGTCTAGCTTGAATTCTTCTATTAGTTTGCCCCACATAGGTTTTATGACAGTCTGTACATGGAATCTCGTACACTCCCTGTTGTTCTAAAGGGATCCTCGTCTTCGGAGTCCTCAACACCGTGCTTATTTTTCTGTCTGTATTGAAAATAGTATCGATATTGTGTCTCCGTAGAATTCTTGCAACACTGTCCGTGGTCCCCTTGACATACGGTAAATAAGCCTTGGTTATTGGTGTCTCATGCTCCTCGTCTGTTTGTCTTGGTTTTGACTTTAGGGCTCTTTGTATATTTCCTGTTTGATGTTATCCTGGTCAGCTAGCCTTTGTGATCTGGTTACTAAAGTCTTGACGACGGCTTGTAGTTGGGCTGGGTGGTGATGAGAATTAGCATGAAGGTATCTGTTGGTATGAGTTGCTTTCCTATATACTGTATGGCCAAGGGTTCGATCTTGCTTCCTATTTATGAGAACATCAAGGAATGGCAGTTGATTGTTGGCTTCAACCTCCATGGTAAATTTTATTTTGTTATGGATGCCATTAAGGTGATCTAAAAAAGTATTGAGGTGTGAGGTCAAAGTTCTCCATAAAAAGGTTCGCTATAACTGGTGAGAGTGGCGATCCCATTGGAGTTCCTTCCACTTGTTTGTATCGTTTGTTCTCGTAAACAAAATAGGTGTTCATCAGACAGTGCCTTGTTAAGTCTACAAGGTGTTGAGGTGGTTTGTATTTTTCTATTATGATATCCAAGGCTTCGTCGATAGGGATGTTGGTGAAAAGGGAGACTACGTCAAAACTTACAAGAAGACACTCTGGTTGTAAGACCGTTTTCCTAAGTATTTCGATGAAATGTGTCGAATTTTTTACATATGAGTCTGCCCTCTCTGCAAACGGTTGAAGTTGTTGGGCTAGGTATTTGGCTAGGTGTTGTGTTGGGGATCCAATTGAGCTTACAATTGGCACCTTCTTTATGTACTTTTGGCAACCCATAGAATTTCGGACATCTCGATGACTTTTCACGCGGAATGAGTTGCAGTTGGAGATTTTTGTCGATCCTACTTGCTTGGATTTTGGCCTTGGTTGTTTTCTCTAGATAAGTTGTTGGGTCAGTAGTAATTTGTTTATATGCTGAATCTTGTAGCAATATTTGCATTTTGTTTGAATAATCCGCTGTATCTAAAATTACAGTCTCATTTCCTTTATCAGCAGGTAGAATGACAATGTCCTTGTTGAGGCGCAGTTGTTTCAAGGCCTCATTTTCTTCTATAGATAGGTTCCTTTTGGGTGGTTTAGACTTTCTTAGAACATGTGACACATCTTGTCTAATTATTTCAGCGGTGTTCGCATCTAATTTTGAAACTGCTGTTTCCACGCCACATATTATGCTCTCTGTTGGTATGTGAGAGGGAGCAATAGAGTAATTGAATCCCTTAGCCAACACGCCAATCGAGGAAGTTTTCAATTGGACCGAAGATAAGTTATAAACGGTTTTATTCGTTTCCAATTGCAGTGAGGTTAGACTGTGACCGTTATTTTCCGAGACAAATTCGTTTTTGGGCTTCTGTTGGAGCTTCAATTTGTTAAATTTTGCCTGTTGCTGCATTGTTGTTAACTCTGCATTCGTTTCGGCCCTAAATTCGCTAATTTCATCGAATTTATCCCATATTATCGGGTGGAGTGTATTGCTTACCTGTAGGTGGATATCTAGGAGTTTAGTATTAAGAACATCCAAATCTCTTCTGTCATCACGTATGGCTTCCCTAAGTAGGGCACAACTAGCTTTCCATAAGATATTCTGTGTTTTCTGTTGTTCTTCCAGAACTTTACCGTCATGTTTTTCGGAATAACTCCTTCATCGCGGCATCGTTGTAAAAAATGTAGATCGCACAAAAGTTTGCTTCTTTTCGCGCGTAATTTCTCAAATGTTTTACACAAATGAAAAGTATTCTCCCCGTAGAGATTCACTATATTTGTTTTTAAATAACAAATCAGCAGGATGGAGCCGTGCCCACTGAGCGCCAAGGGCCAATCACACGCAGCCGTTCACGGTGTCGACCGATAGGCGCCGAGCCGCGACTATATAACAGCGCGCTCGCTTCAGAAAATCTTACTATTCGAGTAACTAGAAGCGAAAGCAGAAGGCTACGAGAATTATGCGAACCGACCTGAAGAGGGCAGATGTGACTCTGCCGAAACGTCGTCATTTTACCATCGATCCCGACAGGGATCAGTTATCAACTACGCGAATGAATTCCCGGAAACCGCTTAAAACATTTAGTGCCCGCGAAAACTTAAAAACAAATATATATATATATATATATATATATATATTATAATAAATAAAAAAGTTAAAATACATTTGGAAAATATAGGAAAAGAATACAAATTAGAGAGGGAGAAAAAGAAAGGAAGAAAAATAGAGAAAGATAAGAATACGCAACAATTTTAAATTGAATTATACCTTAAATCAGATAAAAAAGAAGACATGTCTGAAAATAGTGATTTATTGCACACGGTTTCTAAACGATTTTTATTTTAAGTCAGCTGAAGTCTTTTTTAAATATAAATTATTTATGTATTTAATATGTAACAATATATTTGTTGACGCGTCTACAAATTTATATGAGGTTTCCAGGAAAGTTATATTGAAATTCATCGCAGATTCTACAGATGTAAAAATGTAGGGTGTTCGACTCAGCTTATTGTGGTATACCCAGGAGTTAACTTTAATGCTATTGAATTGAACCCACTAAACTACAGTTGTCACTAAATTCGAAACATATTCTGAAAACTATATAACCTGGGATATGTTACAAAAACCATGTCTGCTAGTAAATCAAACATTTATCCAAATTACATTCAATTTTTCATCTTAATAAATTTATTCTTTACATTTGCACGAAACGTATAATTAGCACAATATATTTTATTGCATCCATCCGTATATCACAAATGTTTTTTTTTTGAAATTGTAACATATGTTAGGAAATGTTATGTGATTTCCCACACACCAAAATGAGGGTATGGGAGTGCCGTAAATAACAAAAACTGTCTTTCATTTCTCCATTCCACCCTGAGTTTGCGTTTCATAACAGAACAACAGCTGTTCCACGCTAAGATAAACGAATCCAACCCCTGAGGTTTAGCTTTAAATTATATGAAGTGGAAAATCGACTTGTTGATTTTGCATAACAAATTTTTCTCTTTAATTTTCCTTGTCAATGTCAACGTTGCAGAGGGTAATTTATTCGCGTTAGAGGTTCTTGTAATACAATATTTGCGAGGGAAAAGAAATTTTAAAATATTGTACCGTACATTAAAGCGAGTTGCCGGACTGATTTATACAGAACGGCATGTAAGAATTATTATGCGAATCAATCAGCTAAGGAAATGCATATTAACTAACTTAATAATGAAAATATATAAATATAATACCCCAGGGAAGTTTTTTATTTAAAAAAACTACACAGGGTGTAAATGAATAAGATTTGAAGATGTTCTTCCTCGAGTCATTTTATAATGAAAAGTTTCTATTAACATATGTCCGCAAAGGTTTCGTTCCCGTGGTGTTGAAATCTTCATATTTTTTTCGTTTTTTTCTTCTTTTCAATTTTGGAACATAACATTAATGCCTCTATGAAATCTTCATAATAAAATCACAGAAACGGTCCTGAAAATCTACAGGGTGGTACTTTTTCTGGGGTCGGGTTTTCTTTCTGTCCCTAATGCTTTTTTTCAGTACGACACTGGCAATTAACAAAAACTGTAAATGCATCTTATGAATTTCCAATATTTTTTCATTTATAGCTTTTGTTCGTATCTGCCACTGTTAGTGTTGAGCAAAACGGTCAGCAGGGATGTTATGTCTTCGTTGTCACTTTAGGTTCGTATTTGGAGGCTTTGCTGTGTGGAGTGCACTAGCAATACCGTGACTTGTTTCTTCATCCTTAATATGTAATAGTTCAGCCATAGCTACCTCAACTTGGAGAAACATTTTTCTGTTGGGATAGTTTTTGGAGACACTGCGAAATTTAAACCTATAGTTAGGACATTTAAACTGGTAGTTTCTAATGAGTAGTCAGTAAAGTTGTCAACGGTCGTCAGAAGGAGTGAGGTACTAGTGGTTTTCCTATAGTAGAACGTCGTGCCAGTTAATGATTTTGAATTACTGTTTTCATTTGTGCCGAGTATGCAGCTTTATCGCTAGAAAGGGGATCAAAAGTGTCAGTAGAATGGGAGGGTTGAAAATATGTAATGACGAATAACAGTTATACAAATTTTGGTTTGATCATGTTTATGACTGAAAGTTGATAAGAGAACTAGAAATGGATCACGAACAGGTGTGATGTTTTAGTTTGAAAGTGTTCCTAATGATGTTATGGATTTTGCAAGATTTAAGGAAAACAAGATCACATAGAAGGAGGGATTTTAGAATAAAAAGAACTAAAACATATAGCTTTAGTGAGCTGAAAGAAACCTCTTCATAGAGGCGAATTAAATGTTCTTAGAGGCTTTTGAGGTCATAATTATAAGTTGAGCTAAGTTCCGGGTGAGAATCACATCTAAGTTTATGAAATACTCGACGTTTAGAGATATTAAACCGAATTTGAGCATCTAAGAAATTGAGTTCTGTGCTTATAGAGTTCCTCGGTAATTGGAACATAGACAACGAGCATGACCTAGACCTCTAAAAGGCTGGAATAATTGAAATACACCGAATTTTCCTACAAGTGTGGTGTAATAGCCTAAAACTATCATTCAAAAAAACGAACGCTGTCCTAATTTAATTAGAAACACATTCATCACTCCTTCGTACAGAGGTCAGTCGTGCTCGTTCCTAGATTTATCCACGAAAAGAAATCAACACAATGATTTTCTATCTTCTCTTCGGAGTACAATGGTGCACGAGCGTGCCCATACAATTAAGGAAACCTGGGCTTTCGTCGACTCGCAATTTTCATTAGGCGAAACGTGAAACGCTGCAATTTCTCATCTCCATAAATCCAGAATCCGACAATACGGCCGGAACGGAAAGGGGGTATTTCATTTCGTTAAAGGTTTTTTTTCTCCACTTTCCAGATAAATGAATCAAAATTACATTCGCGCCGTGGCGGGACGTCGAAAAATTCCGTTTTTCATTGTCGTTGTTTTGTACTTTATTGGTTTCACATCGGTCGGAACTCCATTAAAGTATCGTTTAGAACATACTCGGCTACGGCGCGGGCGGGGAGAGAATTGAGTATAAATGAAACAGTCGAAGTGATTAATGGAATAATGATATCTTTTTTCTTCACTTTTTTTAAATTAAAAGTGTGAATTTATTCGATTTTGTTTAATGAATTTTACAAAAAATCTGTGAAATTTCTTAAACAACTTTTTTAGAACCATTTACATTTTAGCCACTTCATGCATTCATTAAAACATGTTTTTAAGAATTAACCGATTTCCAAATACAACTAAAAAGTTGCAAATAATTAACAATGCATAATACCTACTAAATAATAAATTACACATTCGCTATTGTTAGGTACCTACAGACAAAGAAAAAATGTGTTCATTCTTTAAAAATTCGGTAACTACCAATCTAGTATATTTTTGAAGTCGGTGCCAAGCAAACCTAAATTCCTGCATTGCTTACTTATCTACTACTTTATCAAACTTGACTGTTGCTTGGCACCAACTTTAAAAACTTTACTAAATAGGTAGGTAATTAATTTGTACAAAACAACCTTTTTTTTCTTTGTTTGTAGGTACCTAACAACAATGAAAGTGCGATTTATTATCTATATTATTATATTATGTTATGTCGTTACTTGGAAGTAGGTTAATATATAAAAATTTATAGGGAATTTTTTTTTCAATCCAATTCAAATTTTGCTAGTCTGACATCGGAGTCGTGATCAGAGATCCTAAGAAAAAAAATCTAAATCATTTTTAGTGTAAATCGGAATTATTTTCAAAAAATGGGTCAGCCATATTGGATACGCCTTATTGTATTTTTTTTCAAAAAAATTGAAAAATAGGCTTTCTGACAATATTTTTTCCCCATATATTTTTTATGTAATCTTTTTAGATATTATTTTTATTTTGTATGTATAACCTTAATAGACCGGGTCTAGGTAACACCGAGAAGCTTAACATTGTCGTTTAAACAGACAGGTAACAGTTATACGAGCAAAATAAAAAAAGTTTAATTAAACTAATTGTTATTACTATTGTTTTTACCACTTTAGTTTATGGTTTTGCTTGCTACACTAAACACATTGTGTATAGTCTGAAATCTTGGTATATGTGGGGTCCTTACCATCATGGTAATAGGAAATCAAAGGTCCCAAAACCCACAATCTTTTAACAATTTATTGTATACGGGGTCTACAACTTTCCATGACATTATTTGTTACAGAATAGCCAACCTTTTCAAACGTCACATAAGCATTTCCTTCAAGGCCAAAAATACCCTAGGGAACTTCATATTGAACAACAAAGACCCAACTGATATTATAACTCGCAGTGGTAGAACCTACAGATGCTTTAAAATACGTTTAAAAGAACATCTTAGATGTCTAAACCATAACTCTTCTGGTTTCTCACATTTTGCCAAACATCTTTTAGATAATAACCATAAATTTAATGAAACAAATGGTATTAAGATTCTACACCGAGCGAATAATTGTACCTTAATAATTTAGAACTACTGGAAATTTTGAGATCACACAAAAATCATAGCAAAGGCATTTTGAATGCACAACTCAATCTTGGTTTTTCTCCCATATATTCAATTACAATTTAAAACGTGATAGGCCATCTCTGTGCGATGTACATGATTATTAAATAATGTCTAAGTAAATCTATAGTTATATTTATACAACTTTTAAGATCATAATATAGATGTCAGTATTAACCTGAAGTTTAACAAGAAATTTTCCATTTGTAGTTTCTCTGGTTTTTTAATTTATTTTTTTAATAAAAAAAATCTATTCCGGCTAAAATAAGTGTGAATTATTTGAAGGCATACCATCTTGACACATAACTTTTCGAGAACTGATTGTAATTTCAACTATTAACGTATATTTAGTTTTAATAATTTTATTTATTGTGACTTGAATGTATATGTAAGAATATGTTACTTTGTTAGTCTTGAATCAAGTTATCATATAATGTTTAACGTATGTTTGTCTTATTTTGATTATTATTTGTAGTTTTTTACTTGATAATGGGGTGGAAGTTGTAGACCCCGAAACTAGTCGTCTACAATAAATTGTTAAAAGATTGTGGGTTTTGGGATCTTTGATTTAATATTATCATGACATTGTGTATAATTCCACCGAAGAGCAAATTAAAGTTTGACTTGTATAGTCACTGAATTTTCCAGTTGCCGGAAGTCGATGACAGCACAAACACCGTCTTAGCAAAATGGAAAAATTTTATGTAAATCAATATTTAGTAGGTATACAAACAAAATGAGCTTGTAACCGATTGAGTTAAAGAGCCGAAAATATGTATAATAAAAATAATGATACTATACTAGACTACATATACTATACGTTTGCGGTGTACATTGGAGAATTTTAAATTCGCAGTTAAAAGTTTCAGTGTCTACTGTTCCCTCACTATTACGTTGGAATTAAAATATTTATAAGGAAACTAGCTCTCCGGCAGACATTATCCTGCCCAATCCTTTTGAATCCAAATTTTTATATAGATTGTAATTTCTTGGATAATTTCAATGATTAAAATACTTTATAATAATTAGTGGTCGCTCAGTTGTCGAAATTCTACCCTATTTCATCAAATTGTGAACATTATTGAGGTTCTTTTGTCAAAACTATATGTCTATCAGAAATAAAGTAAAGGAAAAACCGGAGAAGAACACGTCATGAAGCCCCCCTCAAAAAAAAACATTCATGCCATATAGACAAATCTATTGAAATAAAAAATATATATGAGAATTTAATCAAATATAGGTATTCCAAATGATTTTGAAAAATGCGTGACTACTCAGATTTGATGGGATTGCACTTTGTAACGTAAATGTTGTCGTCATTTGCAGTTTCAATCGAGTTCATAAAATAAACAAAATAGATGTCCAACAACTTTCTAAAAACTACAATCTTTAATATATATTTCATTGTAGAATAGATGTATGTACCTAACTTACCGTGACAAATCAGTCAATGACATGTTTATTTTAGATACAAGTCTTGTAATAAAACAAGGATTTGGACGAATGGAACTATTTAATAATAACTAAATTGTTTATTAGATAAAATGCATGAACAAAGAGAGAAACTAAACGAAATTAAAATCTTCATTATGGCATTTCACAGTTAAAGATTTCTTCAGCTCATAAGCAGAAAATAAAATCAACCAACTCAGAAGTTAGTATGAAGGTATTATGTCTACTAATACATTTAAAATAACTACAAAACATAAGTACATATTACTCAACATTCAACCAAAATCCTAATATAATTTCATTATCTTAAATGAAACACATAGTAAGCCATGATTATTTCTGTTTTGTAAAAAAAATATAAGCACTTGCTATTAATTAATGATTAATAAGTAATACTCAATTTGTTCAAAACTGTTGGCAGTAAATGAAGCTGAAATCTTGAACTTTACACATTGAATTTACAACTTATCTTTACATAGTGCTATAAGAATCTTACACCAAACAATATTCTGAAATGTCAAAATTCAAATCTAGGCGCCACATCAAAGATAGTCGTGAGTTCAGGGCTGCCAGATCTAATTATTTGTCTTGAATATAAGAATCAGTTTATTCACATTTTATGTCATTCAAATTATATGAAATTTATAAGGTAAAAATTAAAATAATCTTTAAATTGAAAGTATAACATTAAAATTAATAAAATATTATCAGAAATCAATTCATCAATTGCAATATAATTCTTGTTTTAGTTGACAAACCATATTTACAAAGCAATGAATGCCCATTATTATGTAATATAATTTTTCCTGGGTTCTAATTCAATAGCATGACTATATAGAATAACTTCAGGAACGTGTCAAAATTTGTTGCTTTGTAGTTAATTTAATTTGTCTTTCACATATGAGTCAATCCATCATACAATTTTCTCTTGAAGCAATCCGGCGACACTGTTACTGTTATTTCGTTGGCATTGACCGTATGGACGTAAATAATATTTTTTTTAATTATATTTTATTTAATGAATGAACAAATATTATAAACAAATTTTAGCATTCTGCACTGAAGGTCGTTAACTGGTACTAAACAAAACAAAAATAAAAAAAATTGGTTTGAGAGAAAATGGTACCTAACTGTTTTGTCTTTGCCGATTTATATATAGATTTCGCTTCATAATATGTTTCAACCACTCTGTTTACCTAAATGTTTATGCATTACGCAATATACTTCGGATAATATTTCTACGCTATATATGGCTTCTGTAGCTATCACCCTACTCCGCCCTGTATTTCATATTGTTACGAAATTTACCCAAAGCCGACCCTGTGTCATTTCAGCACGACAACAAACGCTTCAAGATAAAAAAATACGATTCTCGAAAAGGCTCGGCAGCGGAAGGAACGATGGTGATTTCTACTGGAGAATTCCACGGGGATTATAAAAGAAGCACGCCACGATCGCAGTTCAGTGATACCGCGTCGACTAGCTTATATGGGCTTGTTATTGTATTTGAATCAGATGTTTAGAATGTAAATAAAGTTCTAGAAAAGTGACAGTACATATTAGTTGTTATAATTTTTTTTTAAATTGAACCCACGAAGTACATAACATTTGGTGTCAGAAGTGGGATTAAGTGCAGTTAACATCCTAAATTGATTTATGGAAACTCGTAGTATGGAAAAGATAGACGAAAAAATTGCACAGATTCTAGAAAAACGTGACAAGAAGGAGAAACAACATCAAGAAGAAATTCAACAAAGGTTAGTGAAATCTTTTGATGACAAACTTAAAATTGAGTTAGGAAATCTTGTCACTAATATAGATGAAAAACGTAAAATAGAATTAGAAAATCTTGTTTCCACGATGAAAAGTGAACAACAAAATCTGATTGAGGGATTATTCTCGAAATTTGTAGAAAAACAAGACCAAACTGAATTAAAACGACAACATGAATTTAAACTATTAGAAGAAAAACGAGAAAATGATTTTAAAATATTTGAACAAAAACAAGATCAAACTGAAGAAAAAAGACAAATGCAATTTGAACAACTAATGCAAATAGTATCACAAGTTAACGAAACAGTTAATGAAAGAATGCAAATAGTAGAATCAGATATAAAAGAGATAAACGACGACATAAAGATCCTAAAAAGTAATGTGGAGACTCTTGAAATCAAAGTAGATGACATCGATTCCATCCAGAGCCAGGTGAAAATTGAAATCAGTTCCATTAAAAACACGGTACAAAGTGAAGTAAGTGAAGTACAAGATAAAATCAGTGCCATCCAAAACAAGGTAGAAACAGAAATCAAAAAAATGCAACAGGACTTACAGCGAGGAAAATACCAGCACACCGTGAGTACCAAAGGTTCCTTTAGTAAACCACCCACATTCGACGGCAGTTCATCTTGGCCCATGTATAAACGACAATTTGAGGCCGTGGCTACAGCTAATGGATGGGATAATCAAGAAAAGTCTACTTCTCTGGTAATTTCGCTAAGAGGTCCGGCCCTAGAACTCCTCCAAAGCATTCCAGTCGATGAACAAGGCAATTTCGACAAGATCATCGCCATCCTAGACAAACGCTACGACAATCAATCCTTGAGCCAGGTATACCAAGTCCAACTCAGTGGAAAAACGCAAAAATCCGGTGAAAGCCTTCAAGAATTCGAAGCAGAGATTAGACGGTTAGTACACTTGTCCTACCCAGACCTGCCAGAGGAAACGAAAGACCAGTTGGCCACGCAGAGTTTCATAAACGGCATCAGAGATATGGAAGTACAAAGAAATCTAAGACTAAGTGGCGTCAAGAAAAGTAATGAAGCTCTACTTAGGGCTTTGGAAGTAGAGGCCGTCATGAACATGTCCAAGCCGAGGGTCCGAGCAGTTTCCTTCAACCAGGAAGAGTCAGAGTCACCACTTCAAGCGCTGCTGGCTGGTCTGAACAAAATATTAGACCGGTCACAAAGAACTGGCACCAGAGGGGCATGTTACGGCTGCGGACGGACAGGGCACTTCCAACGTAATTGTCGAGTCAGGCCACCTGAACGATCACCGACCAGGGGTAACCAACAGAACAGCCACATGTCCAGGGACCGTCAGTCAGTCAGCATAGAGGGGCGAATGCTGACTGTCCCTCCACCAGCCCCCAAAACGTTATCCATCCGGGGATTTTGCAGAGATAGCGGCAGCCTAGTCATCAGAGGCACCATCAACGGGCGAGCAGTTACCATCACCATCGATACCGGCGCCGCTGTGTCCATTGCCAAGTCCAGGGTTTTGAGAGCATCAGAAATTCGGCCAGTTACCAATAACATCCAGCTCAGAACAGTCACAGGCGAGTCCATGTCAATACAGGGTGAGGCAGATGTCATGCTACAGATAGGGGACAACATGATCCGGCATAGGGTCCTGGTAGCGAATATTGAGGACGATTTTATACTGGGAATGGACCTAATTAGCCAGCATGGATTTATGTTCGACCCGAGATATGATGTTCTTCGGTTTCTGAATGAGGAATTTGTATTGACACGTCCCGTCAACACATCAGTCACGCCCATAAAAATTGTGGCAAAGTCTTCAGCTAGAATTCCCGGTCGAACAGAACAGATTATTCATGGGCAGCTAGACAGCAATCCTGGGAGCTGCGTTGGAATGGTGGAGCCCGTACACTCAGCTCATGACTACTTGGTTGGACGGGCTATAGTCAAAACCGGACGAGATATACCAATCAGAGTCCTGAATTTGTCCAACAACGACATCAGAATTACCAATGGTCAAGAGATAGCTTGTTTCGAGCCAGTAGAGACCATCATCAATTGCGAAGAAGAGTACCAGACGTCGGTGAAGGAGACAGGGCCCGATAAAGAGTTCCTACAACAGTTTGCTGACCACTTAACACACTTGACACCAGAGAACCAAAAAAAAGCCAAGCAATTTATCACAAAACACTGGCAAATTTTTAACAGTAAAAATGGAACCACCGGTCGCACCAACATCATCCAGCATCGAATAGATACCGGAAAGGCTCAGCCCATCAGAATACCACCTAGACGACTACCATTGTGGCAACAACAGGCAGTCGAAGAAAACATCGAGTCCATGTTACAAAATGGAGTTATTGAGCCATCCATCAGTCCATGGTCTGCTCCCGTCGTGCTAGTTAAAAAGAAGGATGGAACCACCCGATTTTGCGTGGATTACAGAAAGCTCAATGACGTCACGAAGAAAGACAGCTATCCACTACCCCGAATCGATGACACTTTGACCACACTAGCAGGCTCCCGTTGGTTCTCCACACTAGACCTAAAAAGTGGATATTGGCAGGTTGGTCTGCACGCAAACGACAGAGAGAAGACAGCGTTCTCCACCAGTAAAGGGCTGTTTCAGTTCACGGTCATGCCCTTTGGGTTATGTAATGCACCCGCTACATTTGAGAGACTAATGGAATATGTACTGAGCGGGCTAACATGGAGGACGTGCTTAGTATACCTCGACGACATTCTAGTCATGGGCCAGACATTCGACGACCATCTGAAGAACCTGGGCGAAGTATTCTCCAGAATTAATAATGCCAACCTGAGACTCAATCCGAAGAAGTGTTCCTTGTTTCAAAAAGAAGTAGAGTTTTTGGGCCACGTAGTGTCCGAGTCAGGAATCCGCACCAACGAAGACAAGATAGAAGCCATCCGCGATTGGCCAGTTCCAAGAGACAAACATGAACTCCGAAGCTTCTTGGGCCTATGTTCATACTACCGGCGTTTTGTTGAGGGATTTGCCACCATCGCCGCCCCTCTACATCGGCAGACCACTGATAAAGAGACCTTCCATTGGAATCAGGATTGCGAAACATCATTCAGGCGACTGAAGGCAGCACTATGTTCCAGCCCAATCCTAGCCTTTCCTACACAGTCCGGCAAGTTCATCTTAGACACCGACGCCAGCAACACAGGTTTGGGGGCCGTCCTATCCCAGGTGCAAGATGGTGAAGAGAGGGTGATCGAGTACTACAGCCGTGGATTCTCGAAGCCAGAAAGAAATTATTGCGTCACCAGAAAAGAACTTCTTGCAATAATAAGGGCTGTGGACCATTTCCATAAATACCTGTATGGTCGCCATTTCTTAATCCGAACAGATCATGCCGCACTCAAATGGCTGCTGGACATGAAGACACCGGAAGGACAACTGGCCAGATGGATGGAGAAATTACAGCAATACGACTTCAAGGTGGAACACCGTGCCGGCCGGTTGCACAATAATGCCGATGGCCTATCCAGAAGACCCTGTAGAGCGGAATGCAAGCATTGTCTGAAGACGGAACAGCGAGAGGGTATCTCCATCAGGCAGATCCGAGTACAGGCCAATGAAGACTGGACAACGGAACAGTGCATACAGGACCAAATGGCTGATCCAGACATCGAACCAATCTTGTCACTCAAAATGAGAGGGGCACCCAGGCCACGATGGGACGAGGTAGCTAGATACTCCGGGGTGCTGAAATCGTTATGGGCTCAGTGGGACTCTCTAAGAGTAGACAATGGAATGCTCAAGCGAGTTTGGGAAAGCGCTGATGGACGAGAAACCAAGTCCCAACTGGTAGTTTCGAAGAAAAAGGTACCAGCCATCCTGACCGAAGTACATGATGGAATTACCGGAGGCCACCTGGGCATGAATAAAACCCTAGACAAAGTTCGCCAGCGGTACTACTGGGTGAATTACTTCGAAGACGTCAGAGCTTGGTGCCGCAAATGTGCCACATGTGCCGCCAGTAAGGGCCCGAAGACCCGGACCAAGGGCAGAATGCAGCAGTACAATGTGGGCGTCCCATTTGAGAGAATTGCCATCGATGTCGCCGGTCCGTTTCCCGAGTCTGAGAGGGGGAACAAATACATTCTGGTCGCAATGGATTACTTCAGCAAATGGCCTGAGGCATATGCGATACCCAACCAAGAGGCAACCACGGTAGCGACGGTGCTAGTAGAACAACTATTCAGCAGGTTTGGCGTCCCGATGGAATTACATTCAGACCAGGGGCGTAACTTCGAATCGAATGTATTCCAGAAGGTCTGCACGATGTTGGGGATCAGGAAAACGAGAACAACACCATTACACCCACAGTCAGACGGAATGGTGGAAAGATTCAACCGGACCTTGGAACAACACCTATCCAAGGTCGTCAGCAATAACCAGCGTGATTGGGATGAGCATATTCCCCTATTCCTGTTGTCATATCGCTCTGCTGTACATAATAGTACAGGCCTGACCCCAGCCAGGGTCTTATTCGGAAAGGAGCTGCGATTACCATGCGACTTGGCATTTGGCTCCCCCGAAGAACCTCCCCAAGACATCGACGATTATGCCGACCAGCTCCGACATAACATGCTGGCAATACACGACTTAGCCCGAACGCAGATGTTGGCCACCAGTGACCGGATGAAGACGCGATACGACCTCAAGGCCAATTCAGTCGGGTTCCAGGAGAGGGACAAAGTCTGGCTGTACAACCCCCAACGGAGCAAGGGTAAATCCCCAAAGCTTACACCCGCCTGGGATGGTCCATACGAGGTGGTCAAGAGGCTTAATGACGTCGTCTACCGGATCCGTCGAAACCCCAAGGCTAAATTAAAGGTGGTTCACTTAGATCGACTCGCTCCCTACCATGGAGGGGATGTTTCTGATCGGGACGATCAGAATTAAAGGGGGGGGGGGCAGTGTTACGAAATTTACCCAAAGCCGACCCTGTGTCATTTCAGCACGACAACAAACGCTTCAAGATAAAAAAATACGATTCTCGAAAAGGCTCGGCAGCGGAAGGAACGATGGTGATTTCTACTGGAGAATTCCACGGGGATTATAAAAGAAGCACGCCACGATCGCAGTTCAGTGATACCGCGTCGACTAGCTTATATGGGCTTGTTATTGTATTTGAATCAGATGTTTAAATGTAAATAAAGTTCTAGAAAAGTGAAAGTACATATTAGTTGTTATAATTTTTAAATTGAACCCACGAAGTACATAACAATATATAATTACTTTCTCTAACCTTTTTTATAATCATCCTGGGTAACAATAATTCCACTCCATTCTAAATTGGAACCACCCCATATACGCAACTTCTTCTGGGCTAGAAATATATCACTAGACTAGACTAGACCAATATCACTGATATCAAATATCGCAAAGATCTTTGAGAAAATCATATATGTTAGAATTAGCAAGTTCCTCAAAAAACACAAGATCTTATCAGAGAGGCAATACGGATTCTTAAAAAAGAAAGGAACTAAAGATTCACTTCACCACTTAACAAACATGATTTATAGTAAAATGGACAAAAATAACCCAATTGCTAGAACTTTTCTTGATATAGCTAAGGCCTTTGACTCAATCAAACACAAGATATTACTTGATAAACTGTATAACTATGGAATCCGAGGTAAAGCTTATGAGCTTCTAGTTAGCTATCTTGACAATAGGCTCCAGCGAGTAAAAGTTAATAATGTCACAAGCGAATTCGGGGAAATTAAAACTGGAGTTCCCCAAGGGACTGTCTTGGGTCCTTTACTCCTCTTACTATATGTAAATGACCTACTGAAATCTTTCCCGACAGATGTAATATTATCATTTGCTGACGATACTGCAGTTATATCTACAGGAAAATACTGGTCTGAAGTCGAAGCTAAAATGAATATGTTTCTGATTGAGATAAATCAGTGGCTTATTTTCAATAAATTGACTTTAAATATTGAAAAAACAGTGTTCATGACGTTCGGAAACTACTCCAATAGCATACCAAAAGATATAAACATTTATATAGACAGTCAGAAAATAAAAAGAGTTGAGTTCTGAAAGTATTTAAGTGTAATAATTGACTACAGACTTAGGTGGAAGAATCATATTGACTATATAATAAACAAAACAAAACATCTAATCTATATCTTTCACAAACTATTAAAATTTATAAATTCTGAGGTATAATCTACTCTGCATTCTTTCAGAACATTGCGAACTATGGCATTATAGCTTGGGAGGGTGCCCTTAACAACAATTTACAACACCTGCAACGACTACAGGATAGATTATTAAAAATTGTCAATAAAAACCGATCTGTGATTCATGAAAATACACTTAATATGAAACAGTCATTTGCTGCTGAATGTATTTTATATCATTATCAAGAACTAACTAAAACATATACAAACTCAAGCAGCATAACTAGAAATAAAAATATTCAAATTCCAATTAGACTTCGGTCGGTTAGCAATAAGATAAGCTACATTAATGCTATTCGCATATTCAACTTTCTTCCACCCGAACTGAAAATTCTAAAAAATAGTAATTCTAGGAAAAATAAGGTCAAAAAATGGTTACTAACAATTATGTAAAATAAAATAAAAATGCAAAAAACTAGGAGCAAGACATAAATTTGCTATGTAATATTTATAATAATAAGCATACGTTTTCTATTCTTAGTAGCACTGTTAATAGAACTGTAATTACAACTATAATCATAACAAAAAAATAGTTTTAAATTAGTTTTAAGGACCCTGTGATAAGTGGCTAGCCTACATGCAGATAACTTGATTATCTTTGTAGGAATTACTGTGTATGTATAAAATAAGATATGTATACTCTGTAATTAATAATTATTATTCTGGTCAATAAACTTGATAAATTGATAAAATTGAAATATATAACATTTTTTAATCACACGGTATAACTATAATTGTACTCCACCATGTATTTTAACCATCCTGTATATGAATATGCTTATGGCCACCTAATAAAACAATTTTCAATGATCCTGGGGAACTATCATTAAAATTGTACCCTATATTTCAAGAACCCTGTAATTGCAACTGCTAAAGTCCTCCCTATAGGTATAACATTATTTTAACATTAATTAACCATCCTGTAAAACAATTATTCTACTCCGCCCTATAATTTCATTATCATATATATTCAACTATTCATTCCTATATAATGACATACAACTGACAGTTATGTCAAACGCCAAAAAGTTACATTAGAAGAGTTAACATTAAGTTTTCTTAAATTTTCTAATGTTCCGCGCAACTTTATCAAGTTCTTCTTTCTCAGGATTTTTCTCCTGACAATGACAAACAAAACAAAAACAGAATTAACAAGATTTTTCCAGTCGTTGATGTGTGATGCCATGAGGAAAGGAAATAGGGATTCATTGTTATATATGTAGATTACATATCTTATTTTTGATTGTAATATTGGATTTTTCGACGATTTTCTGAAAAATTGCATATTAAAAATCATAGAAAAGTATATATTCGCTTCTAGTTACTCGAATAACTAGAAGCGAACGCAGAAGGCTACGAGAATTATGCGAACCGACCTGAAGAGGACAGATGTGACTCTGCCGAAACGTCGTCATTTTACCATCGATCCCGGCAGGGATCAGTTATCAACTACGCGGATGAGTTCCCGGAAACCACCTAAAACATTTAGTGCCCGCGAAAACTTAAAAACCAATATATATATATATATATATATATATATATATATATATATATATATTTATATATGAAGTAAAACAATATAACACCTTTTTTCAAATTTCAAATATAAATTAATATAAATAATGTTTCATTAGAAAAATGGCCTAACAAACTTTGACATTTGCAAAATAAGTATAAAATATACAAAAAATTGAACAGCTAAATTCCTTATTATGTATACCAAATATCATTTGATAATTTGAATTATTGAATTATTTCCTCCTTCCCACATAACCAAAACCACAGTGCGTCGTCCAACCCTTGTTCAGCCATCATGTCCACCCAAGCAGAATCGAGATTCACCAGAAGACGACCTGTTTGATAATTAATTGATAAAAAAGTTTACTCCTTACTATAGCATCTATGTTTTAACAAAACAGTAGTAGTATATACGTATATATAGACATACATGAATCAACAAATCAGACTCCTTATTTGATCAACTTCGCCCTAGAAATGGTACTCAATGGGAGAGATTATGAAAAGAAGGAATTGTTTGAACATGATAGGGAAGAAATGGTCAGAGATATGGAACTGAAAAAGGAAGCCATGAAGAAATTATTCGCAGACATCAGGTCCCGGCTACATAAGGTAGCGCAACGGTCTATGAAAACATATAACTTAAGACGAAGACCTGAAGAGTTGCAGCCAAAGCAAATGGTGTGGCGAAAGAACTTCGTATTATCAGATGCTTCAAAGTATTTTTCGAAGAAATTGGCACTTCATTGGGTCACTTTATGTTAAGAAGAAAGTTTCGACTTGGACCTATGAACTAGAAGATGGAGAAGGAAATCCAAAAGGTATATGGAACATTAAAGACTTAAAGCCAGCTAACGCTCATGAAAATTTCCCGAAGTAAATTTTCTTGAAGTAAAGGGGGGAAATGTAACATTAGATTTTTGTCGTAGAGTATAACTGGCAGTGTATTCCATAAACCCGTAAAAGAACAAGTAGACTAAGAAATATCTGAGGTTTGAATTATGCAAAAAGTATTTTAAATAGCCTAAACTGGACGTTAGATGTGTCATTAGAAAGCATGTGATACTGTCAATCACAAGATATTATTAGAAAAATTATACTGTTATGGAATAAGAGGCAAAGCTTATAAGCTCATGACTTCTTATTTGCAAGACAGAAAACAGCGTGTTAAAGTAAATGAGGTTGTAAGTGAATATTGTGAATTTCGAACAGGTGTTCCGCAAGGAACAGTACTGGGGCCATTGTTATTCTTTCTGTACGTTAATGACTTACTAACTACTGCCTGATGACGTAATAATATCATTTGCGGATGACACAGTGGTTATATCTGTAGAAGAAACGTGGGCTGAAGTAGAGATCAAGATGAATAACTATCTTAAAGCTATAAGTAACTGGTCAACTTTAAATAAACTATCTTTAAATTTCATTAGTGTTCCGGTAAATCAAAACATTTCAGTCAACGGAAAAAACCTCAATAGGGTGAAATCATGTAAATATTTGGGAATGGACTTTGATTACAGAATGAAGTGGGATAAACATGTAGAATACATTCTTGGAAAAACAAAGTATTTAAGATTTGTATTCTATAATCTCTCCAAGATTATGTAAACGGACATATTGATTTAGTTGTATTACGCATTTCTCCACAGCATGATCAACTATGGAATCTTTGCCTGGGGGGAGCTTACTCCAACGCTACAAAACGTCTGCAAAGCCACCAGAAGAAACTATTAAAAATCGTAACCAAGAATAAAACGAACTTACATAACAATCCTTTAAATTTGGAGGAGCTCTTCTCACTTGAATCGTACATTACGCTGAAATAAAAATTCCTGAACTCAAACAGTATTATGAGGAACAAGAGCATTCTTTTTCCACATAGACAGTAAGTAAGAAACGCAGTTTTATAAGAGCAATAAATATATACAACAGTTTCGAAATGAACTATAAGCATTAAGTAATGTAAGTGCAATCAAAAATAAGTTAAAAAAGTGGATAATTAATAAAGATAATAACAGAATCACATAGGCAATTGACGAAAAAGTTACCATTGTTATTGAAACTTCCTGAAAAATTATGTTTTATTTATTTATTTTTTCTTTCATGTTCTTTTTTATTTTGTGTATTTTTAGGTATTTTTCTTTACTTTAAGTATATATTTTCGATAGGATAGGTTTATATATTATTAGTTTTAGGTATTATGCCAAGATCACGCACAAGTAACTCGGATTACCTCTGTGGAGATTATGTCATAATGTCCTGATATTATTGTGTATATCTATTGGTTAAATGAATAAATAAATGTATACTCATCTGTTCTGGATAAGTTTCAACTCCATGTGTGGAGTCGTCAATCATTATTGGTTAATAGTTATGCTCTATTTCCTGAATATTAACTGAGCCACAGAACCCCTTAGGCCCCATGTCTAAACATTATTTTAGTTGCCATTGAAAAATATTTTGTTGGTCACAGTCGTTTTGTTTGCATAAATTCAAGTGGAAATAATCGATTAAGTTTCGCCTTTTCATATCGTTATTTCGACTGTTGGCGTTATAAATATTTCACGTGCATACTCGGCTGTTCCTGACGCTCACCATTTACACAGCCATCGCGAGACGCCCGCCCGCAGCCCGCCGCCCGCTCCCCCTCCGCGGACTGGAAATGTAATGCAAACGGGCCCATATTTTCTTCTCTCGACGATAAATTCATTTCCTGAATACAAACAACACCGAGGATGTAGCGTTAAAATTTTTTTATTGCCCTCACGGCATCGCGAACTAAATCATGTGGCGGCGACAAGGTCGTGTCTTTTTTTTTCGATAAACTGCCGGCATCCTTTTATATTCAAATAGATTTTTTTTAGCGAAATGGACTATAAATATTCGGAAAATTGTAACTTTCAAAAGCAATTTTTATATGGTGAAAGGAAATGACAAAATTTTATTTTCAATATTTGAAGAAAATTTGTGTTGAAGGAAGTATTTCAGGATGCTAAAACCACACAGGAACGCATGTTTTAGAAAAAAAATTGAGTACAAAAGCCTCACAATTTCTCCCTATGTATTTACGGGGAAAAGCTTCTATGTGGCCCAGGATTTTATCTTTAATGTCATTTCCTGGTCAAGGTTGTATTTTCAAATTGGCACCTCTATTTTTTGCGGATTTGGAAAAGCAAAATATGGTTCAATCATGATCTAGACCAAGTCCTGAACCAGAACCTACCGGGTCATTTCAAGGTCATAGATGATTTTTCTAATGTGAACCCCTAGTTCTTATTGCGAGTTTGTAAACAGCATAACATTTTCTGTTCAAATATGACCTTCGCCATCTCTTTGACGACGAAATTCAAGGTCATTCCAAGGTATACCCTTCCTCTACCAACTCTAACTCAAAATTTCACCAATCCATTACATATATAGGTTCTCCATCTGAAAAAATTTCTCAATTTCTTCTGAACAGAAGTATTCAAACAGCCTTTAAAACCAACAATAATTTACCAAACACATAAAACATAATAAAGATAAAATTAATAAGTATGAAAACTCTGGAGTCTATAAGTTAACATGTGGTAGTTGCTCAAAATTTTACATCGGTCACACAGGAAGGTCATTTAAAACAAGATGGTCTGAACATTTAAAAGCCTATGAAAATCAGAAATACAACATATCTACATTTGCCGACAATTTATTTAATGAAAATCATATTCCACAAACTACTTTCGAAATTTTACATCTAGAACAATAAAGTAAAAAATTAACTCTGTTAGAATCACTTGAGATCAATAAAAATAAAAATTCACCACATTTTTTAAATGACCAAACTGATACAAATATGACTCCTTTACTTAATCTTAATATACTTATATAATACAAAATTCCAAATTATATTAATAATATTTACCTTCACTAATATTATACAGTAAACATATTGTGCTTTCTACCTATATACTCATTATTATCTTACAACACTATATAATATATTCAGATGTTTAGTATTTAGTTTAATATTTAATTCTGACGAAGCCTGTCATCAGAGCGAAACAATTGTCAAGAAAATAATAAATTTGTGAAAATTACCACAGTGGTTAGTGTTTTAATATAATTAAAATATGAATTTTCACCAAGGAATGACCGAAACAATCATCAATTCTCTTTTTTGTTTTCTTTAACAGTATTTTTATGGTAGTAGTATATAACTGACAATACAGAACAATGTAATGTTAAATTATCATTTTTTTATTATAATTTATCTTCTTTAAGTTAACAGTAAATACATATTGCCTCTAACTGCATGAGATTGTTGTGAGATTATGCTGTAGATGCTTTTTAATGCTTCAACTGGCTAGAGAGTAACTATATATGATACCCTTTCCATAATAAGTTTAGCGACATGTAACCAATGGTCATGGACCTCGGGTTAGGGATGTTGGAATCGAGGCAGAAATAGGTCATCTTGTTACCATCTTCTTTAAAGTTTGTTTTTTTACAGTTTGCTTTATATTTTTTATATATAAAATTAATTTTTATGCAATTGTTTTTTGTTTAGCTTTTTTAGAAAAATCTTTCAGCGAAAAAAAAATTAAATGATTTGAAAGCATCGTTCATTTTAGCTCCTGCTTCCCAGATTGTAAAGTACAAGAGAGCTGGCGCCAATTTTGGAACACAAGCTGAAAACTTGTCTTCTAATTGTTATTTGTAGCATATTTTTGGGAATAACACCACAATTGAAATAAAAAGCTGTATATTGAAAGAAAACACCAAACGCTTCAAAGTCGATTCTGACTTTGTTATCAATGGCTTTATATGTATTGAAAATATAAATTGCAAAATGAAAATGATTTTGGTTTGTTTTTTTTATTCAATATACAGCTTTTCATTTCAAAAATAACCTGAAAACTTGTCACATACCTCTCCTATTATATTCCAAGACGGAACTGGAGAACTAACTGGTGAGTAGCGGGACTAAATCAAACCCTAAATTTTTAAAAATATAATTTTTTTCCAAAAATATATTTGAGACAACATGCATTTTTTATATGTTGTAGCTTAATGTTTAAAAAATAATAATAAAAAATAAGCCAGACAATTTAGTAGAGGTTTTAACATAGCCAGGAGCGTGCAAAATTAATTTTCAAAAAAATATATTAAAAAAATGTATTTGAGTTAACTTGAAATTGTAATAGAATATTATTTATAACTAAAAAATAAGATTCTCAAAAAGACAGATCTTTTTGGTGGGACTTTGTATTTGCGAGGTGATCTAATAAATTGTGTATAGGTGGGAGTGAGTAGCCCTATAGACAAGCTAATCAAACAATCATTTTTGTATTAACGGTTTTTAGCAGAAATTCACAAAATTTTCTAATTTTTACTCTGAAATTCCGACTAGAAGTTTTATGACTATTGTAAGTCAGGTGACCTGGCCAGACCAGTAGTAACGCGGCAAGCAAGAACGTGGACAGCTGCCGATAAACCCTCTCTCTCACACACACACTACAGCTTATCTATAGTGCTACTCACCCCCGTCTACAGATAATTTGGTAGATCACCTGGCAGGTTGAATGTCCAACCAAAACGATATGTCTATTTGAGAATCTTTTTTTTTTAGTTACAAATAATACCCCTATTAAAATTTCGAGTTGCCTCAAATAAATTTTTCATATTTTTTGAAAAATATTTTTGCACGCGCCTGGCAATGTTAAAACTCGGACTAAATCGTTTGGCTTATTTTTTTATTGTTCTCTAAACATTATACTACAACATATAAAAATTGTATATTTCCTCAAATATTTTTTGTAAAAAATATATATAATAATTTTAAATATTTAGGGCTTGATTTAGCCCCGCTACACATCAGTTGCGTGTTGGGGTATAATATGAGGGGTATGTGACGAGTTTTCAGCTTGCCTCAAATACCCACCCAAAAATTGATGCCATCTATACTATGAGTAATCTTATTCACGAAAATCGGTGTGGAACGTAGACAGCTGCCGATAAATTGTGTATAGGTGGGAGTGAGTAGCCCTATAGACAAGCTAATCAAACAATCATTTTTGTATTAACGGTTTTTAGCAGAAATTCACAAAATTTTCTATTTTTTACTCTGAAATTCCGACTAGAAGTTTTATGACTATTGTAAGTCAGGTGACCTGGCCAGACCAGTAGTAACGCGGCAAGCAAGAACGTGGACAGCTGCCGATAAACCCTCTCTCTCACACACACACTACAGCTTGTCTATAGTGCTACTCACTCCCGCCTACACATAATTTGGTAGAACACCTGGCAGGTTGAAAGTCCAACCAAAACGATGTGTCTATTTGAGAATCTTTTTTTTTAGTTACAAATAATACCCTATTAAAATTTCGAGTTGCCTCAAATACATTTTTTATATTTTTTTGAAAAATATTTTTGCACGCGCCTGGCAATGTTAAAACTCGGACTAAATCGTCTGGCTTATTTTTTTATTGTTCTCTAAACATTATACTACAACATATAAAAATTGTATATTTCCTCAAATATATTTTGTGAAAAATATATATAATAATTTTAAATATTTAGGGCTTGATTGTGTAGCGGGGCTACTACACATCGGTTGCGTGTTGGGGTATAATATGAGGGGTATGTAACAAGTTTTCAGCTTGCCTCAAATACCCACTCAAAAATTGATGCCATCTATACTATGAGTAATCTTATTCACGAAAATCGGTGTGGAACGGAGACAGCTGCCGATAAACCCTCTCTCTCACACACTACAGCCTGTCTATAGTGCTACTCACTCCCGCCTACACATAATTTGGTAGATCACCTGGCAGGTTGAAAGTCCAACCAAAACGATGTGTCTATTTGAAAATCTTTTTTTTTAGTTACAAATAATACCCTATTAAAATTTCGAGTTGCCTCAAATATATTTTTTATATTTTTTTGAAAAATATTTTTGCACGCGCCTGGCAATGTTAAAACTCGGACTAAATCGTCTGGCTTATTTTTTTATTGTTCTCTAAACATTATACTACAACATATAAAAATTGTATATTTACTCAAATATATTTTGTAAAAAATATATATAATAATTTTAAATATTTAGGGCTTGATTTAGCCCCGCTACACATCAGTTGCATGTTGGGGTATAATATGAGGGGTATGTGACGAGTTTTCAGCTTGCATCAAATACCCACCCAAAAATTGATGCCATCTATACTATGAGTAATCTTATTCACGAAAATCGGTGTGGGATTTTATGGGAAGCACCGAATTAAAATCAAAAGTTTTGTTCGAAGGGTGAGTAGGTACGTCAGTGAAATGCTTTGTTTTCCTCCTGCATCGCGCTTCCCGAAGAAAATCGGACTAAATTTTTAATAATTACATTAAAATAAAGGAAATATATAAAAAGCAGGACGAGTTCCATTACCGGAAAATGGAATAGAAATGAATTATAAAAAATTCCATCTCGTCCCGGAAGCGAAGTCATCAACAAAACTCTCTTCAATTTCCCTCATGAACCTGTAAATCCCGAAATCCGCGGCTTTGCTTATATTAAACTTCGGAAATAAGGTAGAAAATAAAACGGGAGAAAAAAGAGAAACAGTACGTTGTGCAGTTACTTTTCTCCCATTGTGTACGCGTCTGAATATTATGGGAAGCAATAACGTTACGTTGGTTTATCGAAAGAACCAGGGAGATGTCACCGACATATAAATTACAGCGACACCAGTGGCGCAAAGGCAATAAAAAAATGTTAACGCTACATTCACGGTTGTCTGCATTCGAAAAAATTTACTTTTTCCTAGATAATTTCATTTCCTTCATTTTCACTCGACCCGAATTTGATGTGAAACGCGCGTCAAATGGATATGACATCGTGTATTAATGTGGGTGTGTGATTACGCAAAATCTGCAACGGAGAAATTGGAACTGAATAATAATTTTATTAACACTTTTAATTATCTTAATAAAACGAATGTATTTGAGAAAAACTTCTGAAACACTTTGAACGAGTTGAAGCTTTATTCTATCAGATTTACGAAAGGGGACATATTTGGCCATACTAACCTTTAATTAAATTGCACCCTGATCACCCCAGCGCTAGCTATACAATTTTTTGAAAATAGAACCCTACCATAGGTGACACGTCTCTAATGAAGTCTCCTATTATTGAAATGGTCAGGTAAATCGGCATAAATGCCTATACTGAAGTAAAATTAATCCACAGTTATTTAGAGAGGCTCATACTCAGCGACCTGTAAAGCTCAAGGTGTGGGCATGAATTCTAAGTGTATCGTTGGCTCCTTTTCATAGATACCACTTGAAATGCAGATATGCAATTAGACATACTTGTAAATGCTGTAGAACCAAGAATATCTGAAATTTTGCAGACAGATGGTTGTCTAGTAGAAAACACCCAACACATTATGTTTTGCCAGTTAGAATGTTTCGGGATAATCCATTTGCTGATAGCTGGCCATCGAGTGGCCAGCAAGGTCCGCAGATATGACTCCCTGGATTTTGTTCCTTGGGGGCATATAAAGACGTTCGTGTATGCTACTCCTCCAAGCAGAATGTGGCCGACTTACTCCAGTTTTTTCCAAAGTGCGCAATGAATTTAAGGTACGATTATATCCGTGACTTGGAGTGGATGGAGACCATTTCGAACATTTGTTATAATATAATTACTTAAAATCCATTGTCAGTCAATTTGACTGTAATGAATCTTTTATATGCGACAGGAAGCTAGCTGAGCACTGACAAAGCACATGGGCGGAGCCAGGATTTCTTGTGCTGGGGCACCTGTAGTGTTGTAGACGCTATTAACTAACACCTTGTATGCTGTCGGAAAATGATTGAATGTACCTAATATTTTTGTCATATTGTTTCATCTACCTATTTTGTTCTATATATATTTGTCATTTCTTCCATCTGCGCATATATTCCAATTCTTTTACATTTTTTGTCACTCCACCTTCTAATTCTAAATCTTTGCCTCTTCGTTCTATAACAATATACTATTACACCAGTCAATAGAGATTTTTAGGTGACATAATATTCAACAGCAAACCGCTTATGCAATCACATTAGTAATAGTAAATAGACAATAACTGACCTGATCTTAACAGCAAATTCGAAGAAATAAATTACTTAAACAATAAAAACCCATGAAAATGTGATATTCTTTTGTTTTTTGCTAGTGTTCTGAACACTTAGAGAGGAATGGTAATTCTCTTGTTGGAAAAGTTATAAGAAATCAAGAATCCTTTCTAATAAGCTTTTACAACTTCCGATCGGAGGATTTTAGCCTGAGAAGATTCAGAAAAACAGATAAAATATGACTTTTTCCAAAACAGTTATAACTTTGTTTTAATAAAAATAATGCAAAATTAATTTTCCGGTCAATGATAGACTGTAATGTTAGAATTAATTAAACTCAATATGGATTTTGTCGAATAAGCGGTTTTTGCAAAATTCTAATTTAAACAATTAAGAAAGATATTTTGCGAACGGTACCGTGTTAACTGCGTCCGCAATTTGAATATACCAAATACATTCTAAAATCTCCTGCCAGGTACTTCAAATTACATAAGTATATTGGATTTTTGTTGAAATGTTGTAAGAATGGTTAAAAATGCTTATGACTATTGCATTTTATCTGAGAGTTCGTGCCAGAGGGAGACAGAAGAAAATATGGTGGGGATAGTCAAGCTAACTTAGGGGAAGCGAAGGCAACGGGTTGCTGACTATTGAGCGCACGTGAATTACGTGAATTCCGCAGGCAACGCCTGAAGTTTTCGATGCAGTCATTGAAAATTCTTATTTTATATTTTATTATCATATATGTCTTACACATCTAAATATATTATCGCTAAGATATGAACCTCGAATGTCATTTTTTGGGATGCTCGACTATAATTTATAGAATCAGAAAAACAATTACCTGTCATAATATTAACCGAAATATTATTAAACGAGTAAATTTTATAAAGTCAAATTAAATAAACACACAAGTTTTCAAATATAAAATGAGAGTTAATCATTTCCGTATAAATAATCAATTGCACTGAATATAAACTTAGTTCAATGAAATAAACGCATTCAAACATCCTACATCTAAATAATTCCTAGCTCCTAGTGCGAGCAACCTGGCTTAAGCAAATTCCCCTTAAATAGCTTGATTGTCGACTGACGCTTTTCACAACAGTTTTAAACCACTTTTTTCACAACCATTTTATTTTTAACTAAAGTCTGAGATAGATAAATTAAAATTCATTTTACTGACTTTCAAAATATCCAAGTAACACTCGAATAAAATGAGCCTGGTTAATAAGATGCAGTTTGTAAGATATCCATCTAAATTGTATACATTGCAATTCTGCAAATACCATTTATTTCACAATACTTATCTGGACAGTATTTAATCGTAACATTATAAGCTGCCGTTTTGCTTAAGATTATTCTTGTAATTTTTAATATAACAAAGTTATGAATTTTTGAAAATAAGTCACTTTTTCTCGATTTTTCTAACTTTTCTCGGTGGAAAATACCTCTTTCAGGACCTATAAACGCTCGTTTTGAAGGATTTCCATTTCACTACAACTTTTCCTTTACTAGGTATCGATTCCTTCATTGTTTTTATACAAGCCAAAAACAAATAAAATCCATGTTTTGCTAGTTTTTACTGTTTAAATAAATTATTTCTAAGAATTTGCTGTTAAAATCATTTAAAATATCACCTATGAATTAATACTGAAGCGATGTCATCGGCGGTTTGGAGTGAATTTTATGACACAAAATGTCTTCAACTTTGCTCTATTGACTGATGTTTTTTTCTGTATTCACTTCTTAGCCCAAAATGTTATATTCTTCTATTAGTTTGGTAAACATGTATTCAGTATCATGTTCCCATTGCAATTTGGTCGTGTGCAAGAAGTATTGTTTAAAGGTGGCTATTTAACAGAAGTATCGTAAACCGTATGCATTTCCTAGTCCAATCCTTAAGAGCTGCTCCCAAAGAGATTTAAAATAAGGTAGGAACTAACAACAACCCAGGTTCATGCACTTTGTTAGTTGGAATGGAGACATATATTTTCCGACCTCGCCACCTCTTTGTAAAGGGTTGTTATTGAGTATCTATACACTTTATTAATGCTCTCTTTTTCTAGTGTGCCCCATAGTTTTTGAAGAAGCACTGAGTTAAATGCCTATCTTAGGTCTATGGATGTTACATGGGGTTCTCTACCTCTTCTTATGTTCTTGTCTTCTAAATGTTATATAGTGAATCTGTTGTGTGTCTTCCCGGTTTTAAACCACATTGTACCGCGATTAATTTGATCTCTTTCTCTATTCTAGTTTAAAGTATTCTTTTCCATTTTTCTTGTATAATATCGACTAGTTCGTCTGTCCACCAAAAGTTCCTCAATCTTTTCACAAGGTTTTAAAGTGCTTCTAGCGTTGTCTCATGTAGTTTTTTACAGCGTTTTCCGCAACCAATGCGCCATTGTGTTCTATCTTCTGTATTTGCCGTGGTCAATTGTTTGGCAGTCATCGGCTCTTGTACCCATATTCTTCGATGCTTTCCCCTTTTACATTTTTCTAGTGGAGTCCATTTCCAAATTCGATTCAAGTGCCTATACCATGTCAACCGTTTTCTCCCTGCCTGTAACAACTCCGTCGAAGAACATCCATTCCCAGAGGTTGTGGTCTCATGCTACACTTTTTTGAGATATTCCATATTTCAGAGCCTTATAATGTAATAGCTTCTACTACAGTTTTCTATATTCTCAGTTTTGTGCAGTTACTTAATCTTTTTGATCACTATATTAAGTGTTCTATTGCTTTACGGCCCTGACTTTTCTATTAATTATGTCCCCTCAGTTTGGAGTTTCACTGGTTAACTGGTTAATGATCCAAGTGGTCTGTCTTTGATACATTTATTTCAAGTCCCCAGGATTCGTAGTCCTCTTAAAGTTTTTTTATCATATCTGTTGTTTCTGCCCTATATGCAGCAAAAATGACCTGATCATCTGCAAAAAGCAGAGTGTCTACAAAATTGTCAATAATTTGTACTCCCATATTTGTGTCATTTCGTGATCACTGTTGGAGTGTATATAAAATATTTTAATAATTTATATTTAAAAAAGAACCGACTTCAGCTGACTTAAAATAAAAACAGTTTAGAAACCGTGTGCAATCAATCACTATTTTCAGACAAATCTTCTTTTTTATCTGATTTAATTATGGTACAATTGAATTAAAAATTTTAGCGTATTCTTATCTCTCTCTCTCTCTCTCTCTCTTTTTCTCCCTCTCTCTTTCTACGTCTCTAATTTTTATTCTTTGTCTATATTTTCCAAATATATTTTAACTTTTTTAATTGTTTTATTAGTTGAACCACTTTCTATAAAAGTAACTAATTTACTCCATATTGCATCCACACCACTCTATATGCTTCTGTGTACTGGTCACTCCTATATAACTTATTGGTCTATCATTTTCTAAATCGCCCTGTACAACTATAATTCAACTCAACACAATATTAGAATATCTGATATGTTGAAAATCACCCTGTATAAGTACAAATCGTCTCCACACTGTTGACTCTTTCTGTTTTTCTATTGTTTGAGTTATTCCTGTATACCAATGATTTTACTTCGCCCCATATGTCTAGTTGAATTTATGCAACTGCTCATGGTCTACACTATATAACAAAACTCACCTTATTGAGCAATATTTTATGACTGTAAATTTACTCTACCATTTATTTTAATCACCCGGTATATGCAACTGCTTCTAAAATTTTTTAAAACCATGTCTATAATTGTACCCCGTCCTACGTTCTATAATTCAAATATCCTAACTGCTTATGCGTATAAAACAAATTTTTGATACACCCTCAATAACAATAATTTTACCCCACCCTTACTTCAAACACCTTGTCTAAGCAACTACTTATGTAGCAAACTATATATCTTTTATAGACCGACCTGTATAAGTGTAATTATACTCCACCTTATATTTCAACCATCCTGTATACTCAACTGCTTTTGACAATTTTTATAGCCTTTTGTATAACTGCAATTATTCTCCGTTCTATAACGCAAATATCTACTCTGCATATCTATAGTTTTGCTCTACTCTTATTTCAACCACCTTGTATACGCAACTACTTATGTGGTACCCAAAACAATATTTTTAGAACCACCCTGTATAACCAATTCAATTCCAACTTATATTTTAACCATCCTATGTATACAACTGCTTATGTACCACCTAATAGTACATGCACGCACGCCACACCTTCAACCGTATTTCACACAGAAGAGATCGCCGGAATAACAAATTTTCATTTTAATAAGCTAATGGAATATTTTCTGCAATTTCACGCTACTGCAACTTAACTTCGACTCTAAAATAAACTAACTTCAAAAGTATCTAAATGAAAATCGTTACAAACACCCTATCCGACATACTTTCATGACATATCTTGACATTTAAACTAGATTGTTTTCTGAATGTTATTTGTGGCATCTTCTAGTTTATTTTAGATTTTCTTGGGAATAATACCACATCAGAGTTCAAACTTGTGTATATTTTAAAACCAAACGTTTCAAAATCCTGTCGGATTTCGTTTTCAATGGATATAAATTTATAAAGTAAAATTGAAATATATGACAATTATTTTGACAAATATGTTTACGTTACTATGGATAAATTTCTTTGATTTTAAATATACAGGGTGCACAAGAAATTCCAAAGATCATTATAAATCAAAAAAAAATTTTCAAGTTGGAAGAACTTGAAAAATTGTCTTCAGAATTTATTTGTGGCGTTCCTAGGGACGACTTTCTTTTTAAGATAGTGCATTTGCCAAAAAATGCGATCAAAGAATTCTGATAATTCAGTGATCCCATTAAAGTCATAAGGGAAAACCTAGGAAAAACCTTATGAACTATCCCGATATAGGGTTGTTCAAAAGGGTATGACCATTGTTAATTTCATCTTTAATTATCGGCAACCAGACATGACTGAAATCTACGGAAGTAGAAGCGATGCAGTCGTTTTCATTTAACAGAATTAAGGCAGATTCTTTTAATTTTCGTTTTGTGCAGTGTTCTTCTTTGTGTAATATTGTTGTGTTTTGAAATTGTATTTTATGGCCTTGGTCCCAAGCATGTTCACAAATTTTTGATTTTTCGAACTGACGTTTCTTTATGTAATTTTGATGTTCATTTATTCGAACATTAAGAGGTCTAGAGGTTTCTCCAATATAAAACTTATTACATTAACAAGGAATCTTATAAATGCAATTTTTTGAGTTTTGCGTAGCGTTTTTTGGTTTTGTTTTTGTTATAATAGATTTAAGCGTATTTGTTGTTTTAAATGTAGTTTTGATGTTAAATTTGTTGCCTACTCTTCTCAATCTCTCTGACAGGCCCTGTATATATGGTATTGTTGTTGTTATAATGTGGTTTTCCTGGTTGTCAGTATTATTAGGTGAAGTCTGGTGTTGGTTGTCAGTTGTTTTGTGCTCAATTTTATTTAACTCTTTGTTAATAAATTTTTGAGGGTAATTGTTTGCAGTTAGAACATTTTGTATAAATGATTTTTCTTTGTTGAATTTAGTAGTATCTGAGCAGTTAGTCTTTGCTCTGTCATATAAAGATTTAATAACACCTCTTTTTACCGTATTTGGATGGTTCGAGTTAAAATTGAGATATCTGTTAGTGTGAGTTGGTTTTCTGTAAACTTCTGTTTCAAATGAAGATTGTGTTTTTGTTATTAAAATGTCCAAAAAAGGTAGTTTGTTATTTTGTTCGATTTCTAATGTAAATTTTATGGTTGGTTCTTTGTTGTTTATGTCGGTTAATAATTCCTGCAAATTTTCCAGATTTTGTTCCCAAATAATGAATATGTCGTCAACATAACGCCACCACAGGTAATTCAATTTCTCATCTTAAAAACAGTGCAGATTTCTTAGAAAAATTGTCTCATATACAATACAAAAATACATTTACACTAGCAAGTTTTGACATAGTAAACTTATATAACAATGTTCCCGTAGCTAAAACACTTCCTATAGTAAAAGAATTATTGGAACATGACTATTCACTTCATCAACGAACTCGTTTATCTATTAACACAATAATGGAATTACTCACTTTCTGTACGAAAACAACTTACTTTCAGTTAAACGATGATTTCTACCAACAAGATTTTGGCATGGCTATGGGTTCTTGTCTGTCCCCTGCCTTAAGTAACATCTTTATGGACAAATTTGAAGAACAAATGATTTTTTCAAAAGAAAATAAACCGTTGGTGTGGTGGCGTTATGTTGACGACATATTCATTATTTGGGAACAAAATCTGGAAAATTTGCAGGAATTATTAACCGACATAAACAACAAAGAACCAACCATAAAATTTACATTAGAAATCGAACAAAATAACAAACTACCTTTTTTGGACATTTTAATAACAAAAACACAATCTTCATTTGAAACAGAAGTTTACAGAAAACCAACTCACACTAACAGATATCTCAATTTTAACTCGAACCATCCAAATACGGTAAAAAGAGGTGTTATTAAAGCTTTATATGACAGAGCAAAGACTAACTGCTCAGATACTACTAAATTCAACAAAGAAAAATCATTTATACAAAATGTTCTAACTGCAAACAATTACCCTCAAAAATTTATTAACAAAGAGTTAAATAAAATTGAGCACAAAACAACTGACAACCAACACCAGACTTCACCTAATAATACTGACAACCAGGAAAACCACATTATAACAACAACAATACCATATATACAGGGCCTGTCAGAGAGATTGAGAAGAGTAGGCAACAAATTTAACATCAAAACTACATTTAAAACAACAAATACGCTTAAATCTATTATAACAAAAACAAAACCAAAAAACGCTACGCAAAACTCAAAAAATTGCATTTATAAGATTCCTTGTGAAAGTAATAAGTTTTATATTGGAGAAACCTCTAGACCTCTTAATGTTCGAATAAATGAACATTAAAAATTACATAAAGAAACGTCAGTTCGAAAAATCAAAAATTTGTGAACATGCTTGGGACCAAGGCCATAAAATACAATTTCAAAACACAACAATATTACACAAAGAAGAACACTGCACAAAACGAAAATTAAAAGAATCTGCCTTAATTCTGTTAAATGAAAACGACTGCATCGCTTCTACTTCCGTAGATTTCAGTCATGTCTGGTTGCCGATAATTAAAGATGAAATTAACAATGGTATTATCCTTTTGAACAACCCTATATCGGGATAGTTCATAAGGTTTTTCCTAGGTTTTCCCTTATGACTTTAATGGGATCACTGAATTATCAGAATTCTTTGATCGCATTTTTTGGCAAATGCACTATCTTAAAAAGAAAGTCGTCCCTAGAAACGCCACAAATAAATTCTGAAGACAATTTTTCAAGTTCTTCCAACTTGAAAATTTTTTTTTTGATTTATAATGATCTTTGGAATTTCTTGTGCACCCTGTATATTTAAAATCAAAGAAATTTATCCATAGTAACGTAAACATATTTGTCAAAATAATTGTCATATATTTCAATTTTACTTTATAAATTTATATCCATTGAAAACGAAATCCGACAGGATTTTGAAACGTTTGGTTTTAAAATATACACAAGTTTGAACTCTGATGTGGTATTATTCCCAAGAAAATCTAAAATAAATTTAAACTAGATATTTATGATGAAAATTTAAGATTTTCCATGATGTTTTGGTACATATATTTTTCCGATTTTCAGAAAAATGGTATGTTTTACGTTATAGAAAAATGTACGGAATCAAGCTGGAACATATCTTTGGACAATACAATTCATAATATTCAAATTGCATGAGCAGTTTTGGAGAAAACAATGAAGATTCATTGAAAATCGCTGAAATCTAGTCCCTTATTTATTTTTTTTCTGATTTTCTAGAAAACCGTAAATTTCACGTTATAGACAATTATATAGGACCATTCTGTAATATAATGTAGTTTAAATCATCAAAATTGAATAATCGCTCGTCAGACATAAAAAAAATTGTAGACGAATTTTAACCTCCTTTTTGGTAGTCGGCTAAAAAGGATAGGTGACAGCCAGCTTACTTTTAATAATAATCGTTATTAATTTGCATAAATTAACAATCGTTATCAATTTCCATAAACTGATAATTGAGTAAAATAAGACACCAGCTCAACAAAAGCTCGTAAAATTCCAGTTTCACAATGAACACTATTTTAGATAACAAAGCAACTGCAGACCCCAATAACGGAACTGGATTCGAAATTGACCCCCTTCCATTCGCACGGTTACCGTGATATCGTCGATGCACTTGTTTAAAATCGAAACGCAATTAAAATACTAATATTAAGGTGCATAATGACTGGCGGGATCGATGCGATACACCATCGAGCGCTATCTCTTGGAATTGTTTAGCTAAATTGGAACCGTAGCAATATCTCTTTGTTGTTGCCTAGAATGGTTTTTCTCTATTGTTTGAGCACTCGTTGTGCTCCGATTGCGCTAATTCTCGAATGAATCACGTCGATCTTTTCGAGTGGATTCGTCGCGTCGTGTTCTACCCGCGACGAGTCTGGAAGACAATAATGGAATCAAAATGTTGAATTGGCAATGCGCAGGAGTGTGTGAGTTGCGGGTTAATGAGTTGTGGCAATTTAAACCGAAGGTGTAAATCAACCGGAACAGAGATGAAAACGGATATTTTTCAGAATCTGATAATTTTCCCTGCAATTTGTATGTTTTTAAACGACTTCAAAAAACGAAATGGTAAACAACTCATCTATATTGTTATAACATTTTGTTTTCTACTGCCAAAAATAGTAACCGTTGTACAAAATAATTATTTTCCTTAAAAACTAATTTTGCGAATAAACAAACAGAGGGTAAAAACCATTCGAAAACACATGCCGACAAAAAGGGGTATTTCCCGAAAGTAGATTAATGGTAACAACAAGTGTCAAGAATTTCGTAATACTTGGGAATTTTCAATTATACATGTTAGAAGGGTATAAAGGGAATGGCTGGTGTACAGAAGAAGTTGAGTAGATAGCTTGTAGCAAACATATGTTCGAGTGTGAGGCATTATTGAAATAAATATTTATGTAGTCGAACCAATTATGATTTTATTTTGGTGTGAATAAGGACAAATATATTGGGTTTAAATATGTGTTTAGAATTCTCAAGAAATTTACAATAATATGCAGGTTTGAGCAAATGAGCCGAGACACCTTAATTTTAATTAAAGTATTAATTCTATTGAAAAATGACTTATCTAAAGTATTTGTAATATTTTTATTTTACTATGTGGTACATTTTGATTTAGAAAAATTATGTGTGTACAATGTGTCTCACATGTGAAAGGATAACATTGCAATCTATGAACCGATAAGAGATGCAAACACGATTGAAATAGAAAAAAGTTGCGTAACCAAACCGACCAATTAAATAATAAATTGGTCAAGTGCTAGTTGGACTCGCTTATTAATTGTTCCGTACCACCTTCAAAATTCTAATATTCCAGTTTCAGACAAGTAGGGAATGAGTGCATTTTCTTATAAAGGAAGCGTTTTAAATTTATATAAAATGTACACTTTAATTTCAGGATTCGCTTGATAATATTTTTAGAACCACCCATTTAATTTTCTAATTTGGCCCCCAAAAATTAGCATTAGAGCTTTATTTTACTAATACTTCCAGGGAAGCCTTTTATAATCTACTGTCTGAAATTTGAAGCTCTGTAGATTGGAACATAAAGGGGGAAATAAGTCAAGTTTTAAATTATAAATTATAAAATTTGTTATTCAAATTATTTAAAAATACAAATAAAATATAATTTTTAAAATTTAAATAGTGTAGTTTCTAAAGTGGGAATTATGTCGATGTTTAATATTTTTGTTAATATCTTTTATACAAATGATTTAAAAATATGATATATTTGTAACTCACATAATGAGCCTTTTATCTAATATCTAATATTACTATGGGGGTTTTCTAGTAATTTATTTTCCGTTTAATTCTATTATTTGGACGCCAAATAATAGAATTAGGTATTTTTTTCATATTTTTCCTATAAACAAAAAAAAGAGGTCTTAGAGTTTGGGGAATAACGGGTAGATTGGGTAATTTTTTTAAAATATTTTTTTAATATATTTTAAAATATATTAAAAATTAAAAAAATATATTCGTCATAATGAGCCCTGGGATTTGATATATTACATGGGCCGTTAGAAACAATTATAATTTTTTATTTTCCATTTAATTCTATAATTTGCCCCCCAAAATGAATATTAGGGGTTTCTTCTTATTTTTCCAGTAAAGTTCAGGTGAGGGGCTATACTTCCAATTTTTCAAAATTTTTCAGCTTATGGTTTCGGAGATAAGGGGGGGAATGGGTAAAATTTTTTGTATTTTTGTTAATATCTTTTAATTAATTTATTTTATAAATATAAAAAATATATATTTGTTTTCTTCATCATGAGCCCTTTTATTTGATATATAACATGCTGGGTTAGAAACAATTTTAATTTGATATTTTCCATTTAATTATGTAATTTGTCCCCCAAAAAAATATTAGGGGCTTTTCCTTATTTTTCCAGTAAAGTTCAGGTGAGGAGCTATACCTCCATCGTTTTTTCAAAATTTTTCAGCTTATGGTTTCGGAGATAAGGGGGGGGGAATGGGTAAATTTTTTTATATTTTTGTTAATATCTTTTAATTAATTTATTTTAACAATATGAAAAAAAAAATATTTGTTTTCCTCATAATGAGCCCTTTTATTTGATATATAACATGATGGGTTAGAAATATTTTAATTTTTATTTTCCTTTTAATTCTATAATTTGCCGGCCCAAAATAAATATTAGGGGTTTCTCCTTAATTTTTCAGTAAAGTTCAGGTGAGGGGCTATACCTCCATTTTTTTCAAAATTTTCCAGCTTATGGTTTCGGAGATAAGAGGGGGAATGGGTATTTTTTTATATTTTTGTTAATATCTTTTAAATAATTTATTTTAAAAATATGAAAAAATATATTTGTTTTCGTCATAATGAGCCCTTTCATTTGATATATAACATGATGGGTTAGAAACAATTTTAATTTTGTATTTTCCATTTAATTCTGTAATTGGCCCCCCAAAATTAAAAGTAGAGGTGTATCCTTATTTTTCCAGTAAACTTCAGGCCAGAACTTATAAATCTATTTTTTTTCAAAAACTTTACGTTTTAAAGTTTCGATGACAAGGGGGGGGGGGGGAATTGGTAAATTTTGGTATATTTTCGTTAATATCTTTTTGAATAATTTTTTTTAATATGAAAAAAATATATTTGTGTTCCTCAGAATGAGACCTTTCATTTGATATATTACATGATGCGTTTGAAATTTTTTTTATTTTTAAATTTTTATTTAATTCTATAATTTGCCCCCCAAAGTTAACAATAATGGTTTCTCCTTAATTTTCCTGTAAAGTTCGGGCAACGCTCTATATTTCCTATTTTTTTCAAAATTTTAGGCTCAGTAGTTTCGGTGATAAGGGGGGAGAAGTACCCCTAAAATCAATTTTTTTTCTTTTACGATATATGCTCCTGATTGGGCCACCAAACTATACATTGATACCAAATTTCAACCTCTTCTGTGAGTAGTTTAGGAGAAAATGGCTGTGATGTGACAGAGGCAGAAATCCTGAGTGATATTATAAGGGTATCCGTATATTGTATATACGGAACCCTAAAAATAGAAAAGGAAAATTTTTTTGACATATAATTTTACAAAACAAGTCTTCCTCAGTTCTACTACGTTTTATTCTTCTGGGCCACCATCAACTATTATTTTAAAAATAAATGTTGCAGAGACTAAATACTAAAAATGACAATTTGGTTGTCCTTGTATAATTTTTCTATAATGGTCGATTTGGCACTAGAATAGGCAACTTTTTCTCCATTATTTGTTAAAAAAATGCGCATTTAAAAATACAAATCGACGTGTCCAAGCGTTTTTCCCAACTTTATTCGTTAGAAAATTTATTCCATTTGGCTGTTTCACAATGTATTTAGGATGGTTAATATATAAGGTGGAATAGAATTAAAGGTATACAATGTGGTTCAAAAATGTTGTATTGGGTGGCACATAAGTAGTTGCGTATACAAGATGGTTGAAATAAGAGTAAAGTGAAACTATAGTTATACAGAGTGGGTCAAGAAACTTTAAAAAAATAAGCATATGCAGTAAAGATATTCGAGTTATAGGGCGGAGGATTCAAAAAATGTTAGAAGCAGTTGCATATACAAGATGATTGAAATACAAGGTGGAGTGGAATTATAGTTATACAGGGTGGTTTAAAATCTTATATAGTGTGGAACATAATTAGCTGCTAATACTTGACATATGGGGCGAAGTAAAAGTATAGGTATACAGGGTGATTTAAACAACAGAAAAATAGAAACAGTAAATAGGGTGGAGAGGATTAATACTAATACAGGGCGGCTGCAACATTATGTAGCGTTCAATTATAGTTGTACAGAGTGATTCAAAAAATGATATTGGGTTTGCAGTATAGGGTGAATTAAAATTACACTTGTAGAAAGTGGTCCAAATATTAAAACAAATAAAAAAGTTAAAAAATATGTGGATATTATTTAAAAAAAAATAGAGAGAGAGAGAGGAAGAGATAAGAATACGCTGAAATAATCAATAGAATTGTACCTTAAAGCAGATAAAGAACAATATATTTCAGAAAATGATTATTGGTTGCACACGGTTTCTGAGGGGTTTTTATTAGTTAGTTGGTTTTAAATATTAATTATTCTTCTTAAAAGTTTTAAATTTCGGCTAGCAAGTCAACCTTTTCATGATTATAGTATTATAAGTGAGATTTGCGAATTTGAATTTTTACCTTGTAACCTTGTTTTCTGTCAAAAATATTTGTTTGATGTCTAATTTTACATGTATTGCATGGGAATTAGTTTATGTTTGTACCTACTGGACTACTAGCGCTGCTGAAAAGAACGTTTTCAAACTTCGAAAATGGGTTATTGGAGAACAATAGTTAATGTCTGATTCGACGGTTATAAGGTATGTTTCTAAATTTAAATTGACCCAAATGTCTTTAATCTTATAATTTTTTTTTCTCAAGTTGATATTCATTTGAACCTTCGACCTAAACATTTGTTCTATTCAAAGGTCTGGTTAGCAAGTCGGAATAAATCATCATAAGTAAAAGCATTAAATCTTGGTAGATAAGTTTCTTTTTTTGCCAGATTTGTATCACAATATGTCTGAAATTTTGTGAGACCTATGAGTTAATTGGCGGGACCTGCTATGACCACAGGCTCCATATTTGAGGTTCCTGAAGTAAAACTTTCTACACATTTAGAATTCTATTAACGCATATAAAACTTCTAATATAATTTTAAAATTCAACTAATGAATCCTGCTTGAATGTTTAGCACTACTTCCAACTTTTCTTAATAATTTCAATCGGAAATAATACACGTAAGCCACGAATTAACTTTTTCGCATTTCCAGCTTTGCAAACTACCCGTTTTACACTTCGACTTACTTTCGCAAACTCCAATAATAATCAAAGCGGCCTGCACGGTATTAAATTTTAATTAAACTCTATTTTAATAAACTCCTGGATTATGAAAAAATATCAAGAGAAGCAGCAACAAATAGTACGTATGAATTCCATTTCCCGACGAGGCCAATATAATCCTGCACGAACAAAGTTGCCAACTTTTCACCCACTGTTGGAGTACGTTCAAGCACAATTCCAGATTTATATTGTTTTCGTTTTGGTGTTATTGCGATATAAACTTGGAATACGTAGAGAATGTTTACTATGTTATTTTTTATTCGTTTTTTATCAAATTGTGGCAGATCAAAAGTGTTTCATGAACACTAGCTGGAATTAACAAAAGAACCTATTTGATTAAGTCCTTACAAAACTTACCGAATTCTAACTTTCCAAAGTAACATATTTAACACACATAGAGATGTCCTTACTCATTTCCATATAATTTACAATGACACCGGAAATGATATCGATCGATAATTAGTGGGAAAACGGTATTAACGAATTTAATAAAAATTTACTGGTATCATTTTTTGATTGGAGGCAGTCTAACTAACATTTTCAACCATGTGCCACTTCCGGTTATACCAGAAGTTAATACCAACTTGCAATTGTGAATTCTACGGGGACTTTTGAGGCTAATTCATGTACAAAATCCTATACTTAATTTCAGCCCTTTTCGAGATATTCCAAAATGTTTATTAAAATTGACATTTTAAGCCCTTCAGATAATTGTAAATTATGCAGTAACGCAGCGGAATCAAGATATTTTTTCGGGAAGGTCATAGAATGAACTTCGAGCTTCCAAAATATGTAATATTAGTTTGAAAATTGTGTACACAGTGTTTAAAAAAAATCCAGAAAGTTGAAATGCGACATCATTAGAAACTCGATTTTTTCAAACGGAAACCACCATTTTTTATATCGTTATCAGATAGATTACGACTTATTCGAGAAAAATTAAAATTTTTTAACTGAAATATCAGTGTGAGTTACGATACAAATAAAAATTATTTAAATTCTTTTATTATTTATGGAGAAGAAAACCAATTGTTGATTAAGAAAGAATGGAAATTATGTTTAATTCATCAATAAATGTTCAAATTGGTCACCATCAACTTGATGAAACTTCTCACATCTCATAATCAGTTGCTCATGGGTGGCTATTTTAATTGGATGAGCACTTAAATTTTAAATGCATCTCGTATTCTCCGTTTGAAATTTTCTTTGGTAGTTACTGGATGTTAATAAACTTGATTTTTGTTTACTCCCGAAATAATAAAATCCAGTACGGATAAATCGGGGACCGGGGTGGCCAGAGAAAAGGACCATTATTTGTTGACAAGATGGTCATTATGAGGAAGGGCCCCATCATGTTGATACAAAATATGTCGATGGTCTGCCAATCGAAAATTATTGAAATAATCATTGTCCAGTTCTTCTAAAATGTTTAAATATCCTTGCCCTAAAGAATAAATAATTAGTTCATTTTGTTCATCAAAGAAGCTACCATTTAAGTTTTCTTCATAGAAATAAACAGCAACAATTCTGTCATCCCGAAATGAGAGATATACGTTGAACTGCCAACTTTCTTGAAAATGTGGCTCACTCAAAACATGACGATTTATATCACTCCAATAATGTGAGTTATGCTTATTGAAGATTCCATTTTTCGTCAATTTTGCCTCATCCTTTCAAATGATGTTGTCCAAGAATGATTCATTACCTTGGTACGAAATTAAAATAAATTTACAAAAATTAGTTCTTCTTAACAAATATGTACCCTGCAGATGCTGTAGAGTATTGAATAAAAAAGGATGGAAATAATGTGTTTTTTTTTTTAATTCAAAGAATTGTGCTTTTCGTGAATCCACTCTCAAGTTCCATTTGACTCACTGATTTTGTAGGATATGCCGCGAAATTCCCAAATTCATAATTTCCATTGCTTCGTTATCAACAATTGGTTTTCTTTTTGTATTTTAGCTTTAAAGGATCTAAAGTTCTTGAAATTCTCCAAAATCCGTTCAACAGTCATTGATATTGGTTTCGATTTTGGCAGATATCGAACTGCAAACATATTTCATCTCCTAGATATCACTTTGTTGCATTCTCCATAAATAATAAGTAAATTTAAATAGTCTTCGTTTGTATAATTTAGACGTGCTGGCATTTTTTTTCAATTTAATACATTAAGAAGTATCGTTTAATTCAATATTATTATATTGAATCAACTCACCTGACATTTCAGTTGAGTCCTTAGCAACCGTCACAGACAACTTAGTTACTTTTCGAAAAGATTGTTGAGAAGGTCTTGTATTATTTGTATAGAGTTGAGGCGAAATTAGAAAAGTAGGCCAGGCCTTTGCTATCCCTATTATTTCATTTGGATTACATTTATAGAAATAATTCAGAAAATATTTTTTTATTTATCTACCTATATAATTGTAGGATTATTTTGTCTATTCTGTCAAACTTCTCAAAGCTATTTGAAATCATACCGTATAATCGCATATTTCCACTAGTACGCAATCAACTATTTCCATATCAGCATGGATTTATTGATAAAAGGTCTACAACAACCAACCTGGTAGCAAATACTCAATATATCTACGAAGCACTGGACACCAACACTCAAGTCGACGTGATCCATACAGATTTCAGTAAGGCATTCAACAGAATTGATCATCGAATTCTGTTAAACAAGCTACCAGGATTTGGATTTTCTATCCAAGGAGTAAATTTCCTCAAGTCTTACTTATCAGACAGACACATTTACGTGACTTATAATAGCTTCAAATCGGACTCATACTTAGCTAAATTAGGAGTTCCTCAATGGTCGAATTTAGGACCTCTGCTATTTCTCTTGTTTATTAATGATTTTGGTAATACAATATCCACAGAAAAGTTATGCTTCGCTGATGACTTCAAGATCTTTTCTACGATAGAAGGTGTAAATGATTGTCATAATATTCAGAGCCAATTAGTTTCTATAGAAAACTAGTGCAATAGAAATAATCTAATCTAAATTTCCTTATTCAAGTCAAGGTACACTGTTGGAGCGAAATACTAGTATCAAGGATTTGGGAGTTCTCTTTGACGATTTGTAGAGCACATATCTGTAAAAACATCTGAAGCATTAAAGTTTTGTGGATTTATATTGAGAAACTGCCGAGACTTTACTAATATTTCCACATTGAAAACATTATATTTTGGGTATGTAAGTTAAATATGCAAATATAATTTGGCATCCATATTATGATATTCACAGCAAACATGTCGAAAAGTTCCAAAGAAAATTCCTGAAATATTTGGTTCTCAAAAGTGATGGATTATATCCAGAAAAGAATATACCTAATGATGAGTTATGTAAACGTTTTCAACTGCCTTCTTTGCAATTAAGGAGAAATTGTGCATCTGTTGTATTCTTGTTTAAATTAGTAAATAATATAGTAGACTGTTCGGAATTGTTAAATCAAATTAATTTTAATCTACCTACGTTGCACTCAAGGAAACACCTAGGGCTAAGGCCACCAAGAGCCAGAACAAACATTTTTTTGAAATCACCAGTTTATGTTATGTGCAATAATTTTAATAATATATGCAATTATTGTGATATTTTTAGATGTAACCTGAATCAAATAGTTAGTACCGCAATGTTGTATTTTTAAATTGTCCTCTAAATAGGAGACTGTTGGACAATAAAGCATTTATTTAGTAACAGTATGCATGTAAATAATGTTTTTTTTATTATTTTATTATTTAATTAGTGAAACAATATTATAAATTAGCATTCTGCACTGAAGATCATCTGTAGCTACTAAACAAAATAAAAATAAAGCAAATCGGTTGAGCGACAGAGGAGAAAATTGTACATAACCGTATTGTCTTTGCCTATTTATATATAGATTGGTTTACTAGAATTTATTGCTACGTGAAAAAATAGGGCGTTGTTACAAAAAAACAGTTCATAAGCAGGAGAGGTGCGATTGATGACCTGCATCTGCTTAAATATTCAAGAAATGGAAATGACTAAAAATAGTTGTTTTTAGGTATTTGATATATTCATAATAAAATTTACAATTCATAGTTTCGTGAATTACTAACAAAAAGGTTAAAGTAAAAAATGGTGTTCTTCAGGGAGTAATATGTGGACTTCCGCTGTTTATATGATATTTCAATGATCTAGAATATACGATTCTTTTCTTAAACAGAGGATACTTATAAGAAAACTTGACAAAGTGTAGAATCAAAAATGATTTACTGCTTGAATCAAATATCGGAAATAAAGCTTGGTACGTATATCTGACATCTACGAATTCCAGGGACAAGCTTACAGAGACCATGAAATGTATGTAAAGGTGATATCACATCTATAGTGACTAGATTGTTATTGCCTTCATCTAATATGTCTGACCGAAAAGATGTAAAGTAGATTTGACACAATTTTTTTGAGATCGATTGACCATTGGTCGTAAAGGAACTTGTTCCACATTTTCCTAGATATCCTAGTAGAATTAAAAAATGTGACGATAGGCTGGATGTATAGAATAATAAAGTTCTGTAGAATTAAAAATGGCACAAGTGAAAATATCTCTACAAATTTTCTGTAAACTATTCTATGTAGTTTTCCAAATTCACCAAATTCAATATACATGAATAACCCTGCTGGCGGTACTTTACTATTATCCAATAATAATTATATTTTAAATATATTTTTAGGCATGTCAAGTTACAAACTAGCTACGTCAAACATCATTATGCAAAATATTATAAATCATCCTTTCCTCATAAACGCGGCGCTATCACGAAACGTCTGTAAACTCGAAAGTTACAATAATGAATGTGAGACACCTGAAAGAGAAACTACATAAATGATGGAGAAAGCATCGAACTTCGGTAGTTCTCCAACAAACTTCGCCCGATTGCATAAAAGTGTAACTTTTAATAACAAACTCGAAAGGTTGTCGATTAGATTTTATATTTGCGAAGTATATTAGGTTAGGGTGCGGTAGTTTTTGAGTCCAGGACGTATCGGAGAAAAACCAACAGACATTCACTTCGACTACTCCATGAAGTTTTCGGTGAACAACTTTTCTAATTAACTAAACTTTGTCTTACCATTAACTAGGAGATAATGGTGTCACTCTGAAATATACAGATGGGATGGAAAGCGATATGTTGACCCTATGCCAAAAAATTCCCACTTTGAAATATTCGACAATTAATTCTTAATATGTAACATTAATTTAATTGGAATCACATTTTTAATAAACGTAGGCCACTGGTAGAACTTGCTAATTTCCTTTCATTGCTCTAGCTTCACCGGTTATGAGAGGCGTTTAACATTACGTTGAATAATTACTTAACTAAAGGTAATGTTTAACAACTAGTCTTAAGTAATTTCGAAAAGATTGTGAAGGAGGTCTTGAATTATTTTGCCTGTTCATAAGGTTTTCTGTCCTCAAAATTTTCTCCTCCAACAGATAAGTATTTGAAAATTGTATATGAAGCACAAAGTGTAGTAAGGCAATTTCGTAAAATTGCCCGGATTACTGGCTATCCATACAGAGATTCTTCCTCGCAGTTATTCTGAGAGATCAACCAGTATTCCTGTATATAAGCAATGTATTGTATATTGTGTTATACTTATCTGTGTTTGCAGACGTTTCAACTCTAAATCTGAAGTCGTTGCTTTTTCTAAAAAATCTCGCTTTGATGTTGATTTTGTTGTTTGTCAAAAAATTTGACGGTGACAATTTGTAGTTTGGGAATCACTTGATATTGAGAATGCCGTTTTTCTGCTCTGTGACCAATAGATTTTCCAGTGCAAATCAAAGTCGATTCAAGGTGCTCCGATTTCCCTGTTGTTTATCATCATACACCGAGCTTCTAAGTTTTCTCTATTTTAAATTTTTCTCTAAACAAAATTTTTGTTATTTATCCGTCTGCCGGTGATGGTTAATACATAATTGGCCATATTTGATTTGTCCACATGTCTCCTGGAAATGTTATATTGATGTTGTTTTTTCCTTACTTCTAAAGGTCTTGAAGTTTCACCGGTATAAGAATGACCACAGTCACATAAAACACTGTACAAACAATTTTTTGAATTCTGAGTTGCCTTAAATGGTTAAAAAAAGCATTATTATTAACAGAAATTATATACTAGTAAGTCTCGACATAGTCTTTTTACAATTGTACCTGTTTATTAAATCATTACAACTTATAAAAAAGAAATTGCAACAAGATATTACCTTACACAACAAAACATTGACACAGTTATGCGACTAGTCGAACTTTGCTTAAACACAACATATTTTCAATTTGAAGGAGATCTCTATAAACAAGAATTTGGTATGGCCATGGGTTCTCCTTTCTCTCCTATAATCAATAATATATTCATGACGTATTTTGAAGAAAGATTAATAGGCAATAAATCAAAAGTGTAGTAGAGATATTTTGACGACATTTTTGTGAGTATGGTGCTGCAGAACTGCACTCATTCCTAGATTACATTAATAGTCAAGAATCCACAATAAAATTTACAATGGAGATGGAAAATTTCGTAGATAGAACAAACAACACAATAAGTACAAGCACTTATCGAAAACCTACGAATACTTACACATATTTAAATTTTTTAACTCCAAGTAACCCTTGAATGTAAAGAAAGGTATTGTAAAGTGCTTATATGATAGAGCAAAAAACATATCTTCATCCACTAAAATATTTAATGACGAAGTCAGAGCCAGTAATCCCGGCAATTTTACAAAATTGCCTTAAACACTTTGTTCTTCATATATAATTTTCAAATAATTTTGAAGAGAGGAAACCCAATTAACAGGCAAAATAATCTATTCTTAACCTGGATCTTTTTTTCTACACACATTTCAAATAGCAGGATAGTCACAGCCCATTTTCTCGGCATTGTGGTCACAAAGTAAAAATTGAAATAGTATTTAGCCTGCCAACAGAACCAGAATTTTAATTACTGGGCATTTCTAGTCCTTGCACCATGGCATCTATATAATAAGGATATTTTTAAATACTCTACGTTTGTGATTGGGTATAAATTTTACATAGATAGAACAGATGAAAGGAAATTCCGAAAAAACGGTCGTTAGTCATATCGGGAAAATCTCATGATTGAATCTGAATAACCACCCATTTTCATTAAAATCAAAAATATGGTGATTGTTAGACCATGTATCATGCAGATACACTATATGTTTGATTAGTTGACAATTAAAAAAAAGAAAAAAACAGTAGCGCTGAATCAAATTAATTAAATTAATAATTTAAAGAATTTCTACAAACTGAAGCTGAGCAACATGAATTTAAATAATGCATAAGTAAAACTTCCTAACAGTAGAAGAACCATAACTTACAATGAACTGGTGGCAGCTATAAAAGAACTTCAATTTGGTTAAACAACTGGATATGATAAGATGCGCTGTGAGATGATAATGAAACTGCAGAGAAGCGAAGAAAAATCTTGCTATACTTAATAAAAAGAGTCTGGCAAGGCAACAAAATACTAACGGATTGAGAAATGACAAGCAGAGTTCCAATGTATAAGAAAGGTCAAATTGTAGCAACTATAGAGCAATCACACTTAATGTTAAAATTCTCGAGGAAAGAATAAACAATAAAATAAAACCCTGGCTAGTAGAAAAACTAGAGGAATCAATATCATATAATCAGTCAAACAAATAATAAAAAAAACAGTGAAATGTTGGACTAGAATCTATTTTGAAATCATAGAGAGACAGCAATTCTGTGAAACACTACATAATAAAGAAACCAACAGAAAAATAATCAGAATATTAAAGATATTATACCAGAACAACAGAAGAATTCTCAACCAAAAACGGATTGAGACAGACTGGTAGCCTCAGCCCTACTTTAACCCTATATTTTAATGAAATTTATGGATAAATTAAGTAAGAAATCAAATAAACATATTGAGAAAACTTATGGGGTTAGTGGATCAGGATATAAGTTTGTCAAAATTGGCCCGACATTATTTTGGAGCAGTTCTAAATATTTATCTCCAATCAAGTTACCATCAATGCAAATGGGACCTACGATATGATTTCCAACAAGTCCTGCCAAAACATTAACCTTTTTAGTATATTCCGTATGTTTCTCTGTCATCCAGTGAGGATTTTCATTAGACCAATAGCGGAAAATGTGACGATTAACGTGACAGTGATGTGTAAATATGCTCTCATCAGAAAACAAAACATCTGCTAGTTGGATCCAAACTTCTTTCATGAGCTCCTTAGTCAGCATCATTTTATAGGGATGCATTATACTTTCCTTTAATACTCGAAAAATTGATGTGTGACTAACGTTGAACAGTGGGGCTGCTTCTCGATCAGTATTTTGTGGGTTTTCTTGAAACTCAAGCATAATATTTAATTTCGTATTATCACTTACAGCATTGGCAGCTACTTTTTTTATCTGTTTTAATAATAATAATAATAAGCCAGAAACTTCCATTTGTGTCAGTGTGTTTCTCCATAACCAATCGAATGGTTATTTTGTGCATTTCTGTTAAATGAACCATTTTTCTGATGTTAGTACGTTCAGCAAATGATATTCAAACGACATTAGCACTCACACTGATCACCAATGTCATGCAGGCAGACAACAAGATGTTAAGGCTATAGGTTTTGAAGAGTAAAAAGAGGAACACAGGAATAGTTTCAGCTTACTATCTCAATATCAAGAGCTAAATGGGAATTAAGTATTAAGTGTAATGTAGCGAATTTGTGAACTAAAATATTTTTCTTTTTTTTAATGTTAATTTTTGTAATAATTCTTATTATATTATTAATAATTTTTCCGAAATAGTTGAAGATAAGCGTAGGAAAAAAATAAATAATATACAGGGGCTTGCATTTAAAATAAGAAAGTTTGTATTGCCCACTGTCAAATAGCACATCCTATATAATTTTTTTGTTGAAAAAATGCTCATTAAAATCGACGTGTCCAAGCGTTTGTCCCTACAAGCCCTCCTTTATTCCTGATCGAATTTATTCCATTTGGCTCTTCCAAATTGTATTGTTTTTAGCCTTGAACCTTTACAGTTGCAGTTCCCTTAAGTTGTCTAATAATTAATTATTTAGGTACCATTTTCTCCTCTGTTTCTCAACCGATTTTCTTCATTTTTGTTTTGTTTAGTAGCTACTGACAACCTTCAGTGCAGAATAGTAATATTAATTTATAATATTGGTTCATTCATTAAATAAAATAAAATAGAAATTCATTATTTACGTCCATAATGTCAACGCCAGACAACTGAATGAGCCGCCGCCACCGCCAGACTCAAAACATTGAATAATTATAAATAGAGGGACCAATACTGTTATATACTTAGATACTTAGAGCATGTACTTCTGGAAGTGGCATGCAAGCGTTGTTATTGTTTAGTGGTACAGTAATCGTTGAATTTATAATTATACAGGGCGATCCAGATATGTTATAAATCTTTTTTTTGTGAGTTGCACATAAGCAGTTGCATATATACTGTGTTTAAAATATAGAGTAGAGTGCAATTATAACTAATAAATAATTATATAGGGAAGCCCATTAGATGTTGATTTTACAGGGTTCTTGGAATAGAAGGTGCAGTAGAATTATAGTTATATAGGGTGGTGCAAAAAATATTATACAGAGATGTATATACAGGGGGGCGCAAATGGAAATGCAACATTTCGTAACCCATAAGCAGTTGTATATATAGTGAAGATGAAGTATAGGGTGAGAGGAATTACAGATATACAGGATGATGATAAAAAATGTTAGAAAAGGAAATGATTTATAGAGTAGCCCACGAAGAGTTCCATATATATGATGATTGAAATATAGGAGTAGAATTATAGTTACAGAATATAGTTAAAAATTTCATAAACAAAAAGAATAAATACGATGGCTCATAGGCAGTGGCATATACAGAATGGTTTACCGGGGGATTGAAAAATGTTAAAAAATATTATGCGTGGTCCATGAGCAGTTGCCTATACAGGGATGGAAATATATAATAAAATGGAATTATTATAATGAGGATTTTAATAAATGTTACAGAATTGAGTGCAATTATATAGCTATATAGGGAGGATAGAAAAAATAAATATGTAGGGTAGCCCATTAGCGGTTGAATTGTTGTCATATTAAATTAAGAATTACGAATTTGAACACAAAAAATCCTATGAATTAAATCTGAATAAAAACTTGAATTTTGTTACTTATTTGTAGAAGCAAGATGTAAGACCGACATCTAGGAATTTCGAGGAAAGTGTCCCACAGAGGTTCCGAATCTGGATCCGTTCCCTATAATTCCTGTTCTCCCTAAAGTCCTAGGATAGAATGTCAAAATAAAATTTTCAGGTTATTTAACCTGCCAGAGATATTGACACCATTAATCGAATTTCGACCACTGGACGACAGCTACTTATCTTAAAAGTATTAATTTATAAGGAAAAAACTAGCCCAAATTAACCCCGAATTGACCCCAAGTCGACCCTAAATTAGGAGTCGTCCTGTGTGTAATAAGTTAACTCTCTAATTCCTTGGATAGAAATAAATAAAATAACACGACAATTGCTGTAAATTTGCGTTATTTCCAAAAAAAAAATTAAAAAATAGTAATGATATTTGTTAATTTAAAATACATAATAATATAATTATTATTTTTAAATTTTCTTGGGAATAACACCACAATTGAATTAAAAAATCTGTATATTGAAAGAAAATACCAAATGTTTCAAAGTCGATCCTGACTTCGTTGTCAATGGCTTTAGAATATGTAATGAAAATGTAAATTTGCAATTTACACTCTAATGTTGCTGACATATTAGTATAATATTATGTTTAAATATATATTTTTGTAAGATTGCTTTATTATAGTAGAGAAATTATATTGTAATATATTCGTATGTAATTTTGCAGCCACATTGTTTCAATATTGGGTATTTCTAATAAAAACCAATTCAAACTCTACTATTATTGGGATATTAGGAATAAATATATTATTTAGCAACATTGAAGAAATATTACTTAGTTATGTATCATCATGTAACATTTCTGCAATATCATCGGTTTACCGCCAATATTGCAATATATTGCAAGGATATTGTGGGTAAGTTGAAAGAGAGTGGCTTATGAGTTGGAGTGAAGATATATTAAAGTGACAGTAGTTTTTAGAGAAAGTTTTCATAGCAACATCTAGTGCCTCGACTTCTGTAACTCTATTAAAGGTTGGCAGAAATGAATATTCAAGGCTAATAAAACGACGAGCAGTGTTCGTAGAAAATTCCAATTTAAAAATTCAATTTATTCTACAACATAATGGCAAAGATATTCCTTTGCCTCGCGACTACCAATATATCTGAGTAAGCAGAAATTATAGAAGAAAAACGTCGAACTGCAAACGGCCCTGTGGTGGGTCGTCGCAAGCGGAATAATTACAGCTAGTTGCTGGTTGTTACCCGTATTCCCACGAGAGAAGTGGATATTGATAATCATGGTGCATCGCACATCTGGTTACTCTCAAGACAATGACTTTTCTTATCCGGGAGTATTCTCTCGGACCGTTATCGTCGGGATCTAACATAAGGTCATTTTCCACTTAAAAGCAGATCTGAGCTGAATGTGATAGGATACGGAGAGATAAGGAAAAACTGCACTCTGAGATTGGAATTGCAGAAAGACTACGGTATAAGTTATGGCTATCAATTTTAAACGAAAATGCATGAATATGGCCAATCAACACGACTAGCTAACCTGGGAAAAATTATCTTAACACATTTAATTATTTCTAGACATTTTGAATTGAATATTTTCTCTAGGACAAAATAATAATTTTAAACCAATCTTAAAGAAGTGCAAAACAATTTATAGAATTATTTAAATACACAATACAAAAACTTTTCATAATATCCACTTCAAATTAAAAATAAAAAAATACTATTAAAATAAAATACTTTTTAACCGACTTCCAAAAGGAGAAGTTTATCAATGCCTCGTTTTTTTTTAATGTATGTTACATGATTTCTTCTCCTGTGGTGAACCGTTTTGAATGAATATTGTCTTGTTTAATAGAGTATATATTCGGATTGGTGAAACTTCAAATTTGGGAAAAGAATTCTATGGGTAAAGTGATGAAATTTGTGAATGAACACATGCGTGCATCGAAATCGACCAATATCCCTAACATATTGGTCGATTTTTCACAAACTCCTTATAGATGTGTATGGTTTTTTAACGTTTAACTTATTAAGGAAGATCCCTAGGTGATCTCATATACTTTTCTGCGACGAGCAACTTGCAGTTTTGCAGAAATTCGCCGAAAATTCCAATATTCTTATTATCAAAATTTCATCGAAGTGACATAACGGACATTTCTTCATAAATATTGTAATTCCAACGTATTAGTGCGGTAATTGTAGGCACTGGAACTTTGAATTGCTTGTTTGAAAATTTTCTATGTACATCTCAAGCATATAAGTAGTAAAGCATAGTATTTTCGGCTCCTTAAATCAATGAGTACCAAGCTCGTTTTGTTTGCATACCAGGTAAATACCTATATAAATGAATTTTTTCCAGTTTGCGAACACGGTGCATTTGGTGTCACATTCTCCCGGCTTAATAGAAAATTCAGTGACAACACATGTCAAACTCTAAACTGTTTTTTGGTGCGTTTATACACAGGGTGTTTAGTTATAGCAAACAAAACCACAAAATAAAGTGAATGAGTTGCATTTATATGATGATTGAAATATAGGTCGGAGGAGAATGATAGTGGTCTATAGGCAGCCGTATAAACAGGATGGTTGGAATATAGGGTGTAGTGGACGTTTGGTGGTATAAAAATGTTGGAAAAAATATGGGATTAAAATTATATAGGGTGATTAAAAAACTGTTATATGATGTGGACGTAAACAAATGATATACAGGATAGTTGAAATATATGCTGGAGTTGAATTATATTTATACAGTGTGATTAAAAAAATATTTATTTCATAGTCCACAAGAAGTTGCATTAAGTGTGGAGAGGAATTAATGTTACATAGGGCGAAAATCAAAAATGTTAAAAATGAAATAATTTATGAGGTAGCCCACAAGGAGTTATATACGATGGTTGAAATATCGGATGGATTTGACTCCCTAAATATGGGATGGATTGTACTTTTTCCTATAATTTACAGAAGGCAGCTAACAAATTTATGCTTGTCAGTAGGCAGTCGTATATACAGGATGATTATTAAGTCAACGCCTACTAGTAGATTTTGTTCGTAAATCTTTACTTGTCAATTTTAATGAAAATGTATCATTGAGTAATGTTGGAGCTTTCGATGTTGCCTAGTCCTATCTGTTAAGGTTATACATACAAAATAAAACATAAAGAATGAAAACTACCGGAGTTCAAAAAAACTAAAATGTTGAAAATAAAACATTTTTAAAAAATATATAACCAACTTCCACCTATAACTAAAAAGTTGAAAATAAGTATAACAAAATACAACTCTAGCAAATAAATAACACATTCAATGTTGTTAGGTATCTACCTAGAAAGTAAAAAATGTAAACATTAAAAGGTGCTCATTCTGTACAAATTAATTACCTACCAATCTAGTATATTTTTGACGTCGGTGCCAAGCAACAATTAAGTTTGATGAAGTAAGTACGCAATGCAGGATTTTAGATTTGCTTGGCACCGACTTCAAATATATACTAAATTGGTAGGTAATTAATTTGTACAGAATGAGCACCTTTTAACGTCTACATTTTTTAGTTTCTGGGTAGGTACCTAACAACATTTAATGAGTTATTTATTTACTAGAGTTGTATTTTGTTTTAATTATTTTCAGCTTTTTAGTTATACGTGGAAGTCGGTTATATATATTTTTAAATGTTTTATATAGAACACAACTTCCCTTATTTGAGTTGAGTAAATTCTTTTTTACGAGGTATTTAGCCGAGTTCAAAAAAGGAGGAGGTTTTCAATTCTATTGTATTTTTCTAGATTTCGTTACCTCAGTACTTCGTGAACTATAAACCGATTTCGCTAATTCTTTTCTTCATTTGATATAAAGACCATATTTTTTACATTGTTTTTCAGTGACATAAAATGGTTTGTTTTGCAAATAAATATATTAAAAAAATAACAAAAACCGACTTAAAAAAAATAACTTAACTAAAAAGCATGAAATATTTTTTTTTATACAATAATTAAATACTTTTTATGAAATCGGTTCAAGCTAAAGTGAAAATATTTTGGAAAGTACATTTATAAGTTGTACTTCGCAACTTCGCTGTTCAAATTAGCACCGACTTCAGAAAAATATTTAATTGTTGTGGCAAAAAAAATTTTCATGCTTTTAAGTTAAGTTATTTTTTTAAGTCGGTTTTTATTTTTTTAAATGTATTTATTTTACAATTTTTAGTGGATGCAGTTTTCAAATCTAATTAACTTTTTCGATATTGCCTAAAATATGGTATTTTACTTTTAAGCATCATTTATTATTGTGATCAACCTCGTTTACTGTTGAACAGAATAACTTCTTTTCTAATTATGTACATGTATTAAAAGATATGTGTACATGATTCTAACTTAGGTGAATCCACTATATTGTAGACAATCTGAGTATCCTCATTCTTTGGGTGTGTTAATTATGCTGTAATTCATTTAATAGTCTCCTCTCCTCGAAATCTTAAAATAAATCGTTATGTAGTTTCGTCAAATAACACCCACTATGCTGAACCATGTCAGAGACGGCTTTCAGTCAAGGTTGTACTATTGTATTGGAAGTCAATGGAAGACACTTTGAACATTTGCTTTAGAGGCATTGTATTGTAATGCAAATTATTCCATGTACAGAAATTGCAATAAAAAGTTTTATTACGACGGTAAAGTCCGTAAAAAGAGCTTTCAAAAGACCTATTTTCCCTATCTCAAATCTCAAGGTCATCGAATTGGTCTGTTTATGTTGAATGCGCGCAAGCGCTAATTCACCTCAAACAATTTCCCCCTCGAAAAAAAAATCGATCTGTTTTTTCTTATTGCAATAGTTTTGAAAATAACCAAGATATTCAAGGTGGCTCGTTTGAGATGGAATACCCTGTATAAGTGAAAATCTAAAAATACCTGCCAGTCGCTTCTCAGACTAGAGATTTTTGTAAACGAAATGAATCTAAAATTACTCAACTAATTCAGCACCCTGTATATCTTCAGTTTCCACAACATAATGCCCATCTAAACAAGATAAATAATAGAAGGAATGGAGCATAAAAGGCGCCACTAGACTCAACAATGGCGAGACTAACGAAAAAGAAAAGCGAACTATTAGGATAATGTGAATACGATAGCGCACATCACATACTCTGAATTAGCCAATCACGTTACATAAAGGAATCGATAGGATTAAGCCTCTGCTATTGACGGCATGTTAAATGCGAAGCGATTCAATGTAATTTCCCCGTATGATCGACACGAATTAATCTGTTCATATTGGGAGGATTATTAAGTAAGTTAGTCGTTTTATTTTAAAAAAGGCGTAAAGTAAGTAAATATAAAATCGGCCCAAAATAGATAATAATTTTGGCGTACAAAGTAATTTTTGAAACTAACAGCTAAGTGGTGAACAGTCAATTTTACCACTAAACTGATACACCCTCTGGTCAGACGGATGCTTCCGCAATCAATGCAGGTCATACAGACTATAAAACATTTTCTTCTTCCGTACTAGCATCCAGAAAATTTTTGAAAATCAATGTTGCCAAAATGAATACAAAATTAGGGAAAAACTGAGAAGGTAGGTTTTCGTGGTCATAGCTGATTCTGTTTTTTCCGGATTTGGACAGCGTCCTTTTTTCGAATTGCTTTATTTATATATTTGAACCAGCATATAAACAAGTTTTCCGACGTTTCGCTCACACTTATAAGGGTCTTTTTCAATAATGAGAAAAACAAAACAAATGTTACTTACATTGCTGCTACTCCATTCATTTAGTATTTTTCTTACAAACACACTTTGAAACTTCGCTTTATTAAACTTGTCACACTCACGCACAAATTGTAAATTACTAATACTTTGGATCTAGCCAACGAAGTAATAATATTTGGCCCTCCGAAATTTCAGGTAATAGAAGAGTAGGAGACACTTAATGGGATTATTTTGGATTCTTTTATGGTTGTGATGATATTTTTGTATATGTTTCCTGAAATTTTATTAGTAGGTAAATTATTGATTTATTTTGTTGATGAGATTTTTGTTGAAATGTGAATGCAGTGTTGCTAGATTGGCGAAAGTTGAAAAGCTTTGTTTCGGTTGAAATTTTGGCGATTTCAATGGCCTCACGGTATTTTCTGGTGAAATAATACACGACAGAGGAGCTGTCGAACAGGATTTGATGGCCCGTTTCGTGATGATATTCAGCTACAGCAGGCCCGTTTTCAAACAACGTTCGTGCTTTATAGATGTGTTTATAGATCGACCTGTTCCACCAATGTATACTGCCCAACACGAGCATGGAATGGAATAAACACCATTTATCCATTGAAGAGGATAAATGATAAATAAAATCCTCATTCATCCAAGATTGTTTATATTGATAGGGAAAAACTATGTTAATCAAAAAAAATATATAGAAAAATCTATGTCCAAAAACCGGCGACCTAGCTTCTGCCTGCACATAGCGTAATGTTGGAGTAATAAAACAAAAACTATTTTACACATTAGATATGAATATTAAGAAACAAAAAAATTAAGTACCACTCAGAGTCGGTTGAAAAAGGTTTTTTCCTTAATTTTTCACTTGTTTTCGATTTTTCCAAATCCGAAATTATTATACAACCCCGGATGATTATTAAACCGAAAAACCTCAGATTTTGTTCACTTAGGTACAGAAACACTCCCCATTGATGGATAACATAAAATGACATTCGACTGTTTTCAAACATTTAAAAATGGCAAAAATAAATACAGATATAATTTTCTCGCATATTTCGTTATTTTGTCATCAAAACATACATATAACCTAACCTAGGAACTACGGGTATCAGCAATTGCATGGAACGGCTCCAGATTCGGAACCTCTATGTGCTAGTTTCCTCTAAAATCCTAAATGTCGGTCTTTACATCTCGCGTCTTCAAATTTAACGAAATGTATCAAATACATAAAGAAGTGTTTGAGAGGACATTCAATTGTGGGAAGCGCAACTGATGAAGGTTCCCTAACCAGAAACAGTATATATTATATATATATTGTCTTATGCACAAAAGAATGACACCTCGAAGAGAGTAATACCATATTTGTTACTAGGGCTATGCTAAATATTTACAATTACTATTTACATTACAGGTATTTACAGTTTTTGAGAACGGAGGTTTTTTTTCCGAATTTGGACCGCGTCATTTTTCGAATTAGTTTATTTATATACCTAAACCGGGATATAAACAAAATTTTCCGACGTTTCGCCCACACTCATAAGGGGCTTTTTCAAGGCTGAGACAAAAAACAAAACAAATCTTACTTACCTTGCGGCTACTCCATTCATTTCATCTTTTTCTCAGGAACACTTCAAAACTTCACTTTTTATTCTACTTGTCACAATGATGTACAAATTCTATATGAGTAATAGGTACGAAGAAATAATAATTGGCCCCCGAAATTTTCAGGTAAAAGAAGGGTAGGAGGCACTTAAAGGGATTATTTTATGATATTGATGAAATTTCGTATACGTTCCTGGAATTTTATTAGTGGATAATGTAAGTGATTTATTTTGTAGAATTGTTGACGCAAGAGGATTTGGTGGCCCATTTCGTGGTAATGTTCAGCTACAGCAGAGTTTGAAAGCAGGCCCGTTTTCAAACAACGTTTGTGCTCACCCAGATGAGTGTTTATAGATCGACCTGTTTTACCGATGTATACTGCCCCACACGAGCATGGAACGGAATAAACACCTTTAGATGAAAGAGGATGTTGTTTATCCTTTGGAGAGGGTAACATTTGTGAGATTTTGAATAGTGGTTTGTAGACTGTTTTCACCTCGTGCTTATAGAGAAGCTTCCCAGTCCTATCCGTGACCTTGCTGATGTATGACAAATATGCTACTGATTTATTAGGTGACAATTCATTCTTAGGAAGGGGCTGTTGATGACGCGAAATGGAATTGCGAATCTCTGGTTTGCTGTAGCCGTTGTTTAGTAGACTACCCTCAACCCAAACTAATTCCCTTCTCAAACTTTTGGGTTCGGAAATGATGCACCAGGGAGTTCCCGACTGACCGTTTCTGAGATGGGTGATGATGGGACCGGGCAGATATCTGTCGGTATGTGTTGGTTTTCTGTATACAGAGTGGCCCAGGCGACCATTTAGCAATCGTGAAACCAACACGTCTAGGAAGGGCAGGGGTCCATTGGACTCAAATTCGGGGGGCCAATTATTATTATTTCTTCGTACCTATTACTCATATAGAATTTGTACATCATTGTGACAAGTTTAATAAAAAGTGAAGTTTTGAAATATTCGTGAGAAAAAAGATGAAATGAATGGAGTAGCCGTAAGGTAAGTAACATTTGTTTTGTTTTTTGTCTCATCCTTGAAAAAGCCCCTTATAAGCGTGGGCGAAACGTCGGAAAACTTTGTTTATATCCTGGTTTAGGTATAGAAATAAACTAATTCGAAAAATGACGCGGTCCAAATCCGGAAAAAAACAGAATCAGCTATTTACAGTTTTTATTTATATTGTGTGGTATAGGCGGGTGCTGTGAAGAAATCGTATTGCTTTGTCCTGCTATTCTGGTATACGAAGGATTTCCCTGAGATTGTTCTTGAGATTATGTTCTCTGCGTTCATCTCTGTAGGATGTGTTCAACAGTGAGTGGGCTGCTTGGATCGCAATGATGACATGTTGGTGGAGAATGCCAAGTGAGAAACTTCTGCAGGATTCAAACATGAATCCTTATAACGAACGGATGTATTCCCGGCTAAATATTTCTTCATATATATATTGGGTAGTCCATAGGCAGTTACATATACAGGGTGGTGGAAATATATTATAAAGTGGAATTATTATAATGAGTATTTTAATAAGTGTTAGAGAGTTGAAATTAAACTGAATCCCTTCATCTTGAGACAAATTAGAGCAAATATCCAATTACATGTATATATATATATATATATATATATATATATATATATATATATACCTACCAACATTTTTTATAAGCACTTGAATTTATGAATATAGCTCGGTCACGCATGTACTATTAATTAAACATACAAATGGAAATTGAATTAGTATTAGTAGTAAAATGGAATAGATTATTTTGCAATTTACATTCAAACAGAATTGTCATTTACGTTTACTTGGTATATTATCCTACAGGTTAACAGCTGTATTATTTAATTTTAAGAAATTTAATGTCAACTAAATTTTTGTCTTTAATTTCCTCTTACGGCCTTTTCGCCTCACCTTATATCAATAAGCTAAACATTAAGAATGTGCTCACAAATAAAGTCATATTAATTACATATGAAAAACAAGTTTTTTTTCAATTTCAATTCTTTCTTGTGCAGAATAAACCATTGTCCAAATTTGATGGTCATTATACAACGAAACCGCTAGTAATAATATAATTGTTTATATTTACAGTCACAAATATCTTTCGATTTTTTCTCACTTGTTTATCTCGCTATTTATACTCAACTACAATTCTTTTTTTTGTTATTTTTTACGCTCATTACTCTGAAAAAATAATCTCATTTTAAAAAATGATGTGTCAAAAGATTGGCAAAAACAGAGACCTTTAAAAAGGGGTATGATGTGATACCCCTTTGTATTTAAACTTTTTGGAAGTAATATTCATCCTCGCTTAGGGGTTGAAGCTGCTGGGTGACCGATGCTTGTAAAATGTGCCATTTTGAAATGAAAGCCCTGTATAACTATAAAGTACAAGTGCAATTTACAGTGATGGGCAAATGTGTAGAACCAAGTAAATATCTCTGGAATTATTAGAGATATCAAAATGAAATTTGGAAGGTGGATACTGAATGTAGATTGCCTATTTTTTTTACAATTTTGAACTTCCTGTTTTACCGGAAGTAATGTCGATTTTAAAATTTGCAATGAAACACCCTGTATAGTATTTTAGTTTCTGATGAAACATTTTATTGCGAATACAAAAATATCGGGTTTGATGTTGTTTACTTCAATACCTACCGAGATATTAACAGAAAAGTAACTAAGGAAAGGAAGAATTCGATGGTAGCTAAACTTGGTTCAGATTTCATTTATGCCCGATATAAACAAACCGCTCGGTAAGGATTTGTATTTCTATTGGCCAATCGGTGGCATTTTACTGTCAAAGGCAACAGCACTGTTTGTTCCATAGTAGAATATACGTGCGTTTGTTTAAATCAGGCGCAAATTAAATCTGAATCAAGTTTAGTAGTCCATGAAATTCATTGCAGAAGTGACAGTATTTGTCAAAATAAGTTATTGGTTTTTTTTATTGGAACGTAAAAAGATTGTATTGTTTTAATTTGATCGTAAAATGACCGAATTAAGTGAAAGTGAAAGAATAGAAATATTAATGATGTTTGGGTATGGGGAGCGGAAAAGGTCGCATCAAGAAGTTTGTGACCTTTTTAATATTGTTCATCTGAATACATAAATATCCCGTTCAGTAGTGACGAAAACTTTGCGAAGGTACGACACAAGTGGAACAGTTAGTAATTTACCAAAAAGTTGACGGTTAAAAAGTGCAGGTAATGAAGGTGTAGCTCAAAATATTGCTATATCTTTGGAAGAAAATCCTCACTTATCCACTACCGACCTCGCCAATATGCATGGAATTAGCCGTCGTTCAGTAGGAAGGATATTAAGGCGAGAAAAATATCCATACAAAATTCGCCTCGTTCAAGAACTCTCCGAAGACGATTTCGACAGAGGTTTGCAATTTTGTGAAACGATGATGGATATTTGTAACCGTGATAATAATTTTATAAGAAATGTGGTGTTTTCAGACGAGGCTACATTTTGTTTAAATGGTACGGTTAATCGACATAACTGCCGCTACTGGTCGCAAAGTAATCCTAATTGGGTACAAGAGGCTCATACACAACATCCCCAAAAATTTAACGTTTGAGCCGGCATTTATAACAACAGAATTGTGAGACCCTTTCTTCCTACAAGAAACTTTAAACGGAGGTATTTACAGCTCTTGGAGACACAAGTTATTCCGGCATTGGAGGTAAATGGACAATTACCAAATAATATCTGGTTTCAGCAGGATAGAGCACCACCCAATTACGCTCGCATTGTTCGAGATCATTTAGATAGGACATTTCATCACAGATGGATTGGAAGAAGGGGTACTTATGAATGGCCTGCACGAAGTCCCGACCTTAATCCACTAGACTATTTTCTGTGGGGTTACTTAAAGTCTAAGGTTTATGTTGATAGACCAAATAATTTGCAAGAATTAGCTGCATGAATAACTCAAGACATCCTGAGAATTAGACCAGAAGTAATAACTAATGTTACTAGAGAATTTAAAAACCGATTTGCTTATTGCCAAGAAGTAAACGGTGCTCAGTTTGAACATCTAATACATTAAGTTTAGTTAAGTTAAGTTTCAATGTTTTGAAAATCACTTAGATTTAGTTAATTATGATTATGTATTTCTTTAATGGATGTTAGATTTTTCCTTTCCTTAATGACTTTTCTGTTAATATCTCGGTAGGTATTGAAGTAAACAATATCATACCCGATATTTTTGTATCCGCAATAAAATGTTTCATCGGAAACTAAAATACTGTACAAGGTGTTTCACTGCAAATTTTAAAATCGACATTACTTCCGGTAAAACAGGAAGTTCAAAATTGTAAAAAATTTGGACACAGATAGGCAATCTACTGCAGTATCCACCTTCATTTTGATATCTCTAATAATTCCAGAGATATTTGCTTGGTTCCACACATTTTTCCATCACTGTACTGTGTACAACTAACCAATAACCAAAAGGAGCAAACTCAAATGAGTTATAACGGTTATATTTTCGATCTTCCTATGCGGTGTAGAATCCTGGACAGTCAAAGAAGGCGATAGAAAAACGATTGACTCTTTCGGGTTGTTTGCTTTCACTGAAAATCCAATGGAATCAATTCAAATCACATGGGTTGTTATATTTAATAACCGTATTGAACCGTATGTTCTACTAGACGAGAGGAACCTAATTAGATCATGTGAAAATTGGTACAGGACGAGCATGGAAAAAATTATTGTAGATGCGATCGAAAGGTAACAACTTCTTGGTATGGCCACACGAGGAAACTAAGTGATGACACTTATTCGGGGAATACGAAAAACAATGGCGTTTAGATTCGTCTGCCTTAGGTGCCAGACTGGCGGGATTTCACACCACACCAGCAGTTTACAATGCGCTTGAAATCCAGCTCTACCCTGGTCACACACGCCGGTTGCGGTCATTCGCGTGCCTTCAGTTTGGTAGAGCTCCAGGACGAAATGAATACCGTGTTCTTTTCTACCAATGTGGCCACTCAACACAGCCTGAAATAACGCAGAATATGGAACCGATCCTATCTTTCGGCGGCTGACCTTGAAGATGCGCTCGACACCGGTCCGTTGGGTGGAAATTCAGGCCGCGTCTGGCCTCGCCGGTTTGCAATAGTACGGCCTATAGTTTTTGCGTTTTTTCCTGCTGAAACTCGTGAAATCCCGCCAGTCTGGCCGTAGCCTAAACGGCTACGGATTTAATACTATTATATGTTGTTTAAAACAGTGCCATCAATTTTTGAAATGTTACGGTTTGAAAATCCCATTTTTCTTTATTAAAACATTCATTAAAATTGCATGGCTTTCACTTACAGTACTTTTTGTCGACCACAAACAAATTCAGTCCAATGCGGTATAGTAAATAAAAGGGAGATGGGAAAACAAAACATATTCATGAGCTTTAAGTTGAAATACCTTTGAACAGCTGTCAGGCCGTAATAAACTGGCTTCGCCGGAAAAAGCCGTGTCGTACGACACTTGCAACGTTAACACCGAAAAACCAAATTGAGTGCGACAAAAAGCCTCTATCGTACGGAGCCGACGTTTCCGTTGAAACTAAAAGGCGAATCCATTACCCCCTTTTGTGCAGCCGGCAAGTTTATACGTTTTAATTTTCATAAGGGCGTAAAATGTGCAAAGCATTTGTCGACCTTGGTTAGTTAGTCGGTTTGTTGGATAAAGGTTTTTGTGATCCTCTCCTCCTCGTCGTCCACGGAGCGTAGCTGCGGAACGAGCGGCTGCGGCACCTACATTAAAATTCCGTATGTGTACCGAAAACTTTCGAAACGTCGTCGCTGTGGAGAAATAATTTCCGGAACGAACGGCCCAACTGGGAAACAACTTGTGCAATTGTCGACGTTTAATTGTTTTAAACATGATTTACGGAAATGTTTCGAGTGGTTTTTCATTACGAGGAACTTATTGTCGGAGCAATTGTTACGGATAGAATGTCCTAGTTAAAAGAATGAGGAATGCCTTCGGTTACAACTTAATTCGCTTTCTGGTCCATAACGTTATTCTATGCTGATGTCTGCCCAATTTCGGAAGCTTGCGCTTGATATTTTAAACAAAAGAAAAACGGAACAAAATATTGATTTTTTGTTAAAATGTCTTAAATTATTTCTCTGTAGTTGACTTTATGACATGGATTTAGTCTCAAAGTGTGTTTAAAAGCATTTTTAGGATTATATAGAATATAGGATACCCTTATAATATCAATCCGAATTTCGCCCTCTTTCACATCACAGCAATTTTCTCCTCAACTACTGGACGGAAAAGAGTGAAATTTTGTATTAGTGTATAGTTTGGCGACCTGATCAGGAATGCATATCGGAAATGAAGAATTTTCGATTTTAGAGGTACATCTGGTGGGGAAAACTGAAAAGAAATCGACCGTTTTCCCCTTATCATCAAAACTACTGAGCCTAAAATAAATATAGGGAATATAGAACGTTGCTCGAAGATTACAGTAAAAATAAGGAGAAACCGTTATTTTTAATTTACAGGGGCAAATTAATAATTAATATTTTTTCAAATGCATGATGTCATATATCAAATGAAAGGTCTGATTCTGAAGAACCCAAACATATTTTTTCATATATTAAAAATAATTAGTTTAACAGTTATTAACTAAAATGTACAAAAATTTACCCATAACCCCCCCCCCCGAAACTGTAAAATCTAAAATTTTGAAAAAAATTAAAGATACAGGGCCTCACCTGAGTTTCATCGGAAAAATAAGGAGAAACCTCTACTATTAATTTTGGAGGGCAAATAACAGTATTAAATGGAAAATATGAAAATAAAATTGTTTCTAACCCATCATGTAATATATCAAATGAAAAGGGCAAATTAAAACGAAAACAAAAATATTTTGTTGATACTTTTATAATAAACTATTAAAAGATATTAATATAAATATAAAAAATTACCCCCTTTATGTCCGAAACTATAAGACCTAAAATTAAAAAAAATGGCGTATATGGCCCCACTTGAACATTGCAGAAAAATCCATAATATTAATTTTGGGGGACAAATTATAGAATTAAAAGGAAAATAAAAAGTTAACTTTATTTAAACGCATCATGCAATACATCTAATGAAAGAGCCTATTATGAGGAACACTAATGTATTTTTCTCCTATTTTTAAAATAAATTGTTTAAAAAATATTAACATAAATATAAAAAATACCCATTCCCCCTTTTATTTCCGATTATGACATTTTTTTTAATTTAGCCTATTAAGCCTTATCTACAATTTACAAGAAAAATAAGGAGATACTCTTAATATTAATTTTGGGAGGAAAATAACAGAATTAAACTTAAAAATAAAAAAATATATCGTTTTTAAATGCATCATGGAATACCTGAAGAGGTCATAATGAGGAATAAATATGTATTTTTTCATATTTTTAAAAATAATTGTTAGAAGATATTAACAAAAATATGTAAAAAATTCTCATTCCCCCTTTTTTCCGAAAGAATACTAGCTAAAATTTTGAAAATAATTAGGGGGTACAGGGCGTCACCTGAACTTCATATGAAAAATTAGTTAATATTAATTTTGAGGGCAGATTATAGAACTAAATAGAAAATATTTGTGTTCAAACGCATCATGTAACATATCTAATAAAAGGGCTCATTTTAAGTAATACATTTTTTCAATATTTTTAAAATCATTTGTTTGAAAGATATTAACAACAATATTAAACATCGACTTATTCCCCTTTATCTTAGAAACGACACGATCTAAAATTTTGAAAAATATATTTGATTTGTATTTTTAAAATAACTTAAAGATATAACAATTTATTACTTAAAACTTGACACATTTTCCCCTTTATCTTCTAATCCACTAAGCTAAAATTCAGACAATAGCTTTTATAGGGCTTCATTGGAAATTTAATAGTAAAATAAAACCCTAATGTTAATGTTGCGGCCCAAATTATAGAACTAAATAAATATTTTTATCAAAATCTAGCGAATCATGTAGCGTATAAAATAAAAAGTCTTTGTGAGAAATAAAAGCCTATATTTTTTATAAATTTAAAATGCTTTGTTTAAAACATATTAAAGTAAATATAAGAAAATGCGCTCATTCCCTGCTTGTCTGAAACTAAAATATTAGAAATGTATATACTTTAATTCACCTACATTGTATCAAATCTTGAAGGTGGTACGGAACCCTTAATATGCGAGTCCAAACTTGCATTTGACCAAATTATCTACATATAAGTGATTTTGTGTACATATTACGAGTATTATAAATTTTCTTGTCCTGTTCGCACACCTGTAAGCTATCATATGTTATATATATACATATATACTACACCATTATATATAATTATTAACTAGGAAACAGCTATGTTACTACAAGTTGCTAATCAAAACACCCTTTATTTCTTTCTTCTTCAGTTCAAGCTAGATGTTACATAAAAAATATCAATAAAAATTAGTATCTTCCAATATGCGCGATTCCAGCTGAAGTTAACAAATACCTGCCGAATGAAGTTATGTTTTTGTTTTTTGTAACTTTCTTACAAGTTGCTTATACTTTGTTAGTGTTCTAAATTATACAATTTGTGTTACAGTATATGAACTAAACTGACATTAGAATGAATTAAAATCAATTCTAAGCATAATGGACTGACTACAAGATAAAACTTTTTTAAAATATTAAACGCCACCAATCATGTACAAACTGTTGTACCATCGCAACGTAAAAGTGTTTCACATTTTCTCCAAACTCAAAATTAACAGTTACACTTTAATTATTAACACTACTAAAACGTTTTAACTGTAGCTCAATAAGAGATAAATATTTGTCTGTGGCAAGAATTGTGATGTTTAAGTACTTTTTGGGAAATAACACCACAAGTCACGAAAATTGCTGTATATTGCAAACGTTTCGGAGTCTAGGTCAGACCCCGTTGTTAATGGTGAAGAAACTATGAATAAAAAACATACAATTCTAAAATGTAAAATTAAAATGTTTGATACTATCTATTATTTTACTTCTGACGTAACTAAGAAAATTTTATTTGATAATATAGAGGGTAGCACAGAACCTTCTGAAGATCATATAATAATAAAGTTCCTTTCAAATTGAAAGAATTTGAAAGAATCTTTTTTGGCGCTCCTAGGTGCAACTTTGTGATAAGATGCATCCCCAAAAATGCAATCAAAGAATTTTGTTGATTCAGTGCTCCCATTAAAATCATAAGGGAAAACCTAGGAAAAACTTTATGAACTTTCCCGATATTGGGTTGTTCATAAGGACATGACCACTAGCAATTTCTTCCTTAATCATCGGCAACCAGGAACGATTGAGTTCTACGAGGTAGTGGCCATACATTCCGTTTTCAATTAACAAAATTAAAGCAGACTCTTTAAGTTTTCTTTTGGTGTTGAGTTCTTCTTTGTGTAATATAACTGAATTTTGAAACTAAATTTTATGACCAAGGTCCCAAGCATGTTCACAAGTTCAAACTGTTGAAAAATTATGTCACAAGTATCATTCAGAATAGTGACGTAACTCAAAGAACTCAATTGTTTCGATAATATAATTTATGTAAGAAAACCAAAAGACGCCTGATTAATTTCTGTATAAGTTTACGTTTTTTAATTGTTTATTCTGGAAATATTGCATTTTGAGTTATGCCATTGTTCTAGCCAGGTTACGATTGGGTATCCGGTGAATGGACCGAATACATTTTTAATACATTACTGGTGATACTGCATCTATTCTGAAGTTCAAAAGTTCTTTAAATTAAACAGTATAAAAACCGTAAATACTGATAAGAGTTTTTTGAAAACTGTTAAAATAAAGTTGCAACGACGAACAAAAGAAAAAAAAAAGCGGCAGTCATTTGACACTGAAATATGGAATCGAAAGCTCCTTAAGAAATATTCTTCCCTACTCTCGTTATCTGTCTTTATTTTTGTTTCTTTGTGGCACTCTTAGTAATGGATATAAATACCTATCAGGTGAATTAACATAATTGTAACTATTTTGTTACTGCTCAAGTGTTACTCCTAATTTAGTTCTTAGTTTAAATATATCTGCAAAGAAATATAAGTTTAGGTATCGAGTAAGTGTTTGTAAATAGTTTTGTTCATCTGAATAAGTATTTGAAGACAAGGTGTCAAAGAAAAGTTCATTTTGTTCTTAGTTAACATCATTACAAACATATAACATTTATACAAAACAATAAATTATATACATATATATTCAACGGTAGCAACAATTTAAAATTTGCAAGTTTATTCTATATAATATTAAAATAAGTTTTATTAATTTTATGTGAATTGAAAGTAGTAAATAAAATTAATCAATAATGACAGAATATTTTAAAAAAAGTATGATTCTTTTCGGTTTTGAACCACTTGTCTTTGCAGGATATAAAAGTTCCGGATGTATGAAATTCACCAGTCTATTGAGTGGTACAGATTTATTGCCATAAGAAAACGATATAAACAAATGACATGTCTTGTTTAATGTGTATCCTTCTATGAGTCTATATTCGTTGATAATATGAACATTTAATGCCAAGTTGCCTTTTTGTGTGGTATTCTTTTTAATTTCTGACGTATGTCATGTCTCCAACTTAATATATCACAAAGAAAGAATTGGAGTGTTTATTAGAACGAAAAGCAAATTTTGTGAAAGTATTCTATATTACTTGGGTGTTCTATGGGTTTCTTTCCTATTTATTATTGATTTTCTATGAAAGAAGAGACTCTTAATATATTACCTGGTCCCTGTTTCTTACACAGAGAACTGAATTAGATGGGTATTTCAAGATCAAGGCAAGGTGTAGTGGCGGTCGTGTTGGTCGGTCGGTCGGGTCGAAACAAATGAAGTTTCAAGTTATGCATTTCGTTCCCTTGCTCATCTATTTTCATATGTGTAAGTGCGGGCCTCCGTTAAGAAACTTTCACTTCAATAAATGGAAACTAAACATACTAAATATTCCAAAATTTCGTAACTAGTTAAGATAGTTTACTATTGCAAACACTAAGGTTTTCAAATTAAAATTCGTAAAGTAACCAAATACACACCGTATAAAGTATAAAAACTTCTTTTTTGTCAATCTCTTTGTGAATCCTTGTTTTTTTCACTGCCTACTCATACAATTTTGTTTGCTTCGCTTTGCCTCAGTTTACTCGTAGTTAGTAAAGAAGATATTAGTTTCTTTTAAGAAATTGTCATTTATAAAATTATTGTACACCTTCAAAGGCAAAATATTTGATCATCAAAATACCCAAAGGTTACCACTAATTGCTTATCAATATCCTTTAAGTTGACATTAATGATCCCCATATAAATTACCCTTCAGTAAACATCAAACAGCTCCCATCCTCTAATAGATTCTGAAAATTAAGCTTAGCGAAAATTATTAATTAGTTCCGCACAGAAATTACAGCAGTATTTAAGTAAATCCACTTTAAATGGCGGTTTTCTGAGACTTTTCAATTTTTAATTTGAAGCACCACACTTAAAATATTTTTTATTTTTTCTAAAATAGGCCCACTGCAAAGTTTTGATTTTAAATATATTTTGTGCAAACTCTATTGAACACTTCAATAAAGAATATACGATGAACTAAAAACAATTCAGTATGCATTAATGTGAGGTTAAATTTATTAAAATTTGTTTCGGCTTCTAATTAAAATTGTGAAATTAAAGTATCAAACAAATTATCTTTTTATCGTTAAGAGATGGTTAGTTAATTAACAATAACTTAAATGAGCACTTCATTTTAAATAATAGATCTAATCGATTTTGAATTTTTTGCTTTTGGGTTATAAAGCCAGTCTTCCTAAACTGCATTAATAAGCTCTGGGAGCGTGGTTGGCGCCAGCACAATTGCTCGAGAGGATTTAGATCTGAAATGTATACTGGCCATTCCATAACTCTAAAATCAATCTCTGTAGTGTACTATTGCACAATTCCAGAGGTGTGCGCTCCAGCATTTAGGTTCATAAAAATAAATTGGTCACAAATGTAGTCAACGTAAGGGACCACATGAACTGCAATAATCTCCTCAACGTATCTAGCACGTATTATACCTACCCTTCCGTGTCAATAATCGTTCGTTCCCAATCTTCAAGGCAGCATTTTGCAAATGGGTTTTCTTGTACACTTTTTTTCGTCGACTTCTTCTGTAAATACATATTAATTAAATACTGTTTCAATGACCTATTCAGATGTTCCAGTTCCGACCATAATGCAGGCATGCTAGTCTATGGATTAGGGTGAGTTTCGGACAACAGACAAGTGCTTTCTAGGTCGAGTTACTTTCCTTGTGTCTTTTTCTTACTGGCCACTGACTTATAGCCACTTGTCGTACTTCACTGAGATGCTATTGTACTTGGTCTGCACTAAGGCGAAGCTTTCTACCTGTTGTTAAGGCAATAAATCAGTCAGAACGATCTGCTGTATGTTCCTTCCACCGGCTCCAGGTCGCCTATGAACTATATGAGGTTGTCGAGCAACAGCTCGCCTACTAACTCCATTTTCCATTAAAGCAATTACTTGGGAGGCTTTTACGGTATAATATGCACAGAAAATTAATCATTTAAAAACGAATAATGAGCAAATTAATTCCAAAGCATGTCAGCCTGTTACAAGTTTGTTACTCTCGTAATATCCACAAGATAGCACGTTTCATTAGTTTGCCAGTTGCTACGCATACAAATGACTCTTTATAAGTTTAATGTCATATCAATAATGTCATTTAAAAACATACTTCAAGTGGAAAGAAATTAAATGTAATATATTGAATGGATGAAGGCAATCATTTCATTCCCAGGTGAGGTCATGCGCAAACTTGTTCACATTTCTCTGTCTGTTTGTTTGTTTGTTCGGGCATCAAGTAAGAACTACCGAACTGATTTTGCTGAATCTTTTTTGTTGCGAAACCTATAGTATGACTAAAATCTGGTATTCATTTTATCTCCCTACATTGACAGAAACGGTAGATATAGCGAAAAAACTACTACGATGTTGGGTAACATAATTACACTATTGGTTCCACCGCACGCACCAAATGCTAGATATTTGCATTATAGACCGGGAGATCTGAATTAGAGGTTCAACCTCTGAGTAATGCTATGTTAATAAAACAATATGTTAACCATAGATTTTACCAAGAAAATTGTTTTGGCAAGAGGATTGTCATAGGTCTAAGGGTTGAAATCAATATATAATCATGTAAGAGAAATTATTTATTTTTGAATGATTTGCCGAATCCTGCCAACTAAATTAACCAAACATATTTATATCGAAATGACCAAAAAAATTGGCAATTACACGAAACGGCTCCAGATTCGGAACCTCTGTGTGCTAATCCTCTCGAAAATCCTAGATGTCGGTCTTACATCTCGTGTCTTCAAATTTAACGATATGTATCAAATACATAAGGAGGTGTTCGAGTTCGAGAGGACATTCAATTGTGGGAAGCGCAATTGATGAACAGCAAATACACGGAACGGCTCCAGATTCGGAACCTCTGTGTGCTAATTCTCACGAAAATCCTAAATGCCGGTCTTATTTCTCGCGTCTTCATAAATATGTTTAATTAATTTAGTTGGCAGGACTCAGAAAATCATTCAAAAATAATACATTTTTCCTACATGTTTATATATATATGTGTCGATTTCAATCCTTAGATCTATTACTACCCCCCTGACAAGAAAAAACTATTGGTAAAATCAATTGGTAACCTATCATTTTATTAACATGGCAGTACTCAGAAAATCCTCACAGCACCTACTTTATTTTGTTTTGGAAAATATAATTTTCACTGGAAAATCCCCTAGGAAACTCTAGAATTTTTCCACGAATTGTAAGTGCCTAATAGAACCTTTCATTACTCCAGAAGGCAAGACTCAGAAAATTGTGGTTGAACTTGTAATTCAGATCTTTCGGTCTATTAGCTTAAATTGTATTCAAAATCTGGAATATCAAAATATTGTTTCGAATTAAGAAAAATTCAACTGTTATATCAAGCGTAATTTTAGGGGGTGTTCCATATATAATAAGAGAAACTTTGAGCGAAATATATTAGGTGGACCTTAAGCAGCTGCATATATACAATGTGGTCGAAATAAGAGGACTGGTATTAGTTATACGGGGTGGTTCAAAAAAGGTATATTGAGTGAGCCATAAATAGTTGCATATATCAGGTGGTTCATAAACGGGCGGAAAAGAATTATATTTATATAATGTGGATAACAAAATGACATATTGTTTGGCTTATAAGTAGTTGCATATACAATATGGTTTATATAAAGGTATATTTCTACGATTATTTAAACAACACATTCTCGACGGTGGCATATCCATATTATTAATTATAAAAGAAATTAGTTGATTATAATTACATTGAGTATAATTTTACGTTACTCTCGATCGAAGTGAAATTAGTTATATGGGGTGGATCAAAAGAGTTGAACTGGGTGGATCATAGAATGCATAGAAAAAAATCTTAGAAAAATGTGTTATGTAAGCAGTTACGATATTTGAATTATGTTCTTGAGTTATTATAGATATGAAACGGGTTGAAAAAATGTTAGAAACTGTTGTTTATATAAAGTGTTGTTGAAATATAAGATGGAGTGAAATTATAGTTTATAGGGTGGTTAAAAAAATTGTTTAATATCCACAAGTAGTTGCTTATATTGGATGCTTGTGGCGGAGTATAGTTACAGGTATGCAGGTGGGTTTACAAATATTACAAAGAAATGTTATGATCTACAAGCTGTTTCATAGATAGGATGGTTGAAATATGTGGTGGAGTAGAATGGTAAGTATACGGGGTACTACAAACTTTTTATATTGGTATATATAAGGTCATTAGTAGAATTATAATTTTACAGAATGGATTAAAAAATGTTTAAAAATTTGTTATATAAGGTAGACCATGAACAGTTGCATCCTGCCATATGGAATACCTGAAATATGCGGCGGAGCAAAATTATATTTGTATATTGTGTTTAACACAATGTTAGTAAAAGACCAGTTAAAATTATAGGTTACGCAGTGGCTCAGAAATTATCAGAAATAGTTGCTTATATAGCGTATACGGTGGAGCAGAATATAGTTAGGTAATTAAAAAATGTTATACTGGGTGACAAATAAACAGCAGCATGTACGGGATGGTTGCACTATAGGGTGAAGCAGAGTTACAGTTATACAAAAAATGTTGAATAAAATTGTTATATAATGTAGCCCATAAGCACTTGCAGTTTGAGTGAAATGTATTCGGGATTGGTAGATTTACAGTTATGTTAGGTGGTTCAACAAAGTTATAAAAAATTGTTATATTGGGTAGCCTTTATGTTTCATAATCTGTTTCTTTTTGCAAAGAATTCTACATTTTATACGCGGGTGAAACCGCGGGTAACGAGTTCAATTAATTAACAAAAAAACGAAGTAATCTTGCAGTGAAATCTTCTCCAAAAATACATCAAGTCACTTTCACTTTCTTTAATTTCATGCATTTGCGGAGGAATAGCCACTTCCACGTTCCTACGAAGCAGATTATTGAAAAATCAATAGCGATTAAACAAGCCGTATATTTTATTTTCCCCCAAGTCCTAAAATATAGACATATTTTTTGTTCGTTGTGTTTCTAACGCGCTTGTTTCCAATGATAACCTAATTTAGATCTCTTTAGGCGTGCCACAAGCAACAAACGCAGATAGCGGATGATACGTGATTTCCCTGCGTTTTCCACCCGAACAGCGATTTTATCTTCGATTTGAGTTATTGTGAGAAAATTCTCGCGATAGAAATCGCTTCACACTATCGGGAGATTTTTACGAGTATATCAAACGAAGGCATGTGATTATTATGATTCGAAGAAATATCGGCGTAAATGACTGGTAAATCGTTTGTTAGTGATATAATTTATTTAGTGCTGCTGAGAAAATGAAAATATGACTCCCTGATAAATCTTGATATTTGATTATATTTGCTTTTTACATTGCTGGATTGGACACTAGTCAGGATCATTCTCATATATGGGAACATCCATAAATTAGTTGTTTTTAGGGTTCCGTATATACAATATACGGGTACCCTTATAATATTACTCCGGTTTTCTGCCTCTGTCACATCACAGCAATTTTCTCCTAAACTACTGGACGGCAGAGGTTGAAATTAGGTATCGATGTATAGTTTGGTGACCCGAGCAGGAGTTCATATCGAAAAAAAAAATTGATTTTAGGGGTACTTCTGGGGGGAAAAACTATATATATATATATATATATATATATATATATATATATATATATATATATATATATGTTTTAGGTGGCTTCCGAGAATTCATCCGCGTAGTTGATAACTGATCCCTGCCGGGATCGATGGTAAAATGACGACGTTTCGGCAGAGTCACATCTGCCCTCTTCAGGTCGGTTCGCATAATACTCGTAGCGTTCTGCTTTCGCTTCTAGTTACTCGAACAAAACGCATTTTATGGCGATTTAATCCAGAAGACCCTCTAAATTGTTACGAACTAAATAGAGTGACATATGGCACTACTTCAGCATCTTTTCTCGCCATTCGTAGTTTGTTTCAGCTTGCTCTTGATATTGAAAATACTTATCCCGACATAACGAAGGTTATTAAGGAGGATTTTTATGTGGATGATTTGCTTACAGGAGCCGATACTCTAGAAGACGAAAAACGAATATGTGAGTTAGTTTTTGAAACCCTCAAACAAGGTTGTTTTCTTTTGCGCCAATTTTATTCTAATAATCCTAGCATTCTAGATGGCATTCCTAATAATGATCCTTTATCTAAAATTGTTGAATTTGGTGAAAATGATGCAAAAAAGACACTCGGTCTGATTTCGAATCCTATTTATGATAAATTAATTTTTAAAGTCAATGACATTATTCATTCCAAGATAATTACAAAACGGTCAATATTATCTGAAAGTTCTAAAATTTTTGATCTGTTGGGACTTATAAGTCCATGTGTAATTGTAATTAAAATTCTTCTCCAGAGTCTCTGGTTAGAAAAGCTTTCATGGGATGATCCTGTTCCCCATAATATTGCTGTGGTTTGGACTTCCTTCACATTGGAGTTGAAGTTATTGAATGAGCTCAGAATAGGGCGTCGTGTAGTTTGTGAAAATGCAAAGGTTATTGAAATGCATTGTTTTTCGGATAGTTCCGAAATGGCATATGGGGCTTCTATTTATCTCAAATCTATAAGCGAAAATGATGAAATAAGCGTACGTCTTTTAGCATCCAAGTCAAAAGTGGCGCCATTACAAACGGTGACATTGCCACGTTTGGAACTTTGTGGGGCCCTAGTAGCTTCAAGACTTGCAAAATAGGTTTGTTGTGCACTAAGGTTAAATTTAGAAAAAACAGTATTTTGGACAGATTCTACAATTGTTTTAGGTTGGTTGAAGACAGTTCCAAACAAATTAAAAGCCTTTGTTAGTAATCGAGTTTCGGAAATTCAGGAAATTACTCAGCATAATACATGGAGGCATGTTCCAAGTGAATTTAACCCAGCTGATTATTTATCTAGGAGGGTAAAATGTTCCGAAATTAAGGACTTAAATATGTGGTGGTATAGACTTCAATTTTTAATTTCTCCCGAAAATGAATGGCCAAAATTCCGTGGCCAAAAAGATTATTTACCAGATTTGCATAAAACTAAAATTCATTGTACAGTTAACTCCGTGGCAAAAGAAAATTGTAATTTTATTATCGAGAGGTTTTCGGATTTCGTAAAATTAAAAAGAATAACCGCGTTGATGCGTAGATTTATACAAAATTGTTCTCAAAGTCCAAGTGATCGTAAGTATGGCCCATTAATGAAGAGTGAAATTGATCATTCTTATAAAAAATTGCTAATTCATGTTCAAGAAAATTGTTTGGCCACGAAGTTTGAACATATAAATGCTCATAGAATAAAGCATTCATCAAAAATTTTTAATTTAAAACCATTTAGTGATGACTTTGGTTTTGTAAGAGTTGCTGGCAGATTGTCAAATGCAAAATTTAGCTTTGAAAAGAAACACCCGTTAATTTTATCCACTATCTCACTAAACTAATTTTTATTCATGAGCACATAAAACTATATCATTGTGGACCACAACATTTATTAGCTTTCATACGAGAATCATATTGGCTACTGGGAGGACGGTCGTTATCCAAACAAATTGTGCATAAGTGTGTAAAATGTTTCAGATATTATCCCAGAATGTTGAAACCTATTATGGGCGACTTACCTGAACAACGCTTAACTCCTAATCACCCGTTTGATATTATAGGCGTTGATTATACAGGTCCTTTTTTGCCAAATAATCGAGCTGGTCGTGGTGCAAAGATATCCAAATTCTATATATTTGTCTTTTTATTTGTTTTTTAACAAAGGCAGTTCACTTAGAGTTAGTAACTAATCTAATAGAGAAGCTTTTATATTGTCATTACGTAGATTTTCTGCAAGACAGCCTATTCCGTGTTGAAAGAGTTAGGTCGATTTTTTAAAGAAAATGAAAATGAATTAACTTCAAATATTTGTAGAGAAGAGATAGATTGACATTATATACCACCTCAATCGCCTCACTTTGGTGGCCTGTGGGAGGCAGGCATTAAAAGTATGAAAGTTCATTTAAAGCGAGTAGTTAGCAATACTCCACTAACTTTCGAGCATTTTTATACACTGTTATCTGGAGTAGAGGCAATAATGAATTCCCGTCCCCTTTCACCTTTATCCTCTGACCCTGCGGATCTCACGCCACTAACGCCTGAACATCCACTCATTGGACGGCAGTTAAATTCTTGGTTGAATGCCGATCTAAAGAGTTTACCAACCAATCGATTATCGCTGTATCAACACTTGCAGCAGTTAAAACAGCACCTTTGGGCTAGATGGAGCAAGGAATATGTTGCGGAGCTTCAGCAGAGACCGAAATGGAACCAGAATTATGATAGTTTGACCGTTGGTGCATTAGTTTTAGTGAAAGATGACAATGCGCCCCCTATGAAATATAAAATGGGGAAAGTGGTGGAAGTGTTTCCGGGAAAAGACAAAGTAGAGCGAGTGGCAATTATAAGAACTCAATCTGGACTTATAAAGTTTTTCTAAATTATGTCCATTGCCATTAGATTAAAATATATTTATATAATATTTAATATTCCTTTTTTTGTATTTGTATGGGTTTAAAGTCCAGAGCCTTTCAAGGCGGGCGGCATGTTTTGTATTTTAATTTCAACAATGAATTAATTTTATTTGTTCATGTTTGTATTGAGTAAAAATTGTATTAATTAATACCTATAAAAGAAATTATATAAACTCTGTTAAAGTGTGCTTGGCGTGAAAACGTCGCATCTCATTGTAAGTGATATCTTTCGCAGATGCATATGTGCGCATTGCATGAGGGGAGAACTAAGAAGGTTCTAAAATTCTTAAGGGTAGTTGAAGTAGTTGGGTATAAGTGCTAATAAAGTTAAGTTGTTTTGAAGCAGACGTTTATTTTTATTTTACTATTGGCAAGCCATACCCAATTCAATTTTTTTTATAAATACCAAAAGAGTATTTTCCATGGTATTCGAGTAACTAGGAGCGAAAGCAGAAGGCTACGAGAATTATGCGAACCGACCTGAAGGCGGCAGATGTGCCTCTGCCGAAACGTCATCATTTTACCATCGATCCCGGCAGGGATTAGTTATCAACTACGCGGATGAATTCCCGGAAACCACCTAAAACATTTAGTGCCCGCGAGAACTTAAAAACAAATATATATATATATATATATATATATATATATATATATATATAAAGAAGCAGCGCAGATTCACCTTCAGTTCAGTTACCTAGTGAATCTTGGGGTGCAGGCAGGGTGAGGCCCCGAGTTCGATCTAGACTCTGAAACTCTATTTTATTTTTTGTCTCTTGATAATGGCTCCAAAGCAGGAGTCGAAACGTCGAGTATTTAATAAATTCAGACGCGTTCCAACGTTTATTTGCTAAGTATAGATCAGTAAAATAGAGTAAAAAAGCTACAGTTTAAGATGTTGTAGAGGTTTGGAGGACTTTAGGCACAATTATTATTCAGAAAACACCAAGTATAAGTTCTTAAGAAAAAGGCAGCTGTTGAAATTCTTCGACAACCTTTTGCAACATATCTGCAAGTTATAGCTCATTTGCACGGTATTGACAATACGCACTTAGCCATTTTAATTTTTGTTGAATTAGGTCGATTATGACTGATAAATTAAATACTAAATTTATGATTTCACATTTTCGAAGTATTTAATTAAGCGAATTCTTAAAATATGTGTTCAAAATGTGCTTCGTCCCCCTGCTGACATAAAGGCTTCCTATTAGTAAATTGTTGTCATTCTTATACTACAGGCCCGTGTCAAAAATTGATGGGTCATCTGAACCACCAGAAGACCTGTATAGAATAACATTAGGGCATAAAATATTAAGATTCAGCACTTTGCCATCACTTGTAAGCTGTCCAACTGAGGGCAGGTGAGAATTCAAAGGCACAGTTAGAGTGAGTTACCACTAATAGAAAAGTTTACAACCTTCAGTTTCATAAGTGTAAATATAACTGTTCAAAAGATACGAGGGATAGGATACTTTTGAGTCACACTGCATGCTATCCTATATCGTATGAAGTTGAAATACAAAAGACGGATCTCAATACCATTGAAAAAAGATCGAAGTGACGTCATCAAGGTTAAATAACCTCGGATTTGGAATCAGCGAAGCCTGGTTATGATCTTCAGATGAAATGTGGGCTTGTGTAATTATTATCTAGATTAAAGTTGGTATGGGTATTCTGTTAAATTACTAAAAATGGTTTCCAATATTACTCACTTGGTGAAAGTGTTAATTTTGTTGTTCAATTAGAGCAGATTCGCGCTAAATAGCACTAAAAAAACTTTCGTTCCAGAGTCCATTTAGCCTGATTGATCAAATTTCGAAAACATAATCGCCGGTTTTCTTCTTGTCGACCCAAAATAATCTTGATTAATATCAAGCGTGACCGTCCACATGGGGTATTTGATTAATTTCCAGGCCCGGCAGCGGCAGTGCCGGCCGTCGAGGCAACGGCCTCCGCCGGGCCAGACCGGTCGCCGCAGCCCGAATCAGCGTAGTAGAACACTCGTGATAATCTAAATTAAGTTGTACTTTCCTGGACGCCTAATCCGATAAAAAGTTAACGTTTCCAACAATCATAAATCCTCTAATTATCCAAGGAACGTTTTCCAGCGGCAGGTTGCGCCCTATCAACCATTCGTTAGTATGTGTGTGGGGGACCCCGCTTCGGTGCATTCGGAAACTGGAAAATTGCCATTGGAAAATTTTCAGAGAATTGCTCGAGTAGGTCGGTTATACAGTTGTAGTTGTTTGCGTGATCTAAAGGATAATAAAAAAAATTCGCGTGCACCTGGTCCGTTTCGTGCTTCCTTCGAAAACTCGATTCAGAACTACAAGAGAACTATATCGGTATTAGGTTATGTTTAGGGGAAGGAAAATTGTAGGCTTACGACTGATGGAAGGATGCGATCGGCAGTGACTAATGAACCAATCATTCGACTTACTAAAGAGGCCGAATGCCTCTTGTCGACAAGTTTAACTTCTAAAAAAATTGGAAATATTTAACCGAGCCTCCTGTATGTCTAGTACAAACTAGAAGTACCACATGGGTCATCAGGTCCTGGGCCTAACCAGTTCAAAGACATTTTTTAGAAAAAAATTATCTTCTTTCTCCAAATTTTGTTATACAGTGTGGAGCAAACTCAACACTAGTTGTATGAAATAAAACTATTTATTTATTATGAAAGTACACAAAAAGGGAATTTATCTTTTTAACATAGCATGATACATATGTGATCCTCGATTATTTTGAAAACCTGGAGTGGAAATTTTCTATCACTGCTTTAGAAGCGTTTTGTACAATGTTTTTCAATTCCTCTTGAATATTTGCCTTCAATTCTTCAAGAGACTCTGGGTTGTTGCTGTAATCTTTGTTTTTAAGGATAAGTGGGGATAAGTCTGGGGTACTAGGTGGTTGGTAAATGTCACTTCTTTTGAATATAAAATTTCGCGAACTATACTCAATGAGTCGTTGGTGACATGTTGCTTCATCTTGCAGAATCCACGTATATTGCAAAAAAGTTCTGTTGCATGGCAATATAACGCTTTTGATTCAACAAAAGAATTTCCTTTTTAATCTTCCTAAAAGTAAAAGTATTTAACACTTTGAATGAATGCAGTGGTTTTTGCTGCTTCAACTGCATGTTAGTGTCACTCCAGTACCTACAATTTTTGCCTGTTCATATACCCATTTATGTGGGAGTAGACCTCGTCTGAGAAAATAATGTTAGTAAAACTGGTGAACTATTTATTTTGAATGATCAGGTGGGTTTTCACTTCTCACAATGCTTTTTGAAAAAACACAGATAAGTGAAGTAATTGAAATCAAAGTGTAGTATCTAAGAGCAGTTTGTGAAAACTGCCCGGAACACTAGTCGCTTTCTTATAGAAAAACTCTCTCGCAGAATTAACTGTGAGACGGATTTGTCAACTAGTTTTCCTGTATACTGTATATACGATTGCTCATCAGGAATCGTTGTCGAACAATTTAGTTTGAAATAATTTACACAATATTATAACTTGACTATTTTGCGAAAAAGTCAAGCTATAAGCCATTGTGAAGAATGAAAGCCCACATGAACATCCAAATTAACTATTTGCCTCCTCAATCATTTAAAAAGTACTGGTGAACTATTTATTTCGTTAGCAAACAATGCGGATTAAAGATGTTCTGGACTAATTTTGGACGCTAGACGTAATAAAATTTCATTGAAAAAATCTAAATTCCCATTCAGCTTTTGCTGTAATACCCAATTGTAAAAAATTAATGCTGTTTTAAAAGTCCACCTCTTTGGTATAATTGAACATGAGAATAATGAGATTTATTCTTTAATATTATTCTCCTAATAGAGGTTCTACTTATGTTAAAATCTCTCTCAAATTGCGGGATAGTCATATGGGGATTTGCTATTAAAGCAGAGAGAATACCTAATTCGTTAGCGTCGGTTACCACTGATTTTGTCCATTCTGTTTTTTGAGTTTTTCAGAGTACTTCCTGTAGTACCGAATCTTTCCAAAAGATTTTTAAGAAACTCTTAGTATGGATGACGCTCACTATCAAGATATCTGGCTTTGTATGTTTGATTGCCAAGGACAGATTTGTTGAGCATTCTTTGAGAATAGAATCCATATTTAATTTTGAGAAAAAATTCGCCATTTTCAGTAACGCAATTTAATAATGAAAACCAAAAATACTGTAGAGAACAACTAAAATTATTATCCAGCTTTACTGTTTGTTTTCCATGGCCAACTTTGCTTATCAGTGTTAGAAAAAACTCCATAGTGTAAGGAATCGGGGATTAAACGAAAAGTATTACAAATAATTATAGATAATAATCTATTATAACATTTGAAAGGTAATGAAATTTCTCATTAGATGGCATGAATAATAAGAAATCACACAAAAAGCACGAATCATTTTTATTTCCTGATTTCTGAAGAAAAAATCGGGGGTTTCATATAAAAAAATCAAGTTATCCATGGTTAAACTATTCAAAATTGAAATGAAGATATCCGGCACAATAAAAACAGTTCATCATTGTTATTCTAGCCCTTGGGAGTATGGAGAGTAAACAATAGTTTCCACTAATTTAAGCCACCTATGTAACAAGACAGCTCTAATTTTTACCTGTTTAGAAATGTCAGCATTTTGACGAGATATCGAATAACAGTGCAGTTTACCTAACACGTAAGATGCACGTAATCTTTGTAAAATTGACACAGGAATCAAAATATCTAATAATATACAATTTCAAAATACTTCAATAGGGATCACCCTGTACATGCCTTGAAATTTCAGCGAAAGTATTTTTAGTTTGTATCTCTCACTACCCCTGGAGTATAGCCACATTCTTCCGTTCACGCACTATTGACCCACCGTGTATACTTAAACAAATTAATGAAGTTAAGAGTATTGTAGCTCATTTTGTTCATAGTAGCAGACATGAAGAGTGGATTTCATGTAAAAGGCAAAGAACTACATTGTTAAGAACTTTTTTAATGCTATTTTGTAAAACATGTTTAGTCATGTTTTATAATTAGAGAGTTGCTTCTGTTCATTTTTAACAGGATTTCAATGTCTCAGACAATTTGGTTAAAATTATTCTGGCTACAACAGTGGCGCCGCGTCAGAAATCAATTAAAAGCTCATATTATTTAGAATTAAAATAATACAAGTATATACCTAATCCATAAGTATAAATGTGAATTGATTAACACAATAACAAAAACTATTTGGTGACTTACTAAAAGGTAACAGTCAGTATCAAAACATTCATTTATATAAGCAAAATGTAGTTTTATTTACTGCTTAGATCACCTTTTGTAAAACTCCACTTACCTGAAGAAACATAAATTCGTCAAATGAATATGCCATTCTCCTGCATATAAAACACTGGAATACCATTTTATTAGGGTTTCGTATATACTCTCACATCACAGCAATTTTCTCCTAAACTACTCAACAGAAAAGGTTGAAATTTGGTATCAGTGTATAGCTTGGTGACCCGATGAGGAGTACATATCGTAATTGACAAAATTTTGATTTTAGGGGTACTTCTGGAGGAAAAACTAAAAAAATCGACCGCCCCCTCTTATCTCTGAAACTATAAGAAGTAAAATTGTGAAAACAATTACAGATATAGGGCGTCACCTGTATTGTACCGATAAAATAAGGAGAAACTTCTACTATTAATTTTGGGAGGCCAATTACAGAATTAAATGAAAAACATAAAATTCAAATTGTTTCTATCACATCATGTAATATATCATATGAAAGGGTTCATTATGGCGAAAACAAATATATTTTCTTCATATTTAAAATAAATTATTTTGAAAATATTAACAAAAATATAAAAAAATTTACCCCTTCCCCCTTCCTTATCTCCGAAACTATAACCAGTAAGATTTAGAAAAAAATAGGGATGTAGGAACTCACCTGAACTTTACTGGAAAAATAAGAAGAAACCCATATATTAATTTTAGGGGGCAAATTATAGCATTAAATGGACGACATTAAATTAAAATTATTTCTAACGCATCATGTAATTTATCAAATACAAGGACACATTATGACAAATATATTTTTTAAAATTAATATTTTAAAATATATTAACAAAAATATTTAAAAAAATTACCGCTTCCCCCTTTATTCCCCAAACTGTAGACCTAAAAATTTTTGTTCCCAGGAAAAATACGAAGAAATCCCTAATATTAATTGGGGGCAAATTATAAAATTAAATGGAAAAGAAAATTGTTAACGCATCATGCAATACATTATGAGGAATACAAATATATATTTTTCATATTTTTTAGATAAATTGTTTACAAGATATTAACAAAAATATATAAAAAATTTTGAAAATAATTAGGGGTACTGGGGCAAACTTTATAAGAAAAATTAGTAGAAAATCCCCAAATTATAGAATTACATGGAAAATACAAATTCAATTTTTAAACGCATCATCTAATATATCAAATAATAGGCTCATTTTGTGAATGACAAATATATCATATTTTTAAATGATTTGTGTTAACGATATTAACAAAAATATTAAACATCGACTTAATTCTCACTTTAGAAAGTACCCTATCTAAAATTTTGAAAAAATATTTTATTTGTATTTTTAAATAATTTGTGTAACATATTTAATAATTTATTATTTAAAACTTCACCTGTTCGCCCCTTTAACTTCCAATCTACACAGCCTCAAAATTCAGACAGTAGACTATACAAGGCTTCCCTGAAAGTCTATTAGTAAAATAAACTCTAATATTAATTTTGGGGGCCAAATCAGAAAATTTAATACATATATGGATTTTTATAAAAATCAAGCGAATCATGAAGCAGGTGAAATAAAAAGTCTAGTTGTGGAAAAAAAAATTAAAACGCTTCCTTTAAAAGATATTAGGGTAAATATAGGAAAATCCACTCATTCCCTGCTTGTCTGAAACTGGAATATTAGAATCTTGAAGGTGGTACGGAACCCTTAGTATGCGAGTCCAACTCCCACTTGACCAAATTATTATTATTGTTTATGCTTACGTAAGATAATCACTAAGTTCAAACAAATTACAACACCCAAAACAAGATGAAAATCGAGGTTAACATCAAAATCAAAATGTAAACAAACAGACATGTTTGGCATCGCGATGTTGCGTGCTGGACACTAAAGTCCCATAAAGAGCATAAAGCAGTTATTACATACAATGGCTAGATTTAGGTCTTAATGGTTACAATGGAAAGGAGTTAGCCATCGGTAGGCATTTGTTTACTTATTTCCAGCTAACACCTTTCAATCCTTTTTAATGTAATTAAACAGGCTATGGACCTATTATTAGTCATTGGCGCAGACTAATTAACAAAACATAACACTATCCAATAAATAGGACATCCACTGTTGTTAAGTACCTATCCACAAAGTAAAAATATATTTTTGTCGGTGCCAACCAACAATCCAGTTTGATGAAGTTGTAGATGTCTAATCAACGCAAGATTTTAGGTTTGCTTGGCAGTGACGTCAATAATATACCAGATAGGTAGGTAATTAATTTACACAAAATGAGCACCATTTGTTGTTTACATTCTTTACTTTGTGTGTAAGTACCTAACAACAGTAAATGTACTATTTACTGTATAGAGTTATGTTTTCTTAATTATTTTCTACTTTATAGTGCAACTTTGAAGTCGTAAAATTTTAGTAAAAAATGTTTTATATCACTACTATTTACAATTTGATTCAAATTTTAAAAGTAAACTAAACCTCTTAGAACCATCCATATATATTGAGAAAACAAAACAATTCAAATTAGTATCTTAAATACTAAGTCTCTCAAATATTTGTATAAAATCCCCTAATTTGACAAGTTGTTGTAATTAAGAAAGAGCGGGCGAATTCCCAGTTCACCTAATAACACTCCCTTACAGTGAGTATAAACAATAATGCCGGGGATATCAACATTAAAGAGCTCAAAAGGAAGGAGCGTTTTCGGAGATTTTGTCGGGGTGTGTAAACCCCAACTTCTCATCCTGCTAATTAACTACTTAGTTCTCTAGCCGAGATAAGACAATGGAAATGGAATTTTGTTACTTATGACTTCTTAGAGCCGTTCTGGAAGTCGACCATTAATTAACGTTTTAATATTGAGAATGTCGCTTTTAGAGTTTATCTCATAATCTTTATGGAAAGTTTTTGTGCTCTCTTTCCTGCCCGCCTTTCGCCGTGTCGATGTAATTTTGTTGTGGAAGATTTTTGGAGGAACAAAAAGTGATAAGGGAAAAGATCGGGACGGATTAAAAAATTAGGCGCCGACGCCTAAGGGTAGGAAAATATTGAAGGAGTGACATTTTTTGGTTTCTTTATGGACTCAAGTTTGAGCAGGATAAATATGTAATTTCGTTTATTAAAATTTTCTCCGGTTTATTATGTCACTGTTAGAAAGTTTTCTTTTATCTAATTTTGGTGAACTTAAAAATCTTGTGAAAGATATTAAACGCGTGAGAAAACCACAGTTATTAATATTTTGTATTTAGTTTTGGCGAACGCGCCAGGAAAGATTACATTCTTAATTATAAAGACTAGAATCGCCGATGGTCGAAATTCGATCAATCGTGTCAATAGGTAACGATATTCAATTTGCTCTTCATATATAATTAATAGGAATATTGAAGGAATCACTTTTTGTATTCTTTTTGGGAAGTAAGTTTTGGCAGAACATATTTTGTAATTTTGTTATTAAAATTTTCTGATAATTGAATTACCATGTCGTTTCGATGATATTTTGTCCGTCATGTTTCATATTCCATCGTTTGAAGCTGCCAAAATAAAAAAGTTAAATTTTTTACGGCATATCTTTGAAACTAATTCGAATATAAAGAATTTCCATAGTTATTAAACCCCTCTATGAGAATCATTTTCCAAAAATAATATCAAGCAGTTTTTTTTTGTTTGCAGGAAAAATACGAAGAAATCCCTATCATTAATATTGGGGGCCAAATTATAGTATTAAACGGAAAATAAAAAAATATTTTTAACGCATCATGCAATACATCAAATGAAATGGTTTATTATGAGGAATACAAATACATATTTTGCATATTTTTTTAAATTAATTGTGTACAAGATATTAACATGAAGATATAAAAAATTCTCATTTCTCGCTTTATTTCCGAAACCATACTACCTAAAATTTTGAAAATAATTAGGGGTACTGGTGCTCACTTCAAATTTATATGAAAAAATATTATAAAACCCTCATAGTAATTTTAGGGACAAATTATACAATTAAGTGGAAAATAAAATTTCAATTTCCAAAAGGCTCATTATGTGAATTACAAATATATCATATTTTTAAATCATTTGTTTAAAAGATATTAACAAATATATTAAACATCGACTTAATTCCCACTTTAGAAACTACACTATTTAAATTTTGAAATATATATTTTATTTGTATTTTTAAATAATTTTAATAATATATTTAATAATTTATAATTTAAAACTTGACCTATTTTGCCCTATATTTTCCAATCTACAGAGCCTCAAAATTGAGACAGTAGATTATAAAAGGCTTCCCTGAAAGTTTGTTAGTAATATAAAACTCTAATGTTAATTTTTGGGGGCCAAATTAGAAAATTAAATACATATGTATTCTGATAAAAATCAAGCGAATCCGGAAGCAAATGTCTGTGTGTGGAAAATCAAAGTTTATATTTTTTATAAATTTAAAACGCTTCCTTTAAAAGATATAAGGGTAAATATAAGAAAATGCACTAATTCCCTGCTTGTCTGAAACTGGAATATTAGAATCTTGAAGGTGGTACGGAACCCTTAGTATGCGAGTCCAACTCGCACTTGACCAAATTATTTAATAACATTTTTTTTTCAAATTGAAACAATTGTTAGACAAATATTTTTAATGAAAAAACTCACAACACACCTAACGACGGGATCATGTTTGAAAGGGGGTAAAAAATTAATGAAACAAATCACTTCAACATTGTCAAATTTGCGTAAAATTATGTAGTATTAAAGAGTAATAATATACTTCATTTTGTAACTTTTAAGGTAACAAACGAATGTTTGAAATCCCTCTTTTTGATAACAGCTCGAAATTAGGATTGCTGGATATTCATCAATAGGGAATAAACATCGATGATTAGCAGGAAAACATCGCTGTGTTGACATCATAGCCGATTTCTAGCGATCTACCGGTTATAACTGTTCCTAAATGGTTTGAACCAAACACATTCTAGCGGCTTTGGTTAATACCAATGACGTCACAAATCAGCCCTTTGATACGTCATTGTTTGAAATATTTTCAACCGGTAATAACCCAAAGCGTTAGTTCTTTTTGATTCTCTGTCTCTTTCTTAAATGATATTTGAGGTTAGGTATTTATTATTTTACATGTTTATGTATACATTTAACAATGAATTTTGATCAGTTTTGCAAAAATCACTTACGTACCACTAAAGAACGACATAAATCAGAAATTTATTGATGTGTACAAAATGTTAAATATGCAAAAACAAAACAATTTAACATATGATTTCGACATTTTCTGGTTGAACCAAATTACATTCTAGCGAATCAGTTTTGGTTCTACTTCACAGATCAAAAGAGAAATGTCAAAGTACAACCACTGTCAACCAAGGCTAGAACCAAAGTTATAACCAGTAGATCGCTGCAAATCGGCTCATGCAAAGTCCTCAATAACCTCAACACATCAAATGGTGAGAATATTATCTAAACTCCACGCCATCTGGCATGAATTAGGTGTAGTAGATGTTGCTGATTGATATTAACATTGGTTCACCTTCACCAAAGATAATATAATACTAAACTCAGGGGAGGATCTAAACAAATGCTTCGGGGGAGGGGGACGATCTTATACTTCATGGGGGTAAACTCTTACTAAATTTACTCATATAGAATTAGAAGCTTCTCTATGGTTTTGAACATATAGGATTTCTTGTGCTATTGCATTTATAATAGTCGAAGTGAGGTTTCACCTATTGAACTTACAAGTTCTTAAAGTTAAGATTATGTCATTTTAGATTAAGCATTACAACCTTGGGGCACTTAAAGGAGGCCATCACACCCTCGTTGCATCCACTCCTGGCTATACTAGTACAGATACTTCAAGTCATACGTCTAACTCGGGCTACAAGTCGAATTATTTTATTTTTATAGCAGATAAGTATTAGCAACAGCGAAATTTAATCCTTTAGGTTATTCGGTAACATTGCAACTTGTGTTACTTCTGAATTAATTCTCCTGCTAGAAGATTAAACAGTTTGTTGTCGAAGTCTTCACCAACCAGAGGAGCGTCATCACCTGTAGATCGTACCTTAACTTGCAATATTTCATCGATTGATGTAATAGCCACATCTCCATCTCCAAGATTAAAAATTAAATATATAATATTTGAAATTTGATTTTTCTTGTCGATTAAACCGCAAGTTCTATAAAAGTTTGTTTGTGTGGTGAACAAAATGGTTTTGGAGCTTGGGTGGGTTTTGTGGATTGTACAGCAGGAAGATTAACCAAAACAAATTCACTGCAAGGCAAAAGTTAAGGTAAAAAACTGTTACTGAATTAGTAAATTCAACGGGAATACTGAAGATACCAAAACTGCCGACGCAGAGTTCCCTCGAGGATAATAACGCACTATGTGCCTTCTCATCACATAATAAATTTTAAAACCCATATAAGTTGTCCGGCGTCTATTGGATCAGATGCACGTCCAGGGTATTGAATCGAAACCATAACCTCAGTCTGCACATCGTAAACATTACGAAAACGTTATTGGCGTCATTTCTATACCGAGCCGACATTATAAAAGTCACGGAAAAGTAAATGCCGCAATATCTACAGTCGAAGTCCAACGTACACATCGTAGAAAGTCGCTGAATTACGTTTACCGAAACGGTCAGGGTATTTATCCCGAATTCCCTTTATTTATAGGCCAGTCGTTGAAGGGTTTTTCACAGAGAATTATTTGGAATTAAACTGATAAATATGAAATTTAAACCCTAATTATAGTCTAAAAAGCAACTCATTCGGCTTTTTAAATAAAATGCAGTTCACTACCCATACCTACACAATGTGTCCGCTTAAGTTTTTTACAATTGGAACAGTTTTTGTGTAATTTACATTAACAGTTCCGCAGATCATTCAGCGTTATTTGTAGATCTGGGACGTAAACAGCGTCCTTAACATAACCCCATAAGAAGTAGTCACTTAGGGTGAGAGATAGCGGTGGCCTGAAGTGTAGAACCAAATCTTCATTTTCGACCTATCCAGCACCGAGGAAGAGATGCATTCAAAAAGCCGCGTACATGAAGATCCGAATAAGGCGGAGCTCCGTTCTGTTGGAAAATGAAGTCCCGTGAATCCTCCATAACTTGAGAGAACAGCCATTGTTCCAACATGTTCAGGTACGCTGCTCCAATTTACCTTCAGTGAGTCTCCTTCATGTTGCAACGTTAAATGTGGATTCTGCAAACCCTATATGCCAGGGGTGGCCAACATGATTAGATCTAAGATCTACTGTTTACTAACGAAACCCTGTGCGATCTCCCAAGTACATACTTCTTGAAATCTTAAATGAAACAGCATAGTTTAGTACACAATAATGTATTTTTTATTGACCAGTCTTAGTAGTTTCACATGTGAGATCGTTTCCTTAAATTTACTTAACATTATATGCGTACTATATATTAGTGTGAGCATTGCGCCTGAGCATTTTCCATTAGTTCAGCATAATCAGGTTTGTTGTTGGAAATTTCTAACCTTAAAGAATCCAATGTATGAGCGTCTGTCAAGCGAGAACGGTGTTTATTTTTTGTTTGTTTTAAGTAGGAAAATGCTGACTCACATAAATATTTTGAACCAAAACACGAATGAAGTTGTTCAACACATTTTCTTAAATTTGGATATTTTTTGTTGGAAATCAATGCCCAGAAGTCTTGACCTTGCTTCTAGAAATATGTAGCAGCGCAGAGTAATAATTTCGTTTTGTAACATCATGTGCTCCATCTGAAATGTATCTGCAAATTTTGTAGCAAATTCATAGATATTAATATGATCAATTGCATCATTAAATGAATAATTTATGAATTGAACCAACTTCTCAATTTTTCTGAAATCACTAAAGCGAATTTCGAAGTCTGCTATCACTATAAGGCTTGCGTGATACAGAGTCAAATCGTGATTTACGTCGGTAATAGTCGAAACGTAACTCCAGTAGTCAATGTCGTCAACTGTCAACTGACTGACTGCTACGTGACACGGGACGGATTGATATTTGACACACGCCCCTCCTCCGCATCCCACACGCTTCCCACCGTGACGGCACAGCGATTGAAAAATGATACAAGATGATGCTGCGGTAGTTGATAATTACGTTGCGCAGTCTGGTCTAATTATTAATATTTTTTGCCTGGCCACGATCGACTGGACCACCCCGGCTATATGCAAACATCATTTCTGTTGGCTTTTCCAGGTGGAAAGTCGCTTCATTGCTAAAAGTGATACGCTGCAAAATCGCGTCATTCTCCATCATCCCTAGCACATAACCACAAAATGCTAGACGCATCTTTTTGTCACTAGGGTTGAGGGTCTGAACAAGTTATAATCGGTAGAGAGTCGATTGGGGTACTCCAAGTTCTCTAATAGCTCTATTGGTAGACTTACTTGGACGAACAATACTTTCTTTAATACCTCTGACGTCATACGCTGACACACGCTGTGCTTTTCCCTTTACACACACTTTCAGTCTGTTGAAATTGCGTAAAGTTATGCTTAATGGGTTTTCTAGTTGGTTGTTCAGTACCGAATTTTGTAGGAAATGCCGACTGCACTAGAATGTGTGACTCACTTCTTGCGAACTCAAGAACGCAGAAAACCTTGTCCTCCACGGTAGCCATATCCCTCACAAGTGAGCGGGAAAAACTAATGGCGGCCCATTACCGAGCAAACTCTACCGGTCGCTTCTGGAACCATCATTGCTCGTCGAAACTTTGAAACTTCCTTTTTCTATTGGTATAAAGATTGTTAATTTTGGATTTTTACTTTAATTACAAGGAATTTTTAAAAATGGGTCCATCATTTGTAATAACCCTGTATAGTGTCAGTGTCAATGTAATAATGTAATATGTTTATTTTATAACATGAACTTGGTAATCATACAAATATAAAGGCAACTTGGTAACTTATGACTACAACTGTGCCCTTTTTTATGGTGTTCTGTACACAAGCGATTTCAAAAATAGAGATAAAAAACATCCGAATGAAAACTGTAATCTTTAATGTCATTTCTATTGTCCGCTGATTGATGATTTGTTGCACAATACCTTCGGACTATTGTGAAAATAATATTAGTTTAATGACAGAATTATAATCACAACAAAAAATTACAAATATTATTTTCTACGAAAGTTAGTACTACTTGTCCGAAAAATCAATACTGTTCAATAATTGACAACACTAAATATCTTAATACTAAACTATAGGCAACTCCAAAGATAGTAAAAGATGGTGATCACTTGGTCTGAAAGATCGTTACCCAGCCAGTGCCGTGTTTATCATTTGAAAACCAACCTAGCATATATAATTACGCAGTGGTTTCTGTTGTCGTGTAGAGCGTTTTGGATTTTTTTTTTCAACATTTGCGTTGTAAACTTTAAAGCCAGCTGTGTACGATTTGAAAGGTAATATATGTAAAAATATATATATTACTCTAGAATAAATGTACTTCAATTAACTTAATAGGTATATTCAAACAAATCTTTAAAATGTTTTAACAGTTAGAACTTTGCAGCAATGGGTCCATGTAATGTAAAATTAATGAACTATAAGATACCCACATTGTCAGAAAACATTAATTTTCAGAATGATTACCAAAGTATTAACCTATGACGATTTCTGTTTTATATGAAAAATATAAATAAATAGGAATCACATCCTGTTAATTAATAATAGTTAAATACACCTATTTTTGAGATTTTTTTTCTGTGAATTGAAGTTGAAACCTTGAAAATACTTTGAAATTTCTTTCAACCTAATCGCTGCAAAAGTAATGAAATCTCAAAATTTAAAACAAATTTCCGGCAGATAGCTAAGCATTCAGTGTTGTCAGATCTACCTATTTATCTTGAATTTGTGCATAATTTCACAATTTTCTGTAATCTTAGTTAAATTTATATGAAAGTTACCCGACAAAAATAAAAGGACTCTACATTAAAAGTATAAGGTTAAAATAAAGATAAACCATATTTACAATGCAATGAATGTTGCAAATTGGAAACTTTCGGGCGCCCAATAAACGGCGATTGTTATGTATTATAATTTTTCGTTGGTTCTATTTCAATAGCATGACTATGTAGGATAACTATAGCGAAGGGCCAAAACTTTTAGTTTTACATTTAATTTAGTTTGTCTTTCACATTGCAGTCAACCTATCTTACGATTTTCTCTCAAAGCAATCTGGCGGCACTGTTTGGCATTGACAGTATCCATGTAAATAATGATTTTTTATTATTTTAATATTTAATTATTGAAACAATATTATAAATTAATTTTAGCATTCTGCACTGAAGGTCGTCTGTAGCTACTAAACAAAACAAAAATAAAGCAAATGGGTTGAGTGACAGAGGAGAAAATGGTACCTAACCATATTGTCTTTGCCTATTTATATATAAATTATTTAGATCAAAAGTTATTGTTCATAAAAATATTTGCATGGTCCGAAATGTATACTGTAATCATTACATATCACTTTCTCAACGGTATACGAGGTTTGTTAGCTAATATGAACTTTGCTTAAAACTAAAATACCTTTATTTTTCATAATATATACAATTCTTATCAAACAGGGCTAATAAGAATTATAAGATGCCAGATCACTAAAAATTGTTTAATAGATCTTTTCCAAATTGTGTACTAGGTTTTATAAAGAATATAAATTTTGTTAAAGTTAGCTACCTTTATATTTAATAATAACTCAAATTGTTATCAAAGTTAATTAGAATTGAAAATTACGTCCTATTATGCTATATAAATTAACACTGTATAACGATTTATTATAAGATTCCGATATTAAATAAATGTCGGTATAATTAAAGATCACAGATCTAAAGAAAGATGATACTGAGATGGTTTGCAATATAGTGAATCCACCTAAGTTAGAATCATATACAACATTTTCTTAATACATATACATATTTAGAAAACAATTTATTCTATTTAACAGTAAACGAGGTTGGTCAAGCTAAAAAATGAAAGTAAAATACCTTATATCGAATAGGCAATATCGAAAAAGTTAATTAGATTTGAAAACGGCATCCAATTCAGCCATTGCATCACTAAAAATTGTAAAATAAATACATTTAAAAAAACTAAAAACGACTTAAAAAAAACTAATTAAAAAGCATGAAATAATTTTTTCATATAAAGTATTTAATTGTTGTAGTAAAATTATTTCATCCTTTTTAGTTAACTTTTTTTAAGACGGTTTTTGTTTATTTAAAATTGTATTTATTAAATATACAGTCACAGCAATGCAAATGGCTCAATATCTCCACTCGAAGGCCAACACACACACCGTAGAAGGTGGCCGAGTTACGTTTACAGAAACTGCCGGGGTATTTACCCAGAATTACCTTCATTTAGCAGTGGAATTCACGCTGGTTGCACTATTTATTTGATGATATGGGAATATTCCTGGCGGACGGCAGTTAACAGTGGCGGAGAAGGTAAATACGATACGTTCGATATTAAATGGTCCCATTAAATTTGATGAACTGCATTATTTATAAATTGTTGCCGTGATAACAGTTTACCATGAATATGTATCAGTTTACTCAGCAGCTGCAAAGTTAGTTGCAGTAAAACTACCTGGACTTACCGTATGAGGTTTCGTGATAAGTATTAATTAAAATATATTGGATGACGTGGAACGCTAAACTTAATACTAAAGATTCCATCTCTGTAATTGTTGGTATTAAATAGTATATGATTCCTTGTGACTTACTGTTGCTTTTGGGTTAGTAAACCAAAATGCTGATGGTTATTTACTGTGGAAAGACATACGAATATAGTTTTAGTCATTTATTTCGTAATGACAGAGGTAACTGGGAATTTGTTAATTTGAAATATTAAGGAAACAAACTGGAATGTGGTATTTATTAATTATAGAGGTATAACACTATTGTAGACATGCTAGAAGGTACTGGCGCAATGCATTACAAGCAGAGTAGGAGAGTACACGGAAGGAGAAATAGGGGAGTATCAGTCCGGCTTCAATAGATCTGTGACAGAGAACATTTTCACATTATAAGAAATACAAAATAGTTGGTATGAATACAAAAAACGCGTTCTACGTTCTATTTGCAGATTTTAGGCAATCTTATGAACAAATCAACAGAAAACAAATTTATAACGCGATGAGAGGGAACAAGGGAACCCCATATCATCAACTCTGTTCAACCTGATACTGGAAGCAACCATAAGAAATAGGGTTAAAACAGAAGGTACAATGTTCAAGAAGAAGCACCAATGCCTAGCCCTTACGGATGACGATGCAAAAAATAAGAACGAATGAATAAGGGTGATATGAAGAATAGGGACAGAGGCGAAGAAGTTTGATTCAAAAATAATTTGGTCAAGTGCGAGTTGGACTCGCATACTTAGGGTTCCGTACCACCTTCAAGATTCGAATATTCCAGTTTCAGACAAGCAGGGAATGAGTGCATTTTCTTATATTTGTCCCAATATCTTTTAAAGGAAGCGTTTTAAATTTATAAAAAATATACACTTTCATTTTCTACACAAAGACTTTTTATTCTATCTGCTTTAGGATTCGCTAGATTTTTATCACAATACATATGTATTTAATTTTCTAATTTGGCCCCCAAAAAGTAACATTAGAGTTTTATTTTACTAATAAACTTTCAGAGAAGCCTTTTATAATCTACTGTCTGAGTTTTGATGCTCTGTAGATTGGCAAAAAAAGGGCAAAATAGGTCAAAGTTTAAATTATAAATTATTAAATCTGTTATTCAAATTATTTAAAAAAATAAATAAATTATATTTTTAAAAAACTTAAATAGTGTAGTTTCTAAAGTGGGAATTATGTCGATGTTTAATATTTTTGTTAATATTTTTTATACAAATGATTTAAACATATGATATATTTGTAACTCACAAAATGAGCCTTTTATCTGATATATTACATGATGCGTTTGAAAATTGAATCTTTATTTTCCATTTAATTGTATAATTTGTCCCTAAAATTACTATGGGGGTTTTCTAATAATTTATTTTCCGTTTAATTCTATTATTTGGGGGCCAAATAATTTTTTTCATATTTTTCCTATAAACAAAAAAAATGAGGTCTTAGAGTTTGGGGAATAACGGGGAGAATGGGTAATTTTTTTAAAAATATTTTTTTAGTATATTTTAAAATATGCATTTAAAAAAAATTAAAAAAATATATTTGTATTCGTCATAATGAGCCCTGTGATATGATATATTACATGACCCGTTAGAAACAATTATAATTTGTTATTTTCCATTTAATTCTATAGTTTGTCCCCCAAAATGAATATTAGGGGTTTCTCCTTATTTTTCCAGTAAAGTTCAGGTGAGGGGCAATACCTCCAGTTTGTCAAAATTTTTGAGGTTATGGTTTCGGAGATAAGGGGGGAATGGGTAAAACTTTTTATATTTTTGTTAATATCTTTTAATTAATTTATTTTATTAATATTGAAAAAATATATTTGTTTTCTTCATCATGAGCCCTTTTAATTGTTATGTAACATGCTGGGTTAGAAACAATTTTAATTTTATATTTTCCATTTAATTCTATAATTTGCCCCCGAAAAAAAATATTAGGGATTTTTCCTTATTTTTCCTGTAAAGTTCAGGTGCTTTTCAAAATTTTCCAACTGATGTTTTCGGAGATAGGGGGGGTGGGTAAATTTTTTTATATTTTTGTTAATTTCTTTTAATAAATTTATTTTAAAAATATGAAAAAAATATATTTGTTTTCGTCATAATGAGCCCTTTCATTTGATATATAACATGATGGGTTAGAAACAATTTTTATTTTAATTTTCCATTTAATTTTATAATTTGCCCCCCAAAATAAATATTAGGGGTTTCTGATTATTTTTCCAGCAAAGTTCAGGTGAGGGGCTATACCTCCATTTTTTTAAAAAAATTTCCAGCTTATGGTTTCGGAGATAAGGGGGGATATTTTTGTTAATATCTTTTAATTAATTTATTTTAAACATATGAAAAAAATATATTTGTTTTCGTTGTAATGAGCCCTTTTTATTTGATATATAACATGATGGGTTCGAAACAATTTTACTTTTATATTCCCTATTTAATTCTGTAATTTGCCCCTAAAAATTAAAAGTAGAGGTTTCTCCTTATTTTTCCAGTAAACTTCAGGTCAGAACCTATAAATCTATTTTTTTTTTCAAAACTTTACGTTTTATATTTTCGGAGATAAGGAGGGGAGGGGGAATGGGTAAATTTTGGAATATTTTCGTTAATATCTTTTTAAATATATTTTTTTAATATGAAAAAAATATATTTGTGTTCCTCAGAATGAGACCTTTCATTTGATATATAACATGATGGGTTATAAACAATTTTAATTTTAATTTTCCATTTAATTCTATAATTTGCTCCCCAAAATAATTATTAGGGGTTTCTCCTTATTTTTCCAGTAAAGTTCAGGTGAGGGTCTATACCTCCATTTTTTTCAAAATTTTCTAGCTTATGGTTTCGGTGATAAGGGGGGGGGGGTATGTGTAAATTTTTTTATATTTTTGTTAATATCTTTTAATTAATTTATTTACAAAATATGAAAAAAATATATTTGTTTTCGTCGTAATAAGCCCTTTCATTTTGATATATAACATGATGGGTTAGAAACAATTTTAATTTTATATTTTCCATTTAATTCTGTAATTTGCCCCCCAAAATTAAAAGTAGAGGATTCTCCTTATTTTTCCAGTAAACTTCAGGTCAGAACCTATAAATCTATTAGTTTCGGAGATAGGGGGGGAATGGGTAAATTTTGGTATATTTTCGTTAATATCTGTTTAAATAATTTTTTTTAAAATATGAAAAACATATATTTGTGTTCCTCAGAATGAGACGTTTCATTTGATATATTACATGATGCGTTTGAAATTTTTTTGATTTTAAAATTTTTATTTAATTCCATAATTTGCCCCCAAAATTAATATTAATGGTTTCTCCTTATTTTTCGTGTGAATTTCGGGCAACGTTCTATATTTCCTATTTTTTCTAAATTTTAAGCTCAGTAGTTTCGGAGATCAGGGGGGGGGAACAGTCGATTTTTTTAGTTTTTCCCTCCAGAAGTACCCCTAAAATCAAAATTTTTTCTTTTACAATATGTACTCCTGATCAAGTCACCAAACTATACATTGATACCAAATTTCAACCTCTTCAGTTCAGTATTTTAGGAGAAAATTGCTGTGATGTGACAGAGGCAGAAATCCGGAGTGATATTATAAGGGTATCCGTATATTGTATATACGGAACCCTAATAAACCCAGAAAAAAGAACATATGTGGTAATGGGAGCCAAGAAGCGTAAGCCGGAATCAGAATTAAGGGTAGAAAAGGGAGAAGATATAGTTTCAAGACTGTGCGAGATTTTACATATTTGGGGATCAAAGTGGAAGAAAATGACAGAGAGGACACGGAGATTAAAGCAATGATAGCAACGGGAAACAGGAAGTATAGAATGCTGAGGGTTTTGATGAAACCCAAATTTGTCTCAAGTAAGACTAAAGAAATAATATATAACACAGTAATTCGAGCGACGGTTACTTATTGGTTTGGAACATGTGTTCTTAATATAACAGAAGAAGAGTGGATCGAACTATGGGAAATGATTATGTTATGGAACATTTACGGAGTCATAAGAACTGGCTGCTGGTTCTTTTGTCTGAAGAGAGCTGTCCCTATCCTTGCTTTAGACAAGCTCATACCGGCTCTACATCCGAAAACCGGAGCAAGGCTTCATTGCTCATCTTTATGCAACTAAGTTTCAGATCTATGAATGTTAACATTTCTGTTACCATTACAAACCTCTGTTAGTCTATTGGTCTTTTATATAAGAACCTTTGGTACTCATATTTTCCACTTTGTAAGTCTTGTCCATTTTGTTCATTTCTATTTCCTATTTATTTTGTATTGCATTACTTTTATATTGTGGTGAATTTTTCAGTTCCTTAATTTCATCGGTTATCTCCTATATGTAAGATTTTACAATATTTCACGTAGTCCAGCCAATGACCATTTTCCTGGGTAACTTGTCCAAACAGCACCGATTTTTCTAAAAAATTGTATTTGCGTACTACTTACCCTCTTCTTCAAAGTTGACCCTGTAACGGGGGTGGCTTTTTTCCCGGGGGGGGGGGATGCTACCCCTTTCCGGGGGTGAAAAATATTATATGAAACAAAGTTCTGGGAATGAATAAATTAACTAATTTTAAGCAACTTTTGTTCTATAAAGTTTTTTTCAGAAAATCTATTCTTTTCCAGTTAATCTCAAGTGAAATTATCGATTTTTCAACAAAAAAAGACATTTTCTCATACGGTTTTTCGTAAATAACTTTAAAATTATGCACTATAAGAAAAAAATGATCAAAAATGTAGCTTATAAAAAACAAAAAAAAATGTTGGGCTTATGGTTGCCGTAGAACCAATACAAACGGAGTTATAGCTTGTTGAAATTTTGTTTTTATTCGTCACAACAACAATTGAAAGGTTTATCGTGAAATAACTGAAAAACAATGTATTATTTGGAAAAAGTTTATAAACCCGTTAATGTGTATTTTATATAAGTCTCTAGCATGAAAATTATGAGTTATGACATAAATAATGTTGTTTTTTTTTTGGTTTTTGACAAAGAAAGTACAAATTACCCCCTAAATACCACCCCAGTAGAAATTAATTGCTACAATTCCACAGATCCCTTGACTTACTTATTTCAAATATTCTCAGAAACTTTGACCGGTTTAAAGTAAGTAGTTTTGTAAAAAGTCGAACCTCAAGACAACATTGCATTTTTGTAATTTTGCAAAAAATTGTCTTTTTTTCAAAATAACTTAAAAACTATGAGAGTTTTTTTAAAGTGCAAAATTGTAGTTTTTGTTTTTTTAATTATATATTTTTTTTCTATAGGATAAAAATTAAGTAAGATCTGACCGTTTAAAGTTTATACATGTTCGTAAATGGTATTAGACCGGCCGTTCAGCTTAAGTTCTTTCAAAAATAAAGGTTAAATACATTTTCAGTTTACATGCGGTTTTAGCTTATAAAAAACCTACAAATTGGTGATTTGTGAAATGGTAGCAATTAAATTTTTTGTCAAAAAACAATAAAAAAAATCTTATTTATGTTACGAGTATAACTCGCTAAATATTTATCCTAGACACTTGTGAAAAACCAAATTAAAGGATTTTTTAAGCACTTTAATATATTTACAACGTTTCCCGAAAAATGCATTGTTTTTTAGTTATTTCACGATAAAAGTTTCAATTTTTGTTTTGCCAAATAAAAACAAAATTTCAACAAGCTATAACTCCGTTTGTATGCGTTCTACAGAAACCACAAACCCAACATTTTTTGGGTTTTTTTGTTCATAAGCTACATTTTTTATCTAAATGATTTTTTTCTTTAAGGGTAGATTTGTTAAGTTATCTATATATAAAAAGGCTAAGACAAAATGATTAGGTACCATTTTCTCCTCTGTCTCTCAACCGATTTTCTTCATTTTTATTTTGTTTAGTAGCTACTGACGACCTTCAGTGCAGAATGCTAATATTAATTTATAATAATGGTTCATTCATTAAATGAAATATAATAAAAATTCATTATTTACGTCATAATGTCAACGCCAAACAACTGAATGGGCCGCGTTCCGCCACCGCCAGACCCAAAACACTGAGTAATTATATATAGAGGAACCAATGCTGTTTATACTTAGAGCATGTACTACTGGAAGTGGCATGCAAGAGTTGTTATTGTTTAGTGGTAAAGTAATCGTTGTATATTATAATTATACAGGGCGATTTCAGATATGTTCAAAATAATTTTTTTCGTGGGTGGCACATAAGCAGTTGTATATATAGGGTGTTTAAAATACAGAGTAGAGTGCAATTATAACTAATAAAATAATTATATAGGAAAGCCCATTAGCGGTTGAATTTACAGGGTTCTTGGAATAGAAGGTGCAGTAGAATTACTGTTATACAGGGTGGTGCAAAGAGTATTATACAGAGATGCATATACAGGGTGGCGGAAATGGAAATGCAACATTTTGTAACCCATAAGCAGTTGTATATATAGGGAAGATGAAATATAGGTTGAGAGGAATTATAGATATACAGGATGATGATAAAAAATGTTAGAAACGGAAATGAATTATAGAGTAGCCCACGAAGAGTTCCATATATATGATGATTGAAATATAGGTCAGAGTAGAATTATAGTTACAGAAGATAGTTAAATATTTCATAAACAAAAAGAGTAAATACCGTGGCTCATAGGCAGTGGCATATACAGAATGGTTTACCGGGTGGTTCAAAAATGTTAAAAAATATTATGCGTGGTCCATGAGCAGTTGCATATACAGGGTGGTGGAAATATATAATGAGATGGAATTATTATAATGAGGATTTTAATAAATGTTTGAGAATTGAGTGCATTTATAGCTATACAGATAGGTTAGAAAAAATAAATATGTATGGTAGCCCATTAGCGGTTGCGTTGTTGTCATATTAAATTAAAAATTACGAATTTGAACACAAATAATGTCCTATGAATTATATTTGAAAAAAACTTGAATTTCTTTACTTATTTGTAGAAGCGAGATTTAAGACCGACATCTAGGATTTTCGAGAAAACTATCACACAGAGGTTCCTAATCTGGATCCTTTCCCTGTAATTGCTGTTCTCCCTTAAGTCCTAGGATAGAATATCAAGATAAAATTTTCAGGTTATTTAACCTGCCAGAGATATTGACACAATTGGTCGAATTTCGACCACTGGGCGACAGCTAGTTTACGGAAAATCGTATGAAAACATGTTTTTTTCTATTGAAAAATCGATACTTTCACTTGCGATTTACTCTAAAAGAATACGCTTTCAGAAAAAACTTTATGGAATAAGAGTTGCTTAAAATAAGTTAAATTATTGATTTCCGAACTTTTTTTCATATAATATTTTTTACCCCTATTTTTGTTTTTTCTTATTTATTTTTTTAAAGTTTTTATCGTTTTTGTTTTTTATTTTATTTTTTAGTTTTATATGAATCAGTTGCTCTTTAAAGTGTTTGATGCCAGTTCGTGGATATTTTTGATGTCGAAAGCATATGTTCAAAGTTATTACGCTCAGCAAAAAAATGATAGAAATAAAAAATGAAAAGTTTTCGTTGCTAATAATGATTAACCTTGAGATGACTTTGAGAGGTCACTTAGATCCCAACGTCAGATACATAATTATATGTAAAATTTTCCGCTTATTCTGATTCCGGAATAAAAAATAGGAGTTTCAATTTAAAAAAAGCAAGTTGACCTTAAAATGACCTTTAAAAATTACCTTGGCGTCAAGGACAAGGTCATCACTGAATTTTTAAGTCATAACTGAAAAACTTTTGTCTGAAACGTTTTCCGGAAAATTCGATCATAGGAAGTTACAGGGGTGGTACCGGTACTTTCCTTACAGCCGTTTTTACTAGTAACAACAGGAATAAAGTCCACAGATTCATTTTATGTAAGTAAAACATATCGTGATCACATTTTTACATTTTATTTCGTCATAGAAATAACAACAGCAATAGAGAAAAACAGCAAAAACTATTAATTATAATCTATTGTCCTGACAATTGTTTTCAGAATAACTTGGATACAAATTACAAAAAAAATAAAAATATATTTATAATACTAGTAAAGAAAACATTATCTTAAATCCGACAGAATAAAAGTCTTCTTAACCCGGCTTATATATATAGTATATTTAAAATAAATTTATTCGATTTCCCAGAGCACATCTTTTTCATTTTCCTTTTTCCCAAGTTAAGAATTGGTGCTCCTGGAAAAAGCGTATATAATTTAAAGTTGAATGACTGACATTTTAATTTCTCCTGGGTTTACCGGCGTAATCGTTTCCGTTCAATGTTGAAGTATCGAAATAAAAGAGATACTGCGGTATCTGTGAAGTAATTCTATCCATATGTTAGACTTCGAGACAGCTAGGGTGAACCTCAAATATTTTTTCTAAAATAGTTGTAAATAGAAACTCAGTGAAACATATTTTCTCTCATTGCAGAGTGCGATTGTCAGTAACACCTGTATTCTCACAAGAAGCTTTCCATCATTGTCGACCAATAAAAGAAAACCGCAAAACTTTCTCTAACTTACTTCTTCTTACATGGATTTTATTGCATCACACAGTGTCGGAACTTAACCGAGAGTCGTTGAGATGTTTTTCGAAAAACAAAACAAAAAGTGACGACTTATAAAAAGGCGGGACTGGGGTATTTCGTAGTTGGCCGGTCGTCTCAGACCGGTGCTCGATGACCGTAATTTTGTAAGAAGTGATCCCCAATTTGAGGTCTGCACGTCCGGATCATGTAACGTAATTTTGAACATCGGTTGCCATCCTCAGACGAAGGATGAACTACGGACGATGGTTTGTTTTCGCGAGGGTAGAGTGCGAAATGGAGGTTAGTGGTTATCTCATAGACTGGATATTAAGGGGATTAAACTGAAATGGTCCATAAAATAAAGATTATGACTTTCTGATAATAGCATGTTTCCTGAATGTTTTCTGAAAGATAGATGTGGCATCTCTGGTTTGTATTTTTCTGATTTTGTGGAAATAACATCACAATTGGTGGAAAGTCTGGACATTTGAAATACTTCAAACGTTACAGGGTCTAAATCAGACCCCATTTTCCATGTAAATAAAACTTAACACAACTAAACAAGAAAATCAAAATTCAAAAAGTTCGTAATGAGAAATTAGGAAATTCAGAATTTGGCATTAAATGTTTGGTAAAACAACTGAGATCACTTAGCACAAAAAATTCTAAAGAACATGTGAAATAACAAAGCTTCTCTTTCAAATTGGAAGAAAAGAAAAAATTATCTTTAGAATTTCATGAGGCGCTCTTAGGTACGGATTTATATATTTTTTCTGTTCATTTATTCGAATATTTATAGGTCCAGATGGTTCCCCAATATTGGCGTTTCAGTGTATTTGTTGTTTTCAAAGTTGTTTTAATACATAAAAATTAAAACGATATTTTTTCTAAAAAATCTGCACTGTTTTTAAGATGAACATTTGTATTATCTGTAATTGGAGAAATGATCTTTAGGAATGATAACAGATATTACCGTGTAATATTGTCTTTGAGCCCTATATCAATAAGCTTTAACTTATGCGTAATTAGTATTTATCTTAAGTATCTAATTGTCAATTGTTCTGTGGACAGGAAAAGTGATGCTATTGGCACAAACGAGGTTTGAATGATACATGTATTACTTGTGACAGAAATACAGCATTTATTGTTTGTTTTTATTTCTGTACATTCTACATTTGAACTCGTCCAAAATGGTGTCTTCTGTCAATACACAATTAACTTAAAAGGAACAGGACATTTTCCTTTCAACTATGCCATATCAGTTAGAAATGAGCCGCCTAAATCTACAGGTCCTTCGAATGAATAAGTGAGAATGAAGTGGCTATTATGGTAGAACAATAGCTGGAAGATTATCTCGATAAATGTGTCCCCCTCTCAGATCAAACTATGATGATACCCCTTAAATGAACGGTAAACACAAACAATTCAAATTTTCACATCAACTGTCAATAGCTCTGAGAATAAGATAAATGAATTATACGATCAATTAAAGAAACCACAAAATTCACTCAATATTTTTATGGGAGATTTCAGTGCCAAAGTAGGAGAGGAAATATTATCAGGAGTAACCCAAGGATTTGATCTAGGAGAAAGAATGGAAGGGGTAACAGACTAGTAGAATTTTGCCAGGTTAAAAACTTATCTCCAACTCAAAACACGCTTCTATTCATAGAAATCACCACGTAACAGTCACGGTTATACGATAAAAAAATCAAATTGATTACATCATCATAAATAACAAATGCCAAAATCTATATATAAATAGGTAAAGATAAAACGATTAGGTACCATTTTCTCCTGTGTCTCTCAACCGATTTTCTTCATTTTTGTTTTTTAGTAGCTACTGACGACCTTCTGCAGAAATCTAATATTAATTTATAATATTGGTTCATTCATTAAATAGAATATAATAAAAATTCATTATTTACGACCATAATGCCAACGCCAAACAACTGAATGTGCCGCCGCCGCCAGACTCAAAAATTGAGTAATTATATATAGAGGGACCAACGCTGTTATATACTTAGAGCATGTACTTCTGGAAGTGGCATGCAAGCGTTGTTATTGTTTAGGGGTAAAGTAATCGTTGTACATTATAATTATAGATATGTTAGAAATAATTTTTTTAGTGGGTGGCACATAAGCAGTTGCATCTATAGGGTGTTTAAAATATAGAGTAGAGTGCAATTATTAACTAATACAATAATTATATAGGGAAGCCCATTAGCGGTTGAATTTACAGGGTTCTTGGAATAGAAGGTGCAGTAGAATTACAGTTATACAGAGTGGTGCAAAAACTATTATACAGAGATGTATAAACAGGGTGGCGTAACCCATAAGCAGTTATAGCAGTATATATAGGAAAGATGAAATATAGGGTGAGAGGAATTATAGATATACAGGATGATGATAAAAAATGTTAGAAAAGGAAATGATTTATAGAGTAGCTCACGAAGAGTTCCATTTATATGATGACTGAAATATAGGTCGGAGTAGAATTATAGTTACAAAAGATAGTTAAAAGTTTCATTAACAAAAAGAGTAAATACGGTCTCTCATAGGCAGTGGCATATACAGAATGGTTTACCGGGTGGTTCAAAAATGTTAAAAAATATTATGCGTGGTCCATGAGCAGTTGCATATACAGGGTGGTGGAAATATATAATGAGATGTAATTATTATAATGAGGATTTTAATAAATGTTAGAGAACTGAGTGCAATTATAGCTATACAGGGAGGTTAGAAAAAATAAATTTGTAGGGTAGCTCATTAGCGGTTGAATTGTCATATTAAATTAAGAATTACGAATTTGAACAGAAATTTGAAAAAGAGTCTATAAAATAAAGTCATATGGATTATATCTGAAAAAAACTTGAATTTCGTTACTTATTTGTAAAAGCGAGATGTAAGACCGATATCTAGGATTTTCGAGGACACTATCACACAGAGGTTCCGAATCTGGATCCGTTCCGTGTAATTGCTGTTCTCCCTAAAGTCCTAGGATAGAATGTCACGATAAAATTTTCATGTTACTTAACCTGCTTAGATATTGACACAATTGGTCGAATTTCGACCACTGGGCGACAGCTAGTCTATAAAAATGTACAAAAACCTACCAAGTGCTGACGCCGTAACTAGCCATAATCTACTTGCTACCCTTTAATGTCCAAGAGCTAAAATTCAAGTGAAATGGCGAGAAAGGGAGAGACAACGAGACACAGACTGAGAAAGAGAGAGACAGGAAGAGACAGTCCGAGAGAGACAGAGGGTAAGAGTGAGAGAGAGAGCGAGACAGAGAGTAATATAGGGAGTCTGGGACAGACAGAAAGAGGCGAGAGAGACACAGAGAGACAGAGTAAGAAAGAAAGATACAGAGAGAGACAGACAGACAGGCACAGAGAGAGACAAGGAGATATAGAAAGAAAGCGAGGGGGAGCGACAGGGAGAAACAGAGACAGGCAGAGAGAGAGAGGGGGGGGAGACACATGGAGAGACAAAGAGATACAGGGAGAGACAAAGGGAGGCACTGAGAGAGAGAGAGAGAGAGAGAGAGAGAGAGAGAGAGAGAGAGAGAGAGAGAGAGAGAGACCAAGAATGACAGTGAGAGACAGAGAGAGAGAAAGAGACATCGTCAGACAGAAAGAGACAGAAAGAAACAGGAAGAAACATGGAAGACTGAGAAAACGAGATAAACAGAGATTAGAGTACGACAGAGAGAAAGACCCACACACACACACACACAGAGAGAGAGAGAGAAGGAGACACAGGGTGAGACAGGGAGAAACATGAACAGACAGAGAGAAACGGGGAGACAGAGAGAGGGAGAAACCGTGAGGGACAAGAGATAAACAGGCAGAAAATGGGAGGCAAATAGATAGACAGAGAGAGGAAGAGAGTCAGACAGAAAAAGAGACATAGGGAAAGAGCCAGGGAGAGAATGGAGAGACAGGGAGAAACAGGGAGAGCCAGAGAGACACAGGGAAAGACACGGAGAACCACAGAGACATGGAGAGCCCGGGAGAGACAGAAAGAGAGAGAACGAGAGTCAGACAGAAGAGGACATAGGGATAGACAGGGAGGAACAGGGAGAGGCAGGAGGCGACATAGAGAATCCGGGAGAGATAGGGAGAGACAGATAGAGACAGAGCGAGAACCAGAAAGAGATACAGAGAGAGATAAAGAGGGAGAGAGAGAGAGAGAAAGAGGGAGACACAAGGCGTGACAGGGAGAGGCAGAAAGAGACAAGGAGGGAAATCGAGAGACACAGAGACAGGGAGAGACAGTAACAGACTTTGAGAAATAGGGAGACATTGAGAGAGGGATAGGCAGAGAGAGACAGCGAAGACAGGGAGAGACCTGGAGGGTCCGTGAGAGACAGAGGGAAACAGAGAGAGAGAGAGAAACAAAGTTAGACAGAGAGACAATTAGATACAGAGCGAGATAGATGGACATAGAGAGAGACAGAGAAAGACAGATAGAAAGAGAGCGACAGAGAGAAATATTGTTATTACAATCATGAAGAAAATAAAAGTGGGACACTAAATATATATCAAATCAACTGCAAATTTAATGTTGTTGACAAATCTGATGATATAAGTTTTACTGTACTTTGTGCCGTCGAAAAGTTCTGTCAAGGTGAAACATAAACTTTCTCCAAGAAAGTGCTACTTTTATGAAAATTATATTTATTGTGGTTAAGATAACAACATCAAATCGAGTTGACCACATCAACTTTCATACTAATGTGACACGACAGTTAAAATCGATATAAAGCATGATTGTGCCATAAAGCATTCACGCGGCCGATATCCCTGCAAAGAAAATTGAATTCGAACAGGAGGTATTTCGTTATCTGACAGCGACAGCTTTATGTGTTTCGACGCGTCTCCGGGTGGACTTTTATTTGGCCGAGTATCTTGTCATAGGAGATTAAAGCTGACCGGCAAATCACCTGGACAGGAAAAACAGAAAGCGGCGAGCCAGGCCGAATCCTTCGAATGCGGGTGGCGGAGATGGCGGAGCTACAAACACCTAAACGACGTCGGTGGCAGGTTTGGCACCGCGACCGAAATAAATCAATTTAGTGGGGGGCAGCAACAAAAACAGATGTAACAAAGCACACGTTTGCTTTCCGTCCCCAGGGCTTAATAATCCCGATTGTTATGGACTGCCGCAGATGGCCTTTTATCGTCGGGGGTGATAAACAAATTAAATAAACTCCAGCAATTAACGAACTTCGTTAATTAGTCATACTTCGCTTGTTTTGATGGGATAATGGTTGGTTGGTTAGAGGCGGTCGTGGAGAGGGGAGGATAATAGGGGGAAAGTTGATGTAGTCGTAATGGTGGAAGGTGGGTTTTATGAGAACTCACATTCCATTGTACACCTAGTGGGATTGATCGATAAAAAGGTTGAAAACAGCTTTAAATATTAATGTCAGTAATCAAAAAGTTTCACAAGTGAGTGCTCTAAAAGTTTTCGTATTAAGTAGGCATTATTTATTTACCCTCCATTAAAAACTCTTATCGAGGAAATAATTCATACGAGGAATAAAAAGAAGAAATGCGTTGGCGGAACTTCATAAGTTTTTGCAATAAAACAAGTTCTTTCAAAAAATGCATACAAACTAGAAATTGTTAAAAACGTTTTATAAGAGATAAGATGTTTGCTAAAAATGAGGACGGCCTCGATTCTTTTCCATCTATATTTTATTTAATGGCTATTCGAACACCGCCAGACTAATTTGGTTAGTTTAAACTGTCTTCGATTAAGAATAATTCCGAGTCGTTCCCAGTTCCCAATGATATGAGACCGTTCTTCAGAAAATCGGAAGGCAAGATTTGTTCCTGGTTCATCGAACAAATATTAGTTGAATGAAATTACCTGTTTACGATATTCCTGGTCGTAATCCGCCATGTTGAACCCTCCCTATACTGAGCTTAGCTCAAAACTTTACATTTTATTGAGTATCAGCCATTCGTCTATTCATAAAGTGTAAGTACCTGACATAGTAAAAAAAATGGATTTATAACCGCTTGTGTGAATAGATTTTTTGTCAGATCGAATTACCCTGACTTAATAATTTGAAGGTCCAAAGTGTTTTTGAATACCAGGGTTAAAATTACTTTACTTTATGGTGTCAAAATTCACAGCAAGCCTTATCAGCATACTTTCGGGTCACATCTTAAGTCTTTATAGGTTAGGAGATTCTCCATAGTCTGAACCTGTCTGAAGTAATATTTGATATCCAATCCGTTCTCCTTCTTCTTTTGCTTCTAGTGCCTTGTATCTACTGATGTTGGCAATCACTTAGCTCAACGTTCTTGGTTCACTGCTGACCCCAATAATTCTATTGGTAAACTATCATTTTTCTTAGTTTAATCCTCTACTGTTACTTTCCCATGTAAGATCAGTTGCAGCAATCGACACATCGCACTGCGAGTGCTATATCTAAAATACACCGCTTACCTGCGTTTAATCATATTGAGGATTTCACTGCATTTTCTGAATCGTTCTAGAACAATTGATAATCCCCCCATTTAGTTGAGTAAGTAATATTATTTCCCTTTCCAATTTTGAACATGGCTTTATGTTAGGTTGGTGTCTATACTTCCACTTCATATAGCAAAATGGAGAATACATAGCACTCAAGTTAATCTTATTTTTAGTCAAGTATTAGGCCGTAACATTAACATTTTTCAGTAAGGTCAACATAACATAACTTGTGCATACTTCAGGTCCTTAGGCTTACACTTCTAGCTAATTGAATACTAAGATCTACTGTGCGCTGTCATATAGTCTCGGTTCGGTGCTTATCGCTTGGTCCCATTTGCGGTTGAGTTAATATAAGGCGAGGCCCAGCCGGTACAATGTTTAATAGAATTGTCCATGAATTAGATAAGCTCTGGATTTCATTGCGTACGTTTAGACTGTGAGGCCTTTTCGCGAACTCAGTTGCCTCTCTTACGAGTCTCAATTAGCACGATGTTCGGAAATACGAAGACGAGGAATCCTTTAGAAGTATGAAATTCCATGTGCAAACTGTCACAAAACCTATGTGAGGCATGTCTCATAACCCCTGTACAATTCTGAAAATATTCTTCATCTTCACGATCGTTCGGGGAATTCTTTCCACAAAAAGACCTTAAGCTCTTCATCTAGATCCCAAGTTTCTGATCAGATTTTCTCTTCATTAGTACATTTCTTCAGGTATTTCGTTATTCAAAGGTCAGTGCTTCAATCTCTAGCCTTCACTTCCCCATAAAAACTGCCAAAAATATGTTCTGCTTTTCAATCCATCGAGCCAGTTCTTCAATTCTTCAGTACTACACTTCTTCTTCTTCTGAATTTCAATTAGTCAAATAGACCATTTATCCACCTATCTTCAATCCTCTTCAGTACAGTCATTCAGTCTTCTCACAGATCTTAAGCTCTTCTTATTCGTTTCTTCTCAAGGCCTTAAGTTCTCCATTTCCAAAGCTTTTCAAGTTCTTCTGCAATCTTTCAATACTTTAGGGAGGCTACACCAAGAAAAATTGGTTGAATTATGCTGCATATATGATGGTTCAAAGGTGCGGTTTATGGGAGTATCGGTAAAATTCAACAATTAAACAAACTGTGTATTCTTTTTTCTTATAGATATATAGAGTAAACATTCAATTTTCTCGGGTTAGAATCAGATTGTTACTCTACCAAAATTCTTTCTGCCGGATAACAACAGAATGAGAAAACCTCGACCTTTATATCCGCATTATAACCGACGTGACAAGTTTCTCAACATGGATAAAAAAATACACTCCCTCAACAAACAAAGTACACTCTCTGAATTCCCCCGCGATGACGACGACATTGTTGTGTTTTTCCTTTCGACGAGGTGTCTTCGGCCAAGAATCATGTTCCCTGCAAGTCAATCTTCTTCTGCTTAGATTCCTGTTCGTCTTCTCGTTGTTTTATGAACGCTTTTATCCATCTGCATAATTCATGAAAGCCGAGGATCGTTCACCGACGTACTTCGCACGAGAGATTTTCCCGTAAATATCTGTAGACATTCCCGGCACGACTGCCGTCGAACACTGTCGAATAATAAGCTGTCGTTGGATCGCTTGTTTGATCATATATCTCCTGCGAAATGCGTTGTTCTGCTGATGTAAGAAAGTTGCTTAAAGTTTTCTGTCGCATTAAATATGTAACTTTCGGCATATGGTGATAATATGCAGGCAAGGAATTGGTAATACACAGAACTTCAACAATGGAATTGTGAAAGTCGTTACTTTGTGACAGTCAATTAAAAAGATCAAATGAAACTAATTTCTTTGTTTTGTATCACTGGATTTATTCACCATACGGGACTAGTTTCGACACTCACGAGTCATTTTCAAAGGTATACACATCATTAGATTGAGTTGGCTGATACTTGGTGAAAGTTGAAATTCTTGATGATTTGAGTAATACACTTATTACAAACTTACACTTAATCATACAATGGTATGATTAAGCTCCATCGGACGCGAAACAATTGTCACAATTTTTTTAATTAAGTGTAACTTTTTGTAATAAGTGTATTACTCAAATCATCATGTATACACATCAATGAGAACATTGAGAAACTAAGCAACTAAACCATTCCAAACAATAATAAAAACTTAATTAATCAACTAAAAGTCACTTGATCCGCAGATCAACTGAACTTCGTTTAAATCATAAACCAAGTAATTTTCTGTTGTATAAATAAGTCTGTATCGTGGTCTAGTTGAACGTTGAATAAAGCATCAAGCTTGTAGAGAATTGGCAAACCAGATTAATAGTGATAGTGGTAAACTGGAAAAGAGTTTCAGAGTCTAGATCGAACTCGGGGTCTCAATCTGCCTACTTCCTAATAGTTACTAGGTAACTAAATGTTCTTTTTCACTTTTATCTCTTGATAATGGCTCCAAAGCAGGAGTCGAAACGTAGAGAATTTAATAAATTCAGACGCGGTTTTCACCCGGAACCTAGCCTAGTTCATAATAATGACCGCGGAAGCCTCTCCGAACATATATATATATATATATATATATATATATATATGTATATATGATCATGAAATTAGTGTTAAATAAATTTCATTTAAGTATCACTCAGTTATTCATTAGAGCCTATTCAAATTTCAAAAGAGCTAAATCGATTTGATTCTGAATTACGTGTACCCGTCGGTTGCATTTTTAGTGATAATTCGTCCTAATAGAAAATCTGATAAGCTCGCGTGCACGACGGAGGTTTTAAAAACATTTTATGGCGCTATTCGCATGGTAAATATTAACATGAATACGGAAGTAATGCTCGGTTGAGATTTGCTCACATATTAGAAGCGTACTGAAATATTAATTTCGTTATAAACCTTTAAGACTTTACCGGTAATGGTAGCGTAATGGAGGGATAAAGATAGTTGGCGGAAATCGAAGGCAACGTCTCCGTTGAGGATATTTAGGTTATGATAACAGGGGATGTTGAAGAAAGAATTTTATACTATCACCTGATGCATGTGTAAGTATAGTCTTTAATAAAATACGTTTATTTGGTTGTTGTCAAAATGTGTTGTTTATTTTGGTTAAAAACCTGTAAGTGGATATACCTTTAAAACAAAAAAAAAAACACTATGAGGTTGTGAAGTTATTTCACACCGGCTATATTGTTCCTCTATATCTTTTCTCAAAATGAATAATATCTGTGTTTAAAATTTTGAGTTATGTTCACTTTAAAAAACTCTTTAACAAACAATAGGCTGAGGTATAACCAAAAAATATACAAAATGTAAACAGAGGAGAGTTTAATAAAATATATAGAAAAATATGGTGTAAAAAAACTGATCAAAAGAAATAGAACACTCTTTATAACGATTAAATTTTGAAAAATATATATTATCTCTAGTATTGAAAAATTGATATATTTACTAATGTTACAAAAGTGAAATTGAAAACTAAATGTACTCAACTATGAATCTATAATCAAAATGATCTGTTTAAGAATAGGTACCGATTTAAACTGTCAACAGATTCACCTTACCTTTCATAATCTCGATCAGAAAATTCTAATTACCATAAGTTCATTAAAACTACTATTTGGACTGTATATCTTGAATATACTGTGCTCCGGGAAACTCAAAACCAAATATTTCACAAATCGTCTGCCTTCTAAGACGTACTTCGTACACCAATAGCTGTACAGTAAACGAACCACCTGATGTTAACTGTTAATTAGCCAATTGATAACCACCTAATCTTTCCCAAAAAATCCAAGAGGTAAAAGGCAAAAATGTAAATTTCACAGGTCCTGTTGTGACATAATATTTCAAAAAAACGGCTCCTCCATAACATAAACTACTCTATCAAGCTACTACAGTTAATCGGCCACATTATGCTGCACCGAAGTACATCTAAATAAATAGGACCAACTCCAATAGAAGAATTCTCCAAACTACATGCCCCGTTCCATTGTAGGAGAATGATTCCAATATAAAGGCAAAATACCAATGTAAAACGTAAAAGAAAGATCCCAGCGTCGACTAAAGAAGGATCACAACGTTAAACCGTGAAATATAATATTGCACATGACGACTTTATTTCGACACAAAATGTGCTTACCTTTTCGGGAAAAGGGTTAACTTTTAATCTAAAAATTCCTGAACCATCGGCATATCTCTCAAGTTACTTTAAACGCCTTGGGATATATTACTCAACAACCGTCTTCTCTGTAGCTTTCAAAATATTGTACGGCAGCTTCTTTCTAGCTTTTTGTTACCAAAAAATTGGCACACTGCGTTAAAGTAAACGTTTGCTTAACAACATCAAAACAAGAAGAGAGAACGGTCTACTACGCCTTCAATTCGAGCGACACCATGACATGTGTAAAAGAAGCTAAGGCTGCGGACAGTTTTGGCTTCAATTTTTTTTATACGTTATACATGGAACCAACTTTTTTAAATGTCCACTCATCCGACCATGAATTTTGCCATGGAATAACTGACTCTGTCAACTATGTCAATTTAGCGTCACTATCTGTCTCGCTCGTGAAATAACTCCTCCGTCTCATTTAAAGTGGAAGTTATGGCATAAAGGAAAGCCTTGAGTACACCAAAATTATTTTAAGTAAATAAGACAAAAAAAATCTAAACTGGGTTTTATTATTGTCCAAAATTAAAAAATATTCTAGGAAGAGTCATAACCTCGCTTAGTACTATTTTCCACCTAGAGTCACTTAAAATTGGGCGAAGTATTAATTTTGAATACTTGGTTTGTTCAAAAAATAACATTTTCTTCCAAGTAGGAGAAGTTGGGTATGAATTTTGGGTAACAGTTTACAGAAGCATTATTCAGTATTACACCATGAAAAGAAATTAAAAATTTGCGTCAGCAGCAGGGAAAAGAGTGTAGGGTTTTAGGGATTTTTTAAAATTCTTGTATTTTCTAAAACACGCAACTTAGATTTTTTTATATTCTTCTGATAACTACTACTATACTATATATACTATATCGTAAAAAAAGTAAAAGTCCTGATAATATTTAATATATGTTACTTTTCAGGTCGTATAATCTGGAACTATATTCTTTCAAAAAAAAGAAGAATCATTCAAATACCTTCATAATAGAAAGAATTCTGAGGTAATAAGTTCTAAGCAAAATACAAAAGCACTTATAATTTTTTGACGTTATTATAATTGTTCAAAATTACTTTCAAAGTGAATTTGCATATATTTCATACATCTATAAATGATGATTTTTACTAAATTTTGAAATTTTAATAATTCTGTTTATCCTTAGCCTATTTAGAGACTATTTATTTATTTACTACATAGAACTGGAGTTGGCTAAGTAGAATTCGTTAAACCTGCATTGTATTATTATTCGAAAATAGTTTATTACTATTTATCTAGTACCCCTGCTCTTAGTGATGAGACATTTATTATATATTTTTTTATATTTCAAGCTATTATATTATTCGTTTAAAATAAATGTTTTTTATTTTTCAGGTAAGTTAAAAAAGAAACATCAATACATAAGCCTATTAATCGGGTAAGTTTGTTAGTTGCATAATTTGGGAAAAAATTACTTTATTTCATAAGAAAAGGTTATTATCCAACTCAAAATTAAATGAAAATCAACTAATGAAAATCTACTGTTTGCTTACAGTCTCCCCTTATTATTTTTATGTGTCACATATCGTCATAGACGTTTATGATATGTTCAGTTAAATATCAGCATTCAAATCAAATCAAAGTTTCATAACTACCGGGTGATCAATCTGAAGTTAACTGAGTTGGTAATACCTAAATTTTAGTGGCAACATTGAACGGTTGTTATTGAAAATGAAAAACAACAAATAATATTTTCCTCATGGCATTTGAAACCTTCCTGTTTAAATATCCGCGAAAAGTGCAAATACCTACAGAAGATGCAACCAAGAAACTCAATTTGGTTTCTAATTAAGAACTTAATTTAAGAAAATAAAGTTATATTATCTGAAAATTATGAGTATGAGCTTGGAGTAAAAAAACTTATTGACTTTGACAAGAAAGATCCTATATATATAATATTTTTCTGATTTTTTGGGAACAACGCTACAATTGCTTGAAAGTCTGCATATTTCAAATATTGAATCAGACCCCGGTTTCAATGGAAATAAACAATAAAACTACTAAATAAAGAAATTAAAAAATTAAAATGTTTGTGATGACCAATTTAGCATTCACAATTTGACATTAAACGTTTGACAATAAAACTGATGTAAGAAAGATAATTTAGTACCTATTTGGGTAGCACTACAAAAAATTCTAAAGTTCATGTAAAATAACAAATCTTCTTATAATTTGACAGAATTTAAAAAAGTTATCTTCAGAATTTCTTCTGGCCCTCCTAGGTACGACGTTGTTATAAGATATTTCATTCCCCAAAAACAAGATCAAAGAAATTCTAATGTACCAGGGATCCCATTAAGGTCATAAGGGAAAACTTAGAAAATACTTAATGAACTATCCTGACACAGGGTTGTTCAAAAGGGCATTACCATTATTAATTTGATCCTTGATTCTTGGTAACCGGGCTTCTGCTTCTGCAGAAGTACTGCCCATACCATAGCTTTGATATAATAAAATTAAAGCAGACTCTTTCAACTTTCGTTTTGTAATGGCTTCTTCTTTGTGTAATACGATTTTGACTTTTCCAAAAGGCAGCCGTTCCTTGTTACCAATAATCAAGGATTTTTGAACAACTCTATATCGGGATAGTTAACAGGGTTTTCCCTAAGTTTACCTTTATGATTTCGATCGGATCTCTAGAACATCGGACCTTCTGTGATCTCATTTTTGGCGACAAAGGCATACCTAGAAGCACTTCCAATTTGAAAGAAGCTTAGTTATTTCACATGAACTTAGGATTTTTTAGTGCTAACTTGTACATATTAAATTAGGAGTAAATTATTTCTCAGTTTTATTGTCAAACATTTAAGGTTAAATTGTGAATGCTAAATTTGTCATTGCAAACATTTTATTTTCTTAATTTCTTAATTTAATTTTTATTTCCATTGAAAGCAGGGTCTTATTTAGACCCTGAAACGTTTAGAGTATTTGCAATATAACCACTTTAAAAGCAATTGTAGTGATGTTTCAAATACATACTAGACATGCTAAAACTATCCTTCAGAAAACAACTAGAGCCTCTAGGGATCCTAATAAGTACAAAACAGTTAATCTATTATCAACTGAAAAATTACCAAATCATGGTTGTGAAAGTTGTTTACAATAAGTGACAATGGCAATGCAAAAACTAAAGTCTGGTTAAAAGGTGCATATAAATAAATGTTGAAAAATTAAATAAAAAACTCCAGTAAGAGTTACTTGCATGGTATATCTAAATATTTAGTGCACATTTAATAAATGGTTAGGAGGATCATCTTGATAATCAAACTGTTATTTATTAATTCAAACATTGGATGTTCTCGATGCAAAAATATTAAGAATTTTAGTGTAACATTCCCCTTTTATGTGGTTTTCTAACTTCTGACCGATGACAGCCCTCCAATTTAAACTATCGCAATTTGAAAATTGGAATATTTATTGAAAACGTAGCTTTTTGCGGCCAGAGTTATAGCTGACGCACAAATTATATATTCGAAAAAATGACACTGTCCAAATCCGGAAAAACAGAATCAGCAATGGAATGTTTATTATAACAAAAAGCAAATTTTGTGCAAGTATTGTATATTAATTGCATGTTATGTTCATTTATTTACTATAATGTATTGATTTTCCATAATCGAAGAGACTCGTACTATGTACACTGGCCCCCGTTTCTTACACAGGAAACTAAGTGATATAAATATTTCAAAATCAAGGAAGTGGGGTGTTGGTCGGCAAGTCTAGAAACAAATTTTTCCATTTCACTACCATACTTACCTATTTTTGTATGTGTAACTGTGGGCCTCCGTTAAGTATAAACTAAATAATATCATAATCTTGCCTGGCTCCTTGAGAATAAAAGCGAAATCGATTGGGTCAACGCCAACTTCCACGAACTCGAACAAATATTATTCTCAGTGTGTTCTAATAAGAAAAAAAAAGTTGAGAACATATGTTTCACTGGTTTTGACAAGTGAATAAATTGAATTAAACATGAACCAGGAGTCTGCCGATTCAATTCGCATCACACGGGTCCCTTCCACGCGAAATGTATTCAAACCCCCGACGGCTGAAAGTGTCTCTACACAGACAGAGAAGAATAAATTGGTGGAACGCTCCGAAAAAAATAACACACATCGCTTTTATGTTATTCTAATGGCCAGGAGAATGAGTTAATTTGGAAACGAGATTGCTCTTTCGTTTCTTTTTCATTAGCCAGCTATCCTCCGATTCGGTTTACGAGTGGGCCCGTTTAAAATGGAATAAATTGTTTTGCCATGAATTTTTATCGCGGATTTTCTTTGTGCCGGTCATGAGTTGGTAGCTGTTTTTGGTGGTTAATCGAACGTGGATTCGGTCCGCAAATCCTTTTTTTAAGATAAATATGCCCCATGTTGTATTTATAACCGCAAGGAAAATTGAATATTAATTCATGTAGCGGTCTGAATATTTATAAAAACATTCAAAAAAAAACTTATTCGATATGAATCTACACATCATATTAATCTTGAATTTGATTTCGATCTCCATGCTTTAGTTGGGACAACAAGCAGCATTTTTTGAAATTCCAAAAAGGTCTGAATGGTCTTTCACACATGTAGGTACCTAAAACTAAATTAGAAACAATTGATTAAAGTAAGACTCTTCCAAAATTCAGGCAAAATAATTTATATTTAAAAAGAACCGACTTCAACCGGCTAAAATAAAAACCGTTTAGAACCGGTGTGCAATCAATCACTATTTTTTGATTATTCTTTTTTTATCTGCTGTAAGGAACAATTCTATTGATTATTTTAGTATATTCATATTTCTCCCTTTCTCTCTAATTTTTATTTTTTATATTATCTACATATTTTTTAACTTTTTTTATTTTTTTTATTATTTGGCCCACTTTCTATAATTGTAACTCTAATTTACTCTATATTGCAACCACCCTGAATATGTTTCTGTGTATTGGTCACCCACTATAAATTATTTGTCTATCATTTTCTGAATAACCCTGTACAACTATAATTCAAGTCTACACGATGTTGCAACCACCCTGTATAAGTATTAATCCTCTCCACCCTATTGACTGTTTCTATTTTTCTATTGTTTAAATCACCTTGTATACCTATAATTTTACTTCGCCCAATATGCCAAGTATAAGCAACTACTTATGTTCCACACTATATTACCTCCTCCCTATAAATTGATTATTCTTACTGTATATGCGTATTTAACCATTTTTTAAGTTATTTGTCCACTCAGTATAACTATAGTTTTAGTTCACTCTTATTTCAACCATCCTGTATACGCAACTAATTATGTGCCAAACAATAAAACATTTTTTGAACCGCCCTGTATAACTTTAATTCTATTTCACCTTATATTTCAACCATCCTATATATGAAACTAGTTATGTACCACCCAATATCACATTTATTTGTAAGATTTTTTGTACCCACCTTTCTAAGTGTAATTTAGCTTCGCCCAATATTTCAACTGCCCACATTACTTGCTGCTTGAATTTCGATGCACGCACACACCTACCACCGTATACCATATACAAAACATCAATTAACTAAAAGAATTTCTTTTCGGTACACCAACGGAATATTTTGTGCCATTTCATGCGACGGCAATGAAAACCGTTACAAACACCCTGTACGATATACGTTTATGGCATATCTTGACGTTTAAGCTAAATATTTAGACCCCGAAACTTTTGAAATATACAGCAATTTTTCTTTAATGTGGTGTTATTTCCCAAGAAGTACTTAGACATTGAAAAATATGCCACAAATATCATTTAGAAAATAACTAAATATTTGTGATGAAAATTTGACAGTTACATTAATATTTACCGTCTTTTTGCAAATATTTTTACGATTTTCGGAAAAACGGTATGTTTTACGTTATAGATAATCTTACAGAATCAAGCTGGAACATCTCTTTGTAGAATACAATTTAAAATATTCAAATTGGTTGAGTCGTTTTAGAGAAAACAGTGTAGATTTATTGAAATTCACTGAAATGTAGTCCCTTAATTACTGCTTTTTCTGATTTTCTGGAAAACCGAAAATCCTCGCGTTATAGAAAATTATATGGTACCTTTCTGTAATATTCCTTAGTACAATGCCGTTTAAATCAACAAATTTGCCCAAGCTGTTTTTAACTAATCACTGAGCATACATAAAAAAAAACGTGACGACGAATTGATAACCTCCTCCTTTTTAAAGCCGGTTAAAAAGGCATTTGATACTCTAACACAGGTCTAGAAAAAAAATTGGTATGGTGTTGCTTATTATATGTTATATTTTGGTTAATTAGTCCGCAAGATTTCGAGCGAAGCTGTCAAAATCTTGGAGCTACGTTTAGATTTTATCGATCAATGTCATTATAATCAATCAATTTCTCTTGTAATTAATAATATGGATATGCCATCGTCGAGAAGGTGTTTTGTAAATAATCGTAGATATATTTTACACTTATTTCAACCATATTGTATATGCAACTACTTATAAGCCAAACAATACGTCATTTTGTTGTCTACCCTATATCTATATATAAATAGGCTAAGACAAAACGATTAGGTACCATTTTCTCCTCTGCCTCTCAACCGATTTTCTTCATTTTTGTTTTGTTTAGTAGCTACTGACGACCTTCAGTGCAGAATATATAAAGAATTCATTTCTTTTAAAATAAGTAATTTTAACAAAAATTATTAATAAAATTCGAGTGGCGCCCTCTATGAACAAGTAGCTTAATCTAATGTTCGAAATTTGACGGCAGTTAACAGTAAAATTCCAATTGCGGACAATAAAATTCCAATTGCGGACAATACTAGCATGGTATAAAAACTATTACTAAAATAATCGACTTTTACTTACAAAGATGTATGTATGCCCTAAAATCCGCCTTTTCTATTCATTTATGACGTTAATTTTTTTAAACAATCCTGATGACAGCAATTACTTAAGTGACCAAATAGAATTGAAGTTTGTGCATTTACAGAAGAATCCAGATTTAAAGTTTTATGTAAGTACAGAAATTTTTCAAGTTAATTGATACATTTGGATTCCGAACCTCCAGAATTGAGTATGTACATTCTTGCAGTCATGAATGTCCTAAAAATCGAATAACAATTTACTAATCTATATCTATATATAAATAGGCTAAGGCAAAATGATTAGGTACCATTTTCTCATCTGCCTCTCAACCGATTTTCTTCATTTTTATTTTGTTTCGTAGCTACTGACGACCTTCAGTGCAGAATGCTAATATTAATTTATAATAATGGTTCATTCATTAAATAAAATATAATAAAAATTCATTATTTACGTCATAATGTCAACGCCAAACAACTGAATGTGCCGCGTTCCGCCACCGCCAGACTCAAAACATTGAGTAATTATATATAGAGGGACCAATGCTGTTTATACTTAGAGCATGTACTACTGGAAGTGGCATGCAAGAGTTGTTATTGTTTAGTGGTAAAGTAATCGTTGTATATTATAATTATACAGGGCGATTTCAGATATGTTCAAAATAATTTTTTTCGTGGGTGGCACATAAGCAGTTGTATATATAGTATATATGTTTAAAATACAGAGTAGAGTGCAATTATAACTAATAAAATAATTATATAGGGGAGCCCATTAGCGGTTGAATTTACAGGGCTCTTGGAATAGAAGGTGCAGTAGAATTACGGTTATACAGGGTGGTGCAAAGAGTATTATACAGAGATGCATATACAGGGTGGCGGAAATGGAAATGCAACATTTTGTAACCCATAAGCAGTTGTATATATAGGGAAGATGAAATATAGGGTGAGAGGAATTATCGATATACAGGATGATGATAAAAAATGTTAGAAACGGAAATGATTTATAGAGTAGCCCACGAAGAGTTCCATATATAAAATGATTGAAATATAGGTCAGAGTAGAATTATAGTTACAGAAGATAGTAAAAAATTTCATAAACAAAAAGAGTAAATACCGTGGCTCATAGGCAGTGGCATATACAGAATGGTTTACCGGGTGGTTCAAAAATGTTAAAAAATATTATGCGTGGTCCATGAGCAGTTGCATATACAGGGTGGTGGAAATATATAATGAGATGGAATTATTATAATGAGGATTTTAATAAATGTTTGAGAATTGAGTGCAATTATAGCTATACAGACAGGTTAGAAAAAATAAATATGTAGGGTAGACCATTAGCGGTTGCGTTGTTGTCATATTAAATTAAGAATTACGAATTTGAACACAAATAATGTCCTATGAATTATATTTGAAAAAAACTTGAATTTCTTTACTTATTTGTAGAAGCGAGATGTAAGACCGACATCTAGGATTTTCGAGGAAACTATCACACAGAGGTTCCTAATCTGGATCCTTTCCCTGTATTTGCTGTTCTCCCTAAAGTCCTAGGATAGAATGTCAAGATAAAATTTTCAGGTTATTTAACCTGCCAGAGATATTGACACAATTGGTCGAATTTCGACCACTGGGCGACAGCTAGTAAATATAATTCTACTCCGCCCGTTTATGAACCACCTGGTATATTTAACTATTTACGGCGCACTCAATATAACTTTTTTGAATCAACCCGTATAACTAATTTCACTCCCTCTTATTTCAACCACATTGTATATATCCGCTGCTTATGGTACACCTAATATAACTTTTTTTAGATTTTTTAAATCCATACCATTCTACTCCGCACTAATTTTCCAATATATAGAATTTTGAATAAAAGCTAAGATGATTCAAATATCTAATATTTGGTGCTTGCTGTGGAACAAATAGAGTAATTGTGTTATCCAACATGGTAAAAGTTTTTTCGCTATATCTACCGTTTCTGTCCATTTAGGGAGATAAAATATCTACCAGATTTTCAGTCAAACTATAGTCTTTGCAACAAAAGGATTCAGCACACTCAGATGAGTAGTTCTTACGTGATGGCAGAACAAACAAACAAACAAATAAACTGACAATTTTATAATAGTATAGATTCCTTATAGGTTAGTTACTGGTTTGCTTTAGCAGACTTCATCAAACGCAATTTATTCTATCAATATATGGTTTCTCTCTGTATGATCTGTGATATATAGTACGCATAACTATCAGCGAAATCATAGGCCTGTTCCAACACGACGTAAAACCGATTAGCAACCGGTAATCGTTTTGAGCGTAACATGATTGTAAACGGTAACTCGTCACCGCACACGAAGATTATCAATTGTGTATCGGTAATTTGTTCTGTTGGAACAAACCTAATAAAATTAAGATTAAATTAAACAAGATAAATTACAATTCGGTGGAGTCTCCGGAAGAATTATACAAATATTAAATTTTGCTGGAGTTTTCGGTAGAATATACTCACTGCGTAAGGATAGTAAGGTGAAAAGGATTAACATTTGGTATAGTTTGGTGAATGTTTTTTTCTGTAAACTTCCTTTAATCAAATAATATTCTAGTCGTTTATGCATTTTTTAAAATGTACCATGAAAAAGAAACTGTTTGATGGGATGCAAAATCGATGTTTAGTAATGCTAATATGCCTAGAGTACGTGTAGCCCGAATGTATCGCCAGCTAAGTAAATTTGCAATAGGTCCGAGAAATTGCTAATAGCACGTACAGATATCCAGATAATGTTATGAGATGTGATTTGATAATACCCAAAATTGGTGAAGAGTAGGCACCGGATGTCGAAGAGGCCCAAATGTTCAATATCAACGTCTAAGACTTATGACCTTTAGAGGCAAATTTTCGACAAGTCGAAATTTAGCCGATGAGTGGTAGAAGAACAAGGCCATCTTGTAAGTGTCCGAATGGTTTACCGCCGTATAAGGTCTTTCGGACCGCAGCATTATCGGCGCCATCTCGTGCTACCTCTGACCGCTGAGCATCGACGGCAACGACTACAGTGGTGCAGAGAACAAGAGGTGTAATATGAAATGGCACCAGGTCAACTTCTATGAAGAATCTCCATTCTGCCTGGGTCGACATGATGGCCGAAGAAGGGTTAGACGACGTCGAGGAGAAAGAAATCAACCTCAATTTGTTGTTGAACGCCATGTTCACCTTTATGGTATGGGGTGCTATTGCACCTGGAAGTAGTCACCTTTAGTCTTTCTTTGTTCGAGGCAGCATGATAGCGCAATCTTGTCTCCAGAAAGTATTGGAGCCATATGTACTCCCCGACCTTACTCGGCTCATGGATCCCATACTTCAACACGATAACGTTTGGCGTCATGTTGCTCGAGTTAGTTTAAATTTTTTTAAGACATGTGAATCTGTTGCCATGGCCATTCAGATCCCCGATCGTTCGTCCATAGAAAAGTTTTGGGATAAGATGGGTGGAGGTCTCGGATGTTTACCCCAGCCCCCTCGAACTTTGGAGATTCTAAGCTATGAAATACAGGTAGCTTAAGATAATATTCGCCCAGAAGAAATGGACCACCTTATTGAGTCAAGGCCAAGACGTGTTAAATAACAACGGTGGATAAACACATTATTAACAAACTTAATAATAAAATTTATACAGATTGGTATTTAGTATTCCAGTTTTATTCATTTACTCTTTACTAGAGCATCTATGTTTTACTAAAACAATATTAAGTTTAAACATCTCCTTCTGGGTGATCATAACTTGTCTTCCGATAAAGCCATTTAGCTGCAGTTTCTTAGAGGCGTTCGAAATATATAAAACCCTCTTGATGAACGAACCCTTATTGACTCACCCTGACTTCTGACAATACCTTGAACTTAACACTCATACAAATAACCAAGCAATAGGCGCAATTCTATCGCAAGGGCCGATAGATCTTCACCCTTTGTAATGCGCATGCGCGTTTGACATGTTCAAAATTCGGGAATATGAAAGTTTCGTGCACTTTTCACAAATATGCATGGGGAACTAGTATTAATACGTATATTATCAATGAAGTTAACTGAAATAATAATTAGTGGAGCTTTATTTGTACATCTTTCAATTAAAGCAAATAACTGAGTTCAATTATTATGGTGGTTAAAGTGATATTTTCTTCCACAAGGCGATAATAGGGCTGATCAATTTGACAGTTTAGGACAAAAATGATACTCATGATTAGATTTAAAGTAATTAATATGCTGATAATTAATAAAATATTAGTAATATAAAAAAGAAATTTAATTAATTTAATATTACTATGCTTTTATCATTGTCTTTTTAACTACAATTTGTGATCTAAATTATGTTGGCGATTGATCTTTCGACTAACAGATATATGAAAGTTATTTTATACGATTTTCGCGAAATTTGTACAAAAATTGTATGTAAGATTACTGAAGGCTGTACAGTTGGTACAAATAAAATATAAAATTCAGTATACAAAAATTTATTTAAACTCAATTTGAATCCTTATGTTTGGTCACGGTACATTATGTACAACTGAATTTGAAAAAGTTAACACTCGTTTTCTTTAATGTAATATCTTTTAGCAAGTTATTGTCTTGAAAACACATACACATAAGCAAATATATGTATCTTTATTTACAATTACTTGTAATCGACCATCACTTAGTTCACATTTCTAACTCACAAATCACATTCAGTATATTTTAGATAAACTTTGAACTGTTAATATTTTTCGTTGATCTAATAACCTTTTGACGAGATTCGATACAAGGCTTTGGAAAACTAACAATGTCAAATAAATTCTCCAAGAATGATTTACTGTACATATGGATCCCACATATTTCATGACATTAATGCTTTTTGCTCCATTCTTTATTGATAAAATGTTATACATGTTAATTAAAATCGTTATACTGATAGTTCACTTTAAGTTTATAACTATTAAAACTTTACTACTAATACTAAATTAGTAAATTACATTGAAAATATTGTATTCACATTACAAACAAACATAAAGTGCACAAAAAAATTGATAGGCGTTGACGCATGCGCATAATTTTTTTTCAAATATGTAAAGGTCTATTTTTACTGATCGACCGATGGCCTACGCATGAAGAGTACTGAACAGCGCCGAACAAAATTACCCAACCATATGAACGAGATGTTGACCATTATTTGGGGTCATTTAGAATTTGTGCATCAATGTGACAAGTTGAATAAAAAGTGAAGTTCTGAAGTGTTCGTGAGGAAAAGATGAAATTAATGGACTCGCCGCAAGGTAAGTAACATTTGTTTTGTTTTTTGTCTCATCCTTGAAAAAGCTCCTTATAAGTGTAGGCGAAACGTCGAAAAACTTGTTTATATCCCGGTTTAGGTATATAAATAAATTAATTAGAAAAAATGAGTACCAACAAAGAACAAAGTCTATATTAGTACGCTGTAAAGTGGAACTGGAAGAATTTGGCTATGACGTCATTTACAAGAAAGGGAAGAAGCATACATATGCACTTTCTGGTTTTAAAATCTATCCAACAAAAACAAAGAAGCAGAATATGACTCCCATATACCAGTTTTTAGGGTTCATCAGAGAATTCAACAGAGAACTGCTACAACCACCGACTGACAACCTGCAGGCAACGTTTCTATGATCGATAACATACAAGAACAAGCAGACGGAACATCAGGAAGAAACAATCTTAACCCGTATCAAGATAGAGATATTCAAGAAACTGAAAATGGTAAATAAGCCGAAGAAGAGAGTGATTCAAACGAAACTGTTCCAGTTCCAAAATTAATACAAATTTACAAATTATTATAACACAACAGCAATATGATATGGCACTGATCTTTTAAATGATCTCTCCAGGTTCAAACGAATACCAACATACAAATATCAACACTAACAAAAATCAATTCTTACAACCTCCGTAGTAATTACCTAGCAAATGCTACTCTTCTCTCCCAACAAAAATTGTTTATCTTTTCCAAATTTGCTTTAAACCGCTCCCGCTCCGAGCCTAATACGCCTTTTGATAAGGGGGCGTTTAACAAAAATCGGCCTTTCTGAATAATTAATTTAACAGCCGCCCTGGCGGATACACGGAATAAAAAAATTTATCTGCGTCAGAGTAAAGTGTAAAAAGAGAAACTCCAATTTTTTTCTTCAATGTCTGTTTGGGTCCCGTCGTTATTTATGCATCCTCAATTTGTATCGTGATGAAAATTGATAACCCAGTCTACTGGAAACATAACGTCGTATAATGGATACATTATCGGCTCGGTTGAAACATATAACAATAGCGGAGTTAAGAGCATTAACTATACACAGCTGTACTGCCCGATGATGTTGCGCCTAAATGAACATAAAGAAGTAATGAATATGGTAATTGGGATTATTTTTAACCGACTTCAAAAAAAGAGAAGGTTCTCAATTCAGTTGTATTTTTTTAGAATTTGTGACCTCAGTACTCCGGCAACTATGAACCTATTCGATTATTCTTTTTTCATTTGATAGAATATACTCCTAGACTAGTCCCATATTTTTTTTATTTTTTTTTTGATCACATGGAATGGTCTATTTTGCAAAAAATCGAAAAAATCTTATAACCGATTTCTTAATCCATAATACGAGTATATGGCGAATGGGCTGGTATTAAAACATTTTAGTTATTCTTATTCGAGATCTAGGATAAAATTAATTGAAAATAGATTGGAATTTCATTAAAATATTTCCAGATGAATGTTTTCAAATTGTCTGCATATATATATAGGGTGCACTTAAGTTAGTATAGTATCGAACATTTTCTTATTAATAGGTAATATTTAGAAAAGAATAAGTTACTCTCCATAAAAAAATTGCATAGTCTTGAAACCACCCAAAAAAGGAAATCATCACATGTTACTTTTATCAATAACTGTATACGAGGTTTGTCAAAAAGACGCACGTTCTTTAATAGTGGAGGATCTACACTTTCTTTGGGCAATATCGAAACTGGTTATGAAGTAACGTTAATTAATGCTTTCAAAGAAAAGAAGTTGTCGATTTTAAGATGGGTAAAAGCTTACGAGTCATATGCTAATAAGCACACATGAAGGTGTCGCTATCATTTCCTGCCATTACTATCATTATACAAGTTTATCGTTATACATTATACAGGATGGTTAAAAAAATGCTATATGTAGCCGATAAGCAGTTTATACGTTCATATAAATTCGCTGAAGTATAGGACGTTTTAGAAATATAATTATACAGGATGGTTAAAATACGTTAGAAACTAAATGTTTTGTTGGGTCGCATATAAGCAGTTGCGTTTACGAAGGAGTTAGAATATAGAGTGGACTGAAGAGAAATTTTTATTATACAGGTAGGTTCGAAAAAAGCTAGAAAAAAAATATGTCCTGAAACCCACTAACAGTTGATTACATATGATAGTTGAAAGATAGGGTGGAATAGAACATATGTTATACAAGTTGTTTTAAAAAATGATAAAAGATTGTTATACCCGTAGGGTAGCCACTTAGCAGTTACAAATAAACAATGGTTGGAGTATAGGATAGAGTGGAATTATAGTTTAACAAGGTACTTAAAAAATGTTAAATTGGGTGGCTATTGGCAGATGCATATACCGGGTGACGTATATGCTGAAGTATAATTATAGTAGTCATGCGGCTTAATTTCAAAAATGTTAAAACAAAAGTGCTATATTTGTAGCCCATAGGCAGTTGCATATATAGGATGGTTGCAATATAGGCTGGAGAAGAACTGTAGTTATAAAGAGTGATTAAAAAACTTTGCAACGTGTTGTATGTATACGATGGGTTGAAATATAGCGCGGAATAGAAATAAATTTCTAGTAAGTGGTTAAATAAAATACCAAACAAAAAGGGTTTAAGTGTGGCCCACAGGCAGTCGCATATACATAATAGTTGGATGATAAAGTGTTATTGTTACACAGGATGGTGGGAATAGATTGTGTGATAGTTATATAGGGTGGTTCACAAAATTCGACCCATAAGCATATAGAGAGAGGTTGAAGTATATCATGAAGTCGAATTATTATAAAGAGTCAAAGTACTTCTTGGGAAATAACACTACAGTTTAGAAAGTTGCTGTATATTCCAAAAGTTTCGGGGTCTAGGTCTGACCCCGTTGTCAATGGTTAAGAAACTATGGATAAAAAAGGATATTTCTAAGATGTAAAATTAAAATATTTGACAATATGTATTATTTGATTTCTGACGTAACTAAGAGAATTTTATGTGTAATATACAGGGTAGCACAGAAACTTCTAAAGATCATATAATTATAAAGTTCCTTTCAAATTGGAAGAATTTGAAAGGGAGACGTTCAGAATTTTAGGTGACGGTCCTAGGTGTGACTTTGTTATAAGATTCGCCAAAAATGCGAACAAAAAATTTTGTTGATTCAGTGATCCCATTAAAATCATAAGGGTAAACCTAGGAAAAAACCTTATGAACTATCCTGATATTGGGTTGTTCACAAGGACATGACCATTAGCAATTTCTTCCTTAATCATCGGTAACCAAGAACTACTAAATTCTACGGAGGTAATAGCGATACAATCGTTTTCATTTAACAAAATTAAAGCAGACTCTTTTAGTTTTCTTTTGGTGTTGTGTTCTTCTTTGTGTAACATAACTGAATTTTGAAACTGTATTTTATCACCAAGGTCCCAAACATGTTCACAAATTTTGGATTTTTCACATTGTCGTTTTTTATGTAATTTTTGTGTTTAATTTTTGTGTTCGTTTATTCGAACATTTAGAATTCAGTCGTTCCTGGTTGCCGATGATTAAAGAAGAAATTGCTAATGGTCATGTCCAACAACCCAATATCGGGATAGTTCCTAAGGTTTTTTGCTAGGTTTTAATGGGATCACTGAATCAACAAAATTCTTTGGTCGCATTTTTGGTGTATGCACTATCTTATCGATCGTTTTAAGGAAAGTTTGAACAAAAAACAAACCTTCCGAATCAACCCAGAACTTCTCTTATTAACACTACTACTACTCATGACAACTACATTACAGTTACAACTATACCATATATACAGGGTCAGTCAGAGAGATTGGAAAGAATGGGCAACAGATTTAATTTTAAAACAACATTCCAAACAAGAAATACACTGAAATCTCTAATATCGAAAACAAAATCAACCAACAAAACCCAGAACTCAAGAAACTGCATATACAAGATTCCTTGCGAATGTAATAAATTTTATATTGGAGAAACATCGAGACCATTAAACGTACGAATAAACACAATAATTGCATAAAGAAACGACAATTTGAAAAATCGAAAATTTGTGAACATACTTGGGACCTAGGCCATAAAATACAATGTGACAATTCAACTATACTTCACAAATATCAACATAATACAAAACGAAAAATAAAAGAGTCTGCCTTAATTCTGTTGAATGAAGACGATTGCATCGCTTCTACTTCTGTAGAATTTAATCGTATCTGGTTACCGACAATTGAGGAAGAAATTATTAATGGTAACCTCCTTTTGAACAACCCAATATCGGGATAGTTCATAAGGTTTTTCCTAGGTTTTCCCTTATGACGTTAATGGGATCACTGAAACAACAGAATTCTTTGATCGCATTTTTGGCGAATGCGCTATCTTATAACAAAATCGTATCTAGGAACGCCACTTATATATTCTAAAGACAACTCTTTCAAATTCTTCTGTTTAGCTATAATACTTTATCTTTAAAATTTTTTGTGCTACCTGTATATCTAAAAACAACAAGTTTTCTAATGTCAATTTAAATGTCATAAATCAAATTTTCATTTTGCAATTTACATCAATAAATATAAAGCCATTGAGAACGAAGTGAGAATAGACTTTGAAACAAAAAAAACATAAAAGTAATCAAGAATATGCCCAAACAACGTTTAGAAGACAACTTGCTAACAGAGACACGAAATCACTATAACTATCTTTATTCAACCAAAATATTTCACAATTCTTCCTTCTTTATCAACAACGATAACTAATACTCAATAGATGATCGACTTTCTTATACATTCATCGCCTTCCAGATTCTTCTCTCTCTGTTGTGGTATGCTAATAATTCCTAATTTCTGATTCGGGAATGATTTCGAACATTTTTTTTATTATCGTCGTATTTTTAGGAATCCCTTTCTTACACTCTTCGAGGTGTCAGTCTTTTGAACGCAAGACAATATATATGATATATATTGTTTCTGGTCGGGAACGTTCATCAGTTGCGCTTCCCACAATAGAATGTCCTCTCGAACACTCGCGTCTACAAATCCCTTTCTTGTCGGCCTTGTTTTATTTGACTGGTTTTTATAGTGTATTAACAAGTTTAGTTTTTATTGAGGATGATGAATTTGTCGAAAGTTTCTTATTTGGACAGCGTGAAATGAAATTTTATAACAATATGTTTAATTCAGTTGTATATATGACATACATATATAATTATTCGAAATTTCAGTCAGTTAAAGATAGCGTAACTGATGAAAGTTATTAACTAGAAACAATATAATGTCTTGCGTTCATTGGATTATAACTATCGAAGAGTAGTAACAAATCTTTACAAAATATAGCTAAATAACTTGTTTATTTTCTTTTATTTATTGGTTTGCCATGTGCCATTATCTCTGGTATATGAACATACATCAATAATAATAAAATAAATATGTTTTATCCTTCTATAAATTTTTGAGTTATATGAGTTATATTTCATACGTCAAAAACAATATTTTTACCCGATATACACGAAACGACATTGCTTTGTTTACAGAACTTGTTGATGCTAAAACACTGTTCTTTTATTCGAACAGAAGAGTAAACTGCTATTACTTCTGCGTTGGTATTTTTCAATCGATAGTTCATCATTTAATAGCTTGTATGAACATATGATGGTTGAAAACCGTTAATTGTGATGAGAAAAGGGATTACTGCATACATGACGGCTACACACCGTGATAAGCGACCCTTGTTAATTACATTATTAAAAGATGAATTAATAAATTCCCTTGTGATTTACATTGCTCGATGGTATAATAGTTAAGGGATCACATGAAATTACGAATTCCAAGCCTTTGTAATGTATGATCTAAATAAAGACTTGACAAGAATAACCACAGAGCTAACTACATATAGTAGCCCTACAGTTTATTACGTTACAAGTACATTCTGCTTTTGTGAGAGGATCATCTTGAAAAATCAAGAGTCTGTACAAAACTGAGCAGTGTGTTGCTGTCATTTTTTCTTAAAATACTATGAAATCGGATCGACTTTTTAACCGACTTCCAAACAGGAGAAGGTTATCAATTCGTCGTCAAGTTTTTTTTATGTATGTTAAAAAGGGTTTAATGATTTAAACGGCATAATTCTCTATCACGTAAATTATATCGTTTTTCTGAAAATCGTAAAAATCTTTGTTGTAAACATTAATGTAAATGTCGAATTTTCATCATAAATATGTAGCTATAATGTCAAGATATGCCATTAAAGTTCAGGGTGTTTGTAATAGTTTTCATTGCAGTGGAGTGAAATTCCATTAGCTGATCGAAAAGATAATTCTTTAGGTGAGCGATGTTTTCTAAATGGTATACGGTGGTAGGTGTGTGCATGCATCGAAATTAGTTAGACTATCTTACAAATAAATGTAATATTGGGTGGTACATCAGCAGTTCCGTATATATGATTGTTGAAATATAAGGTGAAATAGAATTAATGTTATACAGGGTGGTTCAAAAAACGGTGTATTGGGTGGCACATAAGTAGTTGCGTATACAAGGTGGTTGAAATAAGAATGCAGTAAAACTATACATCAAATACAATCACCATACATTTTTAATGTATATCTCGGTGCATATGAAACATTACCGTTGAGACATATCCTCGACAACAAACGATCATCACCGAAAAATCAAATACTAAACAATTTTTTCAATATGTCTCAATAGTCCACACGGCTGAAATCTTACTCTTGAATAAACAATGCCGGGCTCTAAACCCGGCAGCGACTTTTTTTCTTAGTACCTCAAACGTCACAAGATGGCACCAAGCATCAATACCAATGGACGATCTGCAACACACAATACCAATGACGTCACACATCAGCTCTCCATCTGACAGCTCCTCACTGTCAACCCCACCTTAAGGTGGCGCTTGCGGTTGATAAGGACGACCTTGAAGATTTTCCCACGACCAAGTCCGGCCACCCCTGCTGAAAGTATTTCCATCCACGCACTAATGGCCTACCCTGTATTGCCTCTTTAAAAGAAAAATGCAAATTCATTAAATATATATATGGTATGTGAGCATTTTCAGCGCCTGTTGTTTGGTGTCAACTCCATTGACAGTTGACACGAGTCACACACTGACGTTTGTAGTAAATTATAATTTAGATTATATATCTGTGGAAAGTTGGACAGCAGCGATAGCCAACTGACACTACCAATCTCACTCCAGTAAATGTATTCCTTCATTTTATGTATTCCAAAACAAAAAAATATATATACACATTGTGAGCCGTTATATGTCAACTCCGAACCCACATTCTCCGACCAGCTAGCGTACCTAAATGTACGTGCCGCTTGAATAATTCACCTTGGGTGAAATGGTAAAGTCCGTCGAGTACAGTTATCCATTAAACGGCGTGTATACGGCGGTCCCGATGGAGACCTAATAGGCAACAAAGTGGCGACTTTTCTAGCCCGAAAAAGCCCGAGCTTCGAGACTGATGGACTTCCATCTGCGACCATAGTTTATGTTGTCTAGCGGTTTCGTTGTGGCGGTAATGCATACATCATGACGTCCGACCTCAAGCCGCAAAACGCGTCCCTTGTTAGGTAGGGATCAAGCATGTCGCACCATCAACGTTACCCGACAGCTACGGACTTCTCTGATTGATGACTGTCAACTTGAAATAGTAATTTCCTAAACGCCGAAGGTGTTTCGAAATTCATACAGATGTTGAAAACTACACTCTGTCTTTTACTTGAGGTGAATAAACCGTAAATTACGAGGAATTTCAACAGCATAACAATAAACTAAACTCATTCATTTTATGACCTCAAATAATGCTAAAGTTTTTAATTCTTTTTTTTTAATATTTGGTGCCTCAGAACTCTGTCAATTACGAACTAATCTGGATAATTGTTTTCTTGTTTGAGAGTCTACATGTCCATATACGTTCATGATTTTTTCTACTGTGTGATCATTATAGCGTGTTAAATTTTACCTTAAGATTTGGCGAAGGCTCTGGTAATAATTAAACTTAACTATCGTTCTGACTCTAGGATGAAATTAAGTAAAAATAGAAAGAACATAAATGAGAATGTCTACATAGTGTGTGTTGGAAGTATTTGGCAATATTTATTTTAACAGTAAAATAATATAAAAATACTTATTTTTTTTACGGTTTGCCAGTTGTTTTTTCAATGTTTGTTAGACCTCTGTCTAATAAGAACTAATTTGGATAATTATTTTTTTATTTGACAGGATATACTCCCAGATTAGATTTTTTATACCATGTGATGGAAATCGTATCTTAAATTTAACTGTAAGAATTAGCGAAGGCATAGGAATTAATTGAACTTAACTATCGTTACGAATTCTAGAATGAAATTAATTCAAAATAGCACGAATTTAATGCGAGCAAATGGTAATTATGAGTATGTCTACAGAGTGTATGTTAGAAGTGTATAGCAAATTTCTTATAACTAAATGAATAAATATATATGTATAATACAAACTATAGAAAAAACTATTATATTTGTAATGGATGTTTTGACATGTCTGTAGTCGTAGTTTTAGTTGTAAATAAAATTATCAGTTTATATTTTGATAATAAAATAACTGCAGTTTTAGGGTTAGTTATAAATATCATTATGATTTAAAAAATAAAAATAAATAAATAAAAAAAGTTTTTATAAATGAATATTTACAAAAACAAAAATGCAATAATTAAAAAAGATATAAATAAGTAAAGATATAAATAAGTTAGGTTAAATTTTCACCTCCATTCTCTAAATAGACCTACACGAATAGATACTAATACATTCGGGCCTGAAAGAAACACTACACTGTATGAGGTACAGACGAACAGAAAAAGCACACTAAAACATCATTGTACAAGTTCCAGACTTATAACCCAAACTTAAATCTGAAATAAATTTGACTATTGCAAGTTAAAATTTAGTAAACTACGAAAGTATGAGCTCAGATTTATTAAAAATAATAAACAAGTCATTTTGGATTTGTGTTTGTCGTTCCCTGAACGTAATCACATCGTTTGTCATTGGTTTAGTTTGGTGTCAGGTGTTTCAAAATGTAAAAATTTTAGCACAACAAACTTAACTTCAAAATTAATCACGCCGTAGGTAAATTTATTATAATTACATAAGCTAAGTATCATAAATAGTTTTAACGGTTTTAGAATACATTTGAAAATGGCCAAAAACATGGGCAAACGTTTTCAATAAAACATGTAAAATGAACGACCCAATATCCAGAACATACACTCAACAATTTTATATATAAACAGTGTGTTTTGTAAAAGGTTCGCTAATCTTGAAGGGCGGATAGGTGGGCTGATGTGCGATATTATGTACCATATAACATCTAGATAGCTTACGGGTTTGTTTTTAAATATTTTCTTTTCTTAATTTTCAGATTTTTACATATAAGCTTTTGTTTGTTATTTTTCACTGTATCTTCACCAAATAAACTTAAGTCTAATCTATGATGTTTGTTTGCTCTTCTGCAATCGATATTGGATACAAATAATTTGTTGAAAAAATGATTTGAGTCCACAAATGGCGAGGTTCCATAAAAAAAGTCTTGAGTTAAACCATTTATCACATTACAAAAAAAATGAAGAAGCATATCGAGACCTTCGAATGCTTACAAAAACTAAAACTTTTCTACTTCCACCCGTTTCCACCGGTATATGACACGTACTGGAAAGTAATTAGTATCATAACAAAATTTGAAATTGCAACTTACAAGGTTAGAACTACAACAAATATAATGTATATTTAAAAAAGAACTGACCTCACCTGACTTAAAATAAAAACCGATTAGAAACCGTGTGCAATCAATCACTATTTTCAGACATATCTTCTTTTTTATCTGATATAAGGTACATTTCAATTGAAAAATTTTGCGTATTCTGATCTCTCTCTCTTTCTCTCTCTCTAATTTTTATTTTTTGTCTATATTTTCCAAATATATTTTAACTTTTTTATTTGTTTTATTATTTGGACAACTTTCTATAAATTTAATAAAATAAAATTTGAGATTGTAACTTACAATGTTAGAACTACAAAAAATAAAACATATATCAAGTTGCAATGATCTGACTGCTATAGTCTAGTCTATAGTCGCATCTCATCCCGTATTGTTTCAAAAGCAACATTTATTCTTTCTCTTAACTAGGGAAGTCAAGTCTGGTGACCTTGGAGGCCAGAGAGTAGGGACAGCTCTCTCAATCCCTGCGTTTGGGAATGAATTGTCTAGGAGCTCTCTGACAGTTCGTTTATAACGTGCTGGACAGACAACTTTTTGGAATATAATTGGTCTGTCTTCCAATCGGATTTCATCTAATAAGTTCGAAAAATCGTTCATTAAAAAGGTAGCAATAAAAACTAAGGAGCATTTAAGGGAAAGAATTAATGTTGAGTTCCAAACAATGCTGGATGATCGATCCTATTAGATGAAATCCCATTGGAAGACTGACCAATAATATTCAAAAAAGATAGCTGTCCAGCACATTATAGGCGAGTTCATTCCCAAACGCGTGGATTGAGAGAACTGGGTCTATACACTGGACTCCAAGGTTCCCAGACTTTTGATTTTTTTGTATGGGGACAGACCAAGGAACTCGTTTATGAAAGAGAAATAAAAACCAAGGAGCAGTTAAGAGAAAGAATAAATGTTGCTTTTGAAATAATCTGGGATGAGATGCGACGAGAGACTACGACTGTAACAGTCAGAAAAAGATGTTGCGCTTGCATCCGTAGAAGTGGAAGCCAGTTTGAACAAAATTTATAACAAATTATTGCAACTTGATATATGTTTTTAACCGATTTCCAAAAAGAAGGAAGTTATCAATTGGTCCATTACTTTTTTTATGTATGACGAGCGATTATTCAAAAACGGCTTGGGCAATTTTGATGATTTAAACTACATTATATTAAGGAACATTACAGAAAGATCCCAAATAATTGTCTATAACCCGAGATTTACGGTTTTCTAGAAAATCAGAAAGAAAAGTAAATAAGGGACTACATTTCACGCAATTTGAGTATTATAAATTGTATTATACTAAGATATGTTCCAGGTTGATTCCGTACATTTCTGAATCTGAACAATATATGCACAAATCATCATCATAGTAAATGTCAAATTTTCATCATAAATATCTAGTTTAAATGTCAAGATATGCCATGAAAGTATGTCATACAGGGTGTTTGTAATAATTTTCATTTTGATGCTTTTGAAGTCAGTTTATTTTAGAGACGAAGTTAAGTTAAAGTCGCGTGAAATTGCAGAAAACATTCCACTAGGTTATTAAAACGCAAAATGTGTTATTCCGGCGATCTCTTCTGTGTGGAATACGGTTGAAGGTGTGTGCATGCGTGCATGTTATATTAGGTGGTACATAAGCAGTTGCATGCAATAATGGTTGAAATATAAGTTGGAATTGAATTAGTTATACAGGGTGGTTCTACAAATATTGTATTTGGTGGCACATAAGTAGTTGCATATACAAGGTGGTTGAAATAAGAGTGGAGCAAAACTATAGTTATAATTATTTGCGTTATAGGACGGCGAATAATTACAGTTATACAAAAGGCTTTAAAAATTGACAGAAGCAGTAGAATATACAGGATGGTTGAAATATAAGGTGGAGTATAATTGCAGTTATACAGGGTGGTTTAAAAAAGTTATATAGTTTGTAACATAAGTAGTTGCTTAGACAAGGCCTCTGAAGTAAGGGTGGAGTAAAATTATTGTCATTCAGGGTGTATCAAAAATTTGTTGTATAAGCATAAGCAGTTAGGATATTTGAATTATAGGACGTAGGAAGGGGTATAATTATAGATATGGGTTAAAAAAAATTTAGAAGCAGTTGCATATACCGGGTGGTTGAAATAAATAGTAGAGTAAAATTATAGTCAAAAAAAATGTGGTTCAAAAAGGTGAATTTTGTTATATAGGGTCGACCATAAGCAGTTGCATAAATGAAATACTAGACATATGAAGCGAAGTAAAATCATTGGCATACTGGAATAATTTAAACAATAGAAAAATAGAAAGAGTCAATAGTGTGGAGGGAATTTATACTTATCCAGGGTGGTTTTAAAGATATCAGGACCGTTGTAATATTGTGTTATGTTGAATTATACTTGTAGAGGGCGACTCAGAAAATGATAGACCAATAAGTTATATACGGGTGACCAGTACACAGATCCATATATAATGTGGATGCAATATAGGGTGAATTTGTTTCATTTATAGTGTTACGAAATTTACCCAAAGCCGACCCTGTGTCATTTCAGCACGACAACAAACGCTTCAAGATAAAAAAAAATACGATTCTCGAAAAGGCTCGGCAGCGGAAGGAACGATGTTGATTTCTACTGGAGAATTCTACGCTGGTGATATAAAAGAAGAACGCCACGATCGCCAGGCAGTTATACCGCGACGACTAGCTTATATGAAAATGTATTGTGAATCAGCTGTTTTAAATGTAAATAAAGTTCTAGAAAAGTGACAGTGCATATTAGTTTTATAATTTTTAAATTGAACCCACGAAGTATATTGCAATAGAAAGTGGTCCTAATAATAAAACAATTAAAAAAACTAAAATATATTTAGAAAATATAGACAAAGAATAAAAATTAGAGAGAGAGAGAGAGAGAAAAGAGAGATAAGAATGCGCTATCAGATAAAAAAGAAGATATATCTTAAAATAGTGATTGATTGTACACAGTTTGTATCCGGTTTTTATTTTAAGTCGGGTGAAGTCGGTTCTTTTTTAAATATAAATTATATTTCTTGTGGTTCTAACCTAACCTAAACTAACCTTGTAAGTTACAATCTCAAATTTTATTATGATACTAATTACTTTCCAATACGTGTGGAAATGGGTTGAAGTAGAGACGTTTTTGTAAGCAATCGAAATTCTCGGTGTGCTTATTATTATTATTATTATTATCCCGACTTGACCATACAATGTATGGCATCACACTCCCTCTAAGGCACACTATGTGTGCCTTTAGGGGAAAATTCACTAAACCCCAGATATACTACATATCAAAAGGGTTTAGCTCTGTGGGCGCCCTTGCCAGGTTATCAGGCCCGTGGTTGGCGTCGTGGCTGCAGTTCCCCATAAATTTTCTGACCGTCCGGGCTGTTCCTAACAGGACGGCTTTTTGCATTTGTTTGTAAAGGTGTTCATCCAGACCGAGGTATTTTAAATGGTTTAAGAGATGTTTTGGGACTAGTCCTGTCGTTGACATAACAATTGGTACAGTTCGTGTGTTGTTCATGTTCCACTGAGTCTTTATTTGAAATTCCAAATCTCTATATTTGGTTATTTTCTCAGCCTGCTTGATATTTATATTATTGTTGTTAGGAATTGCTATGTCAATTAAAGTTGTTTTCCGAGAGACTTTATCTACCAAAACTATATCTGGTCTATTGTGAGGAACAGACCGATCGGTCAATATCGTGCGGTCCCAGTACAGCTTATAGTTGTTATTTTCTAAAACAGATTCTGGTTTATATTTATAGTATGGTAATCTTACCGACTGTGATAATTCATGTTTCAGTGCTAGTTCCTGGTGAAGTATTTTTGCCACAGCATCGTGTCGTTCTTTGTATTCAGTTGCAGCGAACGCTTGACAACCTCCTGTGATATGCTGGATAGATTCAGATGTTTGGCAACCGTACCTGCATCTGTCATTGTTAATAGAAGGGTCTTTAACGATGTACTTTAGGTAGTTCTTAGTTGGAATTACTTGATCTTGGATTGCCAATATAAAGCCTTCCGTTTCAGGGAACATATGACCAGAGATCAACCAGTAGTTCGACGCTGCACTGTCGACATAATCTTGGTTGACGTCATTTATATGTCTTCCATGAAGGGGCTTCTCTTTCCATTTCAGCAGTTTCTGATCTGTGGTCTGGTGGTGTACTTGGACATGTTGTTGTGTCAGTCGCAGTGGTGTTGAGTCATCAACCTGGCACATGACTCTATGTAGATCAGAAAATTCTGCGAGTTTCTGGAAATGACTACGCAAAATAGAAATTTGTTGATCTAATAGCTTACTTAGATCTGTCAATCCTCTTCCTCCTTCATACCGTGGCAAAGTTGTACGTTCGACAGAGCTCTTTGGATGGTGATTTTGAGCTTTTGTTAGTAAAACTCGAACTTTTCGTTGTAATTGTTCAATGTCAGTCTTGCACCAATTAACTATACCGAAAGAGTAACTGAGCACTGAACACGCATAGGTGTTAATAGCCTGAAACAGATTTTTACTGTTTAGTTTGGTTTTCAACAGTCGTCTTACGCTTCTATAAAACTCTGCTGTTAGGTCCTTTTTCATAGTCATGTGATCAATACGTTGAGCCTGCTTTATTCCAAGGTATTTATAAGTCTGACCTTCCCCCATAGATTCAATTGAGGTGCCATCTCCCATTTCGAAGTGCCCCTGCTGTATTTTGCCTTTAACTATATTAATAATTCGGCATTTGTCTAGGCCAAATTTCATATGGATGTCACTAGAGAACCCTTCTACTATTTTAAGCATGTCATGCAGCTGTTGTTTTGTAGCTGCCATCAACTTTAAGTCGTCCATGTATAACAAATGGTTTATCTTCAATGCTTGTACGTTGTTGTGTTTGAGACTGAACCCAAAATTAGTCGAGTTCAGTTTCTTCGAGAGAGGGTTCATGGCAAGGCAGAACCACAGCGGGCTAAGAGAGTCTCCCTGGAATATACCCCTTCTGATTGGAATAGGATCTGTTTGTATCGAACAGTTGGCTTCATTCAGTGAGATTTTGATTTGCCAGGTGGCCATGGCATGTTCTAAAAAGTTAATAATACAATTATTCACTTTATAGAGTTTCAGCACCTTAATGAGCCAATCATGTGGAACTGAATCAAAGGCCTTTTTGTAGTCCACATATGCCATGTAGAGATTACGTCGTTTGGCGTGGGCTTGATTGCAGACAACGGAATCAATTATCAGTTGTTCTTTGCAACCCATCGAATTTTTCGCGCATCCCTTTTGTTGTTGAGTAATTATGTTGTTCAGTTCACAATGTTTGAAAATGCGATGATTAATGCATGATGTTATGAGTTTGTATAAGGTTGGAAGGCAAGTGATTGGTCGGTACTTTGCTGGGTCCTGTGCACCTAGGTCGTCCTTTGGTAAGAGGTATGTAGCACCATGCGTTAGGAAACTAGGCATTTTGTGTGGGTGGGCAATTACGTCATTTATAAGGGCTGTTAGTGTTTCGTGGGTTGCGTACAGTTTCTTTATCCAGTAATTTTGTACACCATCTGGTCCTGGTGCTTTCCAGTTATGGAGGTTCTTCATTATGTTGGATGTATCTTCCGTTGTAAGTGGTTGGTGTTGCATGGCCTCACAGTTCTGAGATGCAGCCTCCTCCTCATTAATCCAGCTGGCTCCGGAGTTATAGGAGATTGTTGTGGAAAGCTGTGTTTTCCAGAATTCCTCGATGTCTGTTTTACTGGGGTAACTAGGGGCTTCATTATTATTCTTGTTGTTAAGTTTTCTATAAAACCCTTTTTCTGATTGTCGGAAGAGTGTGTTGTCTAGTTTCCGTTGGTTACTGGTTTTGTACCTTCTCAATCGACTTGTGTAGACGGAGAGCTTTTGTCGTAGACTGTCCAGACACTGCTGAGATGTGATGTTTTCTCCATCCCACTGGGAGTGTATTCGGTTATTGTCCATGATAGTCTTGACAAGCCTTTCTATTCTGTTGTTCCTGACTCCTCGTTGGTACTCGGTCAGTCTTCCAACGTCTTTCCGAAGAGAATTGATTTTCCCTTCAAGTCTTCTTTGCCAAGGTGGTATTCGAGGGGTTTGTCTAAATTGGGGAGGGTCTTGCTTTGGTCTTACTGCGACCCCAATTATTCTGCAGATGGCAGTTGCAGCACAGTAGATGATTGTGTGTAGCGACTCTAACGTATTAGCACCTAAAACATAGGTTGGCAAGATAAATTTGTTCATAGCCTGCAAGACGATACCCAGTTTCTTAGATGATCTTAGTTTGGGAAGAGCTGGTCTAGTCAGTGGATCTGTTCCAATATACTCTCTAAGAGCTCCTTCCATTCCTGCTTGGATCTTCTCAAGCAGGTCAGCGTTGGTTGGCTGTTCTTGCTGTAGTTCTTGAGTCTCGTCCGCTCTTTGTGCCAAAGGTGTTTCCGGCTCTGGATCGATTGTATTATTATTATTATTATTATTATTATTATTATTATTATTTTGTAATGTGCTCAAGTGTTTAACTTACTGATTTTTTATGAAACTTCGCGATTTGTGAACTCATATCATTTTTTAAACCAATTATTTGTGTTAAATATCGAATGCAAAAGAGTTAACAAACATCATAGATTAGATTTAAGTTTATTTGGTGAAGACAGAGTGACAAATATAAAAGTTTAAAAAGTTTTTATGAAAAAATCTCAGAATTAAGAAAAAGAAAATTAAAAAAAACACAAACTGGAAGTTATCTAGAAGTTATGTGGGCTACATAATATGGCACACGGCAAATACATGACAACTCTTCTAATTCCACAGTTATTTTCTTCTCCAGCGAAACATACAATTAAAAAAAAAGTACAACCTGGAAAAGTGTCAGCCGACCTTATTTAACACCGCACTTTTCCCAGTCATAAAAACCCAATGAACGCAAACATGTGATTTTCCCCTGACAATTCGACAATATATTTTTTCCCCATCCGGAGAACAGACACACACTTCCAGGCAGAAGGATTTAATAGAGTGCTTTTGTAGAAGAGTGCCAATTCACAATGACGTGATTGCGTCTTTGTTCGAGATTAATTCAGTTTATTCTGTCGTCAAAATCCACTCCGCACTGGCACACGTTAAATGGGACTTTTTACGTCTTTCGAACAGGACATCATTTATATTCTTCTTGTTGCCTTTTCGGGGGTGCGCCACGCCTGGCGGGTCACCGAAATATAAAAGCCCAATTATTTTTCCACGGCAATGGATTGATCCGATTCTCTAATTCTGTATCTTTGTGCCCTATATTCGCATCATTATAATTTAATATAACTTTAATTGGATGAATAACAAACTAACTCCTAGATTTCGAAACTTTTTTGTTTCTTCCTCAGTCTTTTATGACAAAACCAAATTCGTAAATATTATTTATTAGTTATTAATAATATTAATGATAACATCTGAGTATGCCTCGAGTAATTGTGGAAGTATTGATTAGTAAAAGAGCAAAATTCTGTTAGAATTTAGAAATGTGAAAGATTTCAAAATGTGCTTCTTCGAAACATTTTGTGACGAAAACTTCCTATAAACCTATGTCCGCAAATGCTTCGATACCAATGTATTTTTTCTCAGTTGTTTTCTTCTGACTTCTAAAGTTTTCGAGATATTTAGTTCCATTTTAGAGTATTAATGCCTCTATGAAGTCTTCATAATAAGATCACAGAAACCGTCATGAAAATCTGCAGGGTGGTACTTTTTCTGGGTTAGTGTTCTTTCTGCCCCAATTATTTTTCAGTACTCCTCTGGCAATTGAAAAAATTTTAAATGAATCTCTTATGAATTAGCAATCTTTTTATTTGTTGCTTGTTTTTGTATCTGTCACTATTTTTGTGCAAAAAATGATCAATTTAATGTGTACGTGTAGAAACCAAAAATCCTTGTGTTATTTATTTTTCTAGTAGGCGAATGTCTTATTAAATCCGCTTATTGACAACTTTATTCAAACTCTTTATTAGGGTTCCGTATATACAATATACGGATACCCTTATAATAACAGTCCGCATTTCTGCCTGTGTCACATCACAGCAACTTTCTCCTAAACTACTGGACCGAAGAGGTTGAAATTTGGTATCAATGTATAGTTTGGTGACCCGATCAGGAGTACATATCGTAAAAGAAAAAAAATTAAAGTTATGGGTACTACTGGGGGTAAAAACTAAAACAATCAACCGTTCCCCTCCCCCTGATTTTTGAAACTACTGAGCCTAAAATTTTGAAAAAAATAGAACATATAAAACGTTACCCGAACTGTACAGGAAAAATAAGCACAAACCATTAATATTAATTTTGTGGGACAAATTATAGAATTAAATAAAAATTTAAAAATAAAGAAAAATTCAAACGCATCATGTAATATGTCAAATGAAAGGTCTCAATCTGAGGAACACAAATATATTTTTTTCCTATTTAAAAAAAAATTATTTAAAAATATATTAAGGAAAATATATCAAAATTTATCCATCCCCCCCCTTATCTTCGAAACTATAAAACGTAAAGTTTTGAAAAAAAATAGATTTATAGGTTCTGACCTGAAGTTTACTGAAAAAAATAAGGAGAAACCTCTACTTATAATTTTGCGGGACAAATTACAGAATTAAATGGAAAATATAAAATTAAAATTGCTTCTAACCCATCATGTTATATATGAAATGAAAGGGCCCATTACGGCGAAAATAAATATATTTTTTCATATTTTTAAAATAAATTAATTAAAAGATATTAACAAAAATATAAAAAAATTTAGCCTTTCCCCCCCTTATCTCCGAAACGATAAGCTGGAAAATTTTGAAAAAAAATGGAGGTATAGCGCCTCACCTACACTTTACTGGAAAAATAAGGAGAAACCCCTAATATTTATTTTGGGGGGCAAATTATAGAATTAAATGGAAAATTAAAATTAAAATTGTTTCTAACTCATCATGTTATATATCAAATGAAAAGGCTTACTATGACGAAAACAAATATATTTTTTTCATATTTTTTAAATAAATTAAATAAAAGATATTAACAAAAATATAAAAAAAATTTACACATCCCCCCCTATCTCCAAAACCAAAAGCTGGAAAATTTTGGAAAAACAATGGAGGTATAGCCCCTCACCTGAACTTTACTGGAAAAGTAAGGGAAAACCCCTAATATTTTTTTGGGGGGTAAATTATAGAATTAAATGGAAAATATTAAATTAAATTTGTTTCTAACCCAGCATGTTATATATCAAATAAAAGGGCTCATGATGAAAAAAATAAATTAATTAAAAGATATTTACAAAAATATAAAAAATTTTACCCATTCCCCCTTTATCTCCGAAACCATAAGCTGAAAAATTTTGAAAAACTGGAAGTATAGCCCCTCACCTGAACTTTACTGGAAAAATAAGGAGAAACCCCTAATATTCATTTTGGGGGGCAAATTATAGAATTAAATGGAAAATAAAAAATTATAATTGTTTCTAAGGGGTCATGTAATATATCAAATCACAGGGCTCATTATGACGAATACAAATATATCTTTTTAATTTTTTAAAACGAACATTTTAAAATATTTTAAAAAAATTACCCATTCTCCCCGTTATTCCCCAAAACTCATTTTTTTGTTTATAGGAAAAATATGAAAAAAACCCTAATTCTATTATTTGGCCCCCAAATAATATAATTAAACGGAAAATAAATTATTAGAAAACCCCTATAGTAATTTTAGGGACAAATTATACAATTAAATGGAAAATAAAGATTCAATTTTCAAACGCATCATGTAATATATCAGATAAAAGGTTCATTATGTGAATTACAAATATATCATATTTTTAAATCATTTGTATAATATATATTAATGAAAATATTAAACATCGACTTAATTCCCACTTTAGAAACTACACTATTTAAATTTTGAAAAATATATTTTATTTATATTTTTAAATAATTTGAATAACAAATTTAATAATTTATAATTTAAACTTTGAACTATTTTGCCTTTTTTCTTCCCATCTACGGAGCCTCAAAACTCAGACAGTAGATTATAAAAGGGATCTCTGAAAATTTATTAGTAAAATAAAACTCTAATGTTACTTTTTGGAGGCCAAATTAGAAAATTAAATACATATGTATTCTGATAAAAATCAAGCGAATCCTAAAGCAGATAAAATAAAAAGTCTATGTGTGGAAAATCACAGTCTATAATTTTTATAAATTTAAAACGCTTCCTTTAAAAGATATAAGGGTAAATATAAGAAAATGCACTCATTCCCTGCTTGTCTGAAACTGGAATATTCGAATCTTGAAGGTGGTACTGAACCTTAAGTATGCGAGTCCAACTCGCACTTTACCAAATTATTAAGTTAATATTATTACAATTAACAAATGTTAAAAAGACATTTCAGCCATGTTAATAGCCAGGCTGTGAGGCTTTACAATTGGCTCACCAGTATAACCGGGAGATGGGGTGACTTAACCTAACTTAACTAAGGAAAAACCTCCTTATTTCTAGGTGTCAATTTAATTTGGCATTCAATAATCTATTAATATCATCTAAAAGAGCAGGCGCTAAAACTTTGAAATCAAATAGACACAGTTATACATTATACAAATAATAGTTATAATAAAAAAATAGTCATTAAATAGGTATTTACAGTCAACAATCATTGTATAAGGACAATCAATTTAAGAGACAAACATTTTAAAATACAACAAAGGAGAAGTTAATTTAATAAATTTACAAGTGTGCTACATTATAAAGGACTCTCAGAGGTATTAAATTAAACCTTAATACAATTTCAATATAAGGCTATTACATCAAATAGCACACATTAACATTTATGTATACTATACAGCGTCAATTTCCCAATCTACGAATCGGCCGGTGAACGGTGCCACGAATAAGCGGGCTAAAAATTAGTATCTACGTTAGTTTTTTTGTAGCCGTGACGAGATAGCTTCAGTTCCTTAAATGGGGGGGGGGGGTGTGGGACGTGAATACATATAATTAGTTTTATTTGAAGAATAAAATTGTAGAAATTGATGATAATATATTAATGGATATCCATACACACACACACACACACACGCTCTTCAGCAATGGGGAGTACTGAGGATTTCCTCAGGGCGGACCAAAATCAGATAGGGGAAGGAACCCCGAAAATAAACCATTTATGGATATGGGTGATAAGGTGAACTTAATACCCCAGGTGGGTACCTCTGCAGAGGATAATCCCGCCACCGGTTCCGATCGAGTGAAAGCCTCGGTGGCCGGTGCACGCTCCACGGATTCTGGGGGGAGCGAATTATCACTGGTTCCGTCACATAGTGACAAGAAGAAGAACACTAGTAATGGTACAACATCGACCATTACAACTAGAGCTGGCAGCAAGACACTATCCAGCCAGGTCCTCCAAAAGGCGAATAGTGGAGTTGACGTCCCCCAAAGGGCAACAGATGAGAGTGGCGCTCTAAACAAATTAGGAGCAAAGATCGACGAGCTCTAGAAGTTCATTGGGCCTAGGCACAATGTACATCATGAGATCAAGAAACTGGCACACGCCATTAAGTCAGAATATGACAAATATCAGACGTCAACGACGCGGCCACCTCCTGTAGTGAAACCTGCTACAACACAGACATCGCCAGTAAAGGTGTCAAACACTCAGACACAAGGTGGACAGCAAAAGGAGGTCCCAAAAACGGCTGCCTCAAAAGCAGCTAACTCAAAACCGGCTGCATCAACACCGGCGGCCCCAAAGCAGGCGGCTTCAATAAAAGTAGCCTCTGTAGCAAGGACCTCGCCACCGAAGGTCTCGCCTTCAGTAGCCTCATCAAGTAAGGCACCACCACTTAAAACGCTTAAACCGGTGCTAGCTAGCAAGCTAAAGCCCGGTAAGGAAGGTCGCCAGAACATCGGGCAAACTACCCAGGGAACAACAAGTAGGGTGGTCAATTCAGAAGCGGAGAGAAACAATGGATTAAAATCCAAGTTTAAACCGCAGACCAAAAACCAACCTGCAAACCAGTCGACTGACTGGCAAGTGGTAAAGAGGAAAAAGGCCCCGAGGACCAATAAGCAAAAACCAGCGCCACATTGTACGCTGCTTATAAAGAAAGGCGAGAAGAGCTCCCATGCAGATATCTTGCGAGGTATCAAGAATGATCCCACCTTGCAGGATATAGGCAAAAAAGTCAATAAGATCCGACGAACAGCTAAGGGAGATCTACTTTTGTTATTCGCCAAGGCAGACGCTCAGGAGATGGAGCGCTATTGTAACGCCATCAAGAATAAGCTCCCAAGCGGGGCCACTGTATAATCTCGAATATTGCAAATCGAGATTGAAATTAAAGACCTGGACGAGATCAGTACCAAGGAAGAGGTAGTAAACCTGCTCAAAGATAATATCGACGGCCTGGCAGAGATCACTGAGGAGGCAGTGAAATCACTTCGACGGGCATATAGATCAACACAAACGGCAGTTGTTTGTCTCCCAGAGGTACAGGCCAAGAAAGCCATCGCACTTGGAAAGCTGAAACTTGCGTGGGGCACAGTACGTGTTCGCGAGAGGATCAGCCTTCGACGGTGCTTCAAATGCTGGCACTTTGGGCACAACGCCCAGGCGTGCAGAGGCAAGACTGACCGAAGCAGTTGTTGTCACAGATGCGGAGGCGCTGGTCACAATGCCTCGGCTTGTCAACAACCTGCCAAGTGCTTACTCTGCAAAGAGAAAGATAGTAGGTCAGACTGCCGGCACGTTGCGGGTAGTTGGAAATGTCCGATCTACCAACAGGCGATGAGAGCAGCACAAGCCCGTAAATGAAAGTACTGCAACTCAACCTCAACCATTGCGAAGCAGCCCAAGACCTACTGGTACAGCGGATGCGGGAATTGGATTGCGACGTAGCCATAATCTGCGAGCAGTACAAAAACTTCGACAACCTGTCCTGGGTAAATGACACAACGGACAGAGCAGCGATATGGGCTTGCGGTAAACTTCCGTTCCAACAACTCCCAAATACCCCCGAACCATGGCTTGTGAGAGCCAAAGTGGGAGGGGTTCACTTCTATAGCTGCTATGCACCTCCTAGTGCACAGCTCGAGGAGTTCGAGTTATTCTTGGACACCTTGGCGGAGGATGTACGGAAGCGTGAATCGGTCGCCATCGCAGGAGATTTCAACGCCTGGGCAATTGACTGGGGATGCCGGGAAACTAGCGCGAGAGGACGAGCTCTCCTTGAGACCATGTCTTCGCTCAACCTGGTACTCCTCAACACAGGAGACGTAAGCACATATCGCAAAGGCACAGCCAGCTCCATTATCGATGTGACATTCGTTAGCAGCAACCTAATTAAAGGGGGCTGTGAGTGGCGGGTCGATGAGGAGTTTACTAATAGCGACCACCAAGCTATTATATGGGAAATCAACACCACTCCCAAACGAAGATTGTGTGTCAGTCGTGCGAGGTCACAGCCAGTCGGTTGGAACAAAAATGCTTTCGATGCTGATTCATTCGCCTTGGTTATGAAGCAGGAACCATGTCAATAGCAACAAGCGCAGAAGCCACTGCCAAAGAGGTAATGACAAGCGTTGTCAAGTCCTGCGATGCATCCATGCCAAGGAGACGGCAGAACAACAGCCGCCCACCAGTTTACTGGTGGAACGACACGATCTCACAACACCGACGAGAGTGTCTCAAAGCACGAAGGCTGCATCAACGAGCACGGAGACGCGACAGGGTCACAACAGAAGAACTAAGACTCGACTATGAGATCAAAAGACAACAACTACGAAGAGCCATTCTCTCAAGCAAGAGATCCTACTGGAAGGAGTTGTGTGACGAAGTTGACCAAGATCCATGGGGAAAACCGTATAAAATCGTGATGCATAAAATCAAGGCCACCCCCATGACATCAACGAACTGCCCCGAATCATTGCACCGCATTGTCACTCACTTGTTTCCTGCGAAGCCTGAGCTACCCGCTTATCCTTCGTGGCAGGTGAGGGACGAAGATATACCATCAGTGACTATGAATGAGCTGATGGGCGCGTGCAACCGGCTCCAAAACGGTAAGGCTCCCGGTCCAGATGGCATACCTAACATCGCGCTAAAATGCGCCATAGCCAATAGGCCTGACATGTTTCTACACATGTATGAGACCTGCCTAAAGCAGGGGGTTTTTCCGACTAAGTGGAAAAAGCAGAGGCTTGTGCTCCTACCTAAAGGGGGAAAGAAACCTCCAGACGAACCGTCATCATATCGTCCCCTCTGTATGTTGGACTCTGCGGGAAAACTCCTTGAAAGAATAATTGCAGATAGGCTGGAGCCCTACGTTGAGCCAAAACTTTCCACCAACCAATTCGGGTTCAGAAAGGGGAGATCAACCATCGATGCCGTGACACTCGTTACCAACATCGCCAGAGAGGCTATCTCGGGAAAGAGATGGAGAAGAGGTGGAAAAAAGTACTGTCTAATAGCCACCCTGGATATCAAGAACGCCTTTAACTCGGCCCGCTGGGACCGCATTTTGGAGGCTCTTGCCAGGATGGAAGTTCCGCAGTACTTGCGCAGAATGGTTTCAGCGTATTTCAAGGACCGCATCTTGTTGTACCAAACTGAAAATGGGCAAGTAGACTATAAGATCACAGGAGGTGTACCTCAGGGCTCTGTTCTTGGCCCCCTCTTATGGAACGTAATGTACAACGACCTGCTCCTGCTTGGTCTGCCTGAGGGCGTCAGGCTAGTGGCATTCGCCGATGATGTGGCATTGATCATAGTGCGCAAGCACATAGAGGAGATACAAACAACCTTCTCATTCGCTATAGCCACAATTCAGCATTGGATGCTCGCAGCGGACTTGAGTTTAGCAGAACAAAAGACCGAAACACTTCTTGTTAGCAGTCGAAAGGCAAGGGAAACCATCATCCTCAAAATAGGCGACACCTACATACAGTCGCAGCCCTTCATCAGCTATTTGGGGGTGCTCCTGGACACACGGCTCAACTTCAAAGAGCACATAATCGCGGCCAGCAAGAAAGCAGCTGGGGTACAGGGGGCATTATCTAGAATAATGCGCAGATAAGAAGACAGCTACTGGCAACAGTAACTACTTCTGTTTTGTTGTACGGGGCACCGGTATGGGAGAAATCGCTCGAGCTACCATCGTACCGCCGGAAAATGAAATCAGTCCAGCGGCTCTCAGCGATTCGAGTGGCATCATCCTACCGCACTGTGTCTTACGAGGCGGTGAGTGTGATTGCCTCAACTCTGCCAATCGACATCCTGGCTGCAGAAAGGGGACGGCTTTATCGCAGAAAGTTAGAAAAAGAACAACCGACAGGAAACAACGATGAAAGAGCCATGAGTCTAGGGCAATGGCAGGAGAGGTGGGACAGCTCTACTAAAGGCCGGTGGACATATCGATTGATACCTAACATCAGTCGTTGGGTCAACCGCCAGCATGGGGAGGTTGGGTTCTACATCACTCAACTCCTGACTGGGCATGGATGCTTTCGAGCATACCTGCACAGGTTCAGGAGGGCAAACTCCCCAAACTGCCCACACTGTACGGACGTGGTAGAGGACGCGGAACACGTGTTCTTCTCCTGCCCCCGGTTTCAGGATCAACGTGCTGAAGTGGAGAGGATTCTGGAGACTAATATCGTCCCAGAACAATTAGTAGAAGCCATGCTGAAGGGCCCCCAGGCCTGGAATTTGGTATCAGATTACGCGGAGACTATCCTCAAAGAACTCCACGATACGTTCGAGGAGTAGGCTTTAGAAGCTTTCAATGGAAGAGCAGTAAACATCTGCAATTAACCACCCTTGCGAAGTAGTATTGACTAAGAGTGCCGCAGGGGACCATGGTTGTAGGAGAAAGAGGTTAGGGTTTTAGCGGGTATACGGTATACTGGTTTCAATGCAACGATCTACTCTTGCTTTGAAGTCATTGCATCGGGAGTCCCGCTTCGGCCAGCACGTGCTAGCTAAGTACGCAATGTATTTCCCCCCTCTAAGGATAAAAAAAAACACACACACACACACGCGCCCGGGGTGGTTGTTGGTCCACTACCGGGCGCCTCCCCAGGTGGCGGATAGGGGAACGCTCTCCAGCAATGGGGAGTACTGAGGATTTCCTCAGGGCGGACCAAAATCAGATAGGGGAAGGAACCCCGAAAATAAACCATTTATGGATATGGGTGATAGGGTGAACTTAATACCCCAGGTGGGTACCTCGGCAGAGGATAATCCCACCACCGGTTCCGATCGAGTGAAAGCCTCGGTGGCCGGTGCACGCTCCACGGATTCTGGGGGGAGCGAATTATCACTGGTTCCGTCACATAGTGACAAGAAGAAGAAGAACACCGTTAATGGTACAACATCGACCATTAAAACTAGAGCTGGCAGGAATACCCTATTCAGCCAAGTCCTCCAAAAGGCGAATAGTGGAGTTGACGTCCCCCAAAGGGCAACAGATGAGAGTGGCGCTCCAAACAAATTAGGAGCAAAGATCGATGAGCTCTTGACGTTCATTGGGCCTAGGCACAATGTACATCATGAGATCAAGAAACTGGCACACGCCATTAAGTCAGAATATGACAAATATCTGACGTCAACGACGCAGCCATCTCCTGTAGCGAAACCTGCTACAACACAGACATCGCCAGTAAAGGTGTCAAACACTCAGACACAAGGTGAAAAGCAAAAGGAGGTCCCAAAAGCGGCTGCCTCAAAAGCAGCTAACTCAAAACCGGCTGCATCAACACCGGCGGCCCCAAAGCAGGCGGCTTCAATAAAAGTAGCCTCACTGCCGGGAGATTCGGTAGCAAGGACCTCGCCACCGAAGGCCTCGCCTTCAGTAGCCTCATCAAGTAAGGCACCACTACCAAAAACTCTTAAACCGGTGCTAGCTAGCAAGCTAAAGCCCGGTAAAAAAGGTTGCCAGAACATCGGGCAAACCACCCAGGCAACAACAAGTAGGGTGGTCAATTCAGAAGCGAAGAGAAACAATGAATTAAAATCCAAGTTTAAACCGCAGACCAGAAGCAAACCTTCAAACCAGTTGACTGACTGGCAACTGGTAAAGAGGAAAAAGGCCCCGAGGACCAATAAGCAAAAACCAGCGCCACATTGTACGCTGCTTATAAAGAAAGGCGAGAAGAGCTCCCATGCAGATATCTTGCGAGATATCAAAAATGATCCCACCTTGCAGGATATAGGCAAAAAAGTCAATAAGATCCGACGAACAGCTAAGGGAGATCTCCTGTTTTTATTCGCGAAGGCAGACGCTCAGGAGATGGAACGCTACTGTAACGCCATCAAGAATAAGCTTCCAAGCGGGGCCACTGTACAATCTCGAATACCGCAAATCGAGATTGAAATTAAAGACCTGGATGAGATCAGTACAAAGGAAGACGTGGTAAAGCTGCTCAAAGATAATATCGACGGCCTGGCAGAGATCACTGAGGAGGCAGTGAAATCACTTCGACGGGCATATAGATCAACACAAACGGCAGTTGTTTGTCTCCCAGAGGTCCAGGCCAAGAAATCCATCGCACTTGGAAAGCTGAAACTTGCGTGGGGCACAGTACGTGTTCGCGAGAGGATCAGCCTTCGACGGTGCTTCAAATGCTGGCACTTTGGGCACAACGCCCAGGCGTGCAGAGGCAAGACTGACCGAAGCAGTTGTTGTCACAGATGCGGAGGCGCTGGTCACAATGCCTCGGCTTGTCAACAACCTGCCAAGTGCTTACTCTGCAAAGAGAAAGATAGTAGGTCAGACTGCCGGCACGTTGCGGGTAGTTGGAAATGTCCGATCTACCAACAGGCGATGAGAGCAGCACAAGCCCGTAAATGAAAGTACTGCAACTCAACCTCAACCATTGCGAAGCAGCCCAAGACCTACTAGTACAGCGGGTGCGGGAATTGGATTGTGACCTAGCCATAATCTGCGAGCAGTACAAAAACTTCGACACCCTGTCCTGGGTAAATGACACAACGGACAGAGCAGCGATATCGGCTTGCGGTAAACTTCCGTTCCAACAACTCCCAAATACCCCCGAACCATGGCTTGTGAGAGCCAAAGTGGGAGGGGTTCACTTCTATAGCTGCTATGCACCTCCTAGTGCACAGCTCGAGGAGTTCGAGTTATTCTTGGACACCTTGGTGGAGGATGTACGGAAGCGTGAATCGGTCGCCATCGCAGGAGATTTCAACGCCTGGGCAATTGACTGGGGATGTCGGGAAACGAGCGCGAGAGGACGAGCTCTCCTTGAGACCATGTCTTCGCTCAACCTGGTACTCCTCAACACAGGAGCCGTAAGCACATATCGCAAAGGCACAGCCAGCTCCATTATCGATGTGACATTCGTTAGCAGCAACCTAATTAAAGGGGGCTGTGAGTGGCGGGTCGATGAGGAGTTTACTAATAGCGACCACCAAGCTATTATATGGGAAATCAACACCACTCCCAAACGAAGATTGTGTGTCAGTCGTGCGAGGTCACAGCCAGTCGGTTGGAACAAAAATGCTTTCGATGCTGATTCATTCGCCTTGGTTATGGAGCAGGAACCATTGTCAATAGCAACAAGTGCAGAAGCCACTGCCAAAGAGGTAATGACAAGCGTTGTCAAGTCCTGCGATGCTTCCATGCCAAGGAGACGGCAGAACAACAGCCGCCCACCAGTTTACTGGTGGAACGACACGATCTCACAACACCGACGAGAGTGTCTCAAAGCACGAAGGCTGCATCAACGAGCACGGAGACGCGACAGGGTCACAACAGAAGAACTAAGGCTCGACTATGAGATCAAAAGACAACAACTACGAAGAGCCATTCTCTCAAGCAAGAGATCCTACTGGAAGGAGTTGTGTGACGAAGTTAATCAAGATCCATAGGGAAAACCGTATAAAATCGTGATGCATAAAATTAAGGCCCCTCCCATGACATCAACGAACTGCCCCGAATCATTGCACCGCATTGTCACTCACTTGTTTCCTGCAAAGCCTGAGCTACCCGCTAATCCTTCGTGGCAGGTGAGGGACGAAGATATACCATCAGTGACTATGAGTGAGCTGATGGGCGCGTGCAACCGGCTCCAAAACGGTAAGGCTCCTGGTCCAGATGGCATACCTAACATCGCGCTAAAATGCGCCATAGCCAATAGGCCTGACATGTTTCTACACATGTATGAGACCTGCCTAAAGCAGGGGGTTTTCCCGACTAAGTGGAAAAAGCAGAGGCTTGTGCTCCTCCCTAAAGGGGGAAAGAAACCTCCCGACGAACCGTCATCATATCGTCCCCTCTGTATGTTGGACTCTGCGGGAAAACTCCTTGAAAGGATAATAGCAGATAGGCTGGAGCCCTACGTTGAGCCGAAACTTTCCACCAACCAATTCGGGTTCAGAAAGGGGAGATCAACCATCGATGCCGTGACACTCGTTACCAACATCGCCAGAGAGGCTATCTCGGGAAAGAGATGGAGAAGAGGTGGAAAAAAGTACTGTCTAATAGCCACCCTGGATATAAAGAACGCCTTTAACTCGGCCCGCTGGGACCGCATTTTGGAGGCTCTTGCCAGGATGGAAGTTCCGCAGTACTTGCGCAGAATGGTTTCAGCCTATTTCAAGGACCGCATCTTGTTGTACCAAACTGAAAATGGGCAAGTAGACTATAAGATCACCGGAGGTGTACCTCAGGGCTCTGTTCTTGGCCCCCTCTTATGGAACGTAATGTACAACGACCTGCTCCTGCTCGGTCTGCCTGAGGGCGTCAGGCTAGTGGCATTCGCCGATGATGTGGCATTGATCATAGTGCGCAAGCACATAGAGGAGATACAAACAACCTTCTCGTTCGCTATAGCCACAATTCAGCATTGGATGCTCGCAGCGGACTTGAGTTTAGCAGAACAAAAGACCGAAACACTTCTTGTTAGCAGTCGAAAGGCAAGGGAAACCATCACCCTCAAAATAGGCGACTCCTACATAAAGTCGCAGCCCTTCATCAGCTATTTGGGGGTGCTCCTGGACACACGGCTCAACTTCAAAGAGCACATAATCGCGGCCAGCAAGAAAGCAGCTGGGGTACAGGGGGCATTATCTAGAATAATGCCGAAGGTCGGAGGCCCTAGACAGATAAGAAGACAGCTACTGGCAACAGTAACTACTTCTGTTTTGTTGTACGGGGCACCGGTATGGGAGAAATCGCTCGAGCTACCATCGTACCGCCGGAAAATGAAATCAGTCCAGCGGCTCTCAGCGATTCGAGTGGCATCATCCTACCGCACTGTGTCTTACGAGGCGGTGAGTGTGATTGCCTCTACCCTACCAATCGACATCCTGGCTGCAGAAAGGGGGCGGCTTTATCGCAGAAAGTTAGAGAAAGACCAACCGACAGGAAACAGCGATGAAAGAGCCATGAGTTTAAGGCAATGGCAGGAGAGGTGGGACAGCTCTACTAAAGGAAGGTGGACATATCGATTGATACCTAACATCAGTCGTTGGGTCAACCGCCAGCATGGGGAGGTTGGGTTCTACATCACTCAACTCCTGACTGGACATGGATGCTTTCGAGCATACCTGCACAGGTTCAGGAGGGCAAACTCCCCAAACTGCCCACACTGTACGGACGTGATAGAGGACGCGGAACACGTGTTCTTCTCCTGCCCCCGGTTTCAGGATCAACGTGCTGAAGTGGAGAGGATGCTGGAGACTAATATCGTTTCAGAACAATTAGTAGAAGCCATGCTGAAGGGCCCCCAAGCCTGGAACTTGGTATCAGATTACGCGGAGACTATCCTCAAAGAACTCCGCAATATGTTCGAGGCTTTAGAGGCTTTCAATGTAAGAGCAGTAAACATCTGCAATGAACCACCCTTGCAAAGTAGTATTGACTAAGAGTGCCGCAGGGGACCATGGTTGTAGGAGAAAGAGGTTAGGGTTTTAGCGGGTATACGGTGTACTGGTTTCAATGCAACGATTTACTCTTGCTTTGAAGTCATTGCACCGGGAGTCCCGCACGACGGCCAGCACGTGCTAGCTAAGTACGGAATGTATTTCCCCCTCTTCGGATAAAAAAAAAAAAAAAAAACACACACACACACACACACACACATATATATATATATATATATATATATATATATATATATATATATATATTATATATATTTAGTCAGTCCAATAAGGTATCGTTGTTGGCACACCACACTCCTCGTGCTCCTATGATCAGTGGTTGGACAGAGATTTCTGAGGAATTTTTAGTGGCCATTACAGTATTCAAAATCTGTGGGTCCTCATAATATTGTTTCTTTATTCTGTATCCTTGACTCAATGGTCGATGTCCTTCCCAGTGTATGCCCACATCAACAACTAAAGATTTAAGGCCTTTAGTCAGGATTAGGTCGGGTATTTTAAGACTATTGTTCTCCTTATACGCGGTTCTACCTCTACTGTCCAGCGTTTTCTCCCGGCCTTCTTTTGTATGATATTAACGAAGTTGTTCTGCCTTGCTATTTGTTTTTTATGGGTAATGTAGCAGCTTTGGAGGATGTGACAGTTTGATTCCCGTTTGTCACTCCCTCCGCGGGACTTTCTGGAGTCTGTATCGTTGTATTTGAGGTCTCGGGATGGTAGCAGATTTGCACGTAGCTTTATTGCTTTAATATATTTTTTGGCCGTCCAAGATGGTGGCGGGTTGGACATCCAACTATTGGTTGCTGAGGACGAACATTGTTTCAGCCCGTTACCTGACCACGATATTTCTAGGCCCGATATAAGGAAGTTGCTTCTGTTTTTAGTTGTTGGGAGCTCATTAAAGCAAGCAAGGCAGCAAGTCTTTCGATATGATGGTTAGTATAAATTTTGGTTTGTTCCGGTAAGTGATTCTGGATATTCTTAAGACGTCTTATCATAATACAGGGTATCTTTAGGAGGAATGGGAAAATCCCAAGTCCCCCACCACGTCTGGGGGCATGAATAAAGGAATTTGAGGTGAGGAAGGGAGATGAAGGATGGACTTTACGGTGCGCCGGATTAGTCTGTCCGTTTCCTTGAGGAGTGCCCTAGTAACAAGGATATTTTGAAGGGCGCTAATCCAGCGCGGGATCAGAAAGGAAGAAAGAATATGGAGTTTTTGTGCAGGTTTTAGAGGGGCACGAAGGATTTTGGATAATTGGGATTGAAGGGTTTCTAAGAAGGGAAGTTCAGCCCCCATTCGAATGTATGGGAGACCCAGATACTTATGTGTGTCCATCCCGACTTGCTTTATTGGGCGGCCTTTGACAAAAATAGTGTTTTAGTTACACTATATAATTTCATTTTACGAGGGACGACACGGAGCGAAAGAGCGAGGGATTTATCCGCGTTTAGGCTGATGCCGGACCTATCAAATAATGTTGTAGTCGTCTTTAGCAGAGCATTCGATTCGGATGTTGTACTCGCTAGCAGAATAAGGTCATCTGCATAGCTCAAGCAGTTACAGGGAATATATAATGCCTTGGGAGGAAAATTAGTGCTAAATTGGTCTAGGAGTTCGTCAAAGCATAGATTGAATAGATGAATGATTAATTATTATTAATTTACTCTCGTTGATTTTTACTGACATGAAGTGATAGTTGTGCGCGAATTTTCTCCATAAGGCGGTTTATTCAAACGCAGTAATGGCTAACATACATTTCGCCTACGGTCTCTCTAATGAGAATTCCGTAGAAGCGTCGACAAGATAATGCTGCAATGTATCTTTAACGTGTAGCTACTCATCACACTCGTTGCACGGCTTCATCAACCAGAGAAACAGCTTCAAACCTACAAAACATGATTGTGATCGCCTCCGGAATATTAGAACACCAGGATTAGAAGAAGCTGTACACAATTTAATTGACGATACCATATACCAGCAATAGGAAAATTGCTTTACAGCTATATGTTGATCATATGACAGTGTTTGCCAACTTAAATGAACAGCTGTTATATCCATATCATGTATAACGGGTCCAGGCAAGGTTATCTTGTGATTTTCCTATTAACCTAACCGTCTCGCATTTTCATTTTGGATGCTAGATATGATTAAACAACCAAAACTCGAAATTTCTTGAACATATTTTATTCACGGACAAAGCAAGTTTTTCAAAGGAAGCCATTTATTAATAACCACCTCAACCACATACGGGCCGAAGAAAATCCTCATGCTATCGTTGAATCTCACCACCAGGAATGATGTTCTTTAAATGTTTAAATGTGTTGATTGGAACTATTGGAGATCACCTAATTGGCACACATTTCCGTCCACCTACATTAAATGAAAATATATAATGTCAGTTTCTAAGCGAAGAGCTGCCATTTCTAGTTGATCCGATTCATTTAGGTGTCAGAGCGGGAATGTGGTTTTTGCATTATGGCGCTCCTATAATTCCATTTCATAATATATTTTAATCATTCTGTAAATGCATCTGTTTATAGACTACCCAATATAAAAATTTTTGTTAACATTGTTTGAACCAGTATTTATAAATATAATTCTACTCCACACTATGTTCTAAGTAAGATAAGTAGATAAGATAAGTTGACCTACTTTCTCCCAGTTAATCCTCCGAGAGTTTTTTTTCTATAAGAACGCAACTAGTGTCCCCGGCAGTTTCTACAAACTCCTCTTAGGTACTACACCTTGATTTATTCTTAATTACTTCAGTTATCTGTATTTTTCAGAAACCATTGTGAAAGGTGAAAGCCTAAATGAAGATCCAAAACAAATATTTGCCTCCTCAGTCATTTAAAAACATATATATACACTATAAACATATATTTTCTTCCATAACCATAATTCCATTCCACTCCACTATACATTTTAACTACCTTGTATTGTATTATTGTATAATAAAACTTTTAGTTTCTAAGATATTTGGAATCACCCTGTATAATTATAATGTTACAGCGCTTTATATTTCAACTAATTTATTTGTGCAAATTCAACTACTTATGGGCTACATAACTATAACTATATGATCTGGCACAAAATGATAACGGGAAGGTGGTCTGTTTGTTCTTGACATATCGTATATTCCTCGATTCTCATTTGGTACCTTGTCTTAGAGGTCCTGGTTAGTACTACTAAGGTCAATAGAGACAGTGATGAGAGCTCCATCCATTAACCAAAGTTATATGTTATCGCAAAATGATGTTTTGTGAAGGTTTTTTTGTCTTTTAGTATAGTTATTGCCTTTAAAACTATATAAAGATACCAAAATACATTAAAAAAACCGACTTCAAAAAAAAACTTAACCAGAAAGTATGAAATAATTTTTTGCTACAACAATTAAATAATAATTCTGACTTTAGAAGTTTTTTTTGAAGTCGGTTTTTGTTTTTTTTAAATATATTTATTGTAGAATTTTTAGTGATGCAATGGCTTAATTGGATCCAGTTTTCAAATCTAATTAACTTTATCAATATTGCCTAACGTAAGGTATTCTACTTTTAAGCATCATTTATTAGTTTGACCAACCCTTACTGTTGAATAGAATAATTTGTTTTCTAAATATGTATATGAATTAGTAACATTTTGTATATGATTCTAACTTTGGTGGTCTGAGTACCATCATTCTTTAGGTCTGTTAATTATACTGACATTTAATAGTCTCCTCTACGCGGAATCTTATAATAAATAGTTATACAGTTTTAATTGATATAGCATAATAGGACGTAGTTTTCACTTCCAATAAACTTTGCCTGTTAACAATTTAAGATAATATTAAAAATAAAGGTACTTAACTTAAACACAGTTTATATTCTTTATCAAACCTAGTACACAATTTGGAAAAGTTACATGAAGATTTATTATACAATTTTTAGTGATGTGATATAATTAGATGCATTTTATAGCTCCACCAAAGTTTACTGTATAAGAAAGTCGGTAAAAAAGTTTTTCCAGATTTTCTAAGAACCAGTATAAATCTGCTATTAAGAAAAAATATGGGGCCACTACGGGATCCCGGAACTAATCCCATTTCTTTTAAATTTATCCCATGTTCGGCAGAGAAAAATGTCCATATTTTTAATACTAGCGACTTCTCCAAAGCTTACTGTATAAGAAAAGTCGGTCAATAAGTTTTTAAAGATTTTCTAACAAACGATGCTATATGTAAAAAAAAATATGGGCCTACTTCGGGATCACCCGGAACTAATCCAATTTCTTTTTAATTTATTATACCCCATGTTCCGAACAGAAAATTTTTCCATATTTTTAAAACAAACGACTCCACCAGAGTTTACTGTATAAGAAAGTAATTAGAAACGTTTTTCCCGAATTTCTAGGAAACGACACAAGCTATGTTATTGAAAAAATATTGGACCACTGCGAGATATCCCGGAAATAGTCCAATTTCTTTTAAATTTACCCAATGTTCCGAATAGAAAAATTTCCATATTGAAAATACCAGCGACTCCACCAAAGTTTACTGTATAGGAAAGCTGTAAAAAGTTTTCCCCATTTTCTAAGAAACGATGCAAGCTATGTTATTGAAAAAGTATGGGACCACCTCACGATCCCCCGGAACAGGATCCAGTATAAACGGTCAAAATTCCTTAAGCTCTTTGCGAGTAATCGCTGAACAAACATAAAAAAAACATAAATACAGACGAATTTAGAACCTTTTTCGGGAAAAAATATAATTAAGACACAGTTTGATATTCAAGTTTCAAAGTATTAGTGCTGTCGCCGAATCGCATTTTCTGTGTCACTAAGTTTTATCTCAGTTAAATTCTGCTAGCATATATATTTCTATTTTCATATTTAAAAGATCGCTGTTCCCAGTAAACGCCCACCTCGTACACGAGTATTTATTTAATTGTCACAATGATTTTCGGAACGGCGTATCAACATAAATTCTCGCCTTAGGAAATTGAAGTAACTTCGAAGTTTCGAGGGAAAATCACGAAGAGACTTTCTCTTCATTTCCCTTATAATACAATGAGGAAGTACGGCTGGGCGAACCCTATGTTGACGATAAAGGTGGAACGAAACCGGCAAATACCAAAACAAACTTTTAAACGAGGTTGTTATCGAAGTTGCGAGTAACTCTGTGAAAGTTTTCAAAGAGTAAAATTCTCTAACCGAGTTTCAAGTTCGTTTGATTTTCACCGAAGCTCCCAAACATCATGTTACTGAATTTTCAGAAGGATAGAGAAGAGGGAGACGCGGTTCCCCAATGGCAGTTATTTAAGATGAAAGTGATTTGGCGTAGTCTAGAGGAGACGTAAAAACTATTTCAATATATCACATTACACCTAGAATTCTTCCCAACCGTACCCTCGAAATAGTTTATTGATTTAACGTACCAAAATGTTCCATGTGTTAAAAATAATTCATTAACACCAAATATAAATCTTCTTTAATTTCCCGTCTATCATATTCTGAATCACCCTGTACAACTATGATTCAACTCTACACGATATTGCAACCGCCCTGTATAAGTAATAATCCCCTCCACACTATACCCTCTTTCTATTTTTCTATTGTACAAATCATCCTGTATACCTATAATTTTACTTCGCCTCATATGTCAAGTATAAGCAACTACTTATGTTCACACTCTATAACATTTTTTTAACCATCTTGTATAACTATAATTCCACTCCATCCTTATATTTCAATCATCCTGTATATGCAACTGCTTCTAACATTTTTTGAACTCCCCGCCCTAGATGTCGAATATCCTTACTGCATAAGCTTATTTAGACATTTTTTATGTTTTTTGATCCACTCTGTATAACTATAGTTTTACTTCACTCTTATTTCAACCACCTTGTATACGTAACTACTTATATGCCACCCAATACAACATTTTTTGGACCGACTTTAATTCTATTTCACCTTATATATGCAACTGCTTATGCACTACCATTATCACATCTATTTGTAAGATTTTTTGAATCCACCTGTCTAACTGTAATTTTACTTCGCCCTATATTTCAACTACGCAGATTGCTTGCTGCTTGAGTTTCGATGCACGCACACACCACACACCACCGTATACGGTAGAGAAACGATCGGTCACCTAACAATTTTCCTTTTCGATACACTAGTGAAATATTGTGTGGCATATCACTCGATTGCAAGCTCCATAAAATGAAAACAGTTACAAACACCCTGTACGACATACTTTCATGGCATTTTTGAATCATCGCGCCACATACATAAAAAAAGTTCCTTTTTGGAAGAGAACTTTGTTAAACATTCAGAAAAATAAAACAGCAATAAATGATAGAGAAGACGTAAATTATACGTGCAAAATGTACGCCGCTGTCCTCTAAATGGAATTAAGACCTAATTTGTTGGAGATGTGTGTGAGATGTCAATTAATTTTAAATGTATGTGATCTGAACTGTGACGTAGGTCATAAATGTGACAATTTAGTAATGATAGTTTTGTGACATATAGAATGTCAAGTTGGCAAGTTAATTTTAAAAATAGACCTTTTAGTTCGTGACAATATTTGTTGAAAAAGGACACATGTAGGTCCCAAACGTTCATCAAAAATAAACACGTGTTGACCAAATTCAAGAATCTTTGAAAATAAAAATGTATATACATATGTTATATCACACTTTCAAAATTTCTCTTTTTAAAAAAAGATTTTATTTATAGTTGCACAATACTTTTAATAAAAATAATAACTTGAAAATAATAATGAAAATAATAAAACTTTATATAACAATTAAAAAGACAAAATGAGTGTTAAACTAAACTAGACAAATCTGTAAGTAATAATGAATGATGTTACAATGAAAAAGTATAATTTATAAACTAAGAACGCTGACTAAGGTGTCGCAGCGCTTGCAGTTCTCACGGATGTTCGTCTGCGGGTAACTGGAGACGACACGTGTTATGCTGACTCAGATTGGGAACTGTTGTTAGGTTGTTTCATATAAGTCGATGGAATAACTTATATAACAACTCCCATCCATATAAAAAAGTTGATGCTACAGCATCGACTTTTAAGGGAGGTTCTGCAATTCAATATCCTCGACAGGACTAAGGAGGCTATGGAGTTTTACCCTGGGTTTGATGGTTGATGGACCTGGTGGTGGTGCTGGATCGGCAGAAGGGCTGATTGTTGGAGGCTTCTGGAATTTCTTCCTGATGATGCTGATGGAAAGGAAGGCAACCACAATTGCGGTTGTTGCCATTGTGATGATCGTAAACCAGGAGGTGTGTTTCTCCAAGAATGGTTGGTCCAGGAGCTTTTCCAATTCCCTGGAGTATTGTCTAAGCTTATGGTTAGCGATATTCAGGTCTCTGGCATCCAATTCCTGTAGTCTCATGGGTTTCAACTTTGGAAGTTGACTGATGGTTGGCAGGTTGTCGCAACAGTTGCAGGGGATGTTGCCTGGGTGACTCTTAAGTGTGATGTTGTCAACGTTGTTGATGGTCCTTCTGGCATGGACCCTGGTGTTACCGATGAAGGCATTGCAACTGGGTTGGATGGTCAATAGAGAATTTGTCGAAATGGATTGGGTAACGACATCTTCTCCCTTGCACTTGATGTTGATGGGCAACTGTCCGGAAGTCGAGATTAACCAAAGGTTCAAATCAATCTCTTCGGCATATGATATTATTATATCATATGCTTCGGCATATAATATTAAAGGCTTGCAAGTTGAAGAAAGGGCTGGTGGCTGTCTAAGAAGCTGTGCTTCGCAGAGGGCTTCTTTGTCTATGGTGTGTGGAATAACTTTGGAACAGATCTTATGTTCTTTACATATTGGCTTACAGTCACTCAGGTCTTCGAAAGATGCGTACAATAGCGAATCGTCATCTCTCGCGATATATTTTATTTTTGTTGGAAGAGTATGGTAAAATCCTGTTCGATAATCCAAAACTGGGATAGGATACAAGCGGTACAGTGTATAAGTTTCAGGATTGACTAAGGGGATTTTTAGTACAAAAACAATTTTAGTATTGATCTGAAAAGCTTCCAATTCTATTAGATCGATGTATCTAGCAACATTTGAACTATAGGTTGGAAGTGGTAAGTTATTCTCATGAAGTGACTGTAATATTTTCTGAAGGGAGTCGACCAAATCTACTGGGTTTATAATTGAGCTATGTAAGATTTTTAGACGGGCGAAAGAGACTGCAGTTAATACATCGTTGAGGGTATCTTCAATGTATACGTAACTTTCCATTAAGCTTTCACACAAATCCAAGACATTGGCTTGAAGTTCATAAAAAGCAAGATTGTCTGTAATGAACTCAATTGACTTCCTAATTGTTTCGATATTTTCCGAAAATATTTTCTCTTCGGACTGAAATTTTTGTAGTGTGGTGTTAAGGCTCTTAATGACCGAAGTTGTTACAGATAATTGTCGTTTCATTAAGTTTTCAATTTGATGTTGGTCTTTAGTAATTTTATTGATAGAGTCACTAAAGTATTCTCCGTCTGTTGCATCTAAGTTACCGGAAATAGATTTCCAAATTGATCCCAGTCCGTTAATGAGTCCGCGTTTCTTTCTGTTGGTACTGTAAGTCTCAGTGTCAGCGAAAATTTCTGTATATTTGATGTTAACAGATTTTGATATTTGTTTCAGGAGGCTTACGTGAGTCTGTAGTTTTGATTTGAAGATTTTAACGTTAGTTTTGTTGTGGTAATAGTATCTAAAAGTCTGTTCAGTATATTGTCGTTGTTTAAAATAGCGTCTCGAAATGGGCTTAGATCTTTGTAAACAAGGAGTGTCCATTTCTTCATGTAAGAAAACTCCTATAGTATTGTTAACAGGCGTAATGGAGTACTGTTGAAGGTTCACGACTGAAAACAGTCCACAGAATCTGAAAAAAGGGATTTATTCAAAATAGGGTTTTAGTCTGTCAAAGTTAACTTTAGTTATTTGGTTTGTTTGTAAATTTATGACGGTGGCAGAGTTTTTTCGTATTGCGGTAATTTCGGCCTTGTTTTTGATTTGGGACTCTTTTACGTAGACTTTGTCGCCTACTTTGTAATCGGGTTGTTTAGTAGAAACGTGTTGGTCAAATCGCACTTTAGATTTTACTTTCAGTCTTTCGGTTTTAGCACGGACGAGTCTGTAGTAATAGTCCATTCTGTTATTTAGGTATCTTACGTATTTCGAAATCAGTTTTTCCTGGTTGTAAAGGGTTTCTGGAGGCCTACTTGAAGTGTGCCCAAATATGACTTCGTAGGGCGTGAAACTGGTTGTTTTATTTTTCGTGTTATTATAACAGATGATGGCATAAGGGAGCACGTTAAATGGATGTTCGTTTGGATGTTCCGCTGTATTTGCCCTTATCATTTCTGCTAAGGTCGCGTGAAATCTTTCAATAGAATCATTTGACTCGGGATGTTGAACGCTGGAGAATGTCAGTTTTATGTCGTATAGTTGGCATAAATCCCGCATTAAGGTGTTATCAAATTCACGTCCATAGTCACAATGGATGCGAAGTGGCGTTCCGTAATGTTGAAAGAAAATCAAAAGGGTGTTTACGACAGTTGAAGCTGTTTTGTCGTTTATGGGGTAGGCTTGCGTAAATTTCGTGAGTTCGTCCCTAATAGTCAGTGCATGATTTCTAGATGGATACTCGAAGATGTCAATGTTAATACGTTCAAAAGGGGTCTTGGGTGTTTCCGTAATAACAAAAGGTGCACTTAGGTTTTTCCTAAAGAACTTTACCTTTTGGCAAGTTTCGCAGAATTTGATGAATTGTTCTACAGTTTTAATTAAGCCGGTCCAATTGTACTTTTCCCCAATACGTCTGATGGTTTCGATAATGCCACGATGGAGGTTGGAGGTTGTTTTTACCAGAGTTGTATTATTATAGGAATTTCGTCTTGGGTAGGAGTTGTAACAATGTTTTGGCAGATTTTGAGTTTGATTTCTTTGTCGGAGAGAATGAAAGATAGAATTTCAAGAATGGGAAATTCTATGTTATTTTCTATGCAGTATGTTTCGGAGTCGTTGAATTGATCTTGGTTATTATAAATAATTTTCAAAAAATGCGAGACGACAGTTTCAGGGTTATAGGGCAAAGGTACAACTAAGTACTTTCTATGCCTGACTGTTTTACTGGCCATGATGTTAAGAGTGTCATTACTGAAATTAGGTTCTTCTTCGAAAAAGTCATCAATAATTTTGTCGTGTAAGTCGTTAGTTTTGTTTTGCCAAAAGAATGTAACTATGCGTTTGTGGGACTTGTCTAAAAGTTGAGAATTGGATATTTCAATTTTAGAGTAATCGATTATTGACTCAGTTTTGTAGAGTTGAACAAATCGATTAAACTCAGCAATAATTCTTTCGTCATGTTCGTCGTCATTGTCAGAGTTTTCAGGTTGTTCAGAGTCAGTTTCTTTGTTAGCGAAAATTTTGATTTTGGAAAGGAAATCAGCACATTGCTTGAAATGGTTGATTTTGATGCGAGAAGGAGCATCTGCGTTTTGGTTTACCTTGCCGGTCTTGTACTCGATCTTATAATTGTATTCCTCTAGCTTAAGGTGCCATCTGGCTAGATGACTGCCAGGATCTTTGATGGAAAAGAGCCAAGTAAGCGGACGGTGGTCACACAGAAGTGTAAACCTTCTCCCAAAAAGATACGGTCTGTAGTGCTTAACAGCCCAAACTATGGCCAACAATTCTCGTTCGATGGTGGAATATCGTGTCTCTGCAGCACAGAGGGTGCGAGAAGCGTATGCAACAGGGAGGTCTTTTCCTACAGGGCCTTGAGAAAGAACCGCTCCAATAGCAAAAGCACTAGCATCAGTAGTGAGCAGGAAGGGTTATTCAAAGTTTGGATATATCAGGATTGGGTCAGATACATTGAAGGAAGACTTGCAATCTGCGTCAAAGATGAATTTGACGTCTTTTTGGAGTAGTTTAGTCAGAGGTTTAGAGATCTTCGCAAAATTTGGTATGAAGCGTCTGTAATACCCAGCGAGACCAAGAAAAGATTTGATGTCTTTCGGTTTTTGGGGTTGTGGAAAGTTCTGAATACATTCAACCTTTGAAGGGTTTGGTTTTACACCTTCTTGTGTGATAAGATGGCCAAGATAAGCCACTTCTTTACGAAGAAATTCGCACTTATCAGGTTAAATTTTTAGGTTACACTTCCGAAGTCGTTTAAAAACTTCTGTTAACCGGGAAATATGTTCATGGATGGTCGGAGAGTAGACGATCATATCATCCATGTAGACGAGACAACGTTCATTCTGTATACCGAGAAGAATATTGTCCATGACCCTCTGAAAAGTAGAAGGTGCATTTTTTAAACCAAATGGCATACGAACAAATTCGTAATGACCATTTTCGACAGAAAAGCCAGTCTTAGGAATATCTTCCTCTTGGATTTCCAACTGGGGGAACCCGGAAGCGAAAAATATTGACACTTTCCAAGTTGGTCGAGAAGATCAGAGATATTTGGCAGAGGATATTTATCATCTACAGTCAATTCATTTAATTTCCTGTAATCGATAACTACTCGCCACTTTTGTTTACCAGAAGCATCGAGCTTCTTGGGGACGACCCATACAGGGGAAGACCAAGGAGATGAGGAGTGCCTAATGATACCTTGTTCAAGCATTTTTCCAATGTGGGTTTTCACTTCCTCTTGATGAACTTGAGGATATCTATATGATTTAGTGAAAACGGGCTTTGCGTTATTCGTATCCATCGAATGTTTAACCTCGTTAGTGAAAGTCAATACGTCACCTTCAAGATAGAAAATGTCTTGAAATTACAAACAAAGATCAGTGATTTGTTCGCGTTCTTCGTCATTTAGATGTTCAGTTCTAATTTGTTGTCTAATAGTCAAGTTTCTGTCTATGTATTGGGATTCATGGTAATCTTCTGTATTGAAATTCAGAAGAGGGTGAGTTTTGTCAAGTGGTTCCAGTTTTTTAGATTTTAGGTCAACTATACATAGTGTATATATATATATATATATATATATATATATATATATATATATATATATAATTTGTATTAATTTGTATTTTAAAATCTGGGATACTAACCCGGTTAAGATCACGAATAAATTCAAAAGCTAAATCTATTATTTAAAAAGCCCATTATATCCCCCGTTTATGTATTCCATTTAGTTGGTGTTGCTAATCTCGCGAAAGAGGAAAATTGACAGACAAGAATAAATTAACATACCTGGTAATGCGTTTATCGGCGCCCTAGAAAGCGTACACCTTTTGTTTGCGCTCTTCTAATTCACGAAACAGTAAAAATTGATACCGTCCTGGAATTTTTCGACGTCAATCAACACTTTCCGGTTTTTTGTATCGTTGCCAGGAATGACGGATTCCGAACACGTAACTGCCAAATTGGATTATATATCGTAATGAAAAAGTAACACGATGAAACCTATCTTGAAAAAATTGTTTTTTGATGGACTCGAAATTAGCAAATTGAAATTGCTCATGGAAAACGTACATTAAAAAGACGCTAAAGGAAAACAAAAGAAGAGCACCAAATAAAAACTGAAGACAAATCATTGGCTTCAAGTGCTGTACAAAATCATTATGAAATTTTAATATTTTGTGTGAAAAAAGTATCGTATTTAAGTATTTAATATTACTAGTGGTCGCCCAGTGGTCGAAATTCGACCCTATTTCATGAAATTGTAAAATTTATATTTTTATAAGAAACAGAATTGTGGAGAAATCGGAGAAAATTGTTCGCTCATATTGACAAGTCTATTGAAATAAAAAGAAAATAAAAATGTAACCAAATATATATCGGTATTCGAAATATTTTTGACAAATGAATGACCATTCAAAATTTTGATTGCCACCGCTCCTGACAAAATATTCGATATAATAATTGGAAGATTGTTCTTTGGAACCTAAAAGTTTTTGTCATTATCAAAGAAAAGAGAAGACCAAAAACCCAAGGAGCACTTAAATATTTAATACATTCTCTATTGTCCGCTGTCTGATATTTTTTTACACAACACCTTCGGGAAGGTTGTGATAATAATATATTAATCCAATAATTAAATTCACATTAAAAACTGAATATTTAATATGAAAATTACTGCAACGCGTCCAAAAAATCAAACTGATCTACGACATTGACTATTTTATCACTAAACAATAACAAGGCTTGCATGCCACTTCCTGAAGTACATGCTCTAAGAATATATCTAACGATCGCTCCCTTCATATATAATTACTCAATGTTTTGAATTTTGACCGTCTGGCGGAGGCGGCACCACAGATCAAATAGGCGGCACTGTCAGTTGTTTGGCGTTGACGTAAATAATGAATTTTTATTACATTTTATTTAATGAATGAACCATATCTATACTATTATAAAATTGTAAGTTTGTCTGTTTGTTTGTTACGGGCATCACCTAAGTACTACTTAACTGATTTTGCTGAATCTTTTTTTGTTGCGAAGCCTATAGTTGGACTTAAAATCAGGTAGACATTTCATCTCTCTAATTTGACAGAAACGATAGCGAAAAAACTTCTACCATGTTAGGTAATACAATTACTCAATTGGTTCCACCGCACGCACAAAATATTAGATACTAGCATCAGCTTTGCTTTTATTCAAAATTCGAAATGTGCAAATGTAACATGTTTCGATTTAACGAAAATCAACATATATCAAGCGTAATTTTACAGGGTGTTCTGTATATAGCAACCTTAGAGCGGAATAGAATTACATGGATTTAAAAAATCTAAAAAAGTTATATTTGGTGTCCTATAAGTCCTATAAGGGGGAGTGAAATTACTTATACAGGGTGGTCCAAAAAAGTTATATTGAGTAGGCCATAAACAGTTCCATATACCAAGTGGTTGAAAAAGGGTAGAATATTTATACAGTGAATAAAAAAACTTATAAAATGTGTAAGCAGTTAGGATCTTAATTATGTTTATAAAATACTATAGTTATGAAATGGGTAGAAGAAATGTTATAAGCAGTTGTTTATACAGGGTGTTTGAAATATAAGATGGAGTGGAATTATAGTTTGTTGTAGTTAAAACTTGTTTTATATCCACAAGTAGTTACATATATAGGATGGTTGAAATATGTAGCGGAGTATAATTACAGCTATACAGGTGGGTTTAAAAATATTGTAAGGTAATGGTATGATCTAGAAGCTGTTCCATTTACCGGATGGTTCCATTTACCGGATGGTTGAAATATAGGGTGGGGTAGGATTCTAAGGGTACAAAAATGTTATAATCGGTGGCAAATAAGTAGTTACATATAAAAGGTTGTTGAAATATACGATGGCTTACACTACAATTATACAGGCTGGGTAAAAAATGGTAGAAAAATTTTGTTATATAGCACTTGCATATAAAGAGTACCTGGAGTATGGTGCTCAGTAAAGTTATAGTTATACAGTGTCATTCAAACAAGGTTAGAAAAAGTTGTAAATGAAGGGTTGTTTAAATGAAAGATGGGAAGAAATTATACTTTAATATATCTTGAAAAAATATAAGGATAAAATGGGAAATAGCGTAGTTCATAATAAGTTGCAAAGATATGATAGGTGAAACATAGGGTGAAGAAGTGTTATAATAATTATTTAAAAAATGTTATATTGGTTGACCAATAAGCAGTAGCGTATACAGGGTAGTTGTAATACATACAAGGTGATTCAAAAACATGTTGAACAAAATTGTTATTTTCGGTGCCCCATAAGCAGTTGCGGTTTTGGTGAAATATATTTGGCATTGATGGATTTACAGTTATACAGGGTGGTAGAAAAAATGTTATACTGGTTGGCCGATAAGTAGTTGCAATTACAAGATGGTTGAATAGCGGGTGGAATAGATTTATAGTCAAACAGATTGGATAATTTTTTTGTAGGATAGGACATGCATATATGCAATATCTGAAACATGGATCGAAGTAAAATTATAGTTCATATAGTGTGATTAGAAGTATTTAAACATTTTATATTTGGTTGCCCATAAGCAAATGCACCTACAGGGTGGTTGAAATATTTTGTAGAGTAAAATTATGGTTATACAGGGTGGTTCAAAAATAAGTTGTAATGTTTGACAAAATGGCAGCAGTGTATACAGGATGGTTTTAATGTAGATGGAAGTAGAGTTAGTTAAAAAAAAAGTTTAATAAAATTGTTATATAGGGTGGCCAATAAGCAGTTGCAGTTTAGGTGAAGGTTTAAATAAAAGTTTGGTGATAGGGTGAAAAACTGTGTTTTTATATTTGTTACTCACGAAGGGCTTCACATCATTTCCATTAGGATGGATTAAAAAAGTTAAAAAATATTGTTATATAGGGTGGAACATAAACAGTTGCATTTTACAATATGGAATATCTATCTGAAATATGGGGAGAAGCAAGATTATAGTTTTAGAGTGTCTTTAACAAAATGCTAGAAAAAGCTACATATAAAGGTTGATCAAAGTATAGAGTAAAGAGAAATTTTACTGTAAACGGTCGTTCAAAAAATATCAGAAATAATTGTATACACCGTAGACCATAAGCAGTTGCATAGCTGAAATATAGGGTAGAGAAGAGTTATAGTCAGGTGTTCAAAACGTTATATTGGGTGACAAATAAACAGCAGCATATACAGGATGGTTGCAATATAGGGTGAAGTAGAGTTACAGTTATTCAAGGTGATTAAAAAATATGTCCAAAAAAATTGTTATATTGGGTGGCCCATAAGTATTTGCAGTTTGGGTGAAATATAGTCGGGATCGGTGAATTTATGGTTAAGTAGGGTAATTCAAACAAGTTTTAAAAAAATTTATATAGAATAACCAATATGTTTCATAAGTTATTTCCTTTTGCGAAGGCTTGAACATTGCGTACGTGGGCGAAACAGCGGGTGACGGCTAGTGTATTATAAATTAATATTAGCATTCTACACTAAAGGTCGTCAGTAGCTACTAAACGAAACAAAAATGAAGAAAATCGGTTGAGATATAGAGGAGAAAATGGTACATAATCGTTTTGTCTTTCCCTATTTATATATAGATTCATTTATTGAATTTGATTTATTGGGCAAAATGCTAACTTTATACAATACATGTGTAGAAATAACCATTACGTATTTAACAAAAAAAAACTAATTAAATAAATATTTCTTAAATAATCTATTTTTCAAAAATTTTATTGATCCTGGAAAGTTATTGATTATGACAAAACCTTTTGTAAAAACAGTGTTTATAGCATTGCAAGTATTATAAGTGCAGATACAAAACACATTTTTATTTCCTCTTTCATAACTATGAATTTCCATGGTATATTTTAATTCATTATAAAGAAAAGAAGGTATTTTTTTATATTTCATTGTATAAATGAACTCTACTGCCTTGAAACATATTTTCTGATTAACACTTAAAAAATTTAGGACCTCTAGCATAGATGTTACATTTAAATATATGCTACATTTTAAAATGCGCCTTATTCTGGAGTAATTGAAGTTTCTACATTTCACTCTTTGGTAGATTAAATAATATCGTAGCCCATAATTCTATATGCTGTGATATATACTCACAGACAAAGAAATCGTCACACCCAGAAGGAGTAGGAGTAGGCGTTATGGTATGGGGTGCTACATGGAAGTAGCCTTTAGCCTTTGTCCGAGACAACATTATCTTAAGGAAGTAGTGGAGCCATTTGTACTCCCTTACCCTATTTTTTTTTCGTCCATAGAACATGTTTGGGATATGATGTGTAGAATGCTCGGAAATTTACGCCAGCTCCACGGACTTTGGAGGTTCTAAAATATGAATTACAGGTAGCTCAGGCTAGTATTTGCCAAGAAGAAATATACCACCTTATTGAATCAATCCCTAAACGTCTTGGGGAGTGTATAGATAACTGTTATGGACAAGCACATTATTAACAAACTTAATAAAAAATTTAAACTTCTTAGTTTTTTTTAGTCAAATTTTAATCATTTACTCCTTATAATTGCAACCATATTTACCAAAACAATATTAAATTCAAAGATCTCCTTCTGAATGTTGCGATTTCTTTGTCAGTATATAATCACAATTAGCCTTAAAATTAAGATTTTTTATCTAACACTAGGCCGAAATATTTCAAAATTTGTAATTTTTTCAACTTTGTCAGTATTTATCAAAATAGAGTTGTTATTTACAACAAAATATTTAAAAATACCTAACTTTCAAAACAAAGACATCAAATTAAAAGCTCAAAATGGCCACCTTCAGCCATTACAGAGGACTCTAGACACATAGATAGATCTTTGCATTAGATTGAAATTCGCAGGAGAGTCTTGAATAACTCTACAAGAAACAATAATCCGATTTCTTAAGTCTTCTATGTCTTGAACAGGAGTTCCACTATTTTATTTATTTATTTATTTTCAATTTCAAGTACAATTTCAATTACAATTATTTCAATTACCATTACCACAATTTGTTGTTGATAGGAATTCTGACACCTAAGTGCTATTGCACTTGTATGTGTGGTGAAACCAATGTTTTTAAATGTCCCCAAGTTGAAAAGGCTATCGAATTTAAATCAAGTGAACGAGCTGGCCATAATTGATGTCCACCTTGACCTAACCAGGGATCTGGATATATTTCGTTCAAATATTGACGTACTCTCATACTAAAACGGGTAGGAGCGCCATCGTGCGTAAATCACATTCCCTCTCTGACAACTAAACGAATCGGATCAAGTAAATACCGTCATATTATCAAAATGTAGCTGTAAGCCATTTTCCTAGTGCTGGTATCGGGTTGCTCGTCAATTAAATTAAGTACAGCTTCTTCTAATTCTGGTGTTCTAATATCCCGGAGCGACCACAATCATGTTTTCTAGGTCTTAGTCGTTGAAGAAGTCACGCACAACTATCACTATGTGTCAGTAAAAACCAATAATAAGTTAAAGTTGTCAGTAAGTGGAATTAATATGACAGCCGCCGACAAGAAAAATAAATAACCGAAGGAATGTTTATTTCTACGGTATACATGAAATTGATCATTTTCTTACACAAAAACAGTGGCAGATATGAAAAAACGCGGCAAATAAAAAAAGTTGCAAATTCATAAGATATTCGTATATATTTTTTGTCATTGCGAGGGGCGTACTGAAAAAAAGTTGTAGGAGTTGAAAGAACCCGAGACCCTAGAAAAAGTACCCATCATGACGTTTACTGTGATCTTATTATGAAAACTTTATGGAGGCATTAATGCTCCAAAATTGAACTAAATATCCCGACAGGTTTAGTAGTTAGAAGAAAAAAACTGAAAAAATCTGGAGATATCAACACCTTGCAAATCTGTAACGAAGAGTTTCCGAACATAAGTTCATAGGAACTTTTCGTTATAAAATGACTCGAGGAAGCCCATCTTAAAATCTTTCGCACTTATTGGAATCTCGTGTGTGTGGTTTAGTTGTCTTAGAAAAAACAGTTTGAAGTTTCGATGAGATCTCACTCATCTTCCTCGGAATAATCGATGTTGTCACTCACTAAACGTAGTACAAAATGGCATTTTGTACTACTACAGAAACCGCCAAAAAATTAAAAATTTTGAATTGTAATTGAAAAAAAGGATGAGTATAAATAGCGAGATAAACAAGTGAGAAAAATACTTTATGTTTTTGCGAAAGCTATTTGTGACGCTAAATGTAAACAATTTATTATTAGTAGTGGTTTCGTTGTTCACTGACTATCAAATTTCGCCAAAGTTTTGTTCTTTACAAGAAAGAATTGAAATAATTGTCAAGAATCGTAGAGTTTTAACTGAATCTGCACAGGTTGAGATTTTAGGTCATTTTGCCATCGATCCTCAAACCAAACCAAAAGTCTCCAGATTAGCAAATATTTCCGTCGGTTCTATGCATGAAACGTTGCGCCGAAATAAATTCTTTCTCTACAAAATACAGCTTTTACAACAGCTTGGTGACGATGATTATGACCGAAGGTTAGAATTCTGCGAATTAATGACTCCAAGGGCAAATGCAGACCCTAACTTTATTAAAAATATTTATTTTTCTGAGGAAGCATGATTTTTTAAAACGGATTTGTCAATAAACGTAATTGTAGATACTGGGACAATACCAATCCTCAAGTGTTTCTTGAAGAGGACAACCAACATCCTCAGAATATTAACGTATGGGCCGGAATTTTCAGAAATAAAATTATTGGACCTTTATTCGTGGAAGAAAATTTAACTAAAAAATTGTAGTTGTTTCCTGTATGATATTTGTGGCATATTTTTCAATGTCTAAGTACTTCCAAACATTTCGGGGTCTAGGTCAGACCCCGTTGCCAATGGTTAAGAAACTTGGATAAAAAAGGAACAATTCCAAACAATATTGTCAAATATTTTAATTTACATCTTAGAATTGAAGTACTTAGACATTAAAGAATTGTATTTGGACTTATTAGTAAATGTGATAAATTCCCTTACAACCGAATCTTTAGAAAACAAATTAAATCAAGATTGAACTTTGTTGCTAGACGAAGAAAACCTATTTTTTCAACAGGAGGGAGCATCTTCACATTATGCATTGCCTGTACGAAATGAGCCTAATGTGACATTTCCAGATAAATAGATTGGAAGAAGGAAGAAGGGGCGCTATAGAGTGGCCATCAAGACCACCCGATCTAACTCTCCTTGATTTTTTTATGGGGACATCTAAACACTGTGGTTTACAAAACTAAACCGCGATATTCGTGAACTTAGAATAGTGGAGTGTGAGCGGATATACATCAGAGACGCTTTAAAAAGTGGGGGATGAATTCGAGCTGCGACTTTACCATTGCATTACCAACACTGGCGGACAGTTTGAACATCTAATTTAAGTACAAAGTAATTTTAACGCTGATACAATATTAATAATGTAAATACAATGTAATAATTATTTTAATTTGAAAGTTTAACATGGCATTACTCTGTAAAAAAAAATTTGATTCAAAAAAATGATGTGTCAAAAGATTGGGAAAACATAGACCTTTAAAAAGAGGTCCCCTCTTAGGGGTTGAAACTACAGGGTGACCATTACGTGTTAAATGTGCCCCCCATAAATATAAATTAACGTGATTTTTTTGTTTTTTTCTTTTAAAGATATTTTAAAAGCTATTTTGCGTGGCTAGTTTTGAAATGAAAGCCCTATATATGAGTTTGCGTAACAATTATTTCAAATAACGGATTAACAAGTTAATAGGAAACCTAAAATTATTTATTAATGCAATTGAACCACCAACACATTCCAAATTCGAAATCAATGTGTAAGTTTCCAACATATGCACTAATGCAATATCCTTGTTTCGTTTTGCACGATGAGGGATTATATTATCGAGTTGTCAGTCAATTATATTTAATTTACCACACACTTCACTAAGTGAGAGTAAACGTACAGCGACGGTAAATTAATAGACTTTTGACAGCAGTAATTGCTGGTTTTCATGATTTTATGTGTTCTAACAATATAATCAGGTTGCGGTTTATAAGAATAATGTATTCATAAAAATATAAATACAGGTAAAATACTATTTTTTTAATAAAAGTGTTATTTGGTAAAATATCTAAATTATGAAAATAAGCTTGTTTTAACAGAAATAAATAAATATTCCCTTATTCAACATTTAAAATCACTGCATTTACAAAAAAGAAATTAATCTTACAAATACCTTGTCAAAACAATCACCACTCGCGTAACTCTTTCAAAAATTCATCATACGAGTAGTATGCTTTTCTGAACAGGTATGTATAGAGCTCCTTTCCAAACTTCACTATACTTTTCTCATTCCCTCTAGCTCGCGTATATTTATTAAAACTTATAGTCCCCCTATAGATATGGGAATTTTGCCCAACTGATAGCCTAGAGAATGGCTGATGTAGTTCATTGCTGCTACGAGTTGAATAGTTGTGTATTTGATCATTTCTAGTAAGTTATACTTGCTTTTTAATATTCATTATTAATAGGTAAATGTATAATGAATGAACCGTCAGAATATTAAACTCAATGAAAAATTGCTTGCAACTAGTTAATGGGGGAACACCAGCTATACATCGTAAAATGTTGTTTGTGTAGAGTAGCGTTGGGTTTTATGACTCTTTTAGTGAGCCGGCTCATTTCGTTCAGCTCACCAAAACGAGTCGTTCACAATGAGTCGTTCAATTGAACGATCTCCTAAAACACAGCCGTTTAGCCTTAGGCGGATTTATATAATGTCTCTACTTGTCTAGTTTACTGCTCAAACTAATATTAAGTTTTGCTGAGTCATAATTTAAAGATCATTAATTTACGTAAATACAAAATTTTTATTTTTTTATTATTTGGTAACAAATATAAGAAAAAAACTCTAAACATTAAAAACAAATAGAAATATATATAACAAAAATACTGCAAAACAATAACAATCCTGTGCATTAGTGCCTGTCATAATAAAATTTTAAAATACCTTTCATCTCATGAACCAGACCGCTGCTCCGAGCCGAGGTTACTGTGCCGGTTGAAAGATTACACGATGAACGAGTCAACGAGTCTAGTTCGTGACTGAACGTTGAACGTTTAGTACATCCTATGACTCTCGACTCGCTCGAGCCGAATGACTCTATTAATGACGAACTGAACGATCTATTTGACGTAACTGTGCCGCTCATTCGTGGCACATGTAGAAGAGTCGTTCGTTTTGAACGACTCATTCACGAACGACCCAAGCCTAGTCTAGAGAAGACTTTGTCAATATGAGCTGAACAGCCTTAAAATATAAGGCCATATGACAAAATCAGGTCCGCTAGGCGGAAATGTGCTAATTTAAGAACGTTTAAACTTATGGTAAATTTTAATTGGCGCATTAGGAAAAAGGTCTTACATAATTTATTTGTTACATAATCAATGTGTTTTTCGCAAGTAAGTTTATTATCAACAATTATTCATAAGACCGTACATAAATTTGTTTGCTCAATAGATTCATTATTAAACCTGACAAGATAACTTAAATTATTTGTTTTGCTTTTAGGTAGGAATGACATTATTTGTGATTTTTTAGCATTCACCGTTAAACCATGTGAATTACAATAGTCATGAAAATTGCATTAGCATTTCTGACAAATTCAGAATCACTTTTCCCAAATATGCCAAAATTTGTGTCATCAGCATAAAGAATTTTGAGATCAGATGTTGGAAATGATAATGAAACATCATTAATAAATGTAAGAAATAGAACAGTGCCCAATATTGAGGCTTGTGACGCCCCCGTATGGTTTCTCTTGAAATTGGATCTTCTTTTCGCTTACTTGAACAGCTTGTTCACAATTTGTGATGTATGATCGAATACATTCATTTGCTGAGCCTCTGACGCCTATTCTGTTAAGTTTATCCAGTAACACGTAATGATCTATGGAGTCAAATGCACTTGATAAATCGAAGAAGCAAGTCATATTTAATGTTTTATTGTTCCATGAGTTATATATAAAATTGCATAGCTCCGATAATGGTCTATGTGTAGATTTATTTGCACGAAAGCCATGTTGGCAGGGGATTAGTACATTCTAATCTCTAGAAAAGTGTTCAGTCTAATGTTGTAAGCCGCTTCAAAAACTTTAGCTAGCTGACTTTGAACACATATGTTTCGATAATTTCTAATATTGTCTACTGACCTTTGTTTTTGTAGATTGGTGTAGAAGAAATATCATTTTCTTTAAAGTATCCTCTTTTACCTACAAGTCCTTTCTTTTTTATCAAATAAATTACATACCTACCTTATAAATTATCAATTTTGATAGGAAAATAAATAAACAACAAACCCGCCCGGCAGTCATTTATTGACTTTTCTTGGCGTTTTACCCTTTTTGGCAAGACCATATCCAGCGGGGAGATTGGAGATTCAATTTTAACGAAGTTAACAACTTTTATCATAAAAAATAGTTTTTTATTCTCTAGATATTTCTTATATACTGGAAATACATGAATAGAACAAAAACTATCGCGGTCCTAATCATTCCATCCATCTTAAAAATTAATCAAATTAATTAAAATTTAGACGGGTCATCAATCCCCCAAAAAAATTTTCTGGCTATGGCCTTGCTTTTTAAGCCTTTCTTAAGAAAAAAGTAGAAGAAAATATTAAATCTAATATTTTTAGTCTAGATCGAACGCAGTTTCACAATATGGCTACACCACAAATCTCACTAGAGTACTAATAAATGAGAGTACCAGAGTATAGATGGAAATTGGGGCTTTTATCTGGGCCCTTCCCAAGTATCAGTAGACGACTACAAAAATTGGTAATTGAACATCAAACGGTTAAGTAACAAACAATTAGTCTAAAACCAGTAAAATCGAGTAACAAATTTATTATATATATATTATACCGACTATTGTTTAATGTTTTCAAATGCATTTTTTACATCTTGCACTTACGTAGTAACAAAACATAAAGAGTGATTTACAATATCAATTGACTAATCAATTGTTTATCTTATACAGTATGAAACAGACAAATGGAATAAAGTCGATAAAGAATAAAGGAGGGCTTGTAGGTAAAACGCTTAGACACGTCGATTTGTATTTTTAAATGCACATTTTTTCAACAACAAAAAATTATATAGGATGTGTCATGTGACAGTGGCTAATACCAACTCTCTTCTTTCTAAATGCAAGCTCCTGTATATTATTTATTTTCAAGATTCTCCAAAAAATTCTAGACATAATTCATGTACAATGTCCTACACATATCTTCAACTGTATCGGAAATATTAATGGTTTTCAGATTTATTACAAAAATTAACATTAAAAAAAGAAAATTATTTTATTTCAGAAATTGGTTACACTACACTGAATACTTAATTCCCATTTAGATTTTGATATTAAATAGTAAGCAAAAACCATTCCTGCGCTCTTTGTTACAGATTTGAAAAAAAAAACAGTTGTGTTTATTTTCATCAAAATTCATAGCCCTAGCATCTTGTTTTCTGTCTTCTTGCCAGTGGTGATTAGTGTCAGTGCTATTGTCCTATGAATTTCGTTAACTGTTCGTAATAATATCAGAAAAATAGTTCATTTAACAGAAATGCACAAAATAACCATTCTACAAATGATTGGTTATGGAGATAACACACAGACACAATGGAAGTTTCTCGCTTATTTCACGAAAATTTTCCAAATTTGCCGCCTATATCCCAAGGAACCATTAGCAAAATAGAAAAGCAGTTTCGCGAGCTTGATCATGTAAGGTAGATAAAAAAAGTAGCTGCCGATGCTCTAAGTGATAATACGAAATTGGATAAACCCACATAATTCTGGTCGAAGAGCAGCCCACTGTTCAACGTTAGCCACACATCAATTTTTAAGTATTAAAGGAAAGTAAAATGCATCCCTATAAAATAATGCCGACTTAGAAGGCGATCTGGATAGGAGAACGGATTTCTGTGAATAATTGAAGGTAAGGTTAGATAACAATGTGATCCAATTAGAAGATGTTTTGTTTTCTGATGAAAGCACATTTTCACTTCACGGTCATGTTAATCGTAAAAATTGCCGCTATGTCCTGAAAAAGTTAATGTTTGGGCAGGAATTGTTGGAAATCATATAGTAGGTCCCTTTTTCATTGATGGCAACTTGAATGGAGATAAATATTTAGAACTCCTCCATAATAATGTCGTGCCAACAATCTTATATCCTGATCCAGTAAACCCACAAATTGCTGCAAATACAATGTAGTTTCAGCAAGCTGGAGCACGGCCCCGTTACGAAATCAATGTCCGGCAGCACCTGTGGATTGGAAGGGGCGGATTGATAGAATGGCCAGTCTCTTGGACTACTTTTTGTGGGAATATCTCAAAATTACTGAATACAAAATTAAACCCTTCTACTTAGATGATATATTGAGTAACGTTAGAAGACATTTCTATACCAGATTAGCATGTTGCCGAGCTTTTGAACATTTCCTACATTGACATTAATAATTTTTTGTTTTTTTTTACATTATTCAGAAATAATCACTATTATTTCTTAGGTTTTTAGTGTAATCTAGCGAATTTGTGAACTAAAATAATTTTCTTTGTTAATGTTAATTTTTATAATAAATCTGGTGTAGGGCATTGTACGTGAATTATGTCTAGAATTTTCTGGAAAATTCAAATAAAAAATAACATACAGGGGCGGGCATTTAAAATAAGAAAGTTGGTATTGGCCACTGTCACATGACACACCCTATATACATTTTTTTGTTAAAAAAATGCGCATTTAGAATTACAAATCGATCTGTCCAAGCGTTTTTCCCAATACGCCTCCTTTATTCGTCATCGAATTTATTCCATTTGGCGGTTCCACACTGTATAGTAACTGAAAATACCTTAACAGGAGTTTAACCTGCTACAATAATAATTATAAATTATTATATTATAAACCCCAAGAACAACACCAACACCCCACAATACGGTGACAGAATCAACGTGACAATCACCAGCGGAGTCAAACGAGAACGAGAACTCCACCCGCAGCAAGTGTTGCGCAGTATCAACAGCCAGCCCTCACTCAAGCGGGACTTAAAAGACAGCGCATGAAATGAACTAGCTCCATGAATGAATTTATAATGCGTACTTTTTACATAATTACGAACCTTGGCCAGGATAAGAATGGATATCGCTAAAATACTACATCAAGAATTCCGTCGAGAGTACCCAGAGCTTCAAGTTACCGAAGAGAGAGTCGCAGATCAATATCGTGTCATCTTGAGAAATGGCCTTATTTCGCCTATTCAACTGGACACAATAAAAAGCGAAGTTGAGCGCGAATTATTTGGTTGAAATACAACAGATCCAGAGCCTGAAACACCCTTGGCGCAAAGAGCGGACGAGACTCAAGAACTTCAACAAAAACAGCCAGCCAACGATCACCTGCTTGAGAAAATTCAAGCAGAAATGGAAATAGCTCTTATAGAGTATAGTGGAACAGATCAATTTAATAGACCAACTCTTCCCAAACTAAGATCTTCTAAGATTCTGGGTATCGTCTTGCAGGCCATGAACAAATTTATCTATCTACTGTGCTGCAATTTCCATCTGCACAATAATTAATAATATAAGAGCAAAGCAAGACCCTACCAAATTTAGACAAACACCTCGAATACCACCTTGGCAAAGAAGGCTAGAAGGGAAATTAATTGTCTTCGGAAAGACATTGGAAGACTGACCGAGTACCAACGAGAGGCCAGGAACATCAGAATAGAAAGACTTGTCAAGACTATCATGGAGAATAACCGAATACACTCCTAGTGGGATAGAGAAAACATCACATCTCAGCAGTGTCTGGATAGTCTACGACAAAAGCTCTCCAGTAACCAACGGAAACTAGGCAATTCTGGAAAACACAACTTTCCACAACAGTTTCTTATAACTCCAGAACAAGTTGGACTAATGAGGAGGAGTTCAGAATTGCAACACCAACCATTTACAACGGAAGACACGTCCAACATAATGAAATACCTCCAAACCTGGAAAGCACCAGGACCAGATGGTGTGCAGAATTACTGGATAAAGAAACTTTATGCCACACACGAGAAATTAACAGAACTTATTAATGACATAATTATCCATCCACACAAGATACCTAGTTTCCTTACGCATGGTGCTACATACCTCTTACCAAAGGATAATCTATGTACACAGGACCCAGCAAAGTACCGAACAATCACTTGCCTCCCAACCTTATACAAACTTATGACGTCGTGCATTAATCATCGCCTTTTCAGACATTGTGAGCTGAACAACATAATTACCAAACAACAAAAAGGATGCGCGAAAAACTCGATGGGGTCTAAAGAACAACTAATAATTGATTCCGTTGTCTGCAATCAAACCCACGCCAAACGACGAAATCTCTACATGGCATATGTGGATTACAAAAAGGCCTTTAATGCAGTTCCACATGATTGGCACATTCAGGTGCTGAAACTCTATAAAGTACATAATCGTATTGTTAACTTTTTAGAACATGTCATGACTACTTGGCAAACTAAAATCTTTCTGAATGAAGCCGACTGTTTTATACAAACCGACTCTATCCCAATCAGAAGGGGTATATTCCAGGGAGACTCTCTTTGCCCGCTGTGGTTCTGCCTTGCTATGAACCCACTCTCACACAAACTGAATTCTACTAATTTGGGTTCAGTCTCAAGAACTAAAACGTACAAGCATTGAAGATAAACCATTTGTTATACATAGACGACTTAAAGTTGATGGCAGCTACGAAACAACAGCTGCATGATATGCTTAAAATAGTATAAGGGTTCTCTAGTGACATACATATGCAATTGAGCCTAGACAAATGCCGAATTATTAATATAGTGAAAGGCAAAATACAGCAGGGGCCCTAAGAAATGGGATATGGCACCTCAGTTGAATCCATGGAGGAAGGCCATACTTACAAATACCTTGGAATAAAGCAGGCTAAACGAATTGATCACACCACCATGAAACAGGACCAAACAACAGAGTTTTATAGAGGGGTAAGACGACTGCTGAAGACCAAACTTAACACTAAATATTTGTTTCAGGCTATTAACACCCACGCGTATTCAGTGCTTAGTTACTCTTTCGGTATAGTTAACTGGTGCAAGACTGACATTAAACAATTACAACGGAAAGTTCGAATACTACTAACAAAAGCTCAAAATCACCATCTAAAGAGCTGTGTCGAACGTACAACATTGGCCTGGTGTGAAGGAGGAAGAGGATTGGTAGATATAGGCTAGTTACGTCATCCACAAATTTCTAATTTGCGTAATCGTTTCCAGAAACTCGCAGAATTTTCTGATCTACACAGAGTCATGTCAGGTTGATGACTCAACACCTCTACTACTGACAGAACAACAAGTTCAAGTATACCACCAAACAACTGATCAGAAGCTGCTCAAATGGAAAAAGTAGCCCTTTCATGGAAGACATATAAACGACGTCAACCAAGATTATGTCGACAGTTCAGCGTCGAATCGACTCGTTGATCTCGGGTTAGATGTTTCCTGAAACGGAAGTCTTTATATTGGCAATCCAAGATCAAGTAATTCCAACTAAGAACTATCTAAAGTACATCGTCAAAGACCCTTCTATCAACAACGACAGATGCAGATATGGCTGCCAAACATGTGAATTTATCCAGCATATTACAGGAGATTGCCAAGTGTTAGCTGTAACTGAATACAAAGAACGACACGATGCTGTGGCAAAAATACTGCACCAGGAACTAGCGCTGAAACTTGAGCTATCACAGTCGGTAAGAACACCCTACTATATATACAAACCAGAATCTATTTTAGAAAATAACAACTACAAGCTGTACTGGGACCGCACGATACTGACCCATAGGACTGTTGCTTACAATAGACCAGATATAGTTTTAGTAGATAAAGTCTCTAGGAAAACCACCTTAATTGGCATAGCAATCCCTAACAACAATAAAATAGATATTAAGCAGGCTGAAAAAATAGCCAAATGCAGGGATTTGGAATTTCAAATAAAGACACAGTGGGACATGAACAACACACGAACTGTACCAATTGTTATGTCAACAACAGGAGTAGTCGCAAAACTTCTACTAAATAATTTAAAATACCTCTGTCTGGACGAACATCTTTACCAACTAATGCAAAAAGCCGTTCTGTTAGGAACAGCCCGGACGGTCAGAAAATTCATGGGACGCTGCCACGACTCCAACCACGGGCCTGATAACCTGGGAAGGATTCCCACAAAGCTAAACCCTTTTGATATCTAGGATATCTGGGGTTAGTGAATTTTCCCCTATAAGCACGTTATGCGTGCCTTGAGGGAGTGTGTTGCCATACACTGTATGATCAAGTCGGGAAATTTGATACTTTCTTTTGTATACTTTGTTTTTTAGCGCAACCCGGAGACCGGGGTGGCCATTCGCGTGGGCCATTTCTTCCTATCCAAGAGTTTGGATGGATATTATCTAAGTGTTGTCTTACTAATAACGAGTTATGAGCAGGTGCTCCATCATGTTGGAACCATTCAATTTCTAAACGAGTTCTCAAATTCAAATTATGCAAAAATGTCTTGAAATGCAAGTTGCGCTCCCCAGTAAGTGATTCGTCATAGATAAAAGGCCCCAGAATAGTAGACCCTATAATACCGCATCAAACATTAAAACCAAATTTTATCTGGGCTCGTCTTTGTTCTACATGGAAAGGTTTTTCTTTAGCCCAGATATGCTCATTGTGTCTATTGAACATACCGCAGTTAGTAAATCTAGTTTCATCTGACCATAACACCTTTAATGGAAAGTGTGGATTGTCAAGGCACATGTCTCTAAACCATGTACAAAGCAAAATACGTCGATTTTCGTCACCAGCATGCAAAGTTTGAGAAACTGAAAGTTTGTACGGGTGGAACTTGTGCGCTTTCAGTACCTTAACTACAGTTCGCTGAGATGTGCCAGCTTCTGCCGCAATCTCGCGAGTTGATTTACCATTGCTAAAACATTTATTTGTGGTGCTTCGTTAATTTGATTACGTTCCTTTGGTGGTTTAGTAAAAGGTCCATATCTGCGTAAACTATCGTAAAGCCTCTTAAATGTACATAGAGCAGGTTAACGACGAGAAAATATCTATGAAAGTATTTATCAGCTACACGAACTGAATTTTTATGGCATATGATATAACATTCCACCATATTCAGTTTTTTTTCGTTAGAATAAAAAACTGTCAATATCGACTCTCAGTCCAGCACTACTAAATTACTCTCATTAAATTACTCTCAAATGAGGAAACGTCAAAGTGAATATAATCTTTTTCATGGCTACCTACGTTAAAAGTGAAAATAAGAGAGGAAAGCATCCATAACTCCGTTATTTTTATGAATAACTATATCGAGTATTATATCGTTGAAAAGCTCTAAAAATGTCCGATTTTTTGAGGTCATGGCCAACTATGGTTTCTATTCAAAAAAAGATAAGCTTGTGTCTTATCTCGAAAACGAGAGCTATCACGCAAACGAGTACATGACAATCATATTTGGGATACAATTCCCTTCAATTTTGATGTTTACACTTTTTTTATAAAATCAAAAACAAAGGAGCCCGAGGGATATGACTAAATCGACAGAATTTCGTTTTTACAAAATATCTAGTAAGCCATGACTTTACAAAAATCCGAAAGTGTTATTAAATTGGCAAACTGCAAATCTTTCCCAATTTAACCATTGCCCTATCTCCGCTAGTTTCCGAGATCCCCATACTGATCATAAAAAAACTCACCCTGTATATAGCCCAGAACTATGATAGCTTATTAGCCCTAGGCTTTTGATATAATTAAAACACTAAAAATAAATTACTCTATTTATAGATTAATACCCCTATTTCATATCTATTCATGTTTAATTATACTTTATGTATCTAGTTATATTTTGTTGATTTAAATTATTGTAATTATTTTTTTTTTCTCAGTGACTAATAAAATGGAATATTATAAATATATGTTTATTTAGGGAATGTATGGGTAAATATGAGTATATCTATCTGTATATATATATATATATATATATATATATATATAATATATATATATATATATATATATATGTTTATGTATATGGGTATGGATGAATGTCATGATTAGTAAAGTACCAGATTTTAATTGTCATGACTAACTAAAATATACTTGAATGTTCTCTTGGACACAACACAAGCTTAAGCTTAGGTGCCCATTGTCTCTCTTATTTACCATTCGAACATTAATATTTATTAATTTTACTTATTACTGTTACGTTGGTAATAATGTAAGTGATAATCTAATAATAAATTAATTGAATTGAATCGAACAGTGACGAAAGGTAAAACAAATACAACAATATTAATTCGTGAAGAAAACAACTCTTTGAAATTTTTCATGTTAAGATTTTCCACTAAAAACTATTATTTAGAAGTCTTAATGTAAAATGTTTACTTTATAATATGAAGTTAGTCAATACATAAATTTAATGGCACGTTTAATGGGTTTCTTTCTGACAAATGACGTATGTCAAGTGTCTAATTTAATTAATTTGTATAGCAAATAGAGAATTGTTATATTAGTTTATTTTCCATATATTATCGATTTTCTATAAAAGAAGAGGCTTTTAATATATTAGTTAATCCCTATTTCTTATACAGAGAACTAAATTGGACGGGTATTTCAGTATCGAGGCTGACTGTGGTATCGGTCGTGATGTCGGTTGGTCGGTCGTATCGAAACAAATGAAATTTCAAGTTATGTATTTCATTCCCTTGCTCATCTATTTTCATATCTGTAAGTGTGTTACCACGTTAAGAAGCTTTCGCTTCAACAATACTGTATATTTGAACATAGTTTCCAATTTGAAATCAAATTGTTATCTGCAAACATACAGTTTTAATTAACGCACAATTAACAATTAATTTAATAGGAGCATTGTCTGTCTCATTACAAAGATAAAGATAAACTTTGGAGGAGAGTTTCTCAAGTGTCAGCTACCGGGTTGTTACTCCCTGGAACTCGCCGAAATAGTTCGACCGTAACGAATCTGACGATGATAATAGGCCATAACACTTCGTACAGAAACATAACTCATATGAGTGAGTCTAACGATTCCTCGTCAAGCTCCCCCTAATTCAATTTGCTCGAATAGTTCCTTCCAATTGAAATAGTTCGTCCGTTTCTGGAAGTTTTATCGTAAGGAAGCGCCTCCAATAAAATGATTTGTTGGCCGTTTTTCGTGCCCGTTCAGCCATTAACAACATATCGAAGTAGAAGAAAAAAGAACGAAGAACTCTCTTGTCTTATGTCTATCGAATTATCGTAGTGGATTAATTCTGGAAGGGAGAAACGAGATACTAACAAACGTGACCAACTTGGGGAAGCTTTTAATGCATGACAATTACGAAGGATAGGAACTGGAAATTACGAGATATAACGATATAAAAGTTGAGATGAGAATCAATTCTGAGCTCTCTATAAATAGAAGAAAATTGAGAAACTATGAGTTATCTCATTCCTCAACTAAGTTGCTTTCAACTGCATCCCTATAACTATTAAATACAAGTTGAACCTCATTCTACAAACCCTGCATTCTGCAGTTTTATTAGACTGCTCAAAACATTTGTATACATATTAACGGTCTGGGTTTAACGATCATTGCAAATCCATCATTTGTAATCTACGTGTTTTCTTTAGCCATATTCTAGCACGCTGATTATTGAGGGTTGATAGACTAAGAAAGGAAATGATAGGTTTTGTCAGGAAAAGTAGTAGTAGATCGGTTATGTTTCTGGAGAATCGATCCGTTACTCTACATAGAGAGATTGAAGCTGGAACGCATCAATTACTTCGTGCAAGCCGTTATCGAGGAATTTCATGTGCTCCATAGTTAAATCTCATCCTGTGTATCGAAATATGAGTGCTTCATCTAAATCTAAATTGTTCACGTCACTCCTTGAATATATGATATCCTGCTAATCACAGACCTGGCCGATTAGGCTTCAGACAGGCTATCTACACTCTAAACTAAAGGCTGCCTCAAAATCAACTGGCTCGAAATAAATACAAACAAGACATAATATACCTTGACAACACAGGGCTTTCATTTCAACACTAGCCATCAAAAGTCACTTTTAACGGAGGCGCACATTTTACACGTATCGGCCAACCTGCAGTTTCAACCTCTAAGCGGGGGTGAATATCACTTCTACAAGTTTAAATACAAAGGTGTATCATGTGAGACCTCTTTTAAAGGTCTCTTTTTTGCCAATCTTTTGCCACATCATTTTTTTAAATCAGACTTTAACTTTTAAATTAAAATAATTATTATTTGCATTGTATTTACATTGTTAATATTGTATTATCATCAGAATTACCTTTTATTTAAATTAGATGTTCAAAATGTCCGCCATTGTTGGTAAGATAATGGTAAAGTCGCAGCTCGAATTACTCCCGCCGCACTTTTTGAAGCGTCTCTAGTGTAATCCGCTCACACTCCCCCATAAAAAAAGAGAACGGGTGTTAGGTTGGGTGATCTTGCTGGCCATTCTATAGTGCTCCTTCTTCCAATCCTGGAAATGTCTCATTAAGCCAATTTCGTACAGGCAATGCATAATGTGGCGGTTCTCCGTCCTGTTAAAAACATAGGTTTTCTTCGTCTAGCAACAAAGTTCCATCTTGATCTATTTGCTTTTCTAAAGATTTGGTTATAAGGGAATTTAACACATTTTCCAATAAGTCCAAATACAATTCCTCAGTTAAATTTTCTTCCACCAATTTTATTTTCGAGAATTTCGGTCCATACGTTGATTTTCTAAGGATGTTGGTTGTGCTCTTCCCGTAAAACTTGTGATTGATATTGCCTCAGTATCTAAAATTATGTTTATTAACAAATCCAATTAAATAAAACCTGATTCGTCAGAAAAACAATTATTTTACTAAAGTTAGGGTCTGCATTTGCCCTTTAAGTCATTAATTCGCAGAATACTAATGGTCTGTCATAATAATCTTCAGCAAGCTGTTGTAAAAGCTGTATTTTGTAGGAAAATAATTTTTTTGAACGTAAAGTTTTATGCACAGAGCCGATGGAAATATTCGTTAACCTGGTGACTTTTGGTATTGACGTTTCACGATGCATGGCAAAATGACCTAAAATCTCAACCTGTGCAGCTTCAGTTAGAACTCTAATATTGTTGACAATTTTATTGCACAAACTTCCAGTTTCTTGAAATTTATGAGTTAAATCCAACACATTCTGATGCCCAACATTTTTATCAGGCTGTCTCTGATGAAAAACATGAGCAGTTCTGGGTGCATACCGTTGTTTTTCCCCATAAATAAATATTATTTCAATTCTTTCTTGTAAATAATTTGGTCAAGTGCGAGTTGGACTCGCATACTAAGGGTTCCGTACCATCTTCAAGATTCTAATATTCTAGTTTCAGACAAGCAGGGAATGAGTGCATTTTCTTATATTTACCCTAATATATTTTAAAGGCAGCGTTTAAATTTATCAAAAATATGTACTCTTATTTTCCACACATAGATTTTTTATTTTAGCTGCTACATGATTCGCTTGATTTTACAAAAAATACATATGTATTTAATTTTCAAATTTGTCCCCTAAAATTAACATTAGAGTTTTATTTTACTAATCAACTTTCAGCGAAGCCTTTTATAATCTACTGTCTGAATTTTAGGGTCCGTAGATTGGAAGATAAAGGGGAAAATAGGTGAAGTTTTAAATAGTAAATTTATAAATTTGTTAGACAAATTATTTAAAAATGCAAATAAGATATATTTACCAAAATTTTAGATAGCGTAGGTTCTAAAGTGGGAATTAAGTCGATGTTCAATATTTTTGGTAATATCTTTTAAACAAATGATTTAATAATGTGATATATTTGCAATTCACATAATGAGCCTTTTATTTGATATATTACATGATGCGTTTGAAAATTGAATATTTATTATCCATTTAATTCCATAATTTGTCCCCAAAATAAATATTGGGGTTTTCTACTATTTTTTCTTTCAATCCTGTAAACAATTAATTTTAAAAATATGAAATATATATATTTGTATTCCTTATATTTCTATAATTTCGGCCCCAAAATTAATATTAGGGATTTCTTCGTATTTTTTCTGAAAAAAAAATTAGGTATTAGAGATTGAAAAATAGAGTGGGGAATGGGTAATTTTTTTTAATATTTGTGTTAATATATTTTAAAACATTCATTTAAAAAATACGAAAAAAATATATTTGTATTCGTCATATTGAGCCCTTTGATTTGGTATATTACACCAGTAAAGTTCAGGTGACGTCCTATATCACTATTTTTTCAAAATTTTACGCCTTATAGTTTCGGAGATTATATAGGGGGAATGGGTAATTTTTTTTATATTTTTCTTAATATTAATTAATTTTTAATCTATTTTAAAATTATGAAAAAATATATTTGTTTTCGTCATAATGAGCTCTCTCATTTGATGTATTACATGATGTGTTAGAAACAATATCAATTTTATATTTTTCATTAAATTCTGTAATTTGCCCCCCAAAATTAATATTAGAGGTCTTTCCTTATATTTTCGGTAAAATTCAGGAGAGGCCCTATGTCCCTATCTCTTTTCAAAATTTTACGGCTTATAGTTTCGGTGATAAAGTAGGGGGAAGGGGTAAAAATTTTTATATTTTTGTTAATACCTTTAAATTAATTTATTTTAAAAATATGAAAAAAATATATTTTTTATCGCCATAATGAGGCCTTTCATTTGATATATTACATGATGTGTTTCAAACAATTATAATTTAAATTTTTCCATTTAATTCTGCAATTTGCCCTCCAAAATTAATAGCAGAGGTTTCTCCTTATTTTTCCGATAAAATTCAGGTGACTCCCTATATCTTTAATTTTTTTGAAAATTTTACTTCTTATAGTTTCGGGGGGAACGATCATATTTTTAGTGATTCCCCCCAGAAGTACCCTTAAAATTAAAATTTCTTCATTTACGATATGTACTTCTCATCGAGTCACCAAACTATACACTGATACCAAATTTCAACCTTTTCCGTCCAGTAGTTTAAGAGAAAATTGCTGTCATGTGAGAAAGGGAGAAATCCGGAGTGATATTATAAGGGTATCCGTACATTCAATATACTAAAAATAAACCATTATCGAAATTTGATGGTCAGTATACAACGAAATCACCACTAATAATAAATTGTTTACATTTACACTCGCAAATATATTTCGCAAAAACATTTAAGGATTGTTTGATCACTTGTTTATCTCGGTATTTATGCTCATGCTGTTTTCAATTACAACTCAATTTTTTAAATTTTTTACGGTTTCTAGGTCATTACTCTGTAAAAAATAATTTGTAAAAAAAATTGACAAAAAGAGACCTTTAAAAAGAGGTGCCTTGTGATACCCCTTTGTATTTAAACTTTTAGAAGTGATTTTCACCCCCGCTTAGGGGTTGAAACCGCAGGGGTATCCGATACGTGTTACATGTATCCTTCAATATCAATTCAGTAACAATTCAAGTGTTATTTTGTCGTTTTCCTTTAAAAACATTTTAAAAGTTATTTGGGGTAGTTAATTTTGAAATGAAAGCTCTGTATAGAACAAGTCCCGCCCTATTACCAAATTGGGCACAAAATTTGCATAGGAACAGATAAACATACTCGTGAAATCAAGAGTACAATTGGTCTGAGTTGATATGCTGAGAAAAGTTGCGAAATGGCTTCAAAGTCAACATTCTAAGGTGTCTGAAAATAAACAATTTTATCAAATAATTAGAAACTATTATTACAAAAAACGCAATAAAACAAATAAGTATTGACGAATGGAAGGGTCGACCTTGGCCCTACCACTGCGGGACAGAACTCACGTTTTAAATGCAACTAGGCGGACACACAGTACGCTTTTCAGACGATCGATTTACGAAAAGAATTCTACAGTGGAGACTGAGAATGGATACACCAAGAAGCAGGGCATGTCCATCAACAAGATGGTTGTATGATATTCAGAGCATTCAAAAATCGCAGCTCAATACAACTACTACAACTGTCAGCCCAATCTCCACCACCACTTTCGTTCTGATCCTCCTAATCAGATTCATATTCACCATGATTCGATGCCAGACGATCCAGGGGGACAACTTCGATCGTCTTAATAACTTCATAGGGTCCTTTCCGTGATGGTGTAATTTGTCCATTGGAGATTGTACAATCAGCCCTAATTATTTTGCTGGAATCTAATAGGAATTCCTTTTTAGCTATACTGAAGTTTCGACCATGCAACAGCGGCAAATTCAGTGAAGTATATTGGTATTAGATCGTAATTGTTCATAGTGGATATCAATTGTTGGTAATAGGTGTATCTTTAGAATTTTCAAATCCTATTTGTAATTTTTGTACATTAATCTAAAATTCCACTCTATTGGTCAATAGCTTTAGATAGATGCGTTTCTAGAGGTTTGTTGAACCTTTACGCACACCTTTCTGTAACTGTAGTTGTAAGTGCAAAAATGTGGTCCTGGTTTTTTTATGACCACCATCTGACAGATCTGTCTAAAAACATTAGATTAAACATTTCGGCCTTGTTCGGAATGGAGTTTTAGTGGTAACCCCAATCTACTAAAGAGCTGGTCTTCTCAAAGCGTTGTTTTGTGTCACTTCTCTATATTAACCCACTTTTGGGCTGCTTATTTGGCTACATAAACATCACATTTAAGGCACTTTGCTCTTAAATTTTCGTATTAGTTCACCCAATACCTTGTCTAATGTCTCATTTATGCCCAGGTGATCTCCAGAAATTTTGTTGTATATCTTCTTCAATATGGTGGATCATCTGCTCGGGTACGACTAACTACGATTTAGTTTCCTTCCCATCGGAACTATTTCTGATTCTCTTCAGAATTCCGTTTCTTTCTATTGAGGTCTGACTAGTCCTTTGTTCTTTTGTGCCGAAATTTGTGCCATTTCTGTGTGTTCCATTCTTTCCAAATCTTAACGACAAAGACTTCTGGACCATTGTCATTATTTGGTGGTCGGTTGGAAGGATGTCCATCTTCAAGTGATAATTTGTCATAGTAGTCCATGTTGCTTACAGTGGAGTTGGTGAATATCAGGACTGGTAAATAATTACTTGTAACCTCTCCACATGAAAAACGTAAATTTTTATTAAGTGGTGTACATAAGTTTCGATTGCATCATCGGCACCGTATACAAAAATGTTTCTTATAACTACAAAGAAAATTAAAATACAATCAGATAAAATATATTAGTCAAATAGACTTACCTACATTAAAATACAGTTAAGAATTTAAAATTACAATTAACAATAAACTTAATTGGCCCTTCATCCCTTATGAGGGGAAGGTACAAGACAAGGAACTTCAGAGTGTGCAGTGTGCAGAAGCACGTTCAGGTGGCGTGTGCAAGGAAATGACCGTGGCATAAAAATTTGGATTACTGACCAAACAAAGAAGAAGATGAGTAATTTGAATCATTAGTAGAAGTTCGTCTTTGAAGAAGAGGAACATTGGGAGAGGTGAAGGGTGAAAGGCAAACATAACGTACAAATAAAAAAGCTTTTTGTAAACAAAATAAAATGTAATGAGTAGTTATGAGCGACTATTGTGATTAAAAGTATAGGTAAGTACATTTTCAGGTGAGAAGTGGGCATGTTCAGGTAAATCAAAGATCCGGCATGAAGGGGTGGAAGGACGAATTTGTTCGTTTACACAATTGATAGTTGTATTTTTGCAGACTTTATTGATGTATACAATTTCCAATAAGTTCATTAAAACGACCTTTATTACAAATGTGTAAGATTTTTGTGTTTTGGTTGTGGTCGAAGGTGTGGTTGTTGGAGATGGAATTTAACAAGGAGTTACAATTATCTATCAAATAGCAATCAATAATAAATTCCCTATTCACCTAATAGACAAGTTGTTCATCAGACACTCCATCAAATTTCAAAATAGGTTTTTGATCAGTTATACCAATAATAGTGAACCCACATACGAAATAATGACTTTCTTTGATAATTGTGTATTTCAACTACACAAACTGTTCAAACATCTCAACATTGACATTACTTTTAAAACTGATAACACATTTCAAAAGTTACTATGTAATGCACACTGTAACAATGTAACACTTTATACATCGGCCAAACAGGACGTAAAATAAGCACTAGGGTCAAAGAACATGTCAGACTGATGAGTAACGACATACATAGACTTGACGTTCAGACCCTTTCGTCCTTTGCCAACCATATTCTCTCCAACAACCACACCTTCGACCACCACAAAAACACAAAATATTACACATTTGTAATAAAGGTCGTTTAATGAACTTATTGGAAATTTTATATATCAATAAAGCCTGCAAAAATATAACTAAATTGTGTAAACGAACAAATTCGTTTTGATTGCCTGGCACTTTTAACGCATTATCCTTCCACCCCGTCATGCCGGATCCTTGATTTACCTGCCCACATCTCACCTGCAAATGTACTTATCTATACTTTTTATCACAATAGTCGCTCATACCTATCTCATATTTTATTTTGTTTACACAAAGCTGTTTTATTTATAGGTTATGTTTGCCTTTCACCCTTCACTACTCCCAATCTTCCTCTTCTTCAACGACTTGTACACCGAACCTCTCCTAACGATTCAAATTACTCATCTTCTTCTTTGTTTCGTTAGTAATCCTAATTTTTAGGCCACATTCATTTCCTTGCACACGCCACCTGAACGTGCTTCTGCACACTACACATTCTGAAGTTCCTTGCATTGTACCTTCCCCTCATAAGCGACGAAGGGCCAATTAAGTTTATTGTTAATTGTAATTTTTAATTCTTGACTGTATTTTAATTTAGGTAACTCTATTTGACTACTATATTTTATCTGTTTGTATTTTAATTTTCTTTGTAGTTATAAGAAACATTTTTGTACACGGTGCTGATAATGCTTTGCATTATGCAAGCGAAACATATGTACACCACTTAATAAAAATTTACGTCTTTCATGTGGAGAGGTTGCAAGTAATTATTTAGCAGTCCTGGTCAAGTGATAATGTTGCAATTTACCCATCATTAGTCCAGTAATCCCGAGATTGAAAAACATCATTGGTATTGTATTCTCTAATATTGACCCATAACTGTATATGATGAATATCCTTGTCATGGAAATACATGCAAACTTTAAATAAACGAGAACATATCTCAAATTTTATACTTTTTAAAAGCATGCATTTAGTGCCCTTAAAAGTGTCATTGCCCATAACATACCTTCAAATGAGTAAGAATATGAAATTCTTTATTTGATACACCTAAATATTCGTAAAGTAATGATTCCTATGCATTTTCTGTGCCCCGCGCAACCTTGACACCTGTTCCCCACTGTCCTAAAAGTTGAATTGTTTTGTTAACATTTAAATAAAACCTTTGATGTTTACACAATTCATAACGGCCGTAATGAAACGAAAGTATATTCCGGGCATAACATTTCGGCCATCAACGCCACTTTCACAATAACTCACACGAACAAAGAGTCGGCGTTTAACATTCGTCATAATTTGTGTAAAACCATAAACGTGTTCGGTCTGTGCTGTGCCAACGTTGCCTCGCCGCCATACCTATCTCAGTTCACTTGCTAATTACATTTCCATAATTCATTTAATATGCAAATGCCGGCATGCCCGTGCGTTTTAAATATGTTTGTAGTAGTTCCGCCAGGACTGCGCCACGTTAACGTCATGTGACGCGGATCAAGCGCGATAACGGCAAATGGCTAACGGAAAATGCTTCAGCGGTGCTGCTGTTCGCGCTTAGGTGAAAAACAACATTAACGCGATTCCGTTTTTTTTGCTTAGCTTATGCATGTGCACACGTGGTGTTTGCCAATAGGGGAGCTTGTATACAATTTCATTAACAGTTTAAAAATGTTTTCTAAATCAAATGTTCTGTTGATTGAGATTTTTTTATGCAATTTCGACTCACTCAAATTAACCAGTCATAACTGTAGATCAATGACTACTAATATAAATGGACCCGGAAGTCTCATATACGACCAAGTGAAAAATGGGTTGAAACATGAGACAAAAATTGAAAGAGACACAGATATATTTGTTTACAAATATTCCGGCTCCAACAGTAGCGTCCAACTACATTAAATTAAAGGTCATGTTATTCAGATTCAAAATAATAAAACTACCTACCTATTCCAGAAATATAAATATATTAAACTCCATTAAAAGATGTACACAATAACAAAAACAATTAGTGGCTTAATTATATTATTAAAATGTAACATTTATTTATGCTCCTAAAATGTAGTTTTATTTACTGATTAAATGACCTTCTGTTAAACTCAGTTACGCGTTTATGATCTGACACTTACCGGTGAGAAAAAAATTCGGCAAAAATATGCCGTTCTCCTGCATATATAGCACTGAAATATCATTGTCTTATTGTTTTTCTTACACGTACACAAGATAATCACTGATTTCAACATCAAAAACACGCTAAATAATACGAAAATTTGAAATTAACCTCAAATTCAAACATAAACAAAGCGAACTATCGGTAAAGTGCGCTTTTACCTGCTCCCCACATGAATTGTAACGATTCCGTAAAGCGTCAGAGTAGAATGCCTAGATTTAACTATCATTTGTTGCAATTGAAAGAAGTTTGACACGGCTAAACCATTTGTAAGCATTTGTTTACAATTTTACGGCAATTATCTTTCAACCCATTTTTAATGTAAACAGACAGGTCCATTTATATTAGTAGTCATTGCTGTAGACAATTTTGTTACTTATTTACTTTTGTTTCACATCTTATCTAAAACTAGGTACACGGGGTATAAAAATTGGATTGCAGCACCATAACCGGGTACATGTGTGAATCTAAATCTTTCAGGTACCCATTCATATTGACACAAAGAGTTTCATCAAAAACGGACCAACCATTTAGGAATTAAAAAATTCCTACAACCGTATTTGCAGCGCCCTCTACCGGCTCCAATTGTAAAACTCAAAACACCCAAAATATTTCATACAAAATCGGCCCAATCTTTCCAGAGAATATTGCGTAATTTAAAGACCTAAGAGAGATAATGTGCGATAAGCCACTTTATTTTATACTAGGTAAAGCTGATGTAAAAGATTATAATAGTGTGCATGAAATGCTTAAAGTAACTAAAATAGTTAAGTTAATTATTAATTAACTTTCCAATTAGCGCATTGTACGTAACAATTTTTTTATACGATGATACTTCTTTCTTCTTTCTTAATTCTCGTTCTACTTCAACCAATTTACACAAAACCTAGACAAATATAAACCAAAACCTTCCGGATGAGCTACTCTATCTAGTGGTGCAAACCGCATAAAAATCTGTTTTTCAGTCTATCGGGAATAGACAGGCCGACGCGGCGGAAGACTTTGTTTTATCCCATGATTGTCGACTTTGTGTAACATAGCTTTATTTCTGTCATATCTTGTTTCAATCAATAATCATTTTCTTCTTTACTTTAACCATATTACTCATTGGTTTATTTACTGCTCTTACTAAGGTGTTGGACTGCGTGGGTCACCAATTCCTACTAAATGTTATTCAAATTTATGGGATATCTGGTAACTGCAATAATTTCTTAAGGTCATATTAGACTGTCAGAAAACGATTTCTAAAATTTTATCGCACTCGTTCTACGGAACTGATAACTATCTTGAGTTTTCCGCAGAGTACCGTACTAGGTCCTCTTCTATTTTGATTTTAAATTGTCTAAAATCCGTTGTATGCGGCTATGATACAGTTTTTCCAGATGATATTACAATTATAACCTCGGGACGTAATATCACAATTACATTATTAGGTCTTTTTTTTCAGGGGAGGTCAAATTCGCTAACCGAACGAATAGCCGCACGAGTTCCTCCCGTTCTTTACTTGTTATGATGTTTAACACATAGTCATTAAATTTCTTCCACTGTATTTTGCGGCGTGATTACCCCCTTCCTAGCTCTCCTGTCATCACCCTTCTCTCGACGCCCCATCTTTCACACTCCATCACCGTATCCTGCGGGTTGTCGACACCTCCGCAAGATATACACACATCATCCTCTGTCCTCATTCTCAACAAATAGTATCTGAACGCCCCATGTCTCTTATCAGATGTTCATATGCATTGCCAGTGATATTTAGCAAGGTGAGAGGCCTGTATTTTATCACTCCGTGTTCATTTGGCCCTCCCTTTGGGATTAGGATAGTTCTCCCGATCTTCCACTCAGCCGGGAAGACCTGCTTCTTCAGAAGCTCATTGTACACCCTAACCATCGTTTCTGAATCATATTCAGCCACGATCTTTACAACTTCCGTTCTCATTCCATCCATTCCTGGGGCCATCCGATTTCTCAGTCGGCCCACCACATTTATCACCTCATCTGCATTGAAATTCCTAAATCCTCAGTTTCTCCTACTTCGAGCTCATCTCTCTCCCATCTCACATCCGGTAATAACTCATCCACCAATCTATACTTTACGTCCACATTCATATCGTAGGGAGCACAGGATCTCTTTATCCCACGGGTAGCTATCCTGTAGCCCTGCCCCCATACATCCAAATCAATCTCTTCGACCAACTTTTTCCATTCTTACGTATAAGGAATAAATTTAATGACATTTATCGTATATGAAATACAAAATGTTACTTCTTAACCAAAGCAAATCATATTTTACACAATATTTTCAAATTACAAATCAAGCTTTTTATTAAAAGTGACTGCAAAACAGTAAAACCTCAATTCACCCCCATTTAAGACTAATTTGAAAACAAAATATGCCTAATTTAATTATTAATTATAAACAATATTTGTACAAAGTTCGAACCGATCCGGACAACGCAAGTTTATGAAAAATTACCTACTCCCTCACCTCACCCCCTAGAAGTTTTTCGCGGGAAAAAGTAGCCTCTCCAGAGTCCTATCTATATCTATACTAAAACTCTATATGGTCGTTTCAGCAGTTTAGATGTGAAAGCGAAACAAACAAACCCACTTACTTAGGATTGTGGATATCCTTTTTCAATCATCGTTTCTTGTTGAACTCTCTGCGTTTCCATCCATTGATGACCTCCTTTTCTTAAATACCATGTATCAGTTGAGCAGTTATGACGTTAAGGTCACTTAAGTGAATTATTATTTTGTATCCTGCATTCAATAAGCCTCTGTATTTAGTATACTCAGCCCAGCTTCTTTAAACCTTAGCATCTTTCGAACAAATATTAAAAGATCTATATATATTGCAATTACTAAAAAGCTCACTTCACATTAGTGCAGATGAGTCTGGAGATAGGAAACTATTGCAGATTGTTTGTTATGTCAAGAACTATTTTATTGCTGTTGTACTATTATAGCTGCGGGAGTCACTACTGTGACGTTGTTTTAATGTTTGCTATAAATCCCCTTTTCTGGTTATCTAAAATGTGTACTATCTAGTAGTTTTTGATTATGTGTTTGTGTAAATCAAAAGTTTTAATCTGTAAAAATACAGCTGTGATGTAATGTCTTGTACATCCCACAGATTGTGTTTTCGGTCTTTGTAAATGAATTCTTAACAATGTTTCGGATTCCTCTTAGAAGTCCGTCAGTTTTGCGATGTATTTTCAAAGGAAATGCTTTTTTCCTTAACCCGCCTTAATCAATGTAGTATTTGACGACTTGTTTTGATCTTTACTACAACTACTATTCTGCTGTTATCACTCGCGAAATAGTATCGAGTACAACGATTCCCACCTAAACCAAGTAAAATAATTTTTTCCAAACTACTTCGAGTTTCATGTAGGAGTTTAGTTTGCGAAGAGTTGGTCTACTCAGAATATCTTTTCCACTGTAATCAAAAAAAATAATTTCGAAAAGATTGTTGAGGAGGTCTTGAATTATTTTGTCTATTCATGGGTTTTCTCTCCTCCAAATTTTTTCCTGTAACAGATAAGTATTTAAAAAATTGTATATGTAGAACAAAGTGTAGTAAGGCAATTTCGTAAAATTGCCCGGATTACTGGTTGTCTGTACAGAGATTCTTCCTCACAGTTTTTCTGAGAGAAAGAGATGTCTATAAAATGATCAACCAGTATTCCTGTATATAAGTAATGTATTGTATATTGTGTAATACTTATCTGTGTATGGAGACGTTTCAACTCCGAGTCTGGAGTCGTTGTCAATCGTTTAGTGTTGTTTTCGAGGCTTTTTTCTAAAAAATTTTCGCTTTGATTTTGAATTTATTGTTTGTCAAAAAATTTGACACTGACAATTTGTCGTTTGGCGATCACTTGACGCTGAGGTTACCGTTTTTTTGTTCTGTTAGCAGTAAATTCTTCCAGTCCAAATGAAGGTCGGCTGAAGGTGCTCCGATTTCAGTGTTGTTTATCATCATACAGCTGGCTTCTTTAAGTTTTCTCTTTTTTAAGTTTTCTTCTTTCAACAAGATCTTTGTTTTATCCCAGTCTATCCTATGGCTGCCGGTGCTCGTTAATACATGATTGGCCAAATTTGATTTGTCCACATGTCTTCTGGAAATGTTATATTGATGTTCTTTTTTCCTTACTTCTAAAGGTCTTGAAGTTTCACCGGTATAAGAATGGCCACAGTCACACAAAACACTGTACACACAATTTTTAGAACTCTGGGTTGCGTTAAACGGTTTGGTATGTGTGAGGATAGAGCGCAAGGTATTATTTGTTTTAAAAACAGTTTTAACGCTGTATTTATTTCCTAACCGCTTAATTTTTTCCGATACACCTGGGATATATGGAATTATGTTCATAATTTGGTTGTCTGTTTGTGTTTGGTTGGTATTAGTGTGATGGTTATTTGTGCTGGTTTGTTGTTGCGATTTTCTTTCTAACTGATTTATAGTTTTATTTATAAAGTCTTGGGGATATTCGTTTTGAAGTAGATGTTCTTTGATAATATTGACTTCTTTGTTAAAGATTTGGGTGGATGAAGATATGTTTTTTGCTCTATCATATAAGCACTTTACAACACCTTTCTTTACATTTAAAGGATGGTTGGAGTGAAAATTCAAATATCTATTAGTATTTGTAGGTTTTCGATAAGTACTTGTACTTATTGTGTTGTTTGTTCTATCTATAAGTACATCAAGATAAGCAAGTTTATGCAAATTTTCCATCTCCATTGTAAATTTTATTGTGGGTTCTTGACTATTGATGTAATCTAGGAATGAGTGCAGTTCTTCAGCACCATACTCCCAAACCACAAAAATGTCATCAACGTATCTCCACCACACTTTTGGTTTATTTTTATATTTGCCTATGAATCTTTCTTCAAAATATGTCATGAATATATTACTGATTATAGGAGATAAAGAAGAACCCATGGCCATACCAAATTCTTGTTTATAGAAATCTCCTTCAAATTGAAAATATGTAGTGTTTAAGCAAAGTTCGGTTAGTTCCATAATTGTGTCAATGTTTAGTTTTGTTTTGTTGTGTAAGGTAATATCTTGTTGTAATTTATTTTTTATAATTTGTAATGATTTATCAACAGGTACATTTGTAAAAAGACTAACTATGTCGAAACTTACTAGTATATCATTTCTGTTGATAATAATGCTTTTTAATTTTGTTAAAAAATCGTTAGTGTTTTTTAAATTGTTTGGATTATTTTCGTAAGGTTTAATTATATTTAGTAAAAATTTTGATATGTTTTGTAATGGTGAATTTATTGAACTTACAATGGGTCTCATTGGTATTGTGTCTTTATGTATTTTTGGAACGCCATATAAATGTGGAGGTTTACTATAGTGTGGTGTTAAGTGTTTTCGTTCTAATGGAGTGAATTCTTGTTTGTGTTTTGTTATAATGTCTCTAGCGGCTTTTTCTATATTTTGCGTAGGATCTTTTTTGAGCTTAGAATATGATCCTGTGTTAATAAGGTCCATCATTTTGGTGTTGTAATCATTTTTATCAAGTATAACCGTAGCGTTACCTTTATCGGCAGGTAGAATTTTAATTGTGTTGTCTTTTTTAAGTTTTTCTACGGCATATTTCTCTGTAGGAGTAAGATTGTATTTCATTTTGTGTTGCTTCTCTAGAAGTAATTTATTTCTTATTCGGTATTCACTTGACACTTCTGGAGGCAGTTTTTGGGCTGTGTCTTCAATCGCAACTATCAGATCTAGTTTAGGTATATTTTGTGGAGTGATTGAATAATTTAATCCCTTAGAAAGTACGTATTGTTCTGTTGGTGTAATGTGTTTAGTTGATAAATTAATCACAGTTTTATTGATGAAATTTGTATTTGGTGTAAGTACAGATTTTTTGTGTTTTTCATTTAAGAGATGTTGAAATTTATTTATATTTCTGTTTTTACATATTTGAAATTCCAAGCTGTATGAATCCTTTAAACAATTAAAGATGCGGTTATAGTCTGATGGAATGTGCGTTTCTTTGAATTTGTTTTCTAATATAATGATGTTATTTTTAAGGCTTACCTTCAATTTCCGATGGTGTTGTATTCTATTTCTAACTAAAGCATTACCTGTTTTCAACTGAATTCTAATACTACCTCTGTCTGTGAATGGCATTTTTGGTAACAACCCCTTTGGAATTATTCCCTCATTTCGGCATTTTATTAGGAACGTTAAGCTGTTCTGTGATCGTGCTAGTTTCTTATTCAGGTTTTCTAATTTTCTAAAATTTGTTGTTGAAATTGGCCCATACCTCATTCGTAAGTAATTTCGAAAAGATTGTTGAGGAGGTCTTGAATTATTTTGTCTATTCATGGGTTTTCTCTCCTCCAAATTTTTTCCTGTAACAGATAAGTATTTAAAAAATTGTATATGTAGAACAAAGTGTAGTAAGGCAATTTCGTAAAATTGCCCGGATTACTGGTTGTCTGTACAGAGATTCTTCCTCACAGTTTTTCTGAGAGAAAGAGATGTCTATAAAATGATCAACCAGTATTCCTGTATATAAGTAATGTATTGTATATTGTGTAATACTTATCTGTGTATGGAGACGTTTCAACTCCGAGTCTGGAGTCGTTGTCAATCGTTTAGTGTTGTTTTCGAGGCTTTTTTCTAAAAAATTTTCGCTTTGATTTTGAATTTATTGTTTGTCAAAAAATTTGACACTGACAATTTGTCGTTTGGCGATCACTTGACGCTGAGGTTACCGTTTTTTTGTTCTGTTAGCAGTAAATTCTTCCAGTCCAAATGAAGGTCGGCTGAAGGTGCTCCGATTTCAGTGTTGTTTATCATCATACAGCTGGCTTCTTTAAGTTTTCTCTTTTTTAAGTTTTCTTCTTTCAACAAGATCTTTGTTTTATCCCAGTCTATCCTATGGCTGCCGGTGCTCGTTAATACATGATTGGCCAAATTTGATTTGTCCACATGTCTTCTGGAAATGTTATATTGATGTTCTTTTTTCCTTACTTCTAAAGGTCTTGAAGTTTCACCGGTATAAGAATGGCCACAGTCACACAAAACACTGTACACACAATTTTTAGAACTCTGGGTTGCGTTAAACGGTTTGGTATGTGTGAGGATAGAGCGCAAGGTATTATTTGTTTTAAAAACAGTTTTAACGCTGTATTTATTTCCTAACCGCTTAATTTTTTCCGATACACCTGGGATATATGGAATTATGTTCATAATTTGGTTGTCTGTTTGTGTTTGGTTGGTATTAGTGTGATGGTTATTTGTGCTGGTTTGTTGTTGCGATTTTCTTTCTAACTGATTTATAGTTTTATTTATAAAGTCTTGGGGATATTCGTTTTGAAGTAGATGTTCTTTGATAATATTGACTTCTTTGTTAAAGATTTGGGTGGATGAAGATATGTTTTTTGCTCTATCATATAAGCACTTTACAACACCTTTCTTTACATTTAAAGGATGGTTGGAGTGAAAATTCAAATATCTATTAGTATTTGTAGGTTTTCGATAAGTACTTGTACTTATTGTGTTGTTTGTTCTATCTATAAGTACATCAAGATAAGCAAGTTTATGCAAATTTTCCATCTCCATTGTAAATTTTATTGTGGGTTCTTGACTATTGATGTAATCTAGGAATGAGTGCAGTTCTTCAGCACCATACTCCCAAACCACAAAAATGTCATCAACGTATCTCCACCACACTTTTGGTTTATTTTTATATTTGCCTATGAATCTTTCTTCAAAATATGTCATGAATATATTACTGATTATAGGAGATAAAGAAGAACCCATGGCCATACCAAATTCTTGTTTATAGAAATCTCCTTCAAATTGAAAATATGTAGTGTTTAAGCAAAGTTCGGTTAGTTCCATAATTGTGTCAATGTTTAGTTTTGTTTTGTTGTGTAAGGTAATATCTTGTTGTAATTTATTTTTTATAATTTGTAATGATTTATCAACAGGTACATTTGTAAAAAGACTAACTATGTCGAAACTTACTAGTATATCATTTCTGTTGATAATAATGCTTTTTAATTTTGTTAAAAAATCGTTAGTGTTTTTTAAATTGTTTGGATTATTTTCGTAAGGTTTAATTATATTTAGTAAAAATTTTGATATGTTTTGTAATGGTGAATTTATTGAACTTACAATGGGTCTCATTGGTATTGTGTCTTTATGTATTTTTGGAACGCCATATAAATGTGGAGGTTTACTATAGTGTGGTGTTAAGTGTTTTCGTTCTAATGGAGTGAATTCTTGTTTGTGTTTTGTTATAATGTCTCTAGCGGCTTTTTCTATATTTTGCGTAGGATCTTTTTTGAGCTTAGAATATGATCCTGTGTTAATAAGGTCCATCATTTTGGTGTTGTAATCATTTTTATCAAGTATAACCGTAGCGTTACCTTTATCGGCAGGTAGAATTTTAATTGTGTTGTCTTTTTTAAGTTTTTCTACGGCATATTTCTCTGTAGGAGTAAGATTGTATTTCATTTTGTGTTGCTTCTCTAGAAGTAATTTATTTCTTATTCGGTATTCACTTGACACTTCTGGAGGCAGTTTTTGGGCTGTGTCTTCAATCGCAACTATCAGATCTAGTTTAGGTATATTTTGTGGAGTGATTGAATAATTTAATCCCTTAGAAAGTACGTATTGTTCTGTTGGTGTAATGTGTTTAGTTGATAAATTAATCACAGTTTTATTGATGAAATTTGTATTTGGTGTAAGTACAGATTTTTTGTGTTTTTCATTTAAGAGATGTTGAAATTTATTTATATTTCTGTTTTTACATATTTGAAATTCCAAGCTGTATGAATCCTTTAAACAATTAAAGATGCGGTTATAGTCTGATGGAATGTGCGTTTCTTTGAATTTGTTTTCTAATATAATGATGTTATTTTTAAGGCTTACCTTCAATTTCCGATGGTGTTGTATTCTATTTCTAACTAAAGCATTACCTGTTTTCAACTGAATTCTAATACTACCTCTGTCTGTGAATGGCATTTTTGGTAACAACCCCTTTGGAATTATTCCCTCATTTCGGCATTTTATTAGGAACGTTAAGCTGTTCTGTGATCGTGCTAGTTTCTTATTCAGGTTTTCTAATTTTCTAAAATTTGTTGTTGAAATTGGCCCATACCTCATTCGTAAGTAATTTCGAAAAGATTGTTGAGGAGGTCTTGAATTATTTTGTCTATTCATGGGTTTTCTCTCCTCCAAATTTTTTTCCTGTAACAGATAAGTATTTAAAAAATTGTATATGTAGAACAAAGTGTAGTAAGGCAATTTCGTAAAATTGCCCGGATTACTGGTTGTCTGTACAGAGATTCTTCCTCACAGTTTTTCTGAGAGAAAGAGATGTCTATAAAATGATCAACCAGTATTCCTGTATATAAGTAATGTATTGTATATTGTGTAATACTTATCTGTGTATGGAGACGTTTCAACTCCGAGTCTGGAGTCGTTGTCAATCGTTTAGTGTTGTTTTCGAGGCTTTTTTCTAAAAAATTTTCGCTTTGATTTTGAATTTATTGTTTGTCAAAAAATTTGACACTGACAATTTGTCGTTTGGCGATCACTTGACGCTGAGGTTACCGTTTTTTTGTTCTGTTAGCAGTAAATTCTTCCAGTCCAAATGAAGGTCGGCTGAAGGTGCTCCGATTTCAGTGTTGTTTATCATCATACAGCTGGCTTCTTTAAGTTTTCTCTTTTTTAAGTTTTCTTCTTTCAACAAGATCTTTGTTTTATCCCAGTCTATCCTATGGCTGCCGGTGCTCGTTAATACATGATTGGCCAAATTTGATTTGTCCACATGTCTTCTGGAAATGTTATATTGATGTTCTTTTTTCCTTACTTCTAAAGGTCTTGAAGTTTCACCGGTATAAGAATGGCCACAGTCACACAAAACACTGTACACACAATTTTTAGAACTCTGGGTTGCGTTAAACGGTTTGGTATGTGTGAGGATAGAGCGCAAGGTATTATTTGTTTTAAAAACAGTTTTAACGCTGTATTTATTTCCTAACCGCTTAATTTTTTCCGATACACCTGGGATATATGGAATTATGTTCATAATTTGGTTGTCTGTTTGTGTTTGGTTGGTATTAGTGTGATGGTTATTTGTGCTGGTTTGTTGTTGCGATTTTCTTTCTAACTGATTTATAGTTTTATTTATAAAGTCTTGGGGATATTCGTTTTGAAGTAGATGTTCTTTGATAATATTGACTTCTTTGTTAAAGATTTGGGTGGATGAAGATATGTTTTTTGCTCTATCATATAAGCACTTTACAACACCTTTCTTTACATTTAAAGGATGGTTGGAGTGAAAATTCAAATATCTATTAGTATTTGTAGGTTTTCGATAAGTACTTGTACTTATTGTGTTGTTTGTTCTATCTATAAGTACATCAAGATAAGCAAGTTTATGCAAATTTTCCATCTCCATTGTAAATTTTATTGTGGGTTCTTGACTATTGATGTAATCTAGGAATGAGTGCAGTTCTTCAGCACCATACTCCCAAACCACAAAAATGTCATCAACGTATCTCCACCACACTTTTGGTTTATTTTTATATTTGCCTATGAATCTTTCTTCAAAATATGTCATGAATATATTACTGATTATAGGAGATAAAGAAGAACCCATGGCCATACCAAATTCTTGTTTATAGAAATCTCCTTCAAATTGAAAATATGTAGTGTTTAAGCAAAGTTCGGTTAGTTCCATAATTGTGTCAATGTTTAGTTTTGTTTTGTTGTGTAAGGTAATATCTTGTTGTAATTTATTTTTTATAATTTGTAATGATTTATCAACAGGTACATTTGTAAAAAGACTAACTATGTCGAAACTTACTAGTATATCATTTCTGTTGATAATAATGCTTTTTAATTTTGTTAAAAAATCGTTAGTGTTTTTTAAATTGTTTGGATTATTTTCGTAAGGTTTAATTATATTTAGTAAAAATTTTGATATGTTTTGTAATGGTGAATTTATTGAACTTACAATGGGTCTCATTGGTATTGTGTCTTTATGTATTTTTGGAACGCCATATAAATGTGGAGGTTTACTATAGTGTGGTGTTAAGTGTTTTCGTTCTAATGGAGTGAATTCTTGTTTGTGTTTTGTTATAATGTCTCTAGCGGCTTTTTCTATATTTTGCGTAGGATCTTTTTTGAGCTTAGAATATGATCCTGTGTTAATAAGGTCCATCATTTTGGTGTTGTAATCATTTTTATCAAGTATAACCGTAGCGTTACCTTTATCGGCAGGTAGAATTTTAATTGTGTTGTCTTTTTTAAGTTTTTCTACGGCATATTTCTCTGTAGGAGTAAGATTGTATTTCATTTTGTGTTGCTTCTCTAGAAGTAATTTATTTCTTATTCGGTATTCACTTGACACTTCTGGAGGCAGTTTTTGGGCTGTGTCTTCAATCGCAACTATCAGATCTAGTTTAGGTATATTTTGTGGAGTGATTGAATAATTTAATCCCTTAGAAAGTACGTATTGTTCTGTTGGTGTAATGTGTTTAGTTGATAAATTAATCACAGTTTTATTGATGAAATTTGTATTTGGTGTAAGTACAGATTTTTTGTGTTTTTCATTTAAGAGATGTTGAAATTTATTTATATTTCTGTTTTTACATATTTGAAATTCCAAGCTGTATGAATCCTTTAAACAATTAAAGATGCGGTTATAGTCTGATGGAATGTGCGTTTCTTTGAATTTGTTTTCTAATATAATGATGTTATTTTTAAGGCTTACCTTCAATTTCCGATGGTGTTGTATTCTATTTCTAACTAAAGCATTACCTGTTTTCAACTGAATTCTAATACTACCTCTGTCTGTGAATGGCATTTTTGGTAACAACCCCTTTGGAATTATTCCCTCATTTCGGCATTTTATTAGGAACGTTAAGCTGTTCTGTGATCGTGCTAGTTTCTTATTCAGGTTTTCTAATTTTCTAAAATTTGTTGTTGAAATTGGCCCATACCTCATTCGTAAGTAATTTCGAAAAGATTGTTGAGGAGGTCTTGAATTATTTTGTCTATTCATGGGTTTTCTCTCCTCCAAATTTTTTCCTGTAACAGATAAGTATTTAAAAAATTGTATATGTAGAACAAAGTGTAGTAAGGCAATTTCGTAAAATTGCCCGGATTACTGGTTGTCTGTACAGAGATTCTTCCTCACAGTTTTTCTGAGAGAAAGAGATGTCTATAAAATGATCAACCAGTATTCCTGTATATAAGTAATGTATTGTATATTGTGTAATACTTATCTGTGTATGGAGACGTTTCAACTCCGAGTCTGGAGTCGTTGTCAATCGTTTAGTGTTGTTTTCGAGGCTTTTTTCTAAAAAATTTTCGCTTTGATTTTGAATTTATTGTTTGTCAAAAAATTTGACACTGACAATTTGTCGTTTGGCGATCACTTGACGCTGAGGTTACCGTTTTTTTGTTCTGTTAGCAGTAAATTCTTCCAGTCCAAATGAAGGTCGGCTGAAGGTGCTCCGATTTCAGTGTTGTTTATCATCATACAGCTGGCTTCTTTAAGTTTTCTCTTTTTTAAGTTTTCTTCTTTCAACAAGATCTTTGTTTTATCCCAGTCTATCCTATGGCTGCCGGTGCTCGTTAATACATGATTGGCCAAATTTGATTTGTCCACATGTCTTCTGGAAATGTTATATTGATGTTCTTTTTTCCTTACTTCTAAAGGTCTTGAAGTTTCACCGGTATAAGAATGGCCACAGTCACACAAAACACTGTACACACAATTTTTAGAACTCTGGGTTGCGTTAAACGGTTTGGTATGTGTGAGGATAGAGCGCAAGGTATTATTTGTTTTAAAAACAGTTTTAACGCTGTATTTATTTCCTAACCGCTTAATTTTTTCCGATACACCTGGGATATATGGAATTATGTTCATAATTTGGTTGTCTGTTTGTGTTTGGTTGGTATTAGTGTGATGGTTATTTGTGCTGGTTTGTTGTTGCGATTTTCTTTCTAACTGATTTATAGTTTTATTTATAAAGTCTTGGGGATATTCGTTTTGAAGTAGATGTTCTTTGATAATATTGACTTCTTTGTTAAAGATTTGGGTGGATGAAGATATGTTTTTTGCTCTATCATATAAGCACTTTACAACACCTTTCTTTACATTTAAAGGATGGTTGGAGTGAAAATTCAAATATCTATTAGTATTTGTAGGTTTTCGATAAGTACTTGTACTTATTGTGTTGTTTGTTCTATCTATAAGTACATCAAGATAAGCAAGTTTATGCAAATTTTCCATCTCCATTGTAAATTTTATTGTGGGTTCTTGACTATTGATGTAATCTAGGAATGAGTGCAGTTCTTCAGCACCATACTCCCAAACCACAAAAATGTCATCAACGTATCTCCACCACACTTTTGGTTTATTTTTATATTTGCCTATGAATCTTTCTTCAAAATATGTCATGAATATATTACTGATTATAGGAGATAAAGAAGAACCCATGGCCATACCAAATTCTTGTTTATAGAAATCTCCTTCAAATTGAAAATATGTAGTGTTTAAGCAAAGTTCGGTTAGTTCCATAATTGTGTCAATGTTTAGTTTTGTTTTGTTGTGTAAGGTAATATCTTGTTGTAATTTATTTTTTATAATTTGTAATGATTTATCAACAGGTACATTTGTAAAAAGACTAACTATGTCGAAACTTACTAGTATATCATTTCTGTTGATAATAATGCTTTTTAATTTTGTTAAAAAATCGTTAGTGTTTTTTAAATTGTTTGGATTATTTTCGTAAGGTTTAATTATATTTAGTAAAAATTTTGATATGTTTTGTAATGGTGAATTTATTGAACTTACAATGGGTCTCATTGGTATTGTGTCTTTATGTATTTTTGGAACGCCATATAAATGTGGAGGTTTACTATAGTGTGGTGTTAAGTGTTTTCGTTCTAATGGAGTGAATTCTTGTTTGTGTTTTGTTATAATGTCTCTAGCGGCTTTTTCTATATTTTGCGTAGGATCTTTTTTGAGCTTAGAATATGATCCTGTGTTAATAAGGTCCATCATTTTGGTGTTGTAATCATTTTTATCAAGTATAACCGTAGCGTTACCTTTATCGGCAGGTAGAATTTTAATTGTGTTGTCTTTTTTAAGTTTTTCTACGGCATATTTCTCTGTAGGAGTAAGATTGTATTTCATTTTGTGTTGCTTCTCTAGAAGTAATTTATTTCTTATTCGGTATTCACTTGACACTTCTGGAGGCAGTTTTTGGGCTGTGTCTTCAATCGCAACTATCAGATCTAGTTTAGGTATATTTTGTGGAGTGATTGAATAATTTAATCCCTTAGAAAGTACGTATTGTTCTGTTGGTGTAATGTGTTTAGTTGATAAATTAATCACAGTTTTATTGATGAAATTTGTATTTGGTGTAAGTACAGATTTTTTGTGTTTTTCATTTAAGAGATGTTGAAATTTATTTATATTTCTGTTTTTACATATTTGAAATTCCAAGCTGTATGAATCCTTTAAACAATTAAAGATGCGGTTATAGTCTGATGGAATGTGCGTTTCTTTGAATTTGTTTTCTAATATAATGATGTTATTTTTAAGGCTTACCTTCAATTTCCGATGGTGTTGTATTCTATTTCTAACTAAAGCATTACCTGTTTTCAACTGAATTCTAATACTACCTCTGTCTGTGAATGGCATTTTTGGTAACAACCCCTTTGGAATTATTCCCTCATTTCGGCATTTTATTAGGAACGTTAAGCTGTTCTGTGATCGTGCTAGTTTCTTATTCAGGTTTTCTAATTTTCTAAAATTTGTTGTTGAAATTGGCCCATACCTCATTCGTAAGTAATTTCGAAAAGATTGTTGAGGAGGTCTTGAATTATTTTGTCTATTCATGGGTTTTCTCTCCTCCAAATTTTTTCCTGTAACAGATAAGTATTTAAAAAATTGTATATGTAGAACAAAGTGTAGTAAGGCAATTTCGTAAAATTGCCCGGATTACTGGTTGTCTGTACAGAGATTCTTCCTCACAGTTTTTCTGAGAGAAAGAGATGTCTATAAAATGATCAACCAGTATTCCTGTATATAAGTAATGTATTGTATATTGTGTAATACTTATCTGTGTATGGAGACGTTTCAACTCCGAGTCTGGAGTCGTTGTCAATCGTTTAGTGTTGTTTTCGAGGCTTTTTTCTAAAAAATTTTCGCTTTGATTTTGAATTTATTGTTTGTCAAAAAATTTGACACTGACAATTTGTCGTTTGGCGATCACTTGACGCTGAGGTTACCGTTTTTTTGTTCTGTTAGCAGTAAATTCTTCCAGTCCAAATGAAGGTCGGCTGAAGGTGCTCCGATTTCAGTGTTGTTTATCATCATACAGCTGGCTTCTTTAAGTTTTCTCTTTTTTAAGTTTTCTTCTTTCAACAAGATCTTTGTTTTATCCCAGTCTATCCTATGGCTGCCGGTGCTCGTTAATACATGATTGGCCAAATTTGATTTGTCCACATGTCTTCTGGAAATGTTATATTGATGTTCTTTTTTCCTTACTTCTAAAGGTCTTGAAGTTTCACCGGTATAAGAATGGCCACAGTCACACAAAACACTGTACACACAATTTTTAGAACTCTGGGTTGCGTTAAACGGTTTGGTATGTGTGAGGATAGAGCGCAAGGTATTATTTGTTTTAAAAACAGTTTTAACGCTGTATTTATTTCCTAACCGCTTAATTTTTTCCGATACACCTGGGATATATGGAATTATGTTCATAATTTGGTTGTCTGTTTGTGTTTGGTTGGTATTAGTGTGATGGTTATTTGTGCTGGTTTGTTGTTGCGATTTTCTTTCTAACTGATTTATAGTTTTATTTATAAAGTCTTGGGGATATTCGTTTTGAAGTAGATGTTCTTTGATAATATTGACTTCTTTGTTAAAGATTTGGGTGGATGAAGATATGTTTTTTGCTCTATCATATAAGCACTTTACAACACCTTTCTTTACATTTAAAGGATGGTTGGAGTGAAAATTCAAATATCTATTAGTATTTGTAGGTTTTCGATAAGTACTTGTACTTATTGTGTTGTTTGTTCTATCTATAAGTACATCAAGATAAGCAAGTTTATGCAAATTTTCCATCTCCATTGTAAATTTTATTGTGGGTTCTTGACTATTGATGTAATCTAGGAATGAGTGCAGTTCTTCAGCACCATACTCCCAAACCACAAAAATGTCATCAACGTATCTCCACCACACTTTTGGTTTATTTTTATATTTGCCTATGAATCTTTCTTCAAAATATGTCATGAATATATTACTGATTATAGGAGATAAAGAAGAACCCATGGCCATACCAAATTCTTGTTTATAGAAATCTCCTTCAAATTGAAAATATGTAGTGTTTAAGCAAAGTTCGGTTAGTTCCATAATTGTGTCAATGTTTAGTTTTGTTTTGTTGTGTAAGGTAATATCTTGTTGTAATTTATTTTTTATAATTTGTAATGATTTATCAACAGGTACATTTGTAAAAAGACTAACTATGTCGAAACTTACTAGTATATCATTTCTGTTGATAATAATGCTTTTTAATTTTGTTAAAAAATCGTTAGTGTTTTTTAAATTGTTTGGATTATTTTCGTAAGGTTTAATTATATTTAGTAAAAATTTTGATATGTTTTGTAATGGTGAATTTATTGAACTTACAATGGGTCTCATTGGTATTGTGTCTTTATGTATTTTTGGAACGCCATATAAATGTGGAGGTTTACTATAGTGTGGTGTTAAGTGTTTTCGTTCTAATGGAGTGAATTCTTGTTTGTGTTTTGTTATAATGTCTCTAGCGGCTTTTTCTATATTTTGCGTAGGATCTTTTTTGAGCTTAGAATATGATCCTGTGTTAATAAGGTCCATCATTTTGGTGTTGTAATCATTTTTATCAAGTATAACCGTAGCGTTACCTTTATCGGCAGGTAGAATTTTAATTGTGTTGTCTTTTTTAAGTTTTTCTACGGCATATTTCTCTGTAGGAGTAAGATTGTATTTCATTTTGTGTTGCTTCTCTAGAAGTAATTTATTTCTTATTCGGTATTCACTTGACACTTCTGGAGGCAGTTTTTGGGCTGTGTCTTCAATCGCAACTATCAGATCTAGTTTAGGTATATTTTGTGGAGTGATTGAATAATTTAATCCCTTAGAAAGTACGTATTGTTCTGTTGGTGTAATGTGTTTAGTTGATAAATTAATCACAGTTTTATTGATGAAATTTGTATTTGGTGTAAGTACAGATTTTTTGTGTTTTTCATTTAAGAGATGTTGAAATTTATTTATATTTCTGTTTTTACATATTTGAAATTCCAAGCTGTATGAATCCTTTAAACAATTAAAGATGCGGTTATAGTCTGATGGAATGTGCGTTTCTTTGAATTTGTTTTCTAATATAATGATGTTATTTTTAAGGCTTACCTTCAATTTCCGATGGTGTTGTATTCTATTTCTAACTAAAGCATTACCTGTTTTCAACTGAATTCTAATACTACCTCTGTCTGTGAATGGCATTTTTGGTAACAACCCCTTTGGAATTATTCCCTCATTTCGGCATTTTATTAGGAACGTTAAGCTGTTCTGTGATCGTGCTAGTTTCTTATTCAGGTTTTCTAATTTTCTAAAATTTGTTGTTGAAATTGGCCCATACCTCATTCGTAAGTAATTTCGAAAAGATTGTTGAGGAGGTCTTGAATTATTTTGTCTATTCATGGGTTTTCTCTCCTCCAAATTTTTTCCTGTAACAGATAAGTATTTAAAAAATTGTATATGTAGAACAAAGTGTAGTAAGGCAATTTCGTAAAATTGCCCGGATTACTGGTTGTCTGTACAGAGATTCTTCCTCACAGTTTTTCTGAGAGAAAGAGATGTCTATAAAATGATCAACCAGTATTCCTGTATATAAGTAATGTATTGTATATTGTGTAATACTTATCTGTGTATGGAGACGTTTCAACTCCGAGTCTGGAGTCGTTGTCAATCGTTTAGTGTTGTTTTCGAGGCTTTTTTCTAAAAAATTTTCGCTTTGATTTTGAATTTATTGTTTGTCAAAAAATTTGACACTGACAATTTGTCGTTTGGCGATCACTTGACGCTGAGGTTACCGTTTTTTTGTTCTGTTAGCAGTAAATTCTTCCAGTCCAAATGAAGGTCGGCTGAAGGTGCTCCGATTTCAGTGTTGTTTATCATCATACAGCTGGCTTCTTTAAGTTTTCTCTTTTTAAGTTTTCTTCTTTCAACAAGATCTTTGTTTTATCCCAGTCTATCCTATGGCTGCCGGTGCTCGTTAATACATGATTGGCCAAATTTGATTTGTCCACATGTCTTCTGGAAATGTTATATTGATGTTCTTTTTTCCTTACTTCTAAAGGTCTTGAAGTTTCACCGGTATAAGAATGGCCACAGTCACACAAAACACTGTACACACAATTTTTAGAACTCTGGGTTGCGTTAAACGGTTTGGTATGTGTGAGGATAGAGCGCAAGGTATTATTTGTTTTAAAAACAGTTTTAACGCTGTATTTATTTCCTAACCGCTTAATTTTTTCCGATACACCTGGGATATATGGAATTATGTTCATAATTTGGTTGTCTGTTTGTGTTTGGTTGGTATTAGTGTGATGGTTATTTGTGCTGGTTTGTTGTTGCGATTTTCTTTCTAACTGATTTATAGTTTTATTTATAAAGTCTTGGGGATATTCGTTTTGAAGTAGATGTTCTTTGATAATATTGACTTCTTTGTTAAAGATTTGGGTGGATGAAGATATGTTTTTTGCTCTATCATATAAGCACTTTACAACACCTTTCTTTACATTTAAAGGATGGTTGGAGTGAAAATTCAAATATCTATTAGTATTTGTAGGTTTTCGATAAGTACTTGTACTTATTGTGTTGTTTGTTCTATCTATAAGTACATCAAGATAAGCAAGTTTATGCAAATTTTCCATCTCCATTGTAAATTTTATTGTGGGTTCTTGACTATTGATGTAATCTAGGAATGAGTGCAGTTCTTCAGCACCATACTCCCAAACCACAAAAATGTCATCAACGTATCTCCACCACACTTTTGGTTTATTTTTATATTTGCCTATGAATCTTTCTTCAAAATATGTCATGAATATATTACTGATTATAGGAGATAAAGAAGAACCCATGGCCATACCAAATTCTTGTTTATAGAAATCTCCTTCAAATTGAAAATATGTAGTGTTTAAGCAAAGTTCGGTTAGTTCCATAATTGTGTCAATGTTTAGTTTTGTTTTGTTGTGTAAGGTAATATCTTGTTGTAATTTATTTTTTATAATTTGTAATGATTTATCAACAGGTACATTTGTAAAAAGACTAACTATGTCGAAACTTACTAGTATATCATTTCTGTTGATAATAATGCTTTTTAATTTTGTTAAAAAATCGTTAGTGTTTTTTAAATTGTTTGGATTATTTTCGTAAGGTTTAATTATATTTAGTAAAAATTTTGATATGTTTTGTAATGGTGAATTTATTGAACTTACAATGGGTCTCATTGGTATTGTGTCTTTATGTATTTTTGGAACGCCATATAAATGTGGAGGTTTACTATAGTGTGGTGTTAAGTGTTTTCGTTCTAATGGAGTGAATTCTTGTTTGTGTTTTGTTATAATGTCTCTAGCGGCTTTTTCTATATTTTGCGTAGGATCTTTTTTGAGCTTAGAATATGATCCTGTGTTAATAAGGTCCATCATTTTGGTGTTGTAATCATTTTTATCAAGTATAACCGTAGCGTTACCTTTATCGGCAGGTAGAATTTTAATTGTGTTGTCTTTTTTAAGTTTTTCTACGGCATATTTCTCTGTAGGAGTAAGATTGTATTTCATTTTGTGTTGCTTCTCTAGAAGTAATTTATTTCTTATTCGGTATTCACTTGACACTTCTGGAGGCAGTTTTTGGGCTGTGTCTTCAATCGCAACTATCAGATCTAGTTTAGGTATATTTTGTGGAGTGATTGAATAATTTAATCCCTTAGAAAGTACGTATTGTTCTGTTGGTGTAATGTGTTTAGTTGATAAATTAATCACAGTTTTATTGATGAAATTTGTATTTGGTGTAAGTACAGATTTTTTGTGTTTTTCATTTAAGAGATGTTGAAATTTATTTATATTACTGTTTTTACATATTTGAAATTCCAAGCTGTATGAATCCTTTAAACAATTAAAGATGCGGTTATAGTCTGATGGAATGTGCGTTTCTTTGAATTTGTTTTCTAATATAATGATGTTATTTTTAAGGCTTACCTTCAATTTCCGATGGTGTTGTATTCTATTTCTAACTAAAGCATTACCTGTTTTCAACTGAATTCTAATACTACCTCTGTCTGTGAATGGCATTTTTGGTAACAACCCCTTTGGAATTATTCCCTCATTTCGGCATTTTATTAGGAACGTTAAGCTGTTCTGTGATCGTGCTAGTTTCTTATTCAGGTTTTCTAATTTTCTAAAATTTGTTGTTGAAATTGGCCCATACCTCATTCGTAAGTAATTTCGAAAAGATTGTTGAGGAGGTCTTGAATTATTTTGTCTATTCATGGGTTTTCTCTCCTCCAAATTTTTTCCTGTAACAGATAAGTATTTAAAAAATTGTATATGTAGAACAAAGTGTAGTAAGGCAATTTCGTAAAATTGCCCGGATTACTGGTTGTCTGTACAGAGATTCTTCCTCACAGTTTTTCTGAGAGAAAGAGATGTCTATAAAATGATCAACCAGTATTCCTGTATATAAGTAATGTATTGTATATTGTGTAATACTTATCTGTGTATGGAGACGTTTCAACTCCGAGTCTGGAGTCGTTGTCAATCGTTTAGTGTTGTTTTCGAGGCTTTTTTCTAAAAAATTTTCGCTTTGATTTTGAATTTATTGTTTGTCAAAAAATTTGACACTGACAATTTGTCGTTTGGCGATCACTTGACGCTGAGGTTACCGTTTTTTTGTTCTGTTAGCAGTAAATTCTTCCAGTCCAAATGAAGGTCGGCTGAAGGTGCTCCGATTTCAGTGTTGTTTATCATCATACAGCTGGCTTCTTTAAGTTTTCTCTTTTTTAAGTTTTCTTCTTTCAACAAGATCTTTGTTTTATCCCAGTCTATCCTATGGCTGCCGGTGCTCGTTAATACATGATTGGCCAAATTTGATTTGTCCACATGTCTTCTGGAAATGTTATATTGATGTTCTTTTTTCCTTACTTCTAAAGGTCTTGAAGTTTCACCGGTATAAGAATGGCCACAGTCACACAAAACACTGTACACACAATTTTTAGAACTCTGGGTTGCGTTAAACGGTTTGGTATGTGTGAGGATAGAGCGCAAGGTATTATTTGTTTTAAAAACAGTTTTAACGCTGTATTTATTTCCTAACCGCTTAATTTTTTCCGATACACCTGGGATATATGGAATTATGTTCATAATTTGGTTGTCTGTTTGTGTTTGGTTGGTATTAGTGTGATGGTTATTTGTGCTGGTTTGTTGTTGCGATTTTCTTTCTAACTGATTTATAGTTTTATTTATAAAGTCTTGGGGATATTCGTTTTGAAGTAGATGTTCTTTGATAATATTGACTTCTTTGTTAAAGATTTGGGTGGATGAAGATATGTTTTTTGCTCTATCATATAAGCACTTTACAACACCTTTCTTTACATTTAAAGGATGGTTGGAGTGAAAATTCAAATATCTATTAGTATTTGTAGGTTTTCGATAAGTACTTGTACTTATTGTGTTGTTTGTTCTATCTATAAGTACATCAAGATAAGCAAGTTTATGCAAATTTTCCATCTCCATTGTAAATTTTATTGTGGGTTCTTGACTATTAATGTAATCTAGGAATGAGTGCAGTTCTTCAGCACCATACTCCCAAACCACAAAAATGTCATCAACGTATCTCCACCACACTTTTGGTTTATTTTTATATTTGCCTATGAATCTTTCTTCCAAATATGTCATGAATATATTACTGATTATAGGAGATAAAGAAGAACCCATGGCCATACCAAATTCTTGTTTATAGAAATCTCCTTCAAATTGAAAATATGTAGTGTTTAAGCAAAGTTCGGTTAGTTCCATAATTGTGTCAATGTTTAGTTTTGTTTTGTTGTGTAAGGTAATATCTTGTTGTAATTTATTTTTTATAATTTGTAATGATTTATCAACAGGTACATTTGTAAAAAGACTAACTATGTCGAAACTTACTAGTATATCATTTCTGTTGATAATAATGCTTTTTAATTTTGTTAAAAAATCGTTAGTGTTTTTTAAATTGTTTGGATTATTTTCGTAAGGTTTAATTATATTTAGTAAAAATTTTGATATGTTTTGTAATGGTGAATTTATTGAACTTACAATGGGTCTCATTGGTATTGTGTCTTTATGTATTTTTGGAACGCCATATAAATGTGGAGGTTTACTATAGTGTGGTGTTAAGTGTTTTCGTTCTAATGGAGTGAATTCTTGTTTGTGTTTTGTTATAATGTCTCTAGCGGCTTTTTCTATATTTTGCGTAGGATCTTTTTTGAGCTTAGAATATGATCCTGTGTTAATAAGGTCCATCATTTTGGTGTTGTAATCATTTTTATCAAGTATAACCGTAGCGTTACCTTTATCGGCAGGTAGAATTTTAATTGTGTTGTCTTTTTTAAGTTTTTCTACGGCATATTTCTCTGTAGGAGTAAGATTGTATTTCATTTTGTGTTGCTTCTCTAGAAGTAATTTATTTCTTATTCGGTATTCACTTGACACTTCTGGAGGCAGTTTTTGGGCTGTGTCTTCAATCGCAACTATCAGATCTAGTTTAGGTATATTTTGTGGAGTGATTGAATAATTTAATCCCTTAGAAAGTACGTATTGTTCTGTTGGTGTAATGTGTTTAGTTGATAAATTAATCACAGTTTTATTGATGAAATTTGTATTTGGTGTAAGTACAGATTTTTTGTGTTTTTCATTTAAGAGATGTTGAAATTTATTTATATTTCTGTTTTTACATATTTGAAATTCCAAGCTGTATGAATCCTTTAAACAATTAAAGATGCGGTTATAGTCTGATGGAATGTGCGTTTCTTTGAATTTGTTTTCTAATATAATGATGTTATTTTTAAGGCTTACCTTCAATTTCCGATGGTGTTGTATTCTATTTCTAACTAAAGCATTACCTGTTTTCAACTGAATTCTAATACTACCTCTGTCTGTGAATGGCATTTTTGGTAACAACCCCTTTGGAATTATTCCCTCATTTCGGCATTTTATTAGGAACGTTAAGCTGTTCTGTGATCGTGCTAGTTTCTTATTCAGGTTTTCTAATTTTCTAAAATTTGTTGTTGAAATTGGCCCATACCTCATTCGTAAGTAATTTCGAAAAGATTGTTGAGGAGGTCTTGAATTATTTTGTCTATTCATGGGTTTTCTCTCCTCCAAATTTTTTCCTGTAACAGATAAGTATTTAAAAAATTGTATATGTAGAACAAAGTGTAGTAAGGCAATTTCGTAAAATTGCCCGGATTACTGGTTGTCTGTACAGAGATTCTTCCTCACAGTTTTTCTGAGAGAAAGAGATGTCTATAAAATGATCAACCAGTATTCCTGTATATAAGTAATGTATTGTATATTGTGTAATACTTATCTGTGTATGGAGACGTTTCAACTCCGAGTCTGGAGTCGTTGTCAATCGTTTAGTGTTGTTTTCGAGGCTTTTTTCTAAAAAATTTTCGCTTTGATTTTGAATTTATTGTTTGTCAAAAAATTTGACACTGACAATTTGTCGTTTGGCGATCACTTGACGCTGAGGTTACCGTTTTTTTGTTCTGTTAGCAGTAAATTCTTCCAGTCCAAATGAAGGTCGGCTGAAGGTGCTCCGATTTCAGTGTTGTTTATCATCATACAGCTGGCTTCTTTAAGTTTTCTCTTTTTTAAGTTTTCTTCTTTCAACAAGATCTTTGTTTTATCCCAGTCTATCCTATGGCTGCCGGTGCTCGTTAATACATGATTGGCCAAATTTGATTTGTCCACATGTCTTCTGGAAATGTTATATTGATGTTCTTTTTTCCTTACTTCTAAAGGTCTTGAAGTTTCACCGGTATAAGAATGGCCACAGTCACACAAAACACTGTACACACAATTTTTAGAACTCTGGGTTGCGTTAAACGGTTTGGTATGTGTGAGGATAGAGCGCAAGGTATTATTTGTTTTAAAAACAGTTTTAACGCTGTATTTATTTCCTAACCGCTGAATTTTTTCCGATACACCTGGGATATATGGAATTATGTTCATAATTTGGTTGTCTGTTTGTGTTTGGTTGGTATTAGTGTGATGGTTATTTGTGCTGGTTTGTTGTTGCGATTTTCTTTCTAACTGATTTATAGTTTTATTTATAAAGTCTTGGGGATATTCGTTTTGAAGTAGATGTTCTTTGATAATATTGACTTCTTTGTTAAAGATTTGGGTGGATGAAGATATGTTTTTTGCTCTATCATATAAGCACTTTACAACACCTTTCTTTACATTTAAAGGATGGTTGGAGTGAAAATTCAAATATCTATTAGTATTTGTAGGTTTTCGATAAGTACTTGTACTTATTGTGTTGTTTGTTCTATCTATAAGTACATCAAGATAAGCAAGTTTATGCAAATTTTCCATCTCCATTGTAAATTTTATTGTGGGTTCTTGACTATTGATGTAATCTAGGAATGAGTGCAGTTCTTCAGCACCATACTCCCAAACCACAAAAATGTCATCAACGTATCTCCACCACACTTTTGGTTTATTTTTATATTTGCCTATGAATCTTTCTTCAAAATATGTCATGAATATATTACTGATTATAGGAGATAAAGAAGAACCCATGGCCATACCAAATTCTTGTTTATAGAAATCTCCTTCAAATTGAAAATATGTAGTGTTTAAGCAAAGTTCGGTTAGTTCCATAATTGTGTCAATGTTTAGTTTTGTTTTGTTGTGTAAGGTAATATCTTGTTGTAATTTATTTTTTATAATTTGTAATGATTTATCAACAGGTACATTTGTAAAAAGACTAACTATGTCGAAACTTACTAGTATATCATTTCTGTTGATAATAATGCTTTTTAATTTTGTTAAAAAATCGTTAGTGTTTTTTAAATTGTTTGGATTATTTTCGTAAGGTTTAATTATATTTAGTAAAAATTTTGATATGTTTTGTAATGGTGAATTTATTGAACTTACAATGGGTCTCATTGGTATTGTGTCTTTATGTATTTTTGGAACGCCATATAAATGTGGAGGTTTACTATAGTGTGGTGTTAAGTGTTTTCGTTCTAATGGAGTGAATTCTTGTTTGTGTTTTGTTATAATGTCTCTAGCGGCTTTTTCTATATTTTGCGTAGGATCTTTTTTGAGCTTAGAATATGATCCTGTGTTAATAAGGTCCATCATTTTGGTGTTGTAATCATTTTTATCAAGTATAACCGTAGCGTTACCTTTATCGGCAGGTAGAATTTTAATTGTGTTGTCTTTTTTAAGTTTTTCTACGGCATATTTCTCTGTAGGAGTAAGATTGTATTTCATTTTGTGTTGCTTCTCTAGAAGTAATTTATTTCTTATTCGGTATTCACTTGACACTTCTGGAGGCAGTTTTTGGGCTGTGTCTTCAATCGCAACTATCAGATCTAGTTTAGGTATATTTTGTGGAGTGATTGAATAATTTAATCCCTTAGAAAGTACGTATTGTTCTGTTGGTGTAATGTGTTTAGTTGATAAATTAATCACAGTTTTATTGATGAAATTTGTATTTGGTGTAAGTACAGATTTTTTGTGTTTTTCATTTAAGAGATGTTGAAATTTATTTATATTTCTGTTTTTACATATTTGAAATTCCAAGCTGTATGAATCCTTTAAACAATTAAAGATGCGGTTATAGTCTGATGGAATGTGCGTTTCTTTGAATTTGTTTTCTAATATAATGATGTTATTTTTAAGGCTTACCTTCAATTTCCGATGGTGTTGTATTCTATTTCTAACTAAAGCATTACCTGTTTTCAACTGAATTCTAATACTACCTCTGTCTGTGAATGGCATTTTTGGTAACAACCCCTTTGGAATTATTCCCTCATTTCGGCATTTTATTAGGAACGTTAAGCTGTTCTGTGATCGTGCTAGTTTCTTATTCAGGTTTTCTAATTTTCTAAAATTTGTTGTTGAAATTGGCCCATACCTCATTCGTAAGTAATTTCGAAAAGATTGTTGAGGAGGTCTTGAATTATTTTGTCTATTCATGGGTTTTCTCTCCTCCAAATTTTTTCCTGTAACAGATAAGTATTTAAAAAATTGTATATGTAGAAAAAAGTGTAGTAAGGCAATTTCGTAAAATTGCCCGGATTACTGGTTGTCTGTACAGAGATTCTTCCTCACAGTTTTTCAAAATCAAAGCGAAAATTTTTTAGAAAAAAGCCTCGAAAACAACACTAAACGATTGACAACGACTCCAGACTCGGAGTTGAAACGTCTCCATACACAGATAAGTATTACACAATATACAATACATTACTTATATACAGGAATACTGGTTGATCATTTTATAGACATCTCTTTCTCTCAGAAAAACTGTGAGGAAGAATCTCTGTACAGACAACCAGTAATCCGGGCAATTTTACGAAATTGCCTTACTACACTTTGTTCTACATATACAATTTTTTAAATACTTATCTGTTACAGGAAAAAATTTGGAGGAGAGAAAACCCATGAATAGACAAAATAATCAAAAAAAATCTCAAATGCATTGAATGTTCTCAAGATGATGATCTTCCTAAGGCAACTGTTGAAATTCTTCCTCTGTTTTATTTCCTTTTTTGGCGTCTGAAGCGCTGTGAACATAATATATGTTTTCTTTCTAGCAAATAATTGACTTTGACTACAAAACTCTTGGTGTTTTTCTTGGCTGTAAAAAGTGCGCATTATTGGGTGATTCATTGTGAAAGTCAAATTTATGCGCTTTGTTATCAGTCCCATTTGAGGAAACTCTAGCCACTGATCTTACGTAGCACTTTCTGGGCTATAAATTTCCCAACCATAAAATGTATAGCGTAATTCTATAATAACATTTAAAAAGAATATCACTAAAATATCTACGACCTGAGTACGATCTGTCGTAATAGGTGACAGCTATTGGTGACCTACCGCTCACCCATGCTTGCCAGTAACGTACAGAGATTTAATAAGTTTTTCTGGAAGTTTATACCTCAACTGGTCTAAGCTGCCTGGTTCATCAGGATTAAATAGTGACTCCTCCAAAGGAATATGGAATTGAGAAATATGAGCGTAAAAAAGTCACCTCCTGGGAATCGCCAGAACATTTTTGAACAAGATAGAGGAGAAGGAGCTTGTTGATCTGCAGAACTATAGCGACTACAATCACTACAACAATAACAGCTCATAGAATGTTCAGGACAACAAATTGGCGAATTCTTCATCAGGAGTTCGGATCTGAATGCCTACAGCTGCAAGTAACTGAACAGAGTATTGTGAATCTACCATATGTTATATATCACGAAAGCCTCAAGGGTCTTTGGGACAACCTGGGTAACATACTATTCCGATAATTCGAAAAGGTTATTTATAGAAAACTTAACACCAAAGTCATTAACAATAATTTCCATGGCTGCCTCAATAAAAGACCAATTGAGGAGTTCTGAAAAATACAGAAAAGCAATCTCGATTAATCAGGGGTAAGCTACCTTTTAACAGAAGAAACTGCCAGTGTGACGAAGGATCTCCATAGCAGAAGCTTCCAAGACAACAATGTGTACCATGGTTCCAGATTAAGAAGCTGAATGCCATAACTTAACATTAACGTCCTTTATCAATGACATAACTATTCATCCATTAAACACAGTTAGTTTAAAACGCAAGGATCTATGTACCTTTGATCAAAGGACAACATATTTACTTAAGGTTCAACAAGTATACAAACTCACGACTTTTTCCATTAATTATTTTCTTTGAGATAGTTTAAGCTAAAGGACATAGTAATTGAATAGCGAATCTTACTTCCTCGCCTTTTTCCAGCTGTTAGTTTTCAACAAATCTTTCTAAGTAATAAGATGCCTCTTCGCTATTTAATAAAATCTTGGAAGCCAAACGTGTACTAGAATTTCTCATTTCGAGTTTAAATATCCAGATATTATTCTGATGTCGAGGAATCCACATATGAGATCGATTATTCTTAGCGTATGATGATAAAGTTCCTTATTAAATTCCCTCATGCAAAGCAAACTGTAACATCAATATACTGTCTGGGATTCCCATATATAATTCTCCGAGAAACTGAGCAGCAATTTAGCAATATACGATATCTGTCTAGACGGTACTCAGATGCGATTAGTTTGGCCAACGAGGTGCAGAAAAAAACCGGGGCAATTTTTCAGGAGCGAGTCGTAAATATCTGTAGAAATTAAGTGGAATCGGCGGAAACGGAACCTTAATTTTTGGGGGAATTTTAATGGCACTTCTGGAGATACGGAATTGAGCTTATTTAGCATTCAAATGAAACTTGTTTGTTATGTTCGCGTTCTTTAACTAATTTTGAAGACTTAATTATGTCATTTTTTAGCAGTCTTTATTAAGAAAATTATACCGATTCAACTTAAAAGAATTTGTTTTAACATAAACTTACCGAGTATTTGCTATGCCATTTAACTGACTAATCATTACCGAGCAAATAATATAGTTAGAATGTGAAGTATACAACAATACGAAAAATAAACACCACGTCAAATCTTTGAACCCCCTCAATCTGTTTATGGAAATGTTTTCTTGGAAAAACAAAATATATTTATCAAACAGAATCTCCACAAGTTAGGATACTTCGACAATTAAAGACTAACCAATATGTAACAAAATTTGTTGCATCATAAAAAGTAATAAAACGTGTAAAACACTAACAGACATCCTCCATGTTCCAATAACATAATGACACGTCTGGGCATTGAAATAAACAAGTTTTTGAGAGTGGCTCTTGTGAAATAGTGTAGAATATGATAATTTACATGAATCAGGACAAATACCTAAGCTAATAGAGGCGTCATAAAACCTTCTTGACCACAATTTAACACTGCCACATAATTCTTTAATTATTAGAGGATGAATATTGTCAGGACCAGGACTATGAAAGTTATAAAGATCTTTTATGCATTTTCCAACCTCTTGAAAAAGTAGTAGTATAAATACAATCGTTTATATGAAATGACATCGGAATGCTATTCACATCGAGACTTCGATAAATACTACCAAATTTACATGCAAAAATATTTACAATATCATCTTTATCGACAACTCGATCAATACATAGAAGAAGGCACAACATTGTTTTCATTAAGCGAATTTACATATTTATATAAGTTGTTTGTCCATTTTATATAAAAACAACATATTTTATATAGATAGATAAGAACCCATGTCTATCCTCTTTCGTAAGCAAAATTTTCATAGATAAATTTGAACGATTTATTGTTAAAACAACATTCAAAACAAGATATACACTGAAATAAATTACATCAAAAACAAAACCAAATAACTTAGCACAAAGCTCAAAAAATTACGTTTATAAAATTCCTTGCAAACGTAACAAATTTTATATTAGAGAAACCTCTAGAACTATAAATGTTCGAATAAATGAACACAAAATTATATAAAGAAACTACAAATTTTTGCATGCCTGGACTTTGGTCATAACATACAATTTCAAAATTCAACCATATTACACAAAGAGGAACACAATACAAAATAATTTGATCAGGTGCGAGTTGGACTCGCATACTAAGGGTTCCGTACCACCTTCAAGATTCTAATATTCCAGTTTCAGACAAGCAGGTAATGAATGCATTTTCTTATATTTACCCTAATTACTTTTAAAGGAAGCGTTTTAAATTTATAAAAAATATACACTTTCATTTTCCACACATAGACTTTTTATTTTATCTGCTTCAGGATTCGCTTGATTTTTATAAGAATACATATGTATCTAATTTTCTAATTTGGCCCCAAAAATTAACATTAGAGATTTAATTTACTAATAAACTTTCAGAGAAGCCTTTTATAATCTACTGTCTGAATTTCGAGGCTCGGTAGATTAGAAGATAAATAGCAAAATAGTTTTAAATTATAAATTTTTAAATCTATTATTCAAATTATTTAAAAATACAAATAAAATATATTTTTCAACATTTAAATAGTTTAGTTTCTAAAGTAGGAATTAAGTCGATGTTTAATATTTTTGTAAATATCTTTTAAACAAATTATTTAAAAATATGATATATTTGTAATTCACATAGTAAGCCTTTTATCTGATATACTACTACGTTTGAAAATTGAATTTTTATTTTTCATTTAATTGTATAATATGTCCCTAAAATTACTATGGGGGTTTTCTAATAGTTTTTCTTACAAATTTCAAGTGAGCCCCAAGACCCCAAATTATTTTCAAAATTTTACATTTTATCTTAACTGTTCAATACGACCGTCGAAAACTGAATGCCTCCTGTCGCCAGCTGTTTTATATTTATATACTTCTCTGCGAATTGTCTGGTATGTCCACGAACCATCGGGAAACTCTTTCATGTTTTGGAAGCTTTAAGGGAATTCTCGGTAACGGCAGCGGTCGGCCTGTTGAGAGACGAAGCATTTCGGATTCCTAGAAGTACCGGAATAATGTATCTTCCACGAATTGGTTGATGGCCGATTGCACCAGCTGTCGGATGAATTCTCGTAACATTGCCCCCTCCTTAAGACCATTTCGTCCCGGAATGTCCCAGAATCCTTCCTGGTATGACGATATTTGCAGGAATCTCCATTTCGACAACGGGAAGTTTGGTGGAAGTAACAGTCAACGATCTTCGAATCTGTGCTGCGAGTACTGAGACAGCATACCAGGATGTCGACGCCACTGAATCGAAAGATTGTTTCCATCATACTTCTCACCACCCTCCAATTCAGTCCATCTAACCCACAGGCTATCTTTGGGACCGCCAATTTCATCAGATTCTTCTCCATCATTACATTCCTCAATTCTACCAGAGTCTTCCAAAGATCGCTGTATGTTGGCTTATCCTGCGAGAATGTTTTCGTTACCAAATAAAAGATGTCTCTGATACCCACTGGTTGTTTATCTTCGTGATGAAGGACCTTACCTACCGCTGGATCTTGCTCCCGCAGCTTCTGGAACTGGCCGTACTTTTTGGCAAACACCTTGGCTATTCCTCTGGACATCCGGAGATCTCGAGCCACACAATGAGCCAGGGGATATTCTGTGTGCACCACAAACAGATCTCGAGGTTCCTCTGTGATCACGTCGTGCTGCACTTTCTGCCCATTAGAGTACAGTGCCATAAACTGTTGGAAGGTCATCTCGTCATCGGGTGGTTGGATGCTGCTGACTTGGGCTTGGTCATCTTCGCTGTCATGACTTCCGGCATAAGGGGCTAACCTGTTGAAATGTACGACCTTTGGTTTTCCCCGAGGCAGCTTCTTTATTCTGTAGACAACATCGTTGATTTTCTTCACAATTTGGTACGGCCCCTCCCAAGATCTCTGTAGCTTGGACGAATATCCACGACGATGTTGCGGGTTATACAACCGAACAAGATCATCAACTTGGAATCCTCCGTCCTCGGCTTTGATGTCGTAGGCTTCCTTCATTCGGGCACTGGCATTCACGATGTTTAACCGGACTCGTTCATGGATGTCGTTCATCTTTTGACGTAGCTGGCTGACATAGTCTTCATCTGCGGTCTCTTCTTCTAGGGGACATCCAAACTTCAAATCGCATGGTAGTCTTAATTGTCGTCCCATGATAATACTGACCCGTGGACTCGTGCACAGACGAACGATATGCCATTAGAAACAAGTGCACATACTGGTCCCAGTCTCTTTGGTGGTCAGAGACTACCTTTGACAAATGGCGGTTAATGGTTTTATACATCAGTTCTACCATTCCATCGGATTGCGGGTGTAATGCTGTCGTCCGGGTTTTATTGATCTTCAAGAACTTGCAGAGGTCTTGGAAAAGAGTAGACTCGAAATTTCTACCTTGGTCTGAGTGCAACTCCAAGGGAACACCAAAACGACTGATCCATTCCTTGACAAGGACATCAGCAGCGGTCAAGGCTTCTTGATTCGGCAAGACATACGCTTCGGCCCATTTACTAAAATAGTCCATAACCACCACAATGTATTTATTTCAACTGTCGGATTCAGGAAATGGACCGGCAACATCAATGGCTATTCTTTCGAATGGACTGCCCACGTTATATTGCTTCAGAAGCGACCAAAAGGCTTCTGAGGCCCATTACTTGCTGCACAAACCGTACATTTCCGGCACCACTCCTTAACATCTACTTGGCAGCTTACCCAATAGAAGCGTTCTCTCAACTTTCCCAGGGTTTTCGTTACTCCCAGATGTCCTCCAGTTGTACCATCATGTAGTTCTCGTAAAACCTCTGGTCTCCTATTTCTGGGAACTACAATCTGTTTTCTGTCGTTTCCCCTCTCTAGAGTCTCCAGGACGGACTTCAGAAGTCCATTCTCCAGGATGAGGGAATTCCACTGAGCCCAGTACGACTTTATGGTTGGTGAGTATCGGGAAATCTCCTGCCACGTAGGTTTGAGGTCTTCTTTCTTTCACCGGTTAACTTCTTTTAGTTCTAGATCTAATTGTTGGTCTTTCTGGATCTCCTCAAGTTGCCAATGGTCATCGACGGCGGTAGTTCTACAGAGAACAGCCCCTTTTTCTTCAACTCGCTGACAATGTTTGCAATCATCAGGGCATGGTCTCCTCGATAGGGCATCAGCATTCTTATGGCTTGTTTCAGATTGATGTTCAGTCTCGAAGTGGAATTCTTGCAACCGCTCAATACATCTGGCCACTTCGGCAAGAGCCACTGCAGTGCTGCAGGATCAGTCCTCAGGAGGAATCTTTTACCATAGAGGTACTTGTAGAAATGTTCTACCCCCTTTACCACAGCCAAGAGTTCCGAGTAACGCAGTAATTCCGTTCAGGCTTGCTCAAGGTCTTGCTGAAATAGCCGATGACTTTCTGCTGACCGTCTTGGATCTGCGAAAGTACAGCACCAATTCCGACATTGCTTGCGTCGGTATGCAAAACGAAGTTCCCATCTGGCAAAGGATAACTTAAGATGGGGGCACTTGTCAATGCTCTTTTCAGTGTCTCGAATGATCGCTGGCATTCCTCGTCCCACTGGTACCTCACCTTCCCCTCTGTGAGTCTAGTAAGGGGCTTCGCGATGTTAGCAAATCTGGCTACGTACCGACGATAGTACTTGCATAACCCCAGGAAACTTCTTAACTGGTGGATATCTTTAGGTATCGGCCATTCTTGGACAGCGTTGATTTTCTGTTTATCAACAGCTACTCCCTCCGCGGAAACCACATGTCCAAGATATTGCACCTCTTCTTGGAACAGCTGACACTTCTTCGGGCTTAACTTCACGTGGTCTTCAAAAGATCTTTCAACCACGATAATGTCGTCAAGATACACGTTTTCCATGAAAGCCCTTTTAACACTGTTTCCATCAATCTTTCAAACGTCGCTGGAGCATTTCACAACCAAAACGGCATCACCGTGAATTGGTAAAGTCCTGAGCCAATGGTAATAGCAGTCTTTTCCCGGTCTTCTTTAGCAAGTTCCACCTGCCCATAACCGCTCTTCAGGTCCAGGGTGGAAAACATCTTCGATCCAGCCAATATATCTAGGGTATCATCTATTCTTGGAAGGGGATAGCTGTCTTTCTTTGTAGCGTGGTTTAATTGCCGATAGTCCACGCAAAATCGGGTCGAAACATCTTTCTTTTTAACCAAGACAACTGGAGAAGCCCTAGGGCTATTGAATGGTTCAATAACACCTTCTTCCTCAATCTCGCGGACTATCCTGTAGGCTCTTTTAGCTAGGGGTAGTCTTCTCGCCGACTGTCGAATAGGTTGAGCGTCCCCAGTATTAATTTTATGTTTCACCAGATCAGCTCGTCCTCTTTTGCCACTTTCTACATCAAAGATATCCTGGTAGTTTCTAACGATGTCCCTCAATTTTGCTCTCTGGTTTGGTTTCAGATTCTTAGATGAATCGGTGATGAGTCTTTCCACTTCCTCAGATAGTTTACCTGGTGGCATTTCTGCATGCTGTGTTCTTCTGACTACAGAGGAAACTGTTGAACAATGGCCCAAAGTTGTTCCTTTCTTTAGCACAACCGAGTAATGATTCAGGTTCATTACTCTTACTGGAACAATCTCCCTGGCACGAAACAGAGTCTTCCCCAGTGCGACTCCTCTGCCTACATTTCCTTCGTTAAGTTCGGGATCAAACATCATTAGAATTCCAGTTTTAGCTTTCCCATCTAAGCAAGCATCTATAATGATTTCAGCTCTTTCCGGAACATTGACATCCTCTGCTAAGATGGCTCGCAGCATTATGCCATCTTTTCCATGAAGCACCACTTCTTCGTCATTCACTCGCAGAATTCCATCTTTGAAGTTTAACTGGAATCCCTTGGAGCTCATGACATCCATTTCAACGATTACTTCGTCTTCGATGTCTGCAGCTAATGCCCGATGTAGGAAGGTTGTGTTTCCCAAGGTCATTTCAACCTCTATTTCACCATGGACTTTTGCTGCTTCTCCTGTCGCTGTTCGCAGTTGCCATTTTGTTGGTTTTATCATTGTCTCTTTAAAATAATGTTGGGCCTTATTACTGTTTTCGTCGCACCAGTATCCAACAGCATTGCAAATTACCTCCTATTAATAAGGCCATCTACGAAGACACTGTTAACGTGGTTGTGTAGCGAAGCAACATATGCGTTGGTAGTTGACAATTGTTTGCTACAGGTCGACGATGGTCCTTTACATTGGCCTTCTTTAGTTTCCCCGGCGAGGAAGTCTGGACTGTTGTCTTACTGATGTGTATTACATCCAAGTATTTCACTTTAGAACTTGTCATTCAAGGAAGCGTATCTGACGAGAACTCTTAGTTCGAAACGGCTGTTATACGTTGAATGATATAGTTCTAAATATGTGGATATATATTTACTTATGTGTTTTTATATAAAACACTCGAACCATCTGTCAAGAGTACGGTAGATGTCTATTAGGTTCAATACACCGACTGAAGTCTGGACTCCGTTGCTCTCCTTGCAACGACTCTGGACATGTCCTACCTTACGACACTTCCGACATCTCACTAGTCTTTTTTCGGTAAGGACTTCCTCTATTATCTTTCTTACAGAGGCTTCATCGTTTCCGCCATCTTCGGATTCTCCGTCAACGATTCGGACTCTGGCTTGACCTCTGCAGATATTTTTCGCAGCCTCGAATTCTAGAGCTCGAGCCAGTGCATCCACTATTTGACTCGGTCGAGCTAGGGTTAATGTTTGTCTGGCTTCGTGGTCCCGAAGTCCACCCAAAAATGCTTGCACTGCTAACCTTTCTATTACATTTTCCGGTGTGGCTGAATAGGCAATGCGAACCAGACGGGCAATATCGGCTTCAAACTCTTGTAGCGTTTCATTAGATTTCTGATGGCGATTTTTTAGTTGGGAGTGGTACACGTGCTCCAAATGGGTCTGTCCATACCTCAGCTCTAAGTGCTTAACCAGGTGTTGTAATTTTCTTGCTCCAAGGTATTCAATGTTTGCAAAATATCTGTAGCTTCCCCTCTTAAGGCTAGGGTTAATGCGATTGCCTTCTCCTCTGTCGACCATCCGTTTAGCTTAGCTGCAGCCTCGAATTGGCGACGATAATTGGTCCATGATGATTTTCCATCAAATTGGGGAGGTTTCATTTTGTGTCTTGTCCCCTCGAGGCCAATTTTTGAATCCACTACCTTTGTACTGTTTCTGCTTTCGGTTTTTGATTGTCTTTCTCCCCTTTGTATTGTGACTACTCGTTCTTTTATTTTGCTAATCTCGCCCTCCATTATCTGTCTTAGCTCTTCTATCCGCGTTTCATTTTTAACTAACTCTTCGACTATTGTTTGCTTTAGCTCCTCCATCTGAGCCTCAGATTCTAATATTTTCTCTTCCAGAATTTCTGAATTTTTCTGTACCATACTTTTCAAATTTTCTTCTAGGGATTTAGAATTTTCTGCTAATTTATCTTCTAACGCCTCTTTCAAGTTTTTAGAATTTTCTGCTAGTTTGTCTTCTAATGACTCTTTCTAGTTGTTAGAGTCTTCTAGCAATTTATCTTCTAGAGCCTCTTTTATGATTTTAGAATTATCTTGTAGTGTTTGTAGCTTATCTTCTAAAGTCTTTGAATTTTCTTCCATTTTCTTTAATAGCATACTCATGTCCCCATTACCAGAAACTTCAAACAAATATGTATCGGGATCGTTACCTTCATTTATTAGGGCATCTCGTAGCCGTTGTATTAATTCACTTTTCTTCCCACTAATTTCTAAATCCCTTTCCTCAAGTCCAAATTCACTGTTTTAAACATTGTCCGTCTATTTATTTTTCACTTCTAAAGTTCCACAAATACACCTCACACCTGAAACCACTGTAATGTTTTTATTTTCACACTCGGGTACAGTTCAGTTCTTGTATTTATTTAAAAACACAGTCCAACTCACTCTAATTTCCACTACTTTAACACAATTTATATTTACAGAAACTACTATTTACATTTTATCTTAACTGTTCAATACGACCGTCGAAAACTGAATGCCTCCTATCGCCAGCTGTTTTATATTTATATACTTCTCTGCGAACTGTCTGGTATGTCCACGAACCCTCGGGAAACTCTTTCATCTTCTGGAAGCTTTAAGGGAATTCCCGGTAACGGCAGCGGTCGGCCTGTTGAGAGACGAAGCCTTTCGGATTCCCAGAACTACTGGAATAATGTCCCTTCCACGAATTGGTTGATGGCCGATTGCACCAGCTGTCGGATAAATTCTCGTAACAATATTTTAATATAATTATTTAAAAAAAATTAAAAACATATATTTGCATTCCTCATAATGAGCCCTGTAATTTGATATATTACATGATCTGTTAGAAACAAGTTTAATTTTTTTTTTTCATTTAATTCTGTCGTTTGCCCCCAAAATCAATATTAGGGGGTTTCTCCTTATTTTTCAGTAAAGTTCATATGAGGGTATCCGTATATTGTATATATGGAACCCTAATGAACGCTGAATGAGTCTGCTTTAATTTTATAAAATTTTATTGTTTAATTGTCTTTGCGAAAAACACAGCGAGCATACTCCTTCACGGTTTAGAATCGTTCCGTTCATCTCTCCAGCTTAACTACATCATCCGTCTCAAACAAAACTAGCATGTAAAACGTCATTTTTTGACGTCAGTTCAAAATTAAATCACAAACTTTTCCCATCAATTGCGACCTACATGTACTTCTCACCGAATAAAAGCTTAATGAGTAGTTTACACATAATAGTGACTAGTGTGAAAGGTTGATTAAATATTTTCAGTTCGTTAATGAGCAACTACTTGTCAGCCGAAGTAAAAACTAGCACGTTAGAAACGCCGACGACGTTTCTCACTCCTGCTTTGGCTACCTCCTTCAATTTGTTAGAAACTCATGACTCAGCTAGTTCGCAGGCAAAGAAATGAATCAGGACTAACGAATCCGCAGCGTTGCAGGAACTTCTTCTAACAAGGCAAGTTCCAACCGTATATGCTAAAACTAATTATCAACTTTAATTGGGGCACACACACCGCCGTTCGTAGTGAACGAGAGAGGGACAGAGATGGAAGAAAGGGGAGGGTATTGCGGTCCAGTTACTTCGAGCGTGGACCTGGAAATACAACAGTCAAATCACAATGGATTTCCGGCACGATGAAAATGGACAATTAGGAGGATTTAATATGGCCGAAATGTTGAAAAGCAACCGACGTATAATAACAGTGTAACATTACAAATGCTGATGCTCCGGACGAAAGGACAACGAGCGGCAGTGCTGAGTCGAGTTTCGCACTCGGTCAGGCATTTTAAATTGCTAGTGCGCTGGATTGGTGTGGATTAGAGATTGTTGGCATTCAAACGGAGGAATGGATGACATGAGCAAGTTTAGTTCGCTTGGAAAACGTATTGTTTAGAAGTTTTATGTTCTAATAGCGACATCGACCGAGCAAGTGAATGCAGTTAGTTTCCTGTGCTGGTCATCTAACAAATATTAAATCCAAAAAACATTGTTTTTTGTTTTGGAACATAGATATTTCTATAAAGTAACTCAAGAGTTGTCCTACTGGATGTCGTAACTTATGATGAAAGCCCGTGTTGTCAATTTGATAAATAATTGCATCAAGAATTGATATGCAGTCATTCATGGGTTCTTTGTAATTTCAATACTGATACTAAAGTTTTGTTCATGTATTGCCATTAAGTAATTTTTCGACAAGATTGTTGAGGAGGTGTTTAATTATTTTGCCTGTTCATTGGGTTTTCTCTCCTTAAAATTTTTTCCTGCAAAAACAGTATTTAAACATTATACATGAAGAGTAAAGTGTTGTAAGGTCATTTCGTAAAATTGCCCGGATTACTGGCTGTCTGTACAGAGACTTTTCCTTACAATAGTTCTGAGAGAAAGATTTCTACAAAATGATCAAACATTATTTCTGAATATTAGTAATGTATTGTATATTGTGCTATACCTATCTGTGTTTGGAGACGTTTCAACTCCGAGCCTGGAGTCGTTGTCAATCGTTTAATGTTGTAGTTCAAGGTGAAAGTGACAATTTGTCGTTTGGCTATCATTTGATATTGAGGGTACCATTTGTCAGCTCTGTTCACAATAGATTTTTCCAGTCCAAATGGAGGTCGATTGAACGTGCTCCAATTTCCGTGTTGTTTGTCATGGCTACCGGTGCTGGTTAATACCTGATTGGCCAAATTTGATTTGTCCCCACGTCTTCTCGAAATGTTACATTGATGTTCTTTTTTCCTTCCTTCTAAATATCTTGAAATTTTACATTTACATTTACACACAATTTTTGAAATTCTGAGTTGCGTTAAATGGTTTGGTATGTGTGAGGATAGAGGGCACTGTATTATTTGTATGACAAACTGTTTTAACACCGTATTTATTTTCTAACAGCTTCATTTTTATCGATACACCTGAGATATATGGACATAATTCCATATAACATTTCGAGAAGACATATGGACAAATCAAATTTGGCCAATTATGTTTAATCAGCACTGGCAGCCATAGGATAGATAAAACAGAGATTTTGTTGAAAGAAGAAAATTTTAAAAAGATAAAAGTTAAACAAGCTGTATGATGACAAACAACCCGGAAATCGGAGCATCTTCAATCGACCTTCATTTGGACTGGAAAAATCTAGTGCTAACAGGGCAGTATCAAGTGATCGCCAAACAACAATTTGTGACTGTCAAATTTATTGACAAACAACAAAATCAACATCATAGGGAAATTTTTTTTTGAAAAAACCTCGAACTACAACAAACAAACGAACACAGATAAGTATAACACAAGATACAGTACATTACTTATAGGCAGGAATACTGCTTGATCATTTTGTAGACATCTAGATACTAATTCGGGCAATTTTTCGAAATTGCCTTACAACACTTTGTTCTTCATATACAATTTTATGTTTTGCAGGAAAAAAATTTGCGGAGAGAACACCCAATGAACAGGTATATTAATTGTATTGTCATGGCGAAATTCTAGCAAGTTGTTGCTATTTTTTCTTGACCTGTCCTGTCGATACTCGGTGAAACTTTTCACTTAGCCTGCAAGGAAATCTGCTTCCTTCTCCTTTCCTTGATATGTCGAGCCTACAGCGTCGAAAATTCTAATTTTACTAGCAACCTCCCCACTTTTGTGTACATGTGGAGGTCTACGTTAAGCAGCTGCCATTTTAGTTACTGAAATAGTGATTTAGTTCAATATGTACTACAATAAGTTACAACGATCCTATATGTATTAATATAATCCGTTCCTAGGAGTTAAGGGAGAACAGTAATTACACGGAACGGCTCCAGATTCGGAACCTCTGTGTACTGATTCTCTTGAAAATCCTAGATGTCGGTCTTACATCTCGCGTCTTCAAGTACTCAGAAAGTCGTCGCAGCACCTACTTTTTTTTGTTTGGAAATTCTAATTTTCACAGGAAAATCCGCTAGGAAACTTTAGGATTTTCCCATGAATTGTAAGTACCTTATATAACCTTTCAGTACTCCAGAAGGCAGGACTCAGAAAATCGTGATTGAACTTTTAAATCACATCTCCCGGTCTAAATAGACACTGGTGGATTTCTCGGAAAACCTGGCAAAAAGTTGAAAATCAAATATCCAAATTTCGAGTTCAGTTTTACAAATATATTAGTAGAGAGGGTATTTCTGCATCAATTAGCTTTTGCAAGAGGGATTGTCTCCCTATATTTGTTTATATAAGCACGGATATACCTGATTTTCTAATTACTGGAAAGGATTTATATAGGATATTCTTTTCAGCAAAGTAGGATTTTTATCAGTTATGTGCTCAACTTTATAACATTATAATCTTTGGTCAATTATGTAGAATAGTTTTCTATTGACAAAGCTAATTCTATATAAAAATGAAGCAATAAGGCTAAAACTAAAACTCTGTTAATATCCAAGTCAAATAATTAAATGTGGTTGAGAAAAAATAATGTAACATAAAACTAAAATTTAACTACTTGTGAATAATTGTAAAGTAATAACATAAAATTTAAGAACAAATTGTTGCAACTTGACTAATTGATTTTAGCAACGTCAAAAACCGAAATATTCATTGAAACTGACGAAATTTAGTTAGCCATTTTAAATTCGCCATTTTGAATTTTTTAAATTTTACATCACAATAGTTTTCAGCGACAATTCCTCAAATTTATTTGAATCCGCCACTTTGAATTTTCAAGATTTGATATCAAAATCATTATTAGCGACCTCAAGAACCTCTAACTAAGAAAGGTTATCCAACTGGTCAGGTTTTTCGAGACTTCCGTTAGGGTGCGATGTCTTGTCTCTACTCGAGAACTTTCATCAGTTGCACTTTCCGCAACTCATTGAAATCTAGTAATTTCGTACATACAACTGAACTTCTAACGTAATATTCATTTCTCGTTAAAATATAGTTTGTTTTAATATGTAATACAGGGTGTTTTGTAGAAGATTCGTCAGACATGGAGGGCGGATAGGTAGGCTCATATAGCCCATTTAACAACTGGATAACTTACGGTTTTTTTTTTTTCTTAATTTCCATATTTTTTATCAACTTATTTATTTTCCCTGTATCGTCACCAAATGAACTTATATCTAACCTATGTTGTTTCTTTGCTCTTCTGCAATCGATAATTGACGCAAATAGTTAAGTGAAAAAATGATTAGTCCTCAAATTACAAGGTTCAATAAAAAATCATTAAGTTAAATATTTTCTTACATTACAAAAAAAGAAGCACATCCAGAACTTCGAATGCTTTCAAACACTTCTATACTTCAGCTCCTTGTCAACAATATACCACATGTATTGGAAAGTAATAAGATTGTAACTTACAAGGTTAGAACTACTAAAAATAGAACATACAACAAACTACAATAATTTGTATTTTATCGCGAAATGAATTTCGACATCCAGGAGTTTCAGGAAACGGGAGTCGTACTGTGTGTTACGCCGTTTCCCTGTGATTCCTAGGATAGAAATCACACGAAAAAATTCGTAGGTTTACTAAAACCTGTCAAATAAATTACGATACTAACTTTTCGAGATTTTTCAATCCATTGAACGCAACACAATATATTATTTCTAGTCAAGAACCTTCATCAGTTGCGCTCCCCTCAACTGATTTTTCAATCTTGAAAAGTTAGTATCGTAATTTCTTTGACAGGGTTTAGTAAACCTACAATTTTTTTTGTGTGATGTCTATCCTAGGAATCACAGGGAAAGAGTACGACTCCCGATTTGGAGTCTCTGTAAGCTAGATATTCCTGAGACTCCTGGATGTCGAAATTCATTTCGCGATAAAATATTAAATTAACTTATATGTACTATATACTTAAATAATTATTCAAGAATTCAATTCAAGTTAGTCCAGTAATTTGTAATACATTTTATTTAAACTGGTTTCAACCTCTACTGATGCAAGTGCGACACCTTTTTCTGACTACTACAGTCGTAGTCTCTAGTCACAACTAATCCCGAATTGTTCCGAATTGTTTGAAACGCAACATTTATTCATTTTCTTAACTGCTCTTTGGTTTCTATTTCTGCCTCGTAAACAACTTGATTTTTTAATGCCAATCTTATTGGAAGACCAATAATATTCCAAAACACTGGCTGTCCAGCACATTATAGGCGAACTTTCAGAAAGTTACTGAACAATTCATTCCCATACGCTTGGATTGGGTAAACTGGCCCTATACCCTGCCCTTCAAAGCCCCATACATAACTCCCTTGATGTTTTTATATGGGGACAAGACAAGAAACCTGTTTACGAAATAGAAATAGAACCACACCTTAAGCTATCCAGATATTATATATCTACAAAACACTATGTGTATAAATGATTATTGGAAACAATGTCTTGAATGGCTATAAAAATCTCGAAAAGATTGTATCGAATTATTTCGTGTATTTTAGGAACCAAGCATAGAAAGTTTAAAATTATTCTAAGTTTCTGTATTGAAGTCAAGCACTCTGGTTGCTATGGAGCTCTCAAGTAAGTGAAACCCATCTACGTTCAAGCAAGAAACAAAGTTGATTTTCATGAAATCAATAGTTCTCGACGTTTGATATCACCAACTTGCGCTACATCCATTATTAAAATATCTCAACAAGTTCCGAGATAGCGGTCGCGCCACACCACCGGAAGCTGAAGCAACAAAAATCGGCTGGATAGCACAAAACTGATCTGATGGGAACGTGACCAGGCGAAGCCTGCCAACTAGACGGAGAGAAGGAGTAGAAAGAGCCGGGATCGTCGGCGGCTGGGACACCCGCAAAATACATAGTTTGGCTGTGGATTCTTCGTCGGCACTTCCTCAGCATTTGTTTCCGGTACATTTGACGCGTTTCCGGGCCATATTCTCGTTCCAAAAGCCCTTATCGCCACCACTTCTATCACTCCTTCCTATGGCCGATATCGCCGTGCTCTTATTTTGATTTTGGAGCGCTGAAATAACGTTGATGTTACATAAAACTTCGTTGCTCGGCTGAATATATCATTTCTACGGTTATGTCTACGCCATTAAAACACATTTCAGCTTCCAGCCTACCAGGTTCGATTGCTTTTCATTCGTTTAATTCATTAATTCACTTGAAAATTGGCGAAATATGGTGGAAAGTTTTTATGTAAGATAAAACTTTTGTTTTATTAAGCAACATGCAGCTGAACATATTTATCACGTTTTGACTTCATTTAAGTATTAATTAGGTAAGAACGAAAATACTTGTGATTTTCATTTATTTACTACAACTTGATGACTCTTTGACACTGACAAATGACTTCTTCGGGCTATAATGTTAATGTTAAATTAAAAATTAGACTCAAATTTTATGTATTCTAGATTTTAAATGAAAAAAAAATTGTAATATTTACAACAAATCTTGTTTGTTTATAGGTAGTATATCTATATATATATATATATATATATATATATATATATATATATATATACTGAGGCCTCAGTTGCATATTCCGCAATAGATGTTGTTTTTCTTGCTTTCTTATGGCGTTCAAGTGTTCATCACGTCTCTCTTAAATTCTTCTGTTTGTTTGCCCCATATAGGTTTTATGATAGCCTGTGCATGGCATCTCGTACACTCCCTGTTGTTCCAAAGGGATCCTGGTTTTCGGATTCCTCAACAACGTGCTGATTTTTCTGACGTTGAAAATAGTATAGATATTGTGTTGCCGTAGAATTCTCGCAATACTGTCTTTGGTATCCTTGACAAACAGTAAATAAGCCTTGCTTATTGGTGTCTCATCCTCCTCGCCTGTTTATCTCGGTTTTGACTTTAGGGCTCTTTGTATATTTCAATTTATAAATCCGTTTTGTTTCAGTGCTGTCCATTTCCTATGTTATGTAATCCTGGTTAGTTAGTTTATGTGATCTGGTTACTAGAGTCTTGACGATGGGGTGTACTTGGGCTGTTTGGTGATGAGAATTAGCATGAAGGTAGCTGTCGGTGTAAGTTACTTTCCTATATACTGTGTGGCCAAAGGTTCCAACTTAATTCCTATTTATTAGAATATCAATGATTGGCAGTTGATTATTGACTTCAACCTCCATGGTAAATTTTATTTTGTGATGTATGCCATTAAGATTATCTAAGAATGTGTTGAGGTGTTCCCTCATATGAGGCCAAGTCACAAAGGTATCATCCACATATCGTAACCATAAACTGGGTTTAAGACTTGATGTTCTTAGTTCCAACTCCTCAAGGTTCTCCATAAAGAGTTTTGCTATTATTGGCGAGGGTGGTGATCCCATTGGAGCTTGTGCCACTTATTTGTATCTTTGTTTCTCGCAAACAAAATAAGTGTTCTACATAGAGTACGTTCTTAAGTCTACAAGGTATTGAACTGGTTTGTATTTTCTATTATGATATCTACTATGTCAAAGCTTATAAGAAGTCAATCTGGTGGTAAGACCGTTTTGCTAAGTATTTCAATGGAATGTGTCGAATTTTTCGCCTATTAGTCTGCCCCCTTTACAAACTGTTGTAGTTGTTGGGTTAGGTATTTGGCTAGCTGTTGTGTTGGATATCCAATTGAGTTTACTAGTGGCCTCAAAGGCTTCTTTATGTACTTTTACAACCAGTAAAATTTTGGACATCTCGATGACTTTTCACGTGGAACGAGTTGAAGTTGAATATTTTTGTCGATTCTACTTGCTTGGCTTTTGGCCTTAGTTGTTTTCTCTAGATAAGTTGTTGGGTTAGTAGTAATTTGTCTGTATGCTGAATTTTGTAGCAATGTTTGTATATTGTTTGAGTAATCCCCTGCATATAAAATTACAGTCGCATTTTATTTATTCGCAGGTAGAATGACAATTTTCTTGTTGAGCCGAAGTTGTTTCAAGACATCATTTGGTTCTAAAGAAAGGTTCCTTTAGAATGGTTTAAATTTTCTTAGAACGTAACACTTCTTGTCGAATTATTGCTGCCAACACGCCAATCGAGTCCAATTAGACCGAAGATAATTTGCAGACGGTTTTATTCTTTTCCTTTTGTAGCGATGTTAGACTATGACCGTTATTTCTGAGAAAAGTTTGATCTTGGGCCTCTTTTGGAGCTTCAATTTGTTGGACTTCTTCTGTTGTTGTGTTGTTGTTAACTCTGTATTCTTTTCGGCCCTATATTCGCTAATCGCATTGATTTTATCCCATATTATAGGGTGGAGTGTATTGCTTATATGTAGATGGATATCTAAGAGATTAGTATGATGAACATCCAAATCTCTTCTGGCAGACCTAGGTTTTCATAAGTTATTTTGTGTTTTTCTGTTGTACTTTTAAGGTATAAGAATGTCGGTTAAAAAGTTTTTTAGATTTTCTAAAAAACGGTATAAGCTAAGTTCTGGAAAAAATATGGCACCACTTTGGGATCCCCCTTAAGAGAATCCAGTTTATACGTTCCAAATTCCAAGAGCCGGTTTCGAGTAATTGCTGAACTCACATAAAATACAACAAAAAAAAACATATATTTGTAAGAATTGAGAAGCTTCTTCATTTTGAAGTGGGTTAAAAAAGGAGAACTGAAATACAATGTAACATTTACATCTACATATTCTCCAAACCTAACTAAATGACTGAAAAATATCGTAGATCGATGCCTTAATCTACCGACTCCCCATGACTCACTAGAATAATATTAAAGGGTTTTAAAGTCTAGATCGAACTCGGGATTTCTTAACTTCCTACTTCTCAAATCCCACTATATAATTGAATAATTCAAGAAAATTACAACAATTTTTAATTCAAAATTAAAGATGCAAACCTATGTATCCAAACTTGCATAATTAAAATATTTATAGACAAACTAGTTTCTAAATACCAGTTTTGACACCCTATATATATATATATATATATATATATATATATATATATATATACATGTATAATGCGAAACTATAAATAACAGTCCTGTAGTTTTCAAGAATTCATTTAGAATTAATGGTAAATGTTTTGAACAACTGAGTCAATTCTCTTAGAAATTCAGGGGGTCTAGCAAAGTGCCATGTCAGGATAATCAATAATTGTCAGAATTAAGGATGGGTAGGAACTTATTCGTTACCTGGACAGCTTAAAAGCTCCAGAGATGGAGTTCCATCAGGAGTTGAATTAATTAGGGAAATCGAATACGGCATTGGCACAGAGAAATCAAAACTGACAGACCAGGTCAGATTCATTTTCTAAAGGGAAAAGCTTTTATTCGACTTGATGTTCATTTGATGTGACATGTTAATGAAGCAACCGCTAAAAAAAGGGATATTGATTTTTCATCCGACTTTCACTGTTTGCATAATGGGGACATTGTATCTCTAGAAATTAAAAATGAAATTTTTGGGAGATTACGGTAATTCTCAAAAGAATATTCTAGACAAATAGCAAGATTCAAGACTTCACAGTTTTCACATAGCTTAAGTTAAAGGTGACTTTACAGAAACTGTTGTAATTAAATAAACATTTTAACAAAACTAGAATCGCCTGTGGTGGAAATTCGACCAATTTTGTCAATTCAGTGTTTTTCATATATAATTCAACGACTTTATTTGTATGCACATTATTAATTCTTAGTTTAATGATATAAGGTATGGCAAAAAGGCAGTAAATGGACTATGGACTATCCTATATTTATATAATACACTCTGCGTATGGGCCACCCAATAAGCCATTTGGTTTCTAACATATCTGGAATCACCCTGTATAATTATAATCTACAGCGCCTTATATCTCAGTCGATTTATATATGCATATTAACTCCTCAAGGCAAGTTCATTATGTGCCTCAGATTAACATGAAATCACTTTTTACCCATCCAAAAATCGCCTAACCAGCACTTTTGACTTTAAAATCTTGAAAGATTTAACTGTAAAAATATAATGCTAGAAAAATATCAAATAGTGATGTTATAAGATAATACACATCAATTTGTATTGAAATAATTTTTCAAGAGCAGTTTCAGTCTCAAGTAGGTTACCAAATGACCCCGTATTGAAGGTCTTGTAATTTAAAAACTCAGCTGTCATAATTGTAACCATCTCGTTCTTTCTTGGTAATTCATGTTTTTCTGCGCTATCGATTTCTAGACGCTAAAACGCTCAAAACCCCGAAATGGTGAAATTTTGATAAAATCATTAGTGCGGTATTGGAGAATTTTATTACATATAAATAAGAAGAATACAAATAAACGAACACTGTATATATTATATTATTAGATAAAAGAATTACACAAATATTAGCAGTATATCACATCTAGTTAAAAGAACAATAAACAATTTTTGACTGACTAACATTTTAGATGACATGTTAAAATCAATTTAAAAAATTACCATTCTTGAAATAAAACTGTCAAATATTTCTTTTTATTTTATAACTATAATTTATTGAAGTTCCGTTGGCACAGGTATAAATAATTACAAAATTATTTGCATATTGCATTTCGTGAGATTTACTACCTTTAGACGCAATACTTAAATTGTTATTAGATTTGTGATAAATTCATGACTGACAGAATGAACGTACTCAACTCGTGAGGATCGGAAATCAAACGTATTGTATCAATTAGCTTTAGAATCTCTAAATTGTTTATGTTATTTTTATGCTTGTACTTACGTAAAACTTTTCATGTAAAGCGCAAACTTCTTATAAACACATTCAATTTAGTCCGTCCTCGTTTTGTAAAAAATACCGCCACAAATGAATAGAAAAGGTGGTTTTTAGAGCATACATTTTTGTATTATTTTAGTAATATTTATTTTTCGCTACAAGATTGTACACAATTGGGTTTTCACTATCGACTGTCGTTGAAAATTAGATTAAATGAAACAAAAATAACGAAATTCGGTTGAGGGACAGAGGAGAAAATCTTACCGAACCGTTTCATCTTTGCCGATTTATACATAGTTAATCTGCATTTTCCAAGGCCCATGGTCATATCCATTAAACTCCATAAAAATGTGTATATCCATGATACTTTCTGTTGACATTTCTTTGTTAAATAAGCTAGCAATAAAATTAAAAAGGCGGCGGTTATTCTGGACTGCCTTCCTTGGGGTCATTGTTAGTAATGGGCATTCATTTCAGGAAAATTAAACTAATTGTCACTATTTTGTTACGAGTCAAGTAAATAAAACCAGTGGCTTGACATCAATATTGTTTTATATTTAGCAATTCAGATCATATTCTTTTTCTACTATCGCACCATTTTGGCCACTTCTTGAACTTCTTAATCAATATGACTGAAAATTAGAACGTTTATTAGGCCGAAAACCAATTTTTGTGGAGGTATTGTATATTAATTGGATGTTGTATTTGTTTATTTACTATAACTAGCAGTTGCCCAGTGGTCGAAATTCGACCAAAATAATTGTTAAAAATTTGAAGATAATATACCTATACGAATTTGCATATTTCCAAAAATTTTTTATGCTCTGATTCTTTTTTTTTGTGTACTTATACAAAATAGTTCACTACCATTACCATTTACCACAAGTAAAAAATTATTTCGCAAAGGATAATAATTTCAGTGTGTTGTCTTACTGTTCCAGTTAATGTACATGTACGACGCTAAGGCATATTCAATAAGTAACATTAAATGACGTTCTGTTCTCCAATAAAAAGAAAAATATATCAATTGTCATGCCATCATATTATTATTGAATAAACTAACAATACAAATACACTTCGAGTTTTCAAAAAGTCAATAAAAATCAAGAATTTATAAAAAGCCTTGATTTGAATTATTAGAAAATATATGAAATAATTTTATCCTCTAGAGGTGGAAAGTTTAATGGCGCTAGTTCAGCTATTATGGAATATATGGGGCAATAACTGTTACTAACGGAAAATTTTCTTTATTAATAACATCAAACACTAAAGGCCCTCAATTAGCAATTATAAAACAACTCAAGAAAATTGGTTCACAAACAGAAGGAAATGGTACGGACTTCTTTTGCATTTGTGTATTTATATAAAGGTTTTAAATAAAATACACATATTTAGAATTTCAGTATGTTCATTCTAGGTAAAACTCATTCACCCTGTATTGAGAGGCAGGATTTTGCAGGAATGGTATATCAAATAATAAATTAATGTTAAATATAATATTTTTAAACTTTAGTTTTCCAAAAATCTTTATGGTTATTCAGATATTGTACAATTAGGATTTCAATTTCTAAAAAGAAAACGCAAGAAACCAACTCATAATTAACTATGAGGATGCTGTATAAATAACTGCGATACATAAGAATTTACATATTAGTACCCCTCAAACTGCAATATATGTATAATCTCAATAATTTCAATTTAATACACAAAGTTGGCAATGACTATTTCTGTATTATATCAAAAATATAAAGAAATACAATACACCTGCACTTTTTATGTTGACAATTTTTGTAAATGTATTGAAACTGAAATTTTTAAAATAATACAATATTAATTTTCACATTGAATTGAAAAGGTACATTAACCTAACGGCTGACAATGTCAAATGAATCAAACTGATTTCAAAATCGCTAAAACAATGATGGCCATGAATATTAGACATATTGCCATTTAACTATTTATCTTAAATCTCACTAATTCTATTGATATTATGGGCTTTGTAATCTTAATTAAATTGTATGAAACTATTAACCTTTAAAATAGGAACAATGTAAATGAAAAGTATAATGTTAAAATCATAAAATATTATAGGAAACACACTTCCCACGCAATACACAATTCTCATTTTAGTTGACAAACTACGAGTATATTTAGAAAGAAATTAAAGTTTCAAACTTGCAAGTACCAAATAATATAAATTGTTATTTACTTTATCTGAATAGCGTGATAATGTGGAATAACTTTCGAAACCGATCAAAATTTGTTAGTTTTTAGGGTTTCGTATATACAATATACGGATACCCTTATAATATCACTCCGGATTTCTGCCTCTGTCACATCACAGCCATTTTCTCCTAAACTACTCCGCGGAAGAGGTTGAAATTTGGTATGAATGTATAGTTTGGTGACCCAATCAGGTGCACATGTCGTAATAGAAGAAATTCTGATTTTAGGGGTACTTCTGGGGTAAAAAACTAAAAAAATCGACCGTCCCCCCCCTTATCTCCGAAACTACTGAGTCTAAAATTTTGAAAAAATAGGAAATATAGAGCCTTACCCGAACTTTACAGGAAAAATAAGGAGAAACCATTAATATTAATTTTGGGGTGCATATTATAGAATAAAATGAAAATTTAAAAATAAAAAAAAAATTCAAACGCATCATGTAATACTGAGGAACACAAATAGTTTTTTCATATTTAAAAAAAATAAAAACATATTAACGAAAATATACCAAAATTTACCAATTCCCCCCCCCTTATCTCCGAAACTATAAAACGTAAAATTTTGAAAAAAATAGAAATATAGGGTCTGACCTAAAGTTTACAGGGAAAGTAAGGAGAAACATCTACTTTTAATTTTGGGGGGCAAATTAGAGAATTAAATGGAAAATATAAAATTAAAATTGTTTCTAACCCATCATGTTATATATCAAATGAAAGGGCTCATTATGACGAAAACAACTATATTTTTTCATATTTTTAAAATAAATTAATTAAAAGATATTAACAAAAATATAAATTTTTTTATGAAAAATAAGGTGAAACTATTAATTATAAAATTAAATAGTTTATTTTCTATTTAATTATTATTGTTTCTAACGGATTATGTAATATATCAAATCACAGGGCTCATTATGACGAATATAAATATTTTTAAAATAAATATTTTAAAATATATTAAAAAAAATAAAATTTTTCCCTTTATTCCCAAACTATAAGACCTACATTTTTTTGTTTACAGGAAAAATATCAAAAAATCTCTAATATTAATATTGGGGACCAAATTATAGAATTAAACGGAAAATAAAAAAATATATTTTTTAACGCATCATGCAATACAACAACTGAAAGGGCTCATTATGAGGAATACAAATATATATTTTTCATATTTTTAAAATTAATGGTTCACAAGATATTAACATAAAGATATAAAAAATTCTCATTTCGGGCTTTATTTTCGAAACCATACTACCTAAAATTTTGAAAATAATTAGGGGTACTGGGGCTCACTTGAAATGTATAAGAAAAATTAATAGAAAACTCCCATAGTAATTTTAGGGACAAATTATACAATTAATTGGAAAATCAATTTTCAAACATATTTTTAAACCATTTGCTTTAAAGTTATTAACAAAAATATTAAACATCGACTTAATTCCCACTTTAGAAACTACACTATTTAAATTTTGAAAAATATGTTTTATTTGTATTTTTAAATAATTTGAATAACGGATTGAATAATTTATAATTTAAAACTTGCCCTTTATCTTCCACTCTACTGAGCTTCAAAATTCAGGCAGTAGATTATAAAAGGTTTCCCTGAAAGTTTATTAGTAAAATAAAACTCTAATGTTAATTTTTGGGGGCCAAATTAGAAAATCAGATACATATGTTTTTCTTATAAAAATCAAGCGAATCCTGAAGCAGATAAAATAAAAAGTTTATGTGTAGAGAATCAATGTGTATATTTTTTATAAATTTAAAACGCTTCATTTAATGAAAGAAATTACGGTAAATATAAGAAAATTCACTCATTCCCTGCTTGTCTGAGACTGGAATATTAGAATTTTGAAGGTGATACCCTTAGTATGCGAGTCCAACTGGCACTTGCCCAAATTATTTTTTAATTTAGTTTGTTTTTTGAGTTGATCCACCTTACGACTTTCTCTCCAAGCAATCTGGCGGCACTGTTTGGCATTGACAGTCGGGGCGTAAATTATGAATTTTTTATATTATTTTATTTAGTGAATGAAGCAATATTAAAAAAATTAAGCATGCTGCAATGAAGCTCGTCAATAGCTACTTAACAAAACAAAAATAAAGAAAATCGGTTGAGGGTCAGAGAAGAGAATAGTACCTTACCGTTTTGCCCTTGCCTATTTATATATAGATTTATAGATCCAGTCCCTCTTTCTTACACAGAAAGTCGGTCGAAACGAAGTGTCGAAACAAAAGTAATTTCAATGTTTACATTTCTTTACTATACCCACCTATTTTTATATGTGTAAGTGTGGGCCTCGTTAACAAGCTTTCGCTTCAAAACCTAGTTATAAAATCAATATGTACTCAAATGCACAGTAGATAATATGATTAACTACCCAACTAAAGACAATTATACTGAAAAAGCACCCCATTAACTATTTAAGACCTTGAATTGATCAACATTTGCAGTGATGGGGTTTTCATATCCACTGAATACTTCAATAGCTTTGCCGATTCGAAAATCTAGTACGTCACCATATTCAAATGAATATTGGATGGAAATCAAGTTTGAAATACAGAATGACGTTCGAGAAATTGAACTTATTTAAATGAGAGTCAACTCAGTTGATTTTTGCCAAAAAAATAATTTTATTTTACGCAACGTAAGCTCAGTTTACCATTTGAGATTTTAAATTAGATATCAAGTTCACTTTTCAATGCATACCAGTGTGTTTTTAAAGTATGAGGGTCCTAAACATAAACAGATTTCGTAGAATATTTTCTTTGAAAAAAATCAGAACTGGGCAGGTCAAACCTAAAATCTTACTTTGCACAGATATCTAGTTATTGATAAGTATTATCTATTTATTTTGAAATCTAAATAAAAAAAGAATAATTTATTTTTAAAAAAGAAACGACTAGGAATATATCAAATTAAACATACTATGCGATCAATAATTAATATCTGGTATATTTTCACTTAACATGTAGAAGTTTGTGTAGAAAATTTGTGTGACATTTCAGTGACATTTACGGTTGTTTGTATTTATTTTTTGGATTTTCTAAAAACTATATGCTTTATGTTATAGCAAAATGTGAATGTGAATTCACCTTAATAAAATACACTTTAAAATATTCAAATTGATTAGCCAGATGCAAAGGCATCTCTGGAGATTTGTTGAAGCCGCAGTCTCTTAATAGCTGTTTTCTCAATTTTCACAGTGACGGTAAATCCCAGAGAATAGACAATTATATATAATTATAATTTACCTTAACAAAATGCCGTTAAATTATCAAATAGTTTAAGCTGATGAGCATACATAACAACAGATTCCGACGAATTGATAAACTTCTCTGTTTTTGAATTCGGTTTAAAATACAGGGCTTTCATTTCAAAACTAGTCACCCAAAATAACTTTTAAAATATCATTAAAACAAAAAAAACATGTTAATTTATATTTACATGTGGACACATTTTACACGTATCGGTCAGCCTGCATTTTCAACCCCTAAGGCTAAGGCCAGACTGGCGGGATTTCACGCTGCGTTTTCGACATCTTTTTCGAGCTCGCATATAGTATTCCACATCAACAGTTTCTTACGCGCTTGAAATCCAGCTCTACCCTGGCCACACACGCCAGTTGCAATCTTTCGCGTGCCTTCTGGTCGAGCTAAGGCTACGGCCACACTGGCGGGATTTCAGGCCGAGTTCCGGCAGAAAAAACGCAAAAACAATAGGCCGTACTATTGCAAATCGGCGAGGCCAGAAGCTGCGAGAATTTGCACCCAACGTGTCGGTGTCAAGGTCAGCGGCCGAAAGATAAGATAGATTCCATTTTCTGCGTTACTTCACGCTGTGTTGAGTGGCCACACTGGTAGAAAAGAACGCGGTATTCATGCCTTCATGGAGCTCGACCAAAAAGAACGCAGGCGAATGACTACAACCGGCGTGTGTGGTAGAGCTGGATTTCAAGCGCTTGAAAAACTGCTGGTGTGGTCTAATAAGTGAGAACTCGAAAAAAAAAAATTGTTCAAGTGCGAGTTCGACACGCATACTTAGTGTTCCGTACCACCTTCAAGATTCGAATATTCCAGTTTCAGACCAGCAGGGAATGAGTGCATTTTCTTATATTTACCCTAACATCTTCTAAAGGAAGCGTTTTATATTTATAAAAAATATACACTTTCATTTTCCACATAGACTTTTTATTTTATCTGCTTCAGCATTCGCTTGAGTTTTATCAGAATACATATGTATTTAATTATCTTATTTGGCCCCCAAAAATTAACATTTGAGTTTTATTTTACTAATACACTTTCAGAGAAGACTTTTATAATCTACTCTCTGAGTTTTGAGGCTCTGTAGATTGGGAGATAAAGGACAAAATAGGTCAAGTTTTAAATTATAAAATATTGAACCTGTTATTGAAATTATTAAAAAATACAAATTAAATATATTTTTCAAAATTTAAATAGTGTAGTTTCTAAAGTGGGAATTAAGTCGATGTTTAATATTTTTGTTAAAATGTTTTAAACAAATGATTTAAAAATATGATATATTTGTAATTCACATTATGAGCCTTTTATCCGATATATTACATGCTGCGTTTGAAAATTGAATCTTTATTTTCCATTTAATTGTATGATTGGTCCCTAAAATTACTATGGGGGTTTTCTAATAATTTATTTTCCGTTTAATTCTATTATTTGAGGGCCAAATAATAGAATTAGGGATTTTACCCTGTAGTTTCAACCCCTAAGCGAAGGTGAATATCACTTTTAAAAGATTAAATACAAAGGGGTATCATGTGATACCTCTTTTTGCCAATCTTCTGACACATTTCATTTTTTAAATCAGATTATTTTTTCCATACTAAATATATTTTTTTAAATAATTGCCAATTACACCAACATTGGTTTAGGGTGGTTTTTAGGGTCATATCGAAGATGGCGGAAGAATTTTTTTAAAATCAACCGATATACGCCAGAATTGGTAGATAGGTGTTTTTGGGGTCTCTGATCGTGAGTCGGGAATTTAAAAAATTCAAGAAAGCGGACGAAATTTTCTTATCGTGGGTTATTTTCATCGTCCATATTGTATCCCCATCTTAAATTTTGTCTATCAGGTTCGAAATCAGCGAACCCAAACCTCCTTACAAGAAGTTTGGTGCAAAACGGCTGATTTTTTAAATTTTTATTCGCCATCTTGGATCTGGCATTTTGAATTTTGCAAATCTGACTTCGAATTATTCGTGATCAGAGGATCTAGAACGGTTTCTAGGCCATTACATGTTTCAAAAGCTTGGCAAAAAGAGACCTTTAACAAGAGTTATCACATGATACCCCTTTGTATTTAAACTTACGACCAGGCTGGCAGGATTTCACGCTGCGTTTCGACAGGAGAAAACGAAAAAAAAAAACAATAGGCCGTACTATTGCAAATCGGGGAGGCCAGACGCGGCCTGAATTTCCACCCAACGGATCGGTGTCGGGCGCATCTTCAAGGTCAGCCGCCGAAGGATAGGATCGGTTTCATTTTTCTGCGTTATTTCAAGCTGTTGTAAAGAACGCAGTATTCATTTCCTCATTTAGGCTAAGGCCAGACTGGCGGAATTTCACGCTGGGTTTTCTACGTTTTTTAGGGTTCCGTATATACAATATACGAATACCCTTATAATATCACTCCGGATTTCTGCCTCTGTCAAATCACAGCAATTTTCTCCTAAACTACTGGACGGAAGCGGTTGAAATTTGGTATTGATGTTTAGTTTGATTGCACGATCAGGAGTACATATCGCCAAAGAAAAAATTTTGATTTCTGGGGTACTTCGGCCGTTCCGCCCCTGATCACCGAAACTACTGAGCCTAAAATTTTGAAAAAATAGGAAATACAGAACGTTGCCCGAACTTTACAAGAAAAATAAGGAGAAATCTTTTATATTAATTTTGGGGGGCAAATTATAGAATTAAATGGAAAATAAAAAAATATAATTGTCTCTAACGGGTGATGTAATATATCATTATGATGAATACAAATATGTTTTTTTTATTTTTTTTAATGAAAATATTTTAAAAAATAATTTAAAAAAATAACCGAATTCCCCTTCGTTATTTCCCAAACTATAAGACCTATTTTTTTTGTTTATAGGAAAAATATGAAAAAATCCCTAATTCTATTATTTGGCCCTCAAAAATATATTTATTTTCGTCATCATGAGCCCTTTCATTTGATAAATAACATGATGGGTTAGAAACAATTTTAATTTTATGTTTTCTATTTAATTCTGTAATTTGCCCCCCAAAATTAAAAGTAGAGGTTTCTCCTTATTTTTGCAGTAAACTTCAGGTCAGAACCTATTCATCTATTTTTTTTCAAAACTTTACGTTTTATAGTTTCAGAAATAAGGGGGGGGAATGGGTAAATTTTGGTATATTTTCGTTAATATCTTTATAAATATATTTTTTTAAATATGAAAAAAATATATTTGTCTTCCTCAGAATAAGACCTTTCTTTTGATATATTACATGATGCGTTTGAAATTTTTTTTATTTTTAAATTTTTATTTAATTCTATAATTTGCCCCCCAAAATTAATATTAATGATTTCTCCTTATTTTTTTGTAAAGTTCGGGCAACGTTCTATATTTCCTATTTTTTCAAAATTTTAGGTTCAGTGGTTTCGGTGATCAGGGGGGGAACGGTCGATTTTTTAGTTTCCCCCCCCTGAAGTACCCCTGAAATAAAAAATTTTTTTTCGCGATATGTACTCCTGATCGTGTCATCAAACTATACATTGATACCAAATTTCAACCTCTTCCGTCCAGTAGTTTAGGAGAAAATTGCTGTGATGTGACAGAGGCAGAAATCCGGAGTGATATTATAAGAGTATCCGTATATTGTATATACGGAACCCTAAAAAACGTAGAAAACCCAGCGTGAAATCCCGCCAGTCTGGCCTCCCCGATTTGCAATAGTACGGCCTATTGTTTTTTTCGTTTTCTCCTGTCGAAACGCAGCGTGAAATCCTGCCAGCCTGGTCGTAAGTTTAAATACAAAGGCGTATCATGTGATAACTCTTGTTAAAGGTCTCTTTTTGCCAAGCTTTTGAAACATGTAATGGCCTAGAAACCGTAAAAAAAAACTTTGAAAATAATCGCAAATTACACCAAAATTAGTTTAGGGTGTTTCCTAGAGCCTCTGATCACGAATAATTCGAAGTCAGATTTGCAAAATTCAAAATGGCAGATCCAAGATGCGAATAAAAATTTAAAAAATCAGCCGTTTTGCACCAAACTTCTTGTAAGGAGGTTTTTGGGTTCGCTGATTACGAACCTGATAGACAAAATTTAAGATGGGGATACAATATGGACGATAAAAATAACCCACGATAAGAAAATTCCGTCCGCTTTCTTGAATTTTTTAAATTCCCAACTCATGATCAGAGACCCCAAAAACACCTATCTACGAATTCTGGCGTATATCGGTTGATTTTAAAAATTTTCTTCCGCCATCTTCGATATGACTCTAAAAACCACCCTCAACCAATGTTGTTGTAATTGGCAATTATTTTAAAACATATATTTAGTATGGAAAAAATAATCTGATTAAAAAATGAAATGTGTCAAAAGATTGGCAAAAAGAGGTATCACATGATACCCCTTTGTATTCACCTTCGCTTAGTGGTTGAAACTGCAGGGTAATCGATACGTGTAAAATGTGTCCCTATGTAAACATAAACTAACGTGTTTTTTTTTGTTTTTTTCTTTTAAAGGTGTTTTAAAAAGTTATTTTGGGTGGCTACTTCTGAAATGAAAGCCCTGTATATTTAACATATGAAACTTATTGTTTGTTTTTTCATCACCAACAGCATAGTGCGTATTTCACTGTACCTTTAACTACATCTACTTAATGCCCCGCTAATTATAGAATGCTACAAACATTTGCGCAAAACGTTTATTAGTATGATGATAAATTCGAGTATTAATCACAACGTACTGTGATAAATCTACGGAACCATTCACATAAATTATGTGATTTTATTACATTCGACAAAACTTACTCTTTTGTCTGTTAAATTATTCGGATTGGCTGTCTGTTTGTTATGGATTATTTTGTCTGTTTTTTTTTCGTTATACGAAATTAAAACGTTTAAGTCATTGTTTAACACAGAAGGGTTACTTTAGTTTGACAATTCAAATTAGAATATATATATATATATATATATATATATATATATATATATATATATATATATATATGTTATATAAGTTTATAACATGAACTTTGGGTGAACTTATGTAGCAACTGTATTTCATCGTTCCCAGCTGACTCAGCGAACACGTGCAGTGTCAGATTACAGCCACGCCGAGCATCCGTGGGAATCGCCGTGTCGACAGTGCCGATTCAGCATTCATTAGGTTATATATTGTAAAATCTCTCTTGTTTGTTATTCATTATTACTCAGTCTGTTGTTAGTTATTATTGTCATTATTTCAATTTTGTATTTTGTATTTTAAAAAGTTATTATTTTTATAAAATCTTTTTTAAAAAGTTTAATTTGAGAAGTGTGATATAACAAATTGGCGCAGTCAGTAGGATCCGTCAACGTTACTAGAACACGAGCTTACTTCTAACTGGTAGCGGCGGATTCCTATCCCTCAACGGAGCAAAGAACCTGGAAGAAGTCCCAACTGCGATAACAACGAGAACACGGATCTTCCAATGTTCCTGTTGATGTGAGTAGTAGTGAATCGTCTAGCGTTTAAGATTTTAATAATTGATTTTAATATTTGATTGATTTGATATTTTGATTATTTGATATTTTTTTATTCAGTGAATTGAATCACTGATTTATTATTTGATTACATTGATATTTTATTTGATTTAATTGATTACTTTGATTTTATTCATTCGATTGAGTGAATTATTTGATTTATTGATTTTATTTAGATTTTATTTTATTAATACCATTCTATCATCCAAATAACTTTACTTTAACAAATTTATTGATTTTTATACCATTTATTTTATTGATACCATTTTCTATACCTTTTATTATTTTTGATTGAACCTCTTTCGTTTAAAATTCTATTAAATCAAAATGGCACAATCACAGAACAACACGGTTGTCGATGAAACTGAAAAATATAGGTTGTCGGAAATATTTTCAATAATTCCAGAGTTTGAAGGCGACCAAATTTCTTTGGCTACATTTATACAGGCGTGCAATTGCGCGTATAACATGTCTAATACCGAACAAAAATATTTGTTGGTAATTCACATCAAAAATAAATTAAGGGGAAAAGCGGCGCAGTTAATTAACTCTAGGAACCCCGCGTCGTACCTCGAAATAAAGCAGCTTCTAACACTACACTTTGGAGACTCTAGGGATCTGTCTTCTTTAATTCACGATCTCCAACGTTTGAAACAACTATCAAACGAATCCCCCTTGACATTCTATAACAGACTTCAGGTTTTGAGTGCGAAAATGCACTCTTGTATCCAAAAAGCCCCTAGTCTAAGCAACGAGCAGAAAGATGCTCAAACCACTCTTGTTGACACAATGGTCCTAAACACCCTACTTACCGGTTTAGAACCTCGATTAGGCCAAATTATCCGTGCCAGTGATCCGAAGGATCTTCTTGAGGCACATTCACGAATAAGAAGAGAACTTCAATTATCCTATTTTGAGGAACAAAAAGTAAATAAATCCGTTCCACCTAAGCCATCTTTTCAGGCTAGAAAACCAAATCCACCTCCTAAATGTTTAAATTGTGGGCGATTAGGCCACATTGCTGCGGACTGTCGGTTAAGATTTCAAAATAACCCTCAGCCTTTTAACCAAAATAATAGACCACATTTCATTGGGCCGAATCAATCATCGAGGCCAAATCCTGTCAACAATAACACAAACCATCAAGGTCAACAATTTAGACCTAATAACTTTCAAAGACCTCCTTTCAAACCGAACAACTTTCGACCGTCTGTAATACAGACAAACCCAAATTTCCGTCCTGAAAGGACCCACCATTTTAATCACCATCAAAATGGCAACTATCACGAATATTATGCAGACGAGTATGATTATTATACTGATAATAATCAGCAGCATTTCGATGATAACACCCAAAACTATGAAAGCTATGGGTTTGAACAAACGGTAGACAATACCCCTGTCGTACCTTTCAGCCCTAACGAATACCAGGATTTTCTAGCGCTTCCGAGCCTAGATCAACCCCCAGATACGGCAACTACCCTCTCAGAAGTCCAAACTCAAATACAGAATTTGAATTTGGAAGACTTCAATCCCGATCTGAACTTCCCAGAACAAACATTTCTTTAAGTCCCCTTCTGACAGTAAATTCCAAGAACCTCTATTACATTCACGATGCTTCCGAAAAATTTAAACTTCTCATCGATACCGGAGCTGGTATCTCCATTTTTAAAGAAAACACCGTTAAGAATTTCCGTCAAAGATTTCCCGAAAAAGTGACAATCCAAGGTATTACGCACGAGAAAATCCCTATTTCTGAATCAACTCTTATTCCATTTGCCATAGGTAACCCTCATAAAGTTTTTATCTACAATCTAGATATTGAGTTTGATGGAATATTAGGTCTTGATTTTCTTGAGCATTGCGAATGTATTGTTGACTTGAAATCAAAACAGTTAATTACGAACTTCAAAACTATTCCCTTGCATAAAGTGCCCGATCACAATCAATCTAACATACAACCGACAGACATTCCCAATACTAAAATGCCAACTTGTACTTATAACAATCAAATAACTATTCCAGCAAGAACCGAACAAATTTTCAAACTCAAGTGCGACCTTTTTAATACTGACGCAATTTTACCGACACAAGTAATTGACAAAGTACGACTTCCCAACGCAGTTGTACGCGTTGATTCAAAGGGAGAATTTCTGACCTCAATAATAAACGCGAACGCGATGCCTAAAACTGTTAATTTTTCCGATCTTCACTTAGAACCCCTTGACCAAACACACCCCCTTTTAAATATGAATACACGCCATTACTCTGAACCTATAAACTTGGACAGAAACTTAACTATCAGGGAACAAATTCGTACAGAAAACCTTAATGACGAAGAGCGAGAACTTATCACGAACCTCTGTTTAGAATTCGAAGATATTTTCTATCTTGAAGGCGATGTTTTGTCTTTTACCAACGCAGTAAAACATTCAATTGACACCAATAATGCCAAGCCCGTTTTCACAAAATCTTACAGATATCCTCAAGTCCATAAGGAGGAAGTGAAAACTCAAATTGCCAAAATGCTTGATCAAGGCATAATCAGGCACTCTTCTTCTCCTTGGTCCTCCCCCGTATGGGTCGTCCCCAAGAAACTCGATGCTTCTGGTAAGCAAAAGTGGCGAGTTGTTATCGACTATAGGAAGTTAAACGAACTAACTGTAGACGATAAATATCCTCTGCCCAACATTTCTGATCTCCTCGATCAACTTGGTAAGTGTCAATACTTTTCGACACTGGATCTCGCTTCCGGGTTCCACCAGTTGGAAATCCTTGAGGAAGACATTCCCAAGACCGGTTTCTCTGTTGACAATGGCCATTACGAATTCGTTCGAATGCCATTTGGTTTGAAAAATGCACCTTCTACTTTCAGAGGGTCATGGACAACATTCTTCTGGGCATCCAGAATGAACGTTGCCTTGTTTACATGGATGACATTATCGTTTATTCACCAACCATCCATGAGCATATGTCCCGTTTGACAGAAGTCTTTAAGCGTCTTAGACAGTCAAACTTGAAAATTCAACCTGACAAGTGTGAGTTTCTCCGTAAGGAAGTTGCTTACCTAGGTCATCTGATCACCCAAGAAGGAGTAAAACCAAACCCTTCAAAGGTTGAATGCATCCAGAATTTTCCTCAACCCCAAACTCCTAAAGATGTTACATCTTTTCTTGGTCTCGCCGGTTATTACCGACGTTTTATCCCCAACTTTGCTAAAATCTCAAAGCCTCTCACGAAACTCCTGCAAAAAGACGTCAAATTCATCTTCGACGCAGATTGCAAGTCTTCCTTCAACGAACTGAAGCAAGCCCTTGTATCTGACCCTATCTTGATCTACCCAAATTTTGAAGAACCATTCCTGCTCATTACTGATGCTAGTGCTTTTGCAATTGGAGCGGTTCTCTCACAAGGCCCCGTAGGAAAAGATCTTCCTATAGCATATGCTTCCCGTACACTCTGCGCTGCAGAAACTCGATATTCCACTATCGAACGGGAACTGCTAGCCATTGTTTGGGCGGTCAAGCACTACAGACCGTACCTTTTTGGGAGAAAGTTTACACTCCTGTGTGACCACCGTCCGCTTACTTGGCTCTTTTCCATCAAAGATCCTGGCAGTCGTCTAGCCAGATGGCGCCTTAAGCTAGAGGAGTATAATTATAAGATAGAATACAAACCTGGCAAGGTAAATCAGAACGCTGACGCTCTTTCCCGAATTAAAATCAACTACTTTAAACAATGCACCGACTTTATTTCCAAAATCAACATCTTTGCAAATAACGAAACCGACCCAAAACAACCAAATTCCGATAATGATCAAGAACCCGACGAACATGACGAAAGAATGACAACAGAGTTTAATCGATTTGTTCAACTATATAAAACCGAGTCGATAATCGATTACTCAAAAATAGAAATTTCTAACGCCCAACTCCTAGACAAATCTCACAAACGAATAGTCACTTTCTTCTGGCAAAATAAACTCAATGACTTGCATGACAAAATCATCGAAGATATTTTCGAAGAAGACCCAAACTTCACTACTGACACTCTAAACGTTCTAGCCAGTAAAACTGTAAGGCATAGAAAATATTTAATTGTCCCTTTACCCTTTGATCCTGGAACAGTTGTTGCCCATCTTTTCAACATCCTCTATAATAACCAAGACCAGTTCGACGAATCCGAAACTTTTTGTATTGAAAACAACGTAGAACTACCGATTCTTGAAACACTATCCTTTATACTTGCAGACAAAGACGTAAAATAAAAAATTTGTCAAAATATTGTGATAACTCCTTCACAAGACGAAATTCCCGTTATACTGCAACAGTACCACTGCGGCAAAAATAACCTTCACCGTGGAATTAACGAGACCATCCGACGCATTAAAGAAAAGTATAATTGGACTGGATTAATCAAAAGTGTAGAGCAATTTATTAAGTCCTGCGAAACTTGCCAAAAGGTAAAGTTCTGTAGAAAAAACTTAAGTGCTCCTTTTGTCATAACTGAAACACCAAAAACGCCCTTCGAACGTATCAATATTGATATTTTCGAATATCCAACCAGAAACTACGCACTGACTATTAGGGATGAACTCACCAAATTTACTCAGGCTTACCCAATTGGTGACAAAACAGCTAAAACTGTAGTAAACACCCTCCTAATATTCTTCCAACATTACGGTACACCTCTTCGCATCCATTGTGATTATGGACGTGAATTTGATAACACTCTCATAAGGGACCTGTGCGAACTATATGACATAAAACTATCCTTTTCAAGTGTCCACCATCCTGAATCAAATGGCTCTATCGAAAGGTTTCACGCGACTTTAGCGGAAATGATAAGGGCAAATACATCTGAACATCCGGACGAACATCCATTCAACGTCCTCCCTTACGCAGTTATCTGCTACAACAACACTAAAAACAAGACCACTGGTTTCACGCCCTACGAACTCATCTTTGGGCACACTTCTAGTAGACCCCCCGAAACAATATACGATCAGGAAAAACTCATTTCCAAATATGTTAGGGACCTTAACAACAGAATGAACTACTATTATAGACTTGCCCGCGCAAAAACTGACCAACAAAAACAAAAATCTAAAGTTAGATTTGACAAACATGTTTCGACTAACCAACCAGAATACAAAGTAGGCGACAAAGTTTACGTGAAAGAGTCTCAGATTAAAAGCAAATCTGAAAACAAATTCAATGGACCTTTTGAAATCACCGCGATTAGAAAAAACTCTGCCACAGTTATAAACTTACAGACTAACCAAATTAGTAAAATTAACTTTGACAGACTAAAACCATATTTTGAATGAATCCCTTCTTTTCAGATTCTGTGGACTGTTTTCAGTCGTGAACCTCCAACAATACTCTCTTACACCCGTTAACAATACAATAGGAGTTTTCTTCCATGAAGAAGGCACACTTAAAATTTCAAACGACATATGGTCACTTCTTGTCTTCAAAGACCTTAGCCCTTTCAGAGGTGCTATTTCAAATAACGACGCCATACTAAACCGAATTTTAGAGACAATCAACGAAAACACAACTAATACGAAATCATTTAAACCAAAAATACAAACACATGTTAGCCTCTTGAAACAAATTTCTAAATCCGTTAACTCTAAATATACAGACATCTTCGCTGACACTCAAGCTTACCCTACTAACAGAAAAAAACGCGGACTTATTAACGGACTGGGATCAGTTTGGAAAGCTATTTCAGGAAACTTAGACGCAACAGATGGTGAATACATAAATGACTGTATAACTAAAATTACTAAAGACCAACACCAAATTCAGGACTTAGTAAAGAAACAAATATCTGTAACAACCTCAGTCATTACAAGCCTCAACAAAACTTTACAAAAATTTCAATCCGAGGAGAAATTATTCTCGAATAACATTGAAAAAATAAGGCAGTCAATTTTATACATTTCAAATGATCTTGATTTTCATGAATTTCAAATCAATATCTTGGATCTGTGTGAAAGCCTAATGGAGAGTTACATATTTATCGAAAACACTCTCGATAATGTTTTAACTGCAGTCTCTTTCGCCCGCTTAAAAATTTTACATAGTTCGATCATAACCCCAGTAGATTTGGTCGATTCCCTTCAAAAGATTTCTCAGTCACTACACGAAAATAATTTACCACTTCCTATTTACAGTTCAAATGTTGCTCAGTACATTGATTTGATAGAATTGGAAGCTTTTCAAATCAACACCAAAATCATTTTTGTACTCAAAATTCCTTTAGTTGATCCTGAGATTTACACCCTTTACCACCTTTATCCGATCCCAATTTTGGATGATCGAACAGGGTTTCATCATATACTTTCAATAAAGACAACATTTATCGCGAGAGATGACGATTCGTTATTATACACATCCTTCGAAGACCTGGGTGACTGCAAGCCTTTAACTAAACATCATAAGATTTGTTCCAAAGCTATATCACATCCAATAGACAAAGATGCCATCTGCGAAGGTCAGCTTCTCAGACAGCCAGCCACATTCCCAGCAACCTGCAAAACTTCTATATTCTATGCGGAAGAATATAACATACAAGAGATCGACATAAACCTCTGGTTGATCTCAATTTCCAGACCACTACCTATAGCCATCAAATGTAAGGGACAAGATGTCGTAACGCAGACCATCACGACAAATTCGCTGTTGCAAATCAAGTCCGATTGCAATGCCTTTATTGACAACATCAGGGTACATGCTACGAGAACGTCAAAGAACATCCAGAACATCACCTTCAGAAATCATCCAGTGAACATCCCGTATAGCTGCTGTGACGGCATGCCAGCCGCAAATCAACTTCCCAAATTAAAACCCCTACAATTGCAGGATTTAGATGTAACAGATCTAAATGTTGCCAACCATAAGCTTGCCCAATATTCAATGGAATTGGAAGAGCTAATGAATCAACCACCATTGGAGAAGCATACATCATGGCTCACAATTACCACAATCACATTAACAGTAATTGTGATTATGTTCCTTTGTATCAAACCAATCAAGAGAAGGTTCAGGAAAACCACTAAGTCCAGCCTCGATGCCGAGTCAGCTCCACTTCCAGGCCCATCAAAGCCTAAGTCCACGGGAAAGCTGCACAGCCTCCTAGATCCAGCCCAATGTATGGAACTTCAGAACTTCCCCTAAAAGTTGATGATATACCATCAACTTTTTTATATGGATGGGAGTTGTTATATAAGTTTATAACATGAACTTTGGGTGAACTTATGTAGCAACTGTATTTCATCGTTCCCAGCTGACTCAGCGAACACGTGCAGTGTCAGATTACAGCCACGCCGAGCATCCGTGGGAATCGCCGTGTCGACAGTGCCGATTCAGCATTCATTAGGTTATATATTGTAAAATCTCTCTTGTTTGTTATTCATTATTACTCAGTCTGTTGTTAGTTATTATTGTCATTATTTCAATTTTGTATTTTGTATTTTAAAAAGTTATTATTTTGTTAAAGTTAATAAAATCTTTTTTAAAAGTTTAATTTGAGAAGTGTGATATAACATATATATTACAAATATTTGTTTAATAGTCTCATATACTAAAGAGTTCACCAAAAAGTAGTAGTCAATATCCCTTATCTCCATAATTACTATATATGTTATATAAGTTTATAACATGAACTTTGGGTGAACTTATGTAGCAACTGTATTTCATCGTTCCCAGCTGACTCAGCGAACACGTGCAGTGTCAGATTACAGCCCCGCCGAGCATCCGTGGGAATCGCCGTGTCGGCAGTGCCGATTCAGCATTCATTAGGTTATATATTGTAAAATCTCTCTTGTTTGTTATTCATTATTACTCTGTCTGTAGTTAGTTTATTTTGTTATTTTTCATTTTATATTTCAAACGCTATATTTTTTGTACAAGTTAAATAAATCTTTTTTAAAAAACTCAATTTTGAAAAGTGTGATATAACAAATTGGCGCAGTTAGTAGGATCCGTCAACGTTACTAGAACACGAGCTTACTTCTAACTGGTAGCGGCGGATTCCTATCCCTCAACGGAGCAAAGAACCTGGAAGAAGTCCCAACTGCGATAACAAGGAGAACACGGATCTTCCAATGTTCCTGTTGATGTGAGTAGTAGTGAATCGTCTAGCGTTTAAGATTTTAATAATTGATTTTAATATTTGATTGATTTGATATTTTGATTATTTGATATTTTTTTATTTCAGTGAATTGAATCACTGATTTATTATTTGATTACATTGATATTTTATTTGATTTAATTGATTACTTTGATTTTATTCATTCGATTGAGTGAATTATTTGATTTATTGATTTTATTTACATTTATTTTATTAATACCATTCTATCATCCAAATAACTTTACTTTAACAAACTTATTGATTTTTATACCATTTATTTTATGATGATACCATTTTCTATACCTTTTATTATTTTTGATTGAACCTCTTTCGTTTAAAATTCTATTAAATCAAAATGGCACAATCACAGAACAACACGGTTGTCGATGAAACTGAAAAATATAGGTTGTCGGAAATATTTTCAATAATTCCAGAGTTTGAAGGCGACCAAATTTCTTTGGCTACATTTATACATGCGTGCAATTGCGCGTATAACATGTCTAATACCGAACAAAAATATTTGTTGGTAATTCACATCAAAAATAAATTAAGGGGAAAAGCGGCGCAGTTAATTAACTCTAGGAACCCCGCGTCGTACCTCGAAATAAAGCAGCTTCTAACACTACACTTTGGAGACTCTAGGGATCTGTCTTCTTTAATTCACGATCTCCAACGTTTGAAACAACTATCAAACGAATCCCCCTTGACATTCTATAACAGACTTCAGGTTTTGAGTGCGAAAATGCACTCTTGTATCCAAAAAGCCCCTAGTCTAAGCAACGAGCAGAAAGATGCTCAAACCACTCTTGTTGACACAATGGTCCTAAACACCCTACTTACCGGTTTAGAACCTCGATTAGGCCAAATTATCCGTGCCAGTGATCCGAAGGATCTTCTTGAGGCACATTCACGAATAAGAAGAGAACTTCAATTATCCTATTTTGAGGAACAAAAAGTAAATAAATCCGTTCCACCTAAGCCATCTTTTCAGGCTAGAAAACCAAATCCACCTCCTAAATGTTTAAATTGTGGGCGATTAGGCCACATTGCTGCGGACTGTCGGTTAAGATTTCAAAATAACCCTCAGCCTTTTAACCAAAATAATAGACCACATTTCATTGGGCCGAATCAATCATCGAGGCCAAATCCTGTCAACAATAACACAAACCATCAAGGTCAACAATTTAGACCTAATAACTTTCAAAGACCTCCTTTCAAACCGAACAACTTTCGACCGTCTGTAATACAGACAAACCCAAATTTCCGTCCTGAAAGGACCCACCATTTTAATCACCATCAAAATGGCAACTATCACGAATATTATGCAGACGAGTATGATTATTATACTGATAATAATCAGCAGCATTTCGATGATAACACCCAAAACTATGAAAGCTATGGGTTTGAACAAACGGTAGACAATACCCCTGTCGTACCTTTCAGCCCTAACGAATACCAGGATTTTCTAGCGCTTCCGAGCCTAGATCAACCCCCAGATACGGCAACTACCCTCTCAGAAGTCCAAACTCAAATACAGAATTTGAATTTGGAAGACTTCAATCCCGATCTGAACTTCCCAGAACAAACATTTCTTTAAGTCCCCTTCTGACAGTAAATTCCAAGAACCTCTATTACATTCACGATGCTTCCGAAAAATTTAAACTTCTCATCGATACCGGAGCTGGTATCTCCATTTTTAAAGAAAACACCGTTAAGAATTTCCGTCAAAGATTTCCCGAAAAAGTGACAATCCAAGGTATTACGCACGAGAAAATCCCTATTTCTGAATCAACTCTTATTCCATTTGCCATAGGTAACCCTCATAAAGTTTTTATCTACAATCTAGATATTGAGTTTGATGGAATATTAGGTCTTGATTTTCTTGAGCATTGCGAATGTATTGTTGACTTGAAATCAAAACAGTTAATTACGAACTTCAAAACTATTCCCTTGCATAAAGTGCCCGATCACAATCATCTAACATACAACCGACAGACATTCCCAATACTAAAATGCCAACTTGTACTTATAACAATCAAATAACTATTCCAGCAAGAACCGAACAAATTTTCAAACTCAAGTGCGACCTTTTTAATACTGACGCAATTTTACCGACACAAGTAATTGACAAAGTACGACTTCCCAACGCAGTTGTACGCGTTGATTCAAAGGGAGAATTTCTGACCTCAATAATAAACGCGAACGCGATGCCTAAAACTGTTAATTTTTCCGATCTTCACTTAGAACCCCTTGACCAAACACACCCCCTTTTAAATATGAATACACGCCATTACTCTGAACCTATAAACTTGGACAGAAACTTAACTATCAGGGAACAAATTCGTACAGAAAACCTTAATGACGAAGAGCGAGAACTTATCACGAACCTCTGTTTAGAATTCGAAGATATTTTCTATCTTGAAGGCGATGTTTTGTCTTTTACCAACGCAGTAAAACATTCAATTGACACCAATAATGCCAAGCCCGTTTTCACAAAATCTTACAGATATCCTCAAGTCCATAAGGAGGAAGTGAAAACTCAAATTGCCAAAATGCTTGATCAAGGCATAATCAGGCACTCTTCTTCTCCTTGGTCCTCCCCCGTATGGGTCGTCCCCAAGAAACTCGATGCTTCTGGTAAGCAAAAGTGGCGAGTTGTTATCGACTATAGGAAGTTAAACGAACTAACTGTAGACGATAAATATCCTCTGCCCAACATTTCTGATCTCCTCGATCAACTTGGTAAGTGTCAATACTTTTCGACACTGGATCTCGCTTCCGGGTTCCACCAGTTGGAAATCCTTGAGGAAGACATTCCCAAGACCGGTTTCTCTGTTGACAATGGCCATTACGAATTCGTTCGAATGCCATTTGGTTTGAAAAATGCACCTTCTACTTTCAGAGGGTCATGGACAACATTCTTCTGGGCATCCAGAATGAACGTTGCCTTGTTTACATGGATGACATTATCGTTTATTCACCAACCATCCATGAGCATATGTCCCGTTTGACAGAAGTCTTTAAGCGTCTTAGACAGTCAAACTTGAAAATTCAACCTGACAAGTGTGAGTTTCTCCGTAAGGAAGTTGCTTACCTAGGTCATCTGATCACCCAAGAAGGAGTAAAACCAAACCCTTCAAAGGTTGAATGCATCCAGAATTTTCCTCAACCCCAAACTCCTAAAGATGTTACATCTTTTCTTGGTCTCGCCGGTTATTACCGACGTTTTATCCCCAACTTTGCTAAAATCTCAAAGCCTCTCACGAAACTCCTGCAAAAAGACGTCAAATTCATCTTCGACGCAGATTGCAAGTCTTCCTTCAACGAACTGAAGCAAGCCCTTGTATCTGACCCTATCTTGATCTACCCAAATTTTGAAGAACCATTCCTGCTCATTACTGATGCTAGTGCTTTTGCAATTGGAGCGGTTCTCTCACAAGGCCCCGTAGGAAAAGATCTTCCTATAGCATATGCTTCCCGTACACTCTGCGCTGCAGAAACTCGATATTCCACTATCGAACGGGAACTGCTAGCCATTGTTTGGGCGGTCAAGCACTACAGACCGTACCTTTTTGGGAGAAAGTTTACACTCCTGTGTGACCACCGTCCGCTTACTTGGCTCTTTTCCATCAAAGATCCTGGCAGTCGTCTAGCCAGATGGCGCCTTAAGCTAGAGGAGTATAATTATAAGATAGAATACAAACCTGGCAAGGTAAATCAGAACGCTGACGCTCTTTCCCGAATTAAAATCAACTACTTTAAACAATGCACCGACTTTATTTCCAAAATCAACATCTTTGCAAATAACGAAACCGACCCAAAACAACCAAATTCCGATAATGATCAAGAACCCGACGAACATGACGAAAGAATGACAACAGAGTTTAATCGATTTGTTCAACTATATAAAACCGAGTCGATAATCGATTACTCAAAAATAGAAATTTCTAACGCCCAACTCCTAGACAAATCTCACAAACGAATAGTCACTTTCTTCTGGCAAAATAAACTCAATGACTTGCATGACAAAATCATCGAAGATATTTTCGAAGAAGACCCAAACTTCACTACTGACACTCTAAACGTTCTAGCCAGTAAAACTGTAAGGCATAGAAAATATTTAATTGTCCCTTTACCCTTTGATCCTGGAACAGTTGTTGCCCATCTTTTCAACATCCTCTATAATAACCAAGACCAGTTCGACGAATCCGAAACTTTTTGTATTGAAAACAACGTAGAACTACCGATTCTTGAAACACTATCCTTTATACTTGCAGACAAAGACGTAAAATAAAAAATTTGTCAAAATATTGTGATAACTCCTTCACAAGACGAAATTCCCGTTATACTGCAACAGTACCACTGCGGCAAAAATAACCTTCACCGTGGAATTAACGAGACCATCCGACGCATTAAAGAAAAGTATAATTGGACTGGATTAATCAAAAGTGTAGAGCAATTTATTAAGTCCTGCGAAACTTGCCAAAAGGTAAAGTTCTGTAGAAAAAACTTAAGTGCTCCTTTTGTCATAACTGAAACACCAAAAACGCCCTTCGAACGTATCAATATTGATATTTTCGAATATCCAACCAGAAACTACGCACTGACTATTAGGGATGAACTCACCAAATTTACTCAGGCTTACCCAATTGGTGACAAAACAGCTAAAACTGTAGTAAACACCCTCCTAATATTCTTCCAACATTACGGTACACCTCTTCGCATCCATTGTGATTATGGACGTGAATTTGATAACACTCTCATAAGGGACCTGTGCGAACTATATGACATAAAACTATCCTTTTCAAGTGTCCACCATCCTGAATCAAATGGCTCTATCGAAAGGTTTCACGCGACTTTAGCGGAAATGATAAGGGCAAATACATCTGAACATCCGGACGAACATCCATTCAACGTCCTCCCTTACGCAGTTATCTGCTACAACAACACTAAAAACAAGACCACTGGTTTCACGCCCTACGAACTCATCTTTGGGCACACTTCTAGTAGACCCCCCGAAACAATATACGATCAGGAAAAACTCATTTCCAAATATGTTAGGGACCTTAACAACAGAATGAACTACTATTATAGACTTGCCCGCGCAAAAACTGACCAACAAAAACAAAAATCTAAAGTTAGATTTGACAAACATGTTTCGACTAACCAACCAGAATACAAAGTAGGCGACAAAGTTTACGTGAAAGAGTCTCAGATTAAAAGCAAATCTGAAAACAAATTCAATGGACCTTTTGAAATCACCGCGATTAGAAAAAACTCTGCCACAGTTATAAACTTACAGACTAACCAAATTAGTAAAATTAACTTTGACAGACTAAAACCATATTTTGAATGAATCCCTTCTTTTCAGATTCTGTGGACTGTTTTCAGTCGTGAACCTCCAACAATACTCTCTTACACCCGTTAACAATACAATAGGAGTTTTCTTCCATGAAGAAGGCACACTTAAAATTTCAAACGACATATGGTCACTTCTTGTCTTCAAAGACCTTAGCCCTTTCAGAGGTGCTATTTCAAATAACGACGCCATACTAAACCGAATTTTAGAGACAATCAACGAAAACACAACTAATACGAAATCATTTAAACCAAAAATACAAACACATGTTAGCCTCTTGAAACAAATTTCTAAATCCGTTAACTCTAAATATACAGACATCTTCGCTGACACTCAAGCTTACCCTACTAACAGAAAAAAACGCGGACTTATTAACGGACTGGGATCAGTTTGGAAAGCTATTTCAGGAAACTTAGACGCAACAGATGGTGAATACATAAATGACTGTATAACTAAAATTACTAAAGACCAACACCAAATTCAGGACTTAGTAAAGAAACAAATATCTGTAACAACCTCAGTCATTACAAGCCTCAACAAAACTTTACAAAAATTTCAATCCGAGGAGAAATTATTCTCGAATAACATTGAAAAAATAAGGCAGTCAATTTTATACATTTCAAATGATCTTGATTTTCATGAATTTCAAATCAATATCTTGGATCTGTGTGAAAGCCTAATGGAGAGTTACATATTTATCGAAAACACTCTCGATAATGTTTTAACTGCAGTCTCTTTCGCCCGCTTAAAAATTTTACATAGTTCGATCATAACCCCAGTAGATTTGGTCGATTCCCTTCAAAAGATTTCTCAGTCACTACACGAAAATAATTTACCACTTCCTATTTACAGTTCAAATGTTGCTCAGTACATTGATTTGATAGAATTGGAAGCTTTTCAAATCAACACCAAAATCATTTTTGTACTCAAAATTCCTTTAGTTGATCCTGAGATTTACACCCTTTACCACCTTTATCCGATCCCAATTTTGGATGATCGAACAGGGTTTCATCATATACTTTCAATAAAGACAACATTTATCGCGAGAGATGACGATTCGTTATTATACACATCCTTCGAAGACCTGGGTGACTGCAAGCCTTTAACTAAACATCATAAGATTTGTTCCAAAGCTATATCACATCCAATAGACAAAGATGCCATCTGCGAAGGTCAGCTTCTCAGACAGCCAGCCACATTCCCAGCAACCTGCAAAACTTCTATATTCTATGCGGAAGAATATAACATACAAGAGATCGACATAAACCTCTGGTTGATCTCAATTTCCAGACCACTACCTATAGCCATCAAATGTAAGGGACAAGATGTCGTAACGCAGACCATCACGACAAATTCGCTGTTGCAAATCAAGTCCGATTGCAATGCCTTTATTGACAACATCAGGGTACATGCTACGAGAACGTCAAAGAACATCCAGAACATCACCTTCAGAAATCATCCAGTGAACATCCCGTATAGCTGCTGTGACGGCATGCCAGCCGCAAATCAACTTCCCAAATTAAAACCCCTACAATTGCAGGATTTAGATGTAACAGATCTAAATGTTGCCAACCATAAGCTTGCCCAATATTCAATGGAATTGGAAGAGCTAATGAATCAACCACCATTGGAGAAGCATACATCATGGCTCACAATTACCACAATCACATTAACAGTAATTGTGATTATGTTCCTTTGTATCAAACCAATCAAGAGAAGGTTCAGGAAAACCACTAAGTCCAGCCTCGATGCCGAGTCAGCTCCACTTCCAGGCCCATCAAAGCCTAAGTCCACGGGAAAGCTGCACAGCCTCCTAGATCCAGCCCAATGTATGGAACTTCAGAACTTCCCCTAAAAGTTGATGATATACCATCAACTTTTTTATATGGATGGGAGTTGTTATATAAGTTTATAACATGAACTTTGGGTGAACTTATGTAGCAACTGTATTTCATCGTTCCCAGCTGACTCAGCGAACACGTGCAGTGTCAGATTACAGCCACGCCGAGCATCCGTGGGAATCGCCGTGTCGACAGTGCCGATTCAGCATTCATTAGGTTATATATTGTAAAATCTCTCTTGTTTGTTATTCATTATTACTCAGTCTGTTGTTAGTTATTATTGTCATTATTTCAATTTTGTATTTTGTATTTTAAAAAGTTATTATTTTGTTAAAGTTAATAAAATCTTTTTTAAAAAGTTTAATTTGAGAAGTGTGATATAACATATATATTACAAATATTTGTTTAATAGTCTCATATACTAAAGAGTTCACCAAAAAGTAGTAGTCAATATCCCTTATCTCCATAATTACTATATATGTTATATAAGTTTATAACATGAACTTTGGGTGAACTTATGTAGCAACTGTATTTCATCGTTCCCAGCTGACTCAGCGAACACGTGCAGTGTCAGATTACAGCCCCGCCGAGCATCCGTGGGAATCGCCGTGTCGGCAGTGCCGATTCAGCATTCATTAGGTTATATATTGTAAAATCTCTCTTGTTTGTTATTCATTATTACTCTGTCTGTAGTTAGTTTATTTTGTTATTTTTCATTTTATATTTCAAACGCTATATTTTTTGTACAAGTTAAATAAATCTTTTTTAAAAAACTCAATTTTGAAAAGTGTGATATAACAAATTGGCGCAGTCAGTAGGATCCGTCAACGTTACTAGAACACGAGCTTACTTCTAACTGGTAGCGGCGGATTCCTATCCCTCAACGGAGCAAAGAACCTGGAAGAAGTCCCAACTGCGATAACAAGGAGAACACGGATCTTCCAATGTTCCTGTTGATGTGAGTAGTAGTGAATCGTCTAGCGTTTAAGATTTTAATAATTGATTTTAATATTTGATTGATTTGATATTTTGATTATTTGATATTTTTTTATTTCAGTGAATTGAATCACTGATTTATTATTTGATTACATTGATATTTTATTTGATTTAATTGATTACTTTGATTTTATTCATTCGATTGAGTGAATTATTTGATTTATTGATTTTATTTACATTTTATTTTATTAATACCATTCTATCATCCAAATAACTTTACTTTAACAAACTTATTGATTTTTATACCATTTATTTTATGATGATACCATTTTCTATACCTTTTATTATTTTTGATTGAACCTCTTTCGTTTAAAATTCTATTAAATCAAAATGGCACAATCACAGAACAACACGGTTGTCGATGAAACTGAAAAATATAGGTTGTCGGAAATATTTTCAATAATTCCAGAGTTTGAAGGCGACCAAATTTCTTTGGCTACATTTATACATGCGTGCAATTGCGCGTATAACATGTCTAATACCGAACAAAAATATTTGTTGGTAATTCACATCAAAAATAAATTAAGGGGAAAAGCGGCGCAGTTAATTAACTCTAGGAACCCCGCGTCGTACCTCGAAATAAAGCAGCTTCTAACACTACACTTTGGAGACTCTAGGGATCTGTCTTCTTTAATTCACGATCTCCAACGTTTGAAACAACTATCAAACGAATCCCCCTTGACATTCTATAACAGACTTCAGGTTTTGAGTGCGAAAATGCACTCTTGTATCCAAAAAGCCCCTAGTCTAAGCAACGAGCAGAAAGATGCTCAAACCACTCTTGTTGACACAATGGTCCTAAACACCCTACTTACCGGTTTAGAACCTCGATTAGGCCAAATTATCCGTGCCAGTGATCCGAAGGATCTTCTTGAGGCACATTCACGAATAAGAAGAGAACTTCAATTATCCTATTTTGAGGAACAAAAAGTAAATAAATCCGTTCCACCTAAGCCATCTTTTCAGGATAGAAAACCAAATCCACCTCCTAAATGTTTAAATTGTGGGCGATTAGGCCACATTGCTGCGGACTGTCGGTTAAGATTTCAAAATAACCCTCAGCCTTTTAACCAAAATAATAGACCAAATTTCATTGGGCCGAATCAATCATCGAGGCCAAATCCTGTCAACAATAACACAAACCATCAAGGTCAACAATTTAGACCTAATAACTTTCAAAGACCTCCTTTCAAACCGAACAACTTTCGACCGTCTGTAATACAGACAAACCCAAATTTCCGTCCTGAAAGGACCCACCATTTTAATCACCATCAAAATGGCAACTATCACGAATATTATGCAGACGAGTATGATTATTATACTGATAATAATCAGCAGCATTTCGATGATAACACCTAAAACTATGAAAGCTATGGGTTTGAACAAACGGTAGACAATACCCCTGTCGTACCTTTCAGCCCTAACGAATACCAGGATTTTCTAGCGCTTCCGAGTCTAGATCAACCCCCAGATACGGCAACTACCCTCTCAGAAGTCCAAACTCAAATACAGAATTTGAATTTGGAAGACTTCAATCCCGATCTGAACTTCCCAGAACAAACATTTCTTTAAGTCCCCTTCTGACAGTAAATTCCAAGAACCTCTATTATATCAACGACGCTTCTGGAAAATTTAAACTCCTAATTGATACCGGAGCTGGTATCTCCATTTTCAAAGAAAACACTGTCAAAAACTTCTCACAACGATCTCCCGAAAGAGTAACAATTCAAGGCATTACTCATGAGAAAATCCCGATCTCACAATCCACCCTCATTCCTTTCGCTCTAGGCGATCCACACAAGGTCTTTATCTACGATCTAGATATTGAGTTCGATGGGATATTAGGTCTTGATTTTCTTGAACATTATGAATGTATTGTCGACCTAAAATCCAAACAATTAATTACTAACTTTAAAACTATTCCCCTACATAAAGTACCCGATCACGACCAATCAAATAAACAACCAACAGACACCCCCAGTACTAACGCACAACCTCATACGCATAACAATCACATAACAATCCAGGCACGTACCGAAAAAATTTCAAACTAAAATGTGAACTTAGAAATACTGACGCAGTTTTACCGACACAAGTAATTGATAAAGTACGACTTCCCAACGCTGTTGTACGTGTTAATTCAAAGGGAGAATTTCTGATTTCGATAATAAACGCGAACGCAATGCCGAAAACTGTTAACTTTTCCAATCTTCATTTAGAACCCCTTGACTATACACACCCTCTCTTAAATCTGAATACACACCATTACTGTGAATCTACAAACTTAGACAGAAACTTTACTATCAGGGAACAAATTCGGACAGAACATCTTAACGACGAAGAGCGAGAACTTATCACGAATCTCTGCTTAGAATTCGAAGATATTTTCTATCTCGAAGGCGATGTTTTGACGTTTACTAACGCCGTCAAACACTCTATTGACACCAATAATGCCAAGCCCGTTTTCACGAAATCGTACAGATATCCTCAAGTCCATAAGGAGGAAGTGAAAACCCAAATTTCCAAAATGCTTGATCAAGGCATTATCAGGCACTCTTCTTCTCCTTGGTCCTCCCCCGTATGGGTCGTCCCCAAGAAACTCGATGCTTCTGGTAAGCAAAAGTGGCGAGTTGTTATCGACTATAGGAAGTTAAACGAACTAACTGTAGACGATAAATATCCTCTGCCCAACATTTCTGATCTCCTCGATCAACTTGGTAAGTGTCAATACTTTTCGACACTGGATCTCGCTTCCGGGTTCTACCAGTTGGAAATCCTTGAGGAAGACATTCCCAAGACCGGTTTCTCTGTTGACAATGGCCATTACGAATTCGTTCGAATGCCATTTGGTTTGAAAAATGCACCTTCTACTTTTCAGAGGGTCATGGACAACATTCTTCTGGGCATCCAGAATGAACGTTGCCTTGTTTACATGGATGACATTATCGTTTATTCACCAACCATCCATGAGCATATGTCCCGTTTGACAGAAGTCTTTAAGCGTCTTAGACAGTCAAACTTGAAAATTCAACCTGACAAGTGTGAGTTTCTCCGTAAGGAAGTTGCTTACCTAGGTCATCTGATCACCCAAGAAGGAGTAAAACCAAACCCTTCAAAGGTTGAATGCATCCAGAATTTTCCTCAACCCCAAACTCCTAAAGATGTTAAATCTTTTCTTGGTCTCGCCGGTTATTACCGACGTTTTATCCCTAATTTCGCCAAGATCTCAAAGCCCCTAACGAAACTCCTGCAGAAAGACGTCAAATTCATCTTCGACGCAGATTGCAAGTCTTCCTTCAAAGAACTGAAGCAAGCCCTTGTATCTGACCCTATCTTGATCTACCCAAATTTCGAAGAACCATTCCTGCTCACTACTGATGCTAGTGCTTTTGCAATTGGAGCGGTTCTCTCACAAGGCCCCGTAGGAAAAGATCTTCCTATAGCATATGCTTCCCGTACACTCTGCGCTGCAGAAACTCGATATTCCATTATCGAACGGGAACTGCTAGCCATTGTTTGGGCGGTCAAGCACTACAGACCGTATCTTTTTGGGAGAAAGTTTACACTCCTGTGTGATCACCGTCCGCTTACTTGGCTCTTTTCGATCAAAGACCCTGGCAGTCGTCTAGCCAGATGGCGCCTCAAACTAGAGGAGTATAACTATAAAATCGAATACAAGCCTGGCAAGGTAAACTTGAACGCAGACGCTCTTTCCCGTATCAAAATTAATCACTTCAAACAATGCACCGACTTTCTTTCAAAGATAAAAATTTTCGCAAATAACGAAACCGACCCAAAACAACCCGATCCAGGTACTAGTTACGATAACTCCGACGACTCCGACAATGATCAAGAACGCGATGATCATGACGAACGCATGACAACAGAATTTAATAGATTTGTCCAATTGTATAAAACCGAGTCGATAATCGACTATTCAAAAATAGAAATTTCTAACGCCCAACTTCTAGACAAATCTCACAAACGAATAGTCACTTTCTTCTGGCAAAATAAACTCAATGACTTGCATGACAAAATCATTGAAGATATTTTCGAAGAAGACCCAAACTTCACTACTGACACTCTAAACGTTCTAGCCAGCAAAACTGTAAGGCATAGAAAATATTTAATTGTCCCTTTACCCTTTGATCCTGGAACAGTTGTTGCACATCTTTTCAACATTCTCTATAACAACCAAGACCAGTTCGACGAATCCGAAACTTTTTGTATTGAAAACAACGTAGAACTACCGATTCTTGAAACACTATCCTTTATACTTGCAGACAAAGACGTAAAACTTAAAATTTGTCAAAATATTGTGACAACCCCTTCACAAGACGAGATTCCCGCTATACTGCAGCAGTACCACTGCGGCAAAAATAACCTTCATCGTGGAATTAACGAGACCATCCGACGCATAAAAGAAAAGTATAATTGGACTGGACTAATCAAAAGTGTAGAGCAATTTATTAAGTCCTGCGAAACTTGCCAAAAGGTAAAGTTCTGTAGAAAAAACTTAAGTGCTCCTTTTGTCATAACTGAAACACCAAAAACGCCCTTCGAACGTATCAACATTGATATTTTCGAATATCCAACCAGAAACTACGCACTGACTATTAGGGATGAACTCACCAAATTTACTCAGGCCTACCCAATTGGTGACAAAACAGCTAAAACTGTAGTAAACACCCTCCTAATATTCTTCCAACATTACGGTACACCCCTTCGCATCCATTGTGATTATGGACGTGAATTTGATAACACTCTCATAAGGGACCTGTGCGAACTATATGACATAAAACTATCCTTTTCAAGTGTCCACCATCCTGAATCAAATGGCTCTATCGAAAGGTTTCACGCGACTTTAGCGGAAATGATAAGGGCAAATACAGCTGAACATCCTGACGAACACCCATTCAACGTCCTCCCCTACGCAGTTATCTGCTACAACAACACTAAAAACAAGACCACTGGTTTCACGCCCTACGAACTCATCTTTGGGCACACTTCTAGTAGACCCCCCGAAACAATATACGATCAGGAAAAACTCATTTCCAAATATGTTAGGGACCTTAACAACAGAATGAACTACTATTATAGACTTGCCCGCGCAAAAACTGACCAACAAAAACAAAAATCTAAAGTTAGATTTGACAAACATGTTTCGACTAACCAACCAGAATACAAAGTAGGCGACAAAGTTTACGTGAAAGAGTCTCAGATTAAAAGCAAATCTGAAAACAAATTCAACTCTGCCACAGTTATAAACTTACAGACTAACCAAATTAGTAAAATTAACTTTGACAGACTAAAACCATATTTTGAATGAATCCCTTCTTTTCAGATTCTGTGGACTGTTTTCAGTCGTGAACCTCCAACAATACTCTCTTACACCCGTTAACAATACAATAGGAGTTTTCTTCCATGAAGAAGGCACACTTAAAATTTCAAACGACAAATGGACACTTCTTGTCTTCAAAGACCTCAGCCCTTTCAGAAGTGCTATTTCAAATAACGACGCCATACTAAACCGAATTTTAGAGACAATTAACGAAAACACAACTAATACAAAATCATTTAAACCAAAAATACAAACACATGTTAGCCTCTTGAAACAAATTTCCAAATCCGTTTACTCTAAATATACAGACATCTTCGCTGACACTCAAACTTACCCTACTAACAGAAAAAAACGCGGACTTATTAACGGACTGGGATCAGTTTGGAAAGCTATTTCAGGAAACTTAGACGCAACAGATGGTGAATACATAAATGACTGTATAACTAAAATTACTAAAGACCAACACCAAATTCAGGACTTAGTAAAGAAACAAATATCTGTAACAACCTCAGTCATTACAAGCCTCAACAAAACTTTACAAAAATTTCAATCCGAGGAGAAATTATTCTCGAATAACATTGAAAAAATAAGGCAGTCAATTTTATACATTTCAAATGATCTTGATTTTCATGAATTTCAAATCAATATCTTGGATCTGTGTGAAAGCCTAATGGAGAGTTACATATTTATCGAAAACACTCTCGATGATGTTTTAATTGCAGTCTCTTTCGCCCGCTTAAAAATTTTACATAGTTCGATCATAACCCCAGTAGATTTGGTCGATTCCCTTCAAAAGATTTCTCAGTCACTACATGAAAATAATTTACCACTTCCTATTTACAGTTCAAATGTTGCTCAGTACATTGATTTGATAGAATTGGAAGCTTTTCAAATCAACACTAAAATCATTTTTGTACTCAAAATTCCTTTAGTTGATCCTGAGATTTACACCCTTTACCACCTTTATCCGATCCCAATTTTGGATGATCGAACAGGGTTTCATCATATACTTTCAATAAAGACAACATTTATCGCGAGAGACGACGATTCGTTATTATACACATCCTTCGAAGACCTGGGTGACTGCAAGCCTTTAACTAAACATCATAAGATTTGTTCCAAAGCTATATCACATCCAATAGACAAAGATGCCATCTGCGAAAGTCAGCTTCTCAGACAGTCAGCCACATTCCCAGCAACCTGCAAAACTTCTATATTCTATGCGGAAGAATATAATATACAAGAGATCGACATAAACCTCTGGTTGATCTCAATTTCCAGACCACTACCTATAGCCATCAAATGTAAGGGACAAGATGTCGTAACGCAGACCATCACGACAAATTCGCTGTTGCAAATCAAGTCCGATTGCAATGCCTTTATTGACAACATCAGGGTACATGCTACGAGAACGTCAAAGAACATCCAGAACATCACCTTCAGAAATCATCCAGTGAACATCCCGTATAGCTGCTGTGACGGCATGCCAGTCGCAAATCAACTTCCCAAATTAAAACCCCTACAATTGCAGGATTTAGATGTAACAGATCTAAATGTTGCCAACCATAAGCTTGCCCAATATTCAATGGAATTGGAAAAGCTCATGAATCAACCACCATTGGAGAAGCATACATCATGGCTCACAATTACCACAATCACATTAACAGTAATTGTGATTATGTTCCTTTGTATCAAACCAATCAAGAGAAGGTTCAGAAAAACCACTAAGTCCAGCCTCGATGCCGAGTCAGCTCCACTTCCAGGCCCATCAAAGCCTAAGTCCACGGGAAAGCTGCACAGCCTCCTAGATCCAGCCCAATGTATGGAACTTCAGAACTTCCCCTAAAAGTTGATGATATACCATCAACTTTTTTATATGGATGGGAGTTGTTATATAAGTTTATAACATGAACTTTGGGTAAACTTATGTAGCAACTGTATTTCATCGTTCCCAGCTGACTCAGCGAACACGTGCAGTGTCAGATTACAGCCCCGCCGAGCATCCGTGGGAATCGCCGTGTCGGCAGTGCCGATTCAGCATTCATTAGGTTATATATTGTAAAATCTCTCTTGTTTGTTATTCATTATTACTCTGTCTGTAGTTAGTTTATTTTGTTATTTTTCATTTTATATTTCAAACGCTATATTTTTTGTACAAGTTAAATAAATCTTTTTTAAAAAACTCAATTTTGAAAAGTGTGATATAACATATATATATATATATATATATATATATATATATATATATATATATATATATATATATATATAAGTTTTTCTGATTTTTTGGGAATGACACCACAATTGCTAGAAAGTCTGTATATTTCACATAATAAAAACGTTTGACGGTCTAGATCAACACCCGTTTTAATGATAATAAAACAGAACAAGAAAATTAAAGATTAAAAGGTTCGTTATGACGCATTAAGTAACTCACATTTTGACATTAAATGTTTGACAATAAAAACGAAGAGAATTTACTGCTAATTTGATATACATGGTGTAAATGAATAAGTGCCAAAGAATTCAGATGTCATTTTATGACTAAAAGTACCTGTGAACGTATGTCCGCAAAAGCTTCGTTACCGATGTACAAGGTGTTGAAATCTTCGAGATATTTAGCTCAATTTTGGATCATTAATGTCTCTACGAAGTCTTCCTAATAAGGTCACTAAAACGGTCATAGAAATCTACAGGGTGGTACTTGTTCTGGGGTCATGTGTTCTTTCTGCCCTACAACTTTTTCTCAGTACGCCCCTAGCAATTGGCAAAAATTGTAAGTGAATCTCTGATGAATTTGCAAAGAATCCTTCTGTTATTTATTTTTCTCATATGCGGCTGTGATGTTAATTCTTCTTATTGGCAACTCTAACCTAATTGTTGTTAATTTACTCTCGTTGTTTTTTACTGACACACAGTGATAGCTGTGTGTGATTTCTCGCAAATTTTTACCAATATGGCGGTTTATTCAAACGCAGAAATGGCTGACATGTATTTCGTCTACAGTCCCTCTACGGGTAGTTCCATAGAAACGTCGAGAAGATATGCGGCAATGTATCCTCGAAGTGTAGCCCCTCTTCACACTTTGTTTGGACGGCTTCATCAACGACTAAGAGAAACAGGTAGCTTCAAACCTAGAAAACATGTTTGTGGTCGCCACCGTGATATTAGAACACTAGAATTAGAAGACGCGGTACTTAATTTAATGGACAAGCAACCAGGAAAATGGCTTTACAGCTACATGTCATATGACAGTATTTGCCATCTTAAAGGAACATCTTTTATATCCATATCATGTACAACGAGTCCAGGAACTGTTACCTTGTGATTCTCCAAACCCTCTCGCTTTTTCGATTTGTATGCTAGTTATGATTAGATAACACCCAGAATTTCTTGAGAATACTCTATTCGCGGACGAAGCAAATTTTTAAAGGTTAATAACCATCTCAACCACATATGAGCTGATTTTCTTTAAACGTGATTGGAACTAGTGGCGATCACCTAATTGGCCCACAGTTTCTTCCACCTACATCAAATGGAGATACATACACTCAGTTTCTAAGCGAACCGTTAGGTGTCAGAGCGGGAATGTGGTTTATGCACGATGGCGCTCCCATATATTTTAGTATGAGAGCACATAAATATTTGAACAAAACATCCAGATCGGTGGATAGGTCGAGGTGGACTTCAATTTTTGCTAGCTCGTTCACCTGATTTAAATCCAATAGACTTTTCAACTTGGGAATATTTAAAAACGTTGACTTAAGAAACTGCATTATTGTTTCCTGTAGAGTTATTCAAGATTCTCCTGGGATTTTCAATCGAATACGAGGGTCTATGTGTCGACGTCTGGCTGCCTGCGTAATGACTTAAGGTGGCCATTTTGAGCACTTAATTTGATCTCTTCATTTTCAAAGTTAAATAGTTTTTAATGATTTTGAAATTAAAATAGCATATTGGATCACAGAAGGATTGTTTGTTTTCATTCTATACATAAAATCGATCATTTTTCTAGACAAAAACAGTGGCAGATACGAAAAGAACTCAAGAAATAAAAAATATTGCAAATTCATAAAAGATTAATTTACAATTTTTGACAATTGCCGGGGGCGTACTGGAAAAAAGTTGTAGGGGCAGAAAAAACCGGAGACCCCATAAAGAGTACCACCCTATAAATTTTCATAATCATTTCTATGATCTTATTATGAATACTTCATAGAGGCATTAATGCTCCAAAATTGAACTAAATACCTAATTACATGTGGCGCTCCTAGGTGCCACTTTGTGCATTAGCCCAGATTAAGATCAAAGAAATTATGAGTTATAAGTTGTGAAATTTTGATTCGTAATAATCAGTAACAAATTTTTTATTAAATAGAAGACAAGTTTAATTTGAACACAGAAACCAGTAATAATTTGATGTTAGAAGTTTAGGATTACAATATACCATACAAGGTTAAGACGAGAGCAGAAGAAAAAACTGACAGGAAAGACAAACAAATTTTTATCACTTCAGTGCTATAATTAGCCGAGAAAATTATAGAACAAGAACATTCAATTAAATTTCTATTAACAAACAATTAGTAAGATTATTAGATGAGAAACAACAACTAGCATTACTAAATGAGTAAATTTTAAAAAGGACAATTTCAAAAATTGGTAGTGCCAATAAATAATGTTAAATGCATTGGCGACAAAGTAAAAACTGAAATTCACAAAGTTCAAGATAAAATTCTGAAGACCAAATGCAAAATAAAATTCAGAATGTACAATGATTCATTGAGAACAAAGTACACAATGAAATTAAGCAGTTTTGACACGAAGTAATGAAAATCTCAGGATTCAGTGGTTGATGAAGACTCCTCTGGTTAAACCTCCGAGGAAGTTCTTCGTGGCCCTTGTACCAAGGAGCGTTTGATCCAATGTCTGGGACAATCATGAACAGGCCGCAACATTTGTAAGTTCCTTGAGAAGCTCAGCACTAGAATTAATACAAATTGTTCGAGAACATCAGTAGCCTGATTTTGGGAAAACAGTTTCTGTCCCTCAACGACGCTATGGCAACCAGAGTCTTAGTGAAGTTTACCACGAGCAAATTAAGCAATCAACACAGAAATATAAAGAAAACTTACAAAAACTACAAGCCGACATTAGATGTTAAATGAACATAGACTATCCACATACACCTTAGAAATTTCAGAGCAGTTTGCCACACAAAGCTTTAGTGAGAGCAGTAAAAATGGTGAACCTTTAGAAGCTGACATGAATATGTTGAAGCCAAAAGTGAGAGTAGTCTCGTTTGAATTTGAGAGATTGCGTAGACAATATTCAGGTGAAAGCCATGTTCAAAGTTCTGATTTGATATGAAGAAAGATTGCCACACGGAAAAATGAACACAAGATAACCAGGGCTGCAGGTAAACGGGATATTTTAAAAGGAAATCCTTCATCTCATTTAGTTTGATTGCCAGTCTCCAGAGATATCCAACACCATCATGCTACCAATCAGAGAACGTCGCAATAATATGACTTCAAGAATCAACGAGAAGGCATGTCCGTCAAACATATCGAATCATGGGGTATCACGATTGGAGAACAGAACAATGCAACACGAGAACTGGAACGCCCAGTTCGGCCACCAATTTCGGCAAAGAAGATTATTAGCACTGACAGATCTCAATGGCAAGAAATATCGAGTCAAAAAATAAATATCAAGTCATTGTGGGGTCACTAGGATTTCCTTCAAATTGAGAGTGGAACTAGGAGTCTGGGACAGCGCCGCTGGGAAAAAAATTAGATCCCACTTTATCGTTGCCGACCATCTTGAAAGAGCGAATAATGGCATTTCTGAAGGCACTCTGGTCAGGAGTAAACGCATGCTCATATATGAAGCCAGTAATAAAACTGGGGCATATCTTCTGAGTTACCATTGACATCCGGATCATTCTCAGAAACCAAGAGGAGTGACAGGTATTTCTTTGTTGCTGTTAAATTACTTCATTATATGGACCCAAGTGTTTGCTTGGACGGGCCAAATGGCAACTACTGTGACAACCGTCTTAGTAGCGCAGCTTCTATCGATCTGAAGTACCATTGTTACTTCGAAAACTAGAACTAACACCTACACTAAAATGGCTTTGTAGATTGACATAACAAGACTCAGGAATATCATTCCTCAAAGTTTCCTTGGACTTCCATCGTCTTGAAGTGGTTGATCTCACAATGTTTCAATAGCTGTGTATCTGCTATCGTCATCAGGTGAATGATAGGAAATTCAGATTATCCGTCGTATTTATATTATACCCTTAACCGGTCATGGGTCGCCGGTCATGATCATTGGGTCTTATCTGGTCCAATCAGCATAGCGGCAGAGGCCGAAGAAGAGCTCTCCAAATATTTTTAATTTGGACGCTCTGCTCGCTAATTATATTTTCGTTCGAGATTATATATGTTGTCTCTATGGATTTTTCTTTTGTACCAGTGCTCTTGATTGTGAATTGCTCTAGCCTGGTCCCAGTTGATATTAAGGTATTCAGTCCAGCGTGATTAGCTAGCCCAGACTTCGTTACCTCCGCCCTTTGAGTAGTTGTGCGGTGTTCCTTAATCCTGGTGTCCAGTGGTCGCTTTGTCTCGCCAATGTAAAGATTGCCACATTCACACGGTACGCTGTATATACAGTTCTTTGGTATTGCTGGTGCATCGGGCCTCGTTCTTGTTATCATGCTCCTCAAGGTGTTGTTGCTTTTGAAGATCATTCTGATTCCATAGCTGTGTGCAATTCTTCTAAGTTTCTCCGACAAGCCTTTAGTATACGGTAATATTAGAGTTGCTACGGTGATGTCCTCTTCCTGCCTAGGTGGTTTGTCCAGCTCTTCAAACGCCTTGGCAATGATCGTTTCCGGATATCCATTCGCCAAAAGGTCTTCCCTAAGTTTCACTTGTTCTTCTTTGAGGGCTTCTGGTGTGCTGCAGAAACAGAAGCAGAAGCTGTGTGCTCAGGGAAATCATCTTTCTATAGTGGTCGACCGTAACTAACAGGATTGACATGAGCACATATTCTTGTGCTTCCCTACATATATAATATACATGACCATCACCACGTTAACACCAATTCATAGTTCGTTTGGCAATATAAGGGTCATTTACAGAAAATATTAGTGATAATCCATGAACCGAAAAGGATGCGCATGATAACTGCAAGTTCCAGGATAAAAACTCATTATGACCCTTATCTATCCTTCCTACAAAATTATTAATAGGATAAGAGGATTCATTATTCGAAGTTTCCTTGGACGTTCATCTTCGAGGGACGAGTTACATTGTCTACCAGCTTCAAACTAACACAGGATTCAGCAGCCAAAAAAAAAAGTTGAAATTTGTCCACATTGATGGTCAGGCAACTTATTGATGGGGTAAGAAAATAATTGTTCTGACTGCACCCAAAGAAAAGACTTTATATAAAAAGTGATTTAGTTAACGCTGTTGTTTTTATATAAATTGACGAATAATTATGGAACCTGACATAGAACATTCAAAAGTTTAGTGGACTCATCAAGAACGACAGAACCATCTTTAAGAAAGTATTTTTATATCCTAAGCCATACTACAACTAAACTTACTGTTCATCATCTATACAGGCAAAAGATGCTTGGAAATTTTTTATATATTCTTTTCTGTACTCGAAAATATAAAAAAGCTTTAGTGAAATTTCTCCCTTTCCCAATGTGTTGGTTTTTCCATTTTAGTGTATATTTGATAAAATCGAAGCTGTCCCGGCAAGTTCCCAGCAATATTTTACGGCAAAGAGAAAAATTAACTCCATTGGAAAATAATCCGTCAAAGTTTCCCGCCCTACATCATTCAATCATTCTGGCGAACGGAGTCAACCCTACCAATTGCGGGCACCCCATATTCCGCATGGAGCTCGCTAGCACGCGAGAACAAAAAAATTGGAAAACCAGAAAAAAATTATAATGTTGGTCGGTAGTTACAAATCGCACTTGTGAATGACACGTTCTGAAAACTTTTCCGAGCATAAAATAAATGGTGTTTATACGACCGCCAAGCAGAAAATATAATTTTTTGAGTCGCTTGGGCGATGCGCGCCGCAGACTGTCGAGAAAACTTTTCATTATGTTTTATGGTAGGGAAGCGTAATTAATTTTTTTCCAGTTTCAGTTTTGCATTACAATTAACTCGAGGCCAATTTATCTTGATGACTGTTTGCCGAATGTTAATCGGGTGAAGTTTTTGGGGAGCTAATAATAGCAACGAGAATTTCGTCGACGTAGGTATTCGTGTCAAAAGTGTCTGTTCCGATTGTTAACTAAACTACATAAACTTTTGTCGGAGCAGTCATGAAAACTAGGAGGACGCCCATAATATCTTTCTTTCGAAATAGACACGGATTTAGTATTTCAGTAGGAAGTAATCTACTGTCCAAAACTGATAAAAAAAGAGCGGTAGTAGTGTGATACTCAACGATGGAAGAGAAAGCTTCTTGCGAAATATTCTTCCCTTCACTCGTTATCTCACTGTCTCTATTTTTCTTTCTTTATGCCACTCTGATATATAAATCCAAAAATATCGGATATGAGCTTTAACTTTCAAGTTAATCATTCAACGAGATTTATTTGGCACTTTAAATTTAAATTGAGAATTAAATTACACATTAGGATTAATACTTGAGTCATCACAAAATAGTGACAATTATTTGAATTCTCCTGAAATTTATAACCATTACTAATGATTACACAAGGAAATAGAAATAAGAGACGGGAAGTAGAATTCCTAAGAAGCCTTCACTTCCATCGTTCGGTCTCACATGACTGCCGTTCTTTTATTCAGTTTGTGTGTGTTCAGTTTGTTCTCGGTTTCACTTGTTTTAAATTCAATAATTCTTTAGAGGATATAAAAGTTCCGGCAATATATCAATACATCAGTGCCTCTATTTAGTAGTAAAAGTACTTTGTTTATTACGTTAAGGTGTAAACAAAGGAGATGTGCTTAATGTGTATCCTTCTATGAGTATATATATATATATATATATATATATATATATATATATATATTAGGGTGGACGTTATTTCCCAAGTTGTTGAAAACCACGCTCCCAACCCTTGGATCAATTCTTTGGAACTAAAAACTAAGAAATTAATTCGAAATTCCCGTTTAAGTAGTGATTTACCCCTTCCAATTTTTAAAAAATTGTTTTTTTTTCTTATTTTTTAAATATGCTCGAATTTTCTACCTAAAACCACCACCAGAAAATTTTTGGCATTTATTTTCAAAATTAACATAAATAACGTTCGTGGTGGTGATTATGAAGTGAATTTAATTATTTTAAAAGAATTTTGCGCCTATAAAGGATTTCAAAAACCTCAGAAATTCGTGCTTGTTCACATTTATTTCAAGCTATAAATGTTTTCCCTTAACAACAGATTTGATTAATGAAATTCAAATAACAGTCGCATTACATCCTTTATTTTGGTGTTTTTTACATGTTTCCAAGTGATTTCAAACCACAGATATATTCATTTGAAGTTAGAAATGTAATCAAAAAGTAAAATCTGGTAAACCATCATAAACAAACTACTATATCAGATTCACATTCGCTCCTTGGGCTCATTCTGTAGAATAATTACAAAAACGTTCTGAACTTAGCCATCGGATTAATCACCTTTTAAAACCAAATTGTCTATGTAAGGCTTTCAAGAAATATATTTTTCTAGGAGGTATGACTAAATAGTTTGTGATCAAACTTGATTTTAATTTTTTATTTTCATAAATATATTTTTTAAATAAACAGTAATAACAATAGTATATTTGGGATACAATATTAGTATTTAATATTTTTATTGCATATAAAATAATAAAACATAGGCAGTTTCATTAAAATTACACTGATTATGTAGATATTTGTATAGAAGAATTCATGCAACTATTTTTTTTTCACCATTTTTGGCCAAAATAGTTTTGCATAAATGAACGTAGAAAACAAATAAACGTAGAAAACGTAGACCATAGAAAACAAATAATTGTTTTATCTATAAAGTTATTTGATAAATCCCAAATCATTAACTTAAAACTTAATTCATAATAGAATTGGTAAGCACAATGAATTGTCCGGTGCCCCCCGTTCTGCGTTTTAATGCAATATTGTATCTATAGGTGCTTTGCATAATTTGGAATTAGGTCATAATTTTTCCAAATGTTGGGCCCCAATAAATTTGCAGAAGGTGTTTAATGCCGCTAATTCATCAATATGTAATTGTATAATTTTCATGGCAAGGGACTTAAAATAAAAATATGTATTGGGAATTTTGTTCAAGAGCAAATGATAACTGTTTAATCCAAGAAATTAAAATATTGTAGTACCATTTTTATCCAAACCCTGTACTACTTAACCAACAAAATTTTACTTAAAAATTTATTTTATGTGGCATTGATAATTACGTAAGAATTTTAACACATTTTTAATAAGTTAATTTTCCTAGATTATACAATACATTAGTATATATAAATTAACAAACATTTTCGAATTTTCAAAGAACTGAGCTGCTCGTTTAATCTTCTGTCAAAAATGAAATTTCTGGTACAAATGGATCGAATGTCGCTATATTCAAAAGGTTCCAAAATGGACGGAAATTGATCAAAGTGAATACAAAAATGGACTAGATGATTTGGAACTGACTTTAAGGCAAAAGATTCCAACTGTAGTAGAATTCATAAAAACTGTTTTAGAACAACGCCATCCCAGAGATGACTACAAAAAATTTCTGCAGTTGAGTTTAATGTTTTTAGGTTTTTGAGAAACGACAAACAGACCATTTTTACTCAATTTGTAAATTTGTTATTTTTATTTATCTGGAACCATGGTTCACATCTACCCGCGCAATTTCTGACCCAATTAATGATTTGAAGTTAATGAAGGAATTAATAAATTACGAAAACATTGATAAATCCATATCTAAAGCTACGCTCAGTAAGTTTCAGAACCATTTGTGGTATTTATCTCCTGAACTTTGTGTTCTGTCATTATTTGACGAAAAGTTTGATATGCGCATCAAATGTAAAATGGGTGACTCAATGCAAAATAAAAAAACTAATCCTTATAGGGATACTCCTAAAAAATTCGATACATCTGAACTGAATGTAAGAGTACTACAAGACAAAAATCTCGATTTTTTTACCAACTGCCAAATTTTTAATTTTTTTAAAAGGTTTAATTGTGATACAGAATTTCTGAAGCACGCCTGCAGTACTTGGAGAGCTTGTCAATCGAACATTGATTGCCAGGAAAAACTCGAAAAGTTGATGGTCGTTAATAATGTGGCCGAAAGAGAAGTCCATTTAACTGAAGAGTACACAAACACTAGAGCAAAAGACGAGCTACAGAAACAGTACCTAATTCAGTTTTTAGAACAAAATAGAAAGAATTTATTGTCTAGTGCTACTAAGAAAGATTTACTGAAGAAACTTAAAACTGTGTAATTATAAATATTAGATAATGAGAGAATGCTAACAGTACGTTAATGTGTTAAAATTTGAAGGTCAATGCAATTTTAATATTTCAGATGAAAGACGCAGCCCACAAGAAACTAAAACTTATGTGAAATTTACATATAGTTTTCGATGTTTTTTTACCTCCTGAACTCTAATCCATATTCAGTTTTGCTCCTTCACACTTCAGTTTTTCTTAATTCGCTAAAAACCTTCATAAAGTTGCAAAAACCTTTGAAAATTTGCTAAAGACCTTCAGAGAAAAGGCGAATTTTTAGAACTGAAGGGTGATGGTGCAAAACCGACCAAGGTTTCGAGTTCAGGAAGCAAAAACATATTGAAAACCATATGTCACATATAGTTCAAATAAGTTATCAACTTCAAACGAACATATGTTCGGTTTGAATTCGCATGCAGGCAATCTTAAAAAATCGAATTAAAGTTTGTGAAATCTACTTTTACCCTGAGTAAATTTTTTAAATTTCTCGTTAAAGGAAAACTTTATTACCCTAAATAAAATGTGAAGAAGCAGGTAAGTAGTTAGTTTTTTGTACCCATTTTGGAGAAAAATTCTTTTAAAATATTTTATTACGCTTTAATATCATCATAGGGGATGTTATTTATGTTATATTGAAAATGCATGCTAAAACCGGCGAGTAAAATTCATTTTGTGACGGTTTTAGGTATAAAATTCGACTATGTTAAAAAAAGGCAAAATATCTATTTTTTGAAAATTGGAAGGGGTAAACCAATATTTAAACGGGATTTTTGAATTACCTACTTAGTTTCTAGTTACAAAGAATTGATCCAAGGGTTGGGAGCGTGGTTTTGAGCAACTTGGGAAATAACGTCCACCCTAATATATATATATATATATATATATATATATATATATATATATATATATATAGTAAGCTCAATTGGATCCCCAACACAACACCTAGCCAAATACCTAGCCCAACAACTTCAACCGTTTGCAGAGGGGGCAGACACATACGTGAAAAATTCGACACATTTCATCGAAATAATAGAAAAACAGTCTTACAACCAGAGTGTCTTCTTGTTTTGACGTAGTGTCACTTTTCACCAACATCCCTATCGACGAACCATTGGATATCATGATAGAAAAATACAAACCACCGCAACACCTTGTAGACATAACAAGGCACTGTCTGATAAACACCTATTTTGTTTACGAGAACCAACGTTACAAACAAGTGGAAGGAGCTCCAGTGGGATCGCCACTCTCACCAGTTATAGCGAACCTTTTTATGGAGAATTTTGAGGAGTTGGCAGTAAGAACAACAACTCTTAAACCCAGTTTATGGTTGCGATATGTGGATGATACATTTGTGATTTGGCCTCATGGGAGGGAACACCTCAATACTTTTTTGGACCACCTTAATGGCATCCATCACAAAATAAAATTTACCATGGAGGTTGAAGCCAACAATCAACTGCCATTCCTTGATGTTCTCATAAATAGGAAGGAGGATGGAACCCTTGGCCATACAGTATATCGGAAAGCAACTCATACCAACAGATACCTTCATGCTAATTCTCATCACCACCCAGCCCAACTACAAGCCTTCGTCAAGACTTTAGTAACCAGATCACAAAGACTAGCTGACCAGGATAACATCAAACAAGAAATGGACAGTTTAAACACAGCTCTGAGACAAAACGGATTTACAGACCGAAATATATAAAGAGCCCTAAAGTCAAAACCGAGAAAAACAGACGAGGAGCATGAGACACCAATAACCAAGGCTTATTTACCGTATGTCAAGGGGACCACGGACAATATTACAAGAATTCTACGGACACACAATATCGATACTATTTTCAATACAGACTCCGAAGACGAAGATCCCTTTAGAACAACAAGGAGTGTACGAGATTCCATGTGTAGACTGTCATAAAACCTATGTGGGGCAAACTAATAGAAGAATTCAAGCTAGACGTGATGAACACCAGAACGCTGTAAGAAAGCAGGAAAAAACAACATCCATTGCGGAACACGCCCCCATGATGTCACACCGAATAGACTTTGAAAACACAAGAGTACTGGCAAATATAGAAAACCCGAAATCAAGACTCGTAAGAGAGGCAATTGAAATAGCGAAGAGGCCTCACAGTCTAAACGCACGCAATGAAATTCAGAACTTATCGAATTGTTGGAAAATTCTATTAAACACCGTACCGACCCAGACCCGTCCAATAACAACTCAACAGGAAATAACAAATCAGCAGGCGGGAGGCGTGCCCACTGAGCGCCCAGGGCCAATCACACGCAGCCGTCTACGTTGCCAACCAATAGGCGCCGAGCCGCGACTATATAACAGCGCGAACGCTTCTGAAAATCTTAGTATTCGAGTAACTAGAAGCGAAAGCAGAAGGCTACGAGAATTATGCGAACCGACCTGAAGAGGGCAGATGTGACTCTGCCGAAACGTCGTCATTTTACCATCGATATATATATATATATATATATATATATATATATATATATATATATATATATATATATATAATATATATATATATATATATATATATATATATATATATTCGTCGATAATTTGAAAATTGAATGCCAAGGTGCCTTTTTGTGTGGTATTGTGTTTAATTCCTGACGTATGTCAAGTCTCCAACTTAATATATCACAAAGAGAGAATTGGAGAATTTATTAGAACGAAAAGCAAATTTTGTGCAGCTATTCTATATTACTTGGATGTTATATTGGTTTATTTCCTATTTATTACTGATTTTCTATAATAGAAGAGACTCCTAATATATCACCTGGTCCCTGTTTTGTTTGCATAGAGGGCTGAATTGGATGGGTATTTCAAGATCGAATCAGTGTAGGGTGTCGGTCGGTATGTTGGTCGGTCGGTCGGGTCGTGTCGTGTCGAAATTAAATAAATTTAAAGCTACGCATTTCATTCCCTTGTTCATCTATTTTCATATTTGTAAGTGTGGGCCTCCGTTAAGAAACTTTCTTTTCAAAAACACCCAGTATGCAGGGTATTCCATCTGAAACGAGCCACCTTGAATATCTTGGTTATTTTAAAAAAAATTTTGAGGTGAATTAGCGCTTACGCGCATTCAACATAAACAGGTCAATTCAATGACCTTGAGATTTGAGATAGGGAAAATAAGTGTTGTGGGATATCATTTGAAAGCCCTTTTTACGGACTATACCGTCATAATAAAAAAATTTATTGCAATTCCTGTTCATGTAACAGAAAATTTAACGGACCTAGTAGTAAGACCAGATTATAAAATAAAAGTTTTTACTACATGGAGAAGTATTAAATAGAAGTTCTTTTATAGTACGCTCTTAAACCATCCTGTTTCATTGCTGCACCCTGTAATAACACACAATACAAGAAAAACATTAAATGTAAACATTCATTTATTTTACATTATTTTTTGCTGATATTTACAGCAAGTTTGTTTATCTGTTCTGACCTTTATCAGATCATTAGAAGCATTGTACATTTATCTGTCAAGTTATTACTTTACTGATTTGTTGAAAATTAAATTATGGTATACACATTGCAAGAACGTGTTGAGCTGGTAAGTCTTTATTACCAAAATCAAAATTGTGCTCGTCATAAATACGTATTGGAGTTGATTTTAAAATTTGTTGAGACGGGCTCAGTAATGAATACAAAAAGAGGTTCCATTGGAATTGTAAATGATGAAGGGGTAGCTGTGGCTACTTTGGGCCATGTCCAACTTGTACCAAACACGCAGTCTCTCCAGCAAATCTCTGCAGCTTCCGATACCAGCAAAACTAACGTTTTTAGAATTTTACATAAGCACAAATACCATCCGTACAAAGTTAAATTTATTCATGAATTGAATGAGGATGATTGGGATCCAAGGCAAGAGTTTTCCGAAATAATTTTTTCGATCATACGCTGGGTTATGATCGAAAACCCTAATTTCTTGTACAATGTTTGCTTTTCGGATGAGTGCACTATTTCACTTCATGGGGAGGTTAACCGAGATAACTGTAGATTTTAGAGCGATACAAACCCTAAAAACTAAACGTGTGGACAGGGATTTTGGAAATCATCTAATTGGACCCCTGTTTATTCCTGGTAATTTAAAGGGTGAAATTTATCACAATATATTGGAAAATGAAATTACTGCATTGATAATAGAAATATTAGAAAGTGATCCTCTACTACATGAAGAGCAATTGCATTTCCAACAAGATGGAGCGCCTCCTCACTACGCCGCACTAGTTCGTCAATACCTCGAAGAAGAGGTCCTATAGAATGGCCTGCCCGATCACCTGATCTGAACCGTTTGAATTTTTTTTGTGGGGACATATTAAATCCAAAATTGTTATCACTCAGCCTGAGAATTTTGACGAATTACGTCAACGGATTATAGCGGAGTGTCGTCAGATAACACCGACTATGCTGAACCATGACAGAGACGGCTTTCAGTCAAGGTTGTACTATTGTCTGGAAGTCAATGGAGGACACTATGAACATTTGCTTTAGAGTCATTATATTGTAATGTAAATTCGTTTTTTAATACTCTTTTATTATTACATGTACAGAAATTGCTATAAAAAAATTTATCACGACGGTACAGTCCGTAAAAAGGGCTATCAAATGATATACGACCACACCTATTTTCCCTACCTTAAATCTCAAGGTCATTGAATTGGTCTGTTTATGTTGAATGCGCGCAGAAAATTTCCCCTCGAAACAAAAATCCACCTGTTTTTTCTTATTGCAATAGTTTTGTAAACTGCCAAGATATTCAAAGTGGCTCGTTCGTTTGATTTGGAATACACTGTATGCAACAACATACAAGTATATTTAATGTAATATACTATGTGAATTAGTGAAAAAAAAACAAGAAAAAACCAATTCACATTAAATTCTTATGTGGGAGAAATTAAATTACTTTAAGAGGAGCTGGATTTATGGTTCACAAAAAATTCATTGAGCAAATCCTGGACATATATAGACAACTAGCTTACATGGACACAGAGGCATATAATAAGAAGACATTAAGAGATTTGCTCGACCCGATAACATCTAAAACACTACAAGAATTCTTGAAAAAACCAACGAACTGATCATGGTGTCATCAATACTTGATGAAGATAGGAGAAACATATAGACAACAGATTTTATGGTTTGCTCAAAGTCCATAAACCTAGCTTGTCTCATCATCCCATCGGTAGTGCGATCGGTTCTCCGACCTAAAACATTGGCAAATCCCTAACTGAACTTCGAACACCATATATTGGAACCACCAACTCACATATCAGAAGCTCCGGCCTTTTTATAGAAAAATTAAAAACTCTTGAGATACAGCCCAGTGATATATCTGTAAGCGTCGACGTAGTTTGTCTTTACAGTATGGTCACGCTAAATTAAACTATACTCCATTTACAAAATATCTGCCCAAGCGATATGTCTAAACTGTTAGACACGTTCTAAGTATCTCATATTTTAAGTAGAACCAAGAATTCTAAGAAAAAGTCGATTGTGGCTAAGGAAAGCTCTCGTAGTCCAGTCATTGCCAATTTCTACATGGAAATTTTGAGAAAAACACTGTTTCTTTAAAACCGTCGTGTTGCTTTCGTTATGTCGATGACACCTTTGTTGTGTGGAGCGAGGGGGAAGAATCGTTAATTGAATTTACACGCCATTTAAACGTCATTTATCCAAACATTCAATTTACTATAAAAAAGGAAAACAACAAACAACTGGCTATTTTGGGCGTATTGGTAACAAGAAACAACAATAGAACCCTGGGCAACAGTGTTTATCAAAAACACACCCACACAGACAGTACCTCCATACACCGTACAAGCACCAACCTAAACAAAAGAGGACTCTAATTAAGACGTGTGGATTGAGCAGCCAGGATCTGCGAACCACATCAAAAAGATGAGTTACTCTATTTAGACCGTGTATTCCAGGCTCCAACCATGGGACCAGAACGACCTTTACACCAAACTATAATAGAAAAGAACGGCAGTCAGTTCAAAACTTGGGGACAATCTACTTACCGAATATAAATAACAGGACGGGACGGTTTGGGAAGATGCTTAGACAACAAACATTAAATTAAAACTGTTTTTAAACCTACTCAGTAACTTCGACATATGCCCTGATCTCCTGAGTATCCTGGTGACCGTTTTTCGAGACCCTGTTCATGAAGAACAGAACGGAATATAAGCGGAATTGCTGGTTATTACAACTTGAAAAATCGACCACCTCTGAACATATATAAACTCATCTGAGCACGTCATACCATACCAAAACACCGGTGTACTGTCCACCTCATCCCACTACTGAAGTCGTCTTCAGTGAGAGGCTATTGAAATTTATAAACATTCAATAAAATTTCAACCGCGCAATATCAAAACAATCCGCTAGACACACAATTCCCACTCTGTCTCCACCGACCAATCAGAGCCAGCTATACTTTTCCAGTCACCTATATATACCAGTGCTTCACCGATCGAGTACTCTTCAGAACGCATTGAGAATGCCAAGTGAGACCTTGGCGAAACATCTGCAAGATTCAAACATGAATCAAAATAATGAACCCCCCCCGGATTTCAAAAGTGATTCCTTTACATAAGAAAGATGATACTGCTTTGGTAGATAACTACCGGCCAATATCATTTACATCTACTTTCAGCAAAATAATAGAAACATTAATCAAGCATCGTTTAGTTTCTTACTTTGAAGAAATTAACTTTTTAGATAATTCCCAGTTTGGATTTAGGAAAAATCGTTCAACAACACAAGCAGTTTTGAGTGTTGTGAATAGAGTGGTTGAGGGCCTTGAGAAGGGTATCCATACAGCGATTAAGTTGTGTGCTCTTTCCAAAGTCTTGTCGCATGAATTTTTACTAACAAAGCTTAATTACTATGGAGTTAGAGGATCATTACCCATATTCAAAACTTACTTGAGAAATCGCTTTCAAGCCGTCACTTATAATGATTCTACCTCTTAATTTAGATCTATAGAACACGGTGTTCCTCAAGGTTCAGTCCTTGGACCCCTACTGTTCATTATTTACATCAATGATTTGTCTAATTTTATTCATCCCAATAAATCTGTGATATTTGCAGACGATACGAGTTTTGTGTATTCTGACATCAATTTAGCTAACCTCACTAAACTATCGGACGATATAGAAGCAAAATCTGAAAAATGGTTCAATACTAATAAACTCATGCTTAACAAGGAAAAAACACAAATTCTTATGTTTTCAACCAATTTTAATACTGATACATGTAGCATAAAATTTCTAGGTATTTATTTAGATAGCACCTTATCGTGGAATGTTCACATAGACCAGTTAAGAAGTAGATTATCGAGTTCACTCTTCCTACTTCGTCACCTACAAAATATTACAAATTATAATACCTTAAGAATGCATATTTCTCGCTATTTCACGCACATATTGGTTATGGAATAATGATCTGGGGATATTCGACAAATGATATTCAGGTTACAAAAAAGAGTAGTGAGAATCCTGGCTAAAGCTCGAGTTTTTCTAGAGATACACAAGACCACCAATGTTTTGACTAAACAATCTGATGTATATCAACATCGTATGAGAAAAGCAGGAAATATTCGAACAAACCGTTTTCGATTAAATAAGACAATGAAAACTCGCAAAACTACAACACTTATAATATCTTGCCAGAAGAATTAAAAATTTTGAGCTTAAAAAAATTTAGAAAGAATTTGAAGAACTACCTACTAAAGTTTTGTTGGTGATTACCTGAACCACAAAATATGCTCACCTAATTTTAGTGTCTTATTTTAATTATTAATATCTGTTCTTATTTTTAACATGTAGTTCATATTTGTATTATTTTAATTGTATTTTTTTTCTCACTGAGACTGTATTTTTGACTTTTTACAAATATTGTTTAATATGTGCCGTAGTCAAATAAAAAAATCTAAATCTTTATAACTTTTTTTTTGCAATTGCAAAATAAATATAAAGCCATTGACAACAAAGTCAGAATAGACTTTGAAACGTTTGGTTTTCCTTCAATATACGTCGTTTTATTTCGATTACATAAAAGTAATCCAGAATATGCCACAAACAACGTTTAGAAGACAACTAAATCTTTATATTTATATTTATGTATAAATTGACTTGCCGTTTGGACTAAACATTACATTTTTCGACCAGAAATGGTTAGTTTTCAAATGAAACACCCACATTTATCGAGAAAAAAATACAGACCAAGCACTTATTGTTCTTGCGATTTTTTTCCTTCAAATCTACAATAGTACTTCCTGCGAGATTTCTACCTCTAGTCATGGTATTCCTTACATGTCAAACATGTAAGAAAAGTAATATAGACCATTTGATGACCAAAATAATATATTTATTTTTGATTTTTCGTTCGAAGTAAAATTTAGTTTCTAAGACTTAAAAATAATCACTTCTGGTGGGAAAAGGTCATTTCCTTTCCAGACCGGAAGACATAATATGATTCATTTGGTGGTCCATTTGAAACCCTACAACTGTTGATGTCTATTCCTTTGTCGATTCCAATCAATATTGGGATCAACTAATTGTATTTGAGAAGAACACAATACACTCATTGCTATTAATGCAGACAGCACAATCTCTAAACAGGTAGACGAACTCAAATATTATATTGTTAAAAACTCGAATAGTATTCCACAATTCCAAATTTTCGTCAGTTTCGTTATACTGCAACACTGAAAGTACAGAAAATTAATCACCTTCAACGACGAAACCATGGATCCATCTCAGAATTCCTAAAATTCCATGGATAGCCCATACCACTAATACTGAAGTTTATAACAATAGATGAAGAAGTGGAGCTGCTAATTATCATAAAAACAAGTAATCTAGAACATACGCTCACAAATAACAAACATTATGTTCCACAATGGATAGTTAATTGTAAAATCGAAGAAGAAAGAGGTCTTAGTAGGAAAAACCTTTCTGTATTAAGAAACACCAGGAACTGAGCTCACTTCACTTTTCAAGACTTCATTAAAAAAACGAGAATCGCGAAGAATTCCTCCAAATGATCGCCAATCTCCACCACAGAACAGTTAAATAGAAACCCCTGATCAGGCGTGAAAAAACATTTTCATTCGCTCTGTATTTTAAGAAATCCACAACTCAAACTCGTCTAGAACTTCCCCAACCTAATAAATAATTAATACAGGAACACTTTACATTTCCATAGTTTAGCATCATTTATTGTATTGTATCGATTGAAACAAACATCTACCGCACGATGCACTCAGGTAGTTGCGGATTACCCAAAGGGCAATACAGAAAACAAGAATTCTCAATTCACGGTTGGTTTCCAAGTTGTGCCTAGCGATTCTGTCGGGTTGTCAAAGCAACTACTTTCATGGAAAATAAAAACATGGCGCATTAATTAAACGAGATTTCTTTCTGGGATAATTTTAATGAAGTATCAATATATCCATAACGAGGCAAATTCTTTTTGATTTTTAGAAGCATCCTTCAAACGAAAATTTTATGCAGTAGGAAAAAAAATCTCAATACAAAAATATATATTTTTAATTATTTATTGATTAAGTTGAAGGAGAATTAACAATAATTCTTAATATTTACTTTCATCCGTTTGTTCAGGATTAATACTATGTGTATGTTAATACGCTATTCCATTCTTATCATTATAATCATATGAAGTTATATTCAACCAATATTTCATGAAGAATGAAAAATTGGGGAGGACATAAGCATCTGAGGAACTTAAGATCTTCAGAAGAAACGGAAGAAGAAGGGCTTAAATTAAAAATTCATGAAAGGTATTGACTTTGAAAAGCTAAAATGAAGGCGAAGAAATTGAAATGCAACAGATTTGAAAATTTCGAAGAGTTATAAGGATTGGCCCCTAAGAACCAATAGGGTGAAAAAATAAACTCAGGAAAATAGAGTGGGAGAGCTGATCTTAATAGCTTAACATCCTTAGGGATTTATATGGGAGGAATTGGTCACAAAGGACTAAGAAGAAGAAGAGGAAATAATTTTTACAGGTTTCAACGGCACACTCATGTATAATATCAATCAGTGAACACAAAAGAGTTGCAGAATTGGACAGACCGATAAGTCAACGGTCACCGAATATACACTGAATCAAGAGGGATATCCTATCCAGTTCGCTGATACCGAGGTTTTAGCATCAATTAGCCTTTCCTACCACAGAATTTATAGAGAAGGAATTCAGATACAGAAAAATTCGGATAATTGCTATAGAAAAGAATAAATTATGAATCTCATCAGAATCTGGTCGATTGTGCAGAAAAACACACAAGGCAAAGAACAAAGTGACCAGCCAATCAGAATGCACTATCCAGGCAACGCCCCCTACCGCAGGTATAAATACATATACTGGACATCAATGCCGAAAACATAATACGGGGTTGACTTTCAAGAGGCATGTCCAAGAAATTCGTAACAAATTTCGGGCTGCCCATGCGAGACTGTACACACACCCTAACAGGAAGACAAAGCAAGCTGGTACTCCTAAATTCCTAAACAAGCTGACTCTCATCGCTTCACTACTATAGGGGTACACATAGAGTCACAGGCAGGGCATCCAAAGGCAGGAGAACCTATACCTCCGCGTTGTGATCGACGCACCCTGGTTCGTTCGAAACTCGGTGATTTTCTACGACACCAACCAGTGCTTGCAGAAAGACGAGGGCCAGAGAATGAACTGAACGAACACCCAAACCCTAATCTACGACAGCTCATCGACTATGACTTCAGATTTATTGACAAATACAAAGAAGAAGAAGAAGCCCAGATGTAGAAGACAGGTGAGTATAAAATGAAGTATAAACATTCTATTTTCCAGGAGACACCATGAGGAGGACCAACCGATACCAAACAGAGAAAAGACACCCACCAAAAACGAAAACAACGTGCACACCCACAGAAGAGTAAAAAACGTTATATATCAACGCAAAAAATGAGCAACGAAACATAAAACGCAGTTGCTGTGCTACCACCAAGATAAAGCAATAAAATATATCAAAGTCAAGCTATCCCAAAAAGAAAACAGCGATTATGCAGAAGGAAAACTGCATCAGCATGAGGAACTGAGATAGTCTCAAATTGATGTTGGAAAGGAATCTGGAGGTGTCCTCGGTAATTCCCAAAGGGCTATTTCAGTTCATCGACTCTTGCAAAGGAGTGTGTACGGAGAACATAGTCAGTAACCAGTTTGAGCAGCGATCATTTAGACCACTGCTACACCATCGTCTTTGAAAATGTCTACCGTTCTTGCAGACGAAACGTTAGGTGAAATTCTTTATGCTATTTTTTACTTCGGTGCTCGTAACATAATTAGTTCCAACATAAGTTAAATGCCATATACAGTGCACTTTTTTCTACTTAGGTATGATTAACTATATTGTAGTTTTCTTTCTCACATGTAGAGGGTGTCCCAACAAAACCAGTCTCATGGAATATTTCCCAAAATACTCATTATTTTACCTTATCACCCCAGCGCTATGCAACATCTATTTATTGCAGTCCAATTATTACTGTTGAGATTTTGCAACTAATCCAAAAGCAATGTTTAACTCTCAAAGGATATCATCAAACAAAATTATAAGAATAAAGTGTTCAATGATAACAGCGAATTTCATAATTCAGTGAAACCGTGTTCAAAATACAAGAATTGAAATGGTAAAAAATTGTTTGTTATTATTTATGATACTATAAACAGTTTGGAAATATTTCGACGTTTATAAATGTGCAGAAAGATCTAGAATGGAAACAAATTTTCCATCAATTAATCTTCCACTAAAATAATGTATTTTTGTCAAATGAGTGAAAAAACACCATCTGTCAAATCTAGCTAGAATTGTGGAGTTACAATAAAAAGCAGCAAAAATCAAATGGTATATCATTGTCATAAGTGAAATTAGGAAAAACAAGTAAATAACGACTAATATTTGAATCAGGCAAACCTTCTATATCACCAAGCAACAGCAACTAGAACAACTAGCGGAGTAGTATTCCTAATCCATAAAAGATGGACCAATAAAAACCCTACCATAAGTGACATCTTGTTTTAAAGCCTGTTTAAACACGGATTCAACGGTTTGCCTTTTTTGCTATTCCACTAACATTTAAGAAATTTGCGAATTAAAATGTGATTTCTGGATATTTTTGTGATCTCTGACCAATAATAATTAAATTCGCTTATAATATTAAAGGAAAATGAAACTGATTATGGATTTTAAATCATTTTATTGTAAGAAATTTTCGAAATGTTCTCCGTCCAATGCAAGGCATTAATATAATCGTGCCTCAAATTAATTGCTCACATTGGAGAAAACATCTGGAGTAAGTGAGCTATATTCTTCTTGAATACGATGTCTTAAATCATCCAGTGACACTGGAGGAGTAGCATACACGCGGATCTTTAAATGCCCCCAAATAAAAGAGAGTGTGTCTGCGAAACAGAGGAAAAAATCCGAGGAGGTCATATCTGGCGAACTTGCTGGCCACTCGATGGTACCTTGTCTTCCAACTCATCTATCAAGGAATCGATAATCCAGAAACACTCTAAGACATAATGTGTCTTCTTCTTCTTGTTGTCTTCTGCTAGACGATCTTCTGCTTCCAAAATTTCATTTGTCTATTACGTTTGCCATCTATGAAAAAGGACCCAACGATTGATTCTTCTGGGCTCGCGTTTCTTGTTAACCACGGATGTTTCGATGAATTTCCTCCACAGCTCAGTATTGTATTAATGCCTTACGAGTCTTCCTTGATGCTTCTAATTGAAATTGAAAGACCAAAAATTTAATTTTTTCTGCCAATGTGTAAACTATTTTGTCGAGTAAGTAAAACGATGAACTGATATTTAACTAGACTGAAACGACTATGCAAAGAAATTAAGACATTTACTAGCATTTTTTTAACCAAAGTTATTAATTCTTTTTGTTATATGAGTGATACACAGTGAGCGAAACTCAAACATTATATCAAACATCTGTTATAATAAAATGATTTTAAATCCAATGTCAGTTTCATTTTTCTTGTCGTAATAGAAAGTAGTCTTTAAACTTATAAGCGAATTATCTATTTTAAATATTATTCGTCAATAACATCAGAGATCAGAAAAATATCCAGGAATCACCATATAATTCGCATATTCCTTAAATGTTGATGGAATATCTAAAACGATACACCGGCTTTAAAACTAAATGTTACTTATGGCGGGGGTTCCATTTAAAAAAAATAGTAGTTAGGGCTGTGATGATGAGAGTGTAATTTAATTAACGGTATATATAAACGGCAACTAGTAATCCATATTTTGTTTCAATGAAAAATGTCATATATGTTTCGGTTTTAGAATATATAAAAATTGTTAGTAAGCAAGTATTGACCTACTCTGACTTAGCTCTTACTCTATATGGCATTGAGGGACACGCTGTGTACTTTGATTCGATCAGCCTATTAGAATCCACTCAAAATCTATTCGACAAAACCTTACACGATAAAAATTTTGCAACGCTGACATCTGAAAGCCTTTTCTCTTTTTTTATACATATAAAGAGAGACGCTGTGTTCATAGCGAGCTTTTTTTCCAAAGCTCCAATATATAAAATATTCTTTGATGCTCTTCAGTAAATCCCCCATCTAACACCCAAAACAATCACCCTCGAATCTTTTAACCCGCTCGCGTATATTCCACCAATAATGTTGTCCCCAAAATATTTATCAAAGCACGGTGTGAAGGACTCCATACAGAGCCAACAAGGCACATCATCAATTATGTTTCGGTGACACTTTGAAAATAACTTTATACTGTCAAGTTATACGTGGCAAAACTTGATAATGCTGCTTATTAATGTTCCCAATACTTTGTACTATAGACGCTCCAGCTTTCGAAAATAATTTTTCATTTGTCGACGACACATTTTTTATGGCGCCAGTACAATGGAGCTTGTAAGCTGAACTTTTTATTTCAAATAAAATTCCTGTTCGCCAGAGGGATTCGAGAGCGTTAATTATTACAGAAGTATGGCTTTTCGTTGAGCATCGACTACGGAATTCGGGGAGCTTCATGAGAAACGAACTGGATCAGTTGCGATTAAGTTTCAGGAAGATCTTATGATGTAAGCGATGAGAATCGGGAGGTCGGAATATTTGTCGCTTCATGTTCATTACGCTTTTACTATTTTCGTTATAAGAATCAAATAAAAATAGCGGCAGTCATTTGAGACTTACCGATGGAAGCGAAAGCTTCTTATTAACCGACTTCAAAAAGAAGTAGCTTCTCAATTCGTCTATATCTATGTGTTTTTTTTATGTTTGTTCAACGATTACTCGCAAACTGCTCAAGGAATTTCGACCGTTTTTTTTTTCAATAACATAGCTTGTGCCATTTCTTAGAAAATGGAGAAATTTTTTTTACCGCCTTTCTTATGCAGGAAGCAGGTGGAGTCGCTGGTATTAAAAATATGGAAAGTTTTCTATTCGGAACATGGGATAGATTGAAAAGAAATTGGATTAGTTTCGGGATATTCCGAAGTAGTCCCATTTTTTTTAATAACATAGCTTGTACCGTATCTTAGAAGTCTTTATTTTTGTTAATGTCTAAATTGTTATTAAATAGAAGTGATTAAATTTAAAATTTGCATCTACTTATGCCATTGAACTAAAAAATGTATAATAAGAATTTATGTAACTTTTCCAACTATATACCAGGTTTCAAAAAATATATGAATTTTGTTTAATATCTTAAATTATAATCGAAAAAGTATTAACAGTGAAACCTACATCTAATTGTGCTGTATTATTAACAATTGTAATAAATTGAAAGTTGCTTGGAATTAAATCGAAATAAATGTCAGTTAATCAACCTCAAGATGGAGATTCCCAGTTGGTTTCTGTATACAGTGTGTCTTCATAAGTTGGATTCAAAGTGTATATTGTATTTAGAGAAAAAGTTATTTTCCATAAAAATATTTGCATTATTAGAATCGTGTACTGTAATCATTACATGTCACTTTCAGTTGTATACGAGGTTTGGAGAAGAAGGCGTCATGAAACCCCTCCCCCCTCCTCCCCCAAATCGTTCATGTTATATTGACTACAATCTTTAATATATTTTCTGTTGTCCACTGATTATCAGTTCACCACACGTTCGTTGTCTAAAAGTAGTAATATAATAATTAATTCACAACAAAAACTTACAGAATAATTAAAACGAATTTACTGCTACTTGTCCGAAAAATCAATACTGATCTACCACATTGACTATTTTACTACTAAACAATAGACAATGGTTGATGCTGAACTATCAAAGATGGTCTTTACATGATTTAACAGCAGGTAACCTATGTACCTAACTTACCATTACGAATCATTGAATTTCTTTATATTTTAAATACACATCGTTGAAATGTCAATGACATGTTTGTTTTAGGTAAAAATCAGTTAATTACCTTGGAATAAAACAAGGATTTAGGAGGAATGGAACCATGTAATAATAACTAATTGTTTATTAGAAAAACACAAAACAGTAACTAACTGATTCCTTACCCCAAAAAAAAATTTAAAGACTCGGCCTTTAAATATATTCAAATATGTAGTTATAATTTTTAACATAATAATAAATTAATATTAAATGTAATATTTAGAACATTAGTTAATACCTACATTTTTCAGAAATATTTTTTTGATCTGAACTGACAAATTTCATTCTGGCATTTCAGAGTTAACGATTTCAGCTCGTAAGCAGAAAATGAAATCAACCAACTCAAAAGTTAGTATAAAACTGTTATACCTACTATTACATTCCAAATAACTACAAAATATAAGTAAATATTAATAAACCTTCAACCAAAATATTAAGATTCAATATAATTTCATTAACTTAAATGAAACACATAGTAAGCAAGTACTATTTCTGTTTTTTATGGAAAATATAAAGAAATATATGCACCTGCTGTTAATTAATGATAAATAAGTAATACTCACATTTGTTATTTTTTTTCGCAGTAAATGAAGCTGAAATCTTGAATTAAACACATTGAATTTACCGCTTACCTTTACCATCGTGCTATACCTAATAATCTTACACCAAATAATATTCTGAAATGTCAAAATTCAGATCAAGGCGCTACATCAAAGATAGCTATGAGCTCAGGGCTGTCAGATCTAACTATTTGTCTTGAATATTACAATCAGTGCATTAATTGACATTTTTTGTATTTGTATTAAAATTTTATGAAATTTATAAGGTAAAAATTATAACATTAAAATTAATAAAATATTGTCGGAAATAAATTCATCAATTGCAACACAATTCTTATCTTAGTTGACAAATCATATTTACAAAGCAATGAAAGTTGCGATGAATGGTCATTATTGTGTAATATAAATTTTCCTGGGTTCTATTTCAATAGTATTACGATGTAGAACAACTTCAGGAACGGCCCAAAATTTGTTGTTTTTAGTATAATTTAATTCGTCTTTCACATTCGAGTCAATCCATCATACGATTTTATTTCCAACAAATCTGGCGACACTGTTACTGTTATCTGTTTGGCATTGACCTTATGGACTTAAATAATATATATTTTTTATTATATTTTATTTAATAAATAAACCATTATTTTAAATACATTTTAGCATTCTGCACTAAAGATCGTTAATTGCTACTAAATAAAACAAAAATAAAGTAATCGGTTGAGAGACAGAGGACAAAATGGTACCTAATTAAATGTCTTTCAACCGATATTCTTCATTTTTGTTTAGTAGCTACTGAAAACCTTCAGTGCAGAATGCTAATATTAATTTATAATATTGATATTCATTCATTAGTGGTAAAATAGTCAATGTAGTAGATCACTATTGATTTTTCGGACGCGTTGTAGTAACTTTCATATTAAATATTCTGTTTTTAATGTGAATTTAATTTTTTGATTAATATATTATTATCACAACCTTCCCGAAGGTGTTGTTTAAAAAAATGTCAAACAGCCGATAATAGAGAATGTATTAAATATTTAAGTTCTCCTATGGATGTTGGTCCTCTCTTTTCTTTAATATTCCGGAACTTGATTGAAACCGCAAATGACGAAAACTTTTAGGTTGCAAAGAACAATCTTCCAATTATTATATCGAATATAATGCCAGGAGCGGTTCCAGTCAAAAACTTGAGGGGTCATTCATTTGTCAAAAATATTTCGAATACCGATATTTGATTACATTTTTATTTTCCTTTTATTTCAATAGATTTGTCAATATGAGTGAACAATTTTGGTCATTACATCTACTTCTCCGATTTCTCCACAACTCTGTTTCTTATAAAATAATACTTTTTACAATTTCATTAAATAGAGTCGAATTTCGACCACTAGTACTCATTAATAGATAAGTATGAAGCATGAATGGTCAAAGATCCAACGACAGTTCATGGAAGAGGAGGCTCGATATAGACACATAACTCTTCAGAATTTTGATAATTATTTTAACAGAACTGTTTACCTATATTTATGGCATTGGCGCTTCATTAACAGATTCTTACTTATAAAATATGTTTGCCTGAAAATTGTCACAAAGAAATTAACTATTCTTATTCTCTTTTAATCAGTGTGTCTCGTCTAGTTATGAACATACACCTCTCCATCTTGTACGGTCCTGGGCTGTTGTTATGCTTTCATAACTATTTCACCAACATCTTCCTCTTCTGTTTGTCTTATCCATGCTATTCGTGTTCTATCTTTCTATATTTAATTGGTTTAGTTGCAGTTTACTTACGCAGTTTGCTGTTAAAGCTGTTTCTGTGGTATAAGAAGAAGAACACAATTTCTTAGGACTTGGGCATTCATCTTGGTTCTAAATCGTGTTTTTCTGTTTCTTAGTATACAATTTAATTTACCAAAAGCAGTCCAAGTTCTATTACATTACCTGCGAGTAGCATGACGTCATCGGTATACGTTAGGTTGTTAAGCCTTTCTCCGTTGATATATATTCCTTGGTTCTCCTAGTTCAACTTCTTAGATACATCTTGAATAATGAATAATATTGGCTATATTGTGTCTCCTTGTCATATACCTATACTTAATTTCTGTACCTTTATCGGGTTTTGGTTTTAGCATGCCAAAAAATTAAAAAATTATATTTAGAAGTAAAAATGGAAATAGCTGCTGCAGTAAGACGCATTATATATAATTCATATATGGACCAATGATGACGAAATGAAATTTCTAACACCATAAACACGTTATTAGTAACAAGTAACGCACAAGGACTGTAAACATTGATAGACCGAATAACAACTGTTAGCGAGGAATACAGTTTATCTTTGAATACAAAGAATACAAGGGTTATGATAATTAGTAAAAGAATCAACGTATATGCTTATTTCTGTGCATATGCGAAAGTTTTATGTAACCTCACCTTAACTTTTAAAACTAGAATGCGTCTCCTACGATGCTATGTCTTCTTGGTACTATACTATAGAGCTAAAGCATAGACTTCGACTGAAAACACTGAGAAACGACTCGAGGCATTCCAACTTTGGTGTTATAGAATAGGACATCCTTGACCTTACACGTCACAAATGAAACAGTCTTGCGCCGAGTAAATTAGAAGAAGATGTTCTGCAAACTACTGAAATAAAAAAGATGCCATATTTCGGCCACATTATGAGGGAAAACTATAAATTGCTACAGTTGATCATGCTGGGTAAGATTGACGGCAAACAGGGCCTGGGCGTAGGAGAAGAATCTCGTGGTTACCGAACTTGACTCGATGGACTGGTGAGACGTAGATCAGCGGTTTACAAAATTATTTGGGCCAAACTAACCGGCTACGACTCTCAAAGAAGTAGAAGTTTGCATTATTAATCACGTTTATATAGACTGACAGGCTCTATTACAGTCTACAAACGCGAAGTATAAGTTTCTTTTTAAGAAAATTACAAACCAAACAATTTCTGCTGACATTAACAGACTCAATTTTCCTAGCTCGATAGGTTTCTCACACAAAGTGAGATAATTAACTTCTTCCAAATATCTAACCCCCATTAAGAACAATCGCCCCTTCCAAAAGAGAATTAATTATCATCACACACATTCCGCGAAACGCTCTAATACCCCTCGCGTGACTTCAAATCTTTGAAGTACCGCAAGCGTTAAAAGGCACATTCTTTACCGAATGCCGAATGCGAGTGAGTCAGTGCCTCTTCGCTTTTGAAGTTTCGGAATGACAAAGCGTCTGAAATATAAATTAGACAGCGGCGAAGGAGCGTCGAAAAGCCATTTACCGTTACTGCCGCACGATTTGTAACCGACGGCTCGACGTTTCTTCTTCTGGTGCTTGTAGTCGCTGGTGCTCTCTCCATCTGTAACAGGAACTTTCAGAACAATAAATACTGGAGTATCTAGAATGGAAAGTTGAATGTTCGCGATGGAAACATGCTTACTGCCAAAGGAAAATATGACATCTTTATTTATTAGAGTGTTGCTTTGTGAATAGTAAGTGTGAAATATGGTTAACTGCTTCTGGATTAAATAACAAATTTTATATGTTTGTGCCAAAAGAGTTTTATTCAGAGAATGTACAGTTTAAAAGGTTTTTTTTCTGCAGCAAAAAGCTCTTCAAGAATTTTACGCCTAATGAATAGTCAGGTCTACAAAGATTTTGGTGCCGCTTAAAGTAAAACTGATTTCAAGAACATCCCGTACCCTGATAAAAACGTGATAATTACTTTGTTAATGCTACATGTAGTTTTCGAAATTTCGCAAGGATAAATAAATTAATAATTTATATTTAAAAAAGAACCGACTTCAGCTGACTTAATAAAAACCGTTTAGAAACCGTGTGCAAACAATCACTATTTACAGACATATCTTTTTTTTTATCTGATTTAAGGTACAATTCAATTGAAAATTTTAGCGTATTCTTATCTTTCTCTTTCCTTTTCCCCCCTCTCTTTCTTCCTCTCTAATTTTTATTCTGTGTCTATATTTTCCAAATATATTTTGATTTGTTTTATTATTGGGACCACTTTTTATAAATGTAACTCTAATTGACTCTATATCGCATCCACATTGTATATGCTTCTGTGTACTGGTTACCCCTATATAACTATAATTCAACTCAACACAATATTACAACAGTCCTGATATATTTAAAACCACCCTGTATAAATACAAATCCTCTCCACACTATCGACTCTTTCTATATTTTCATTGTTTAAATTATTCCTGTATACCTATGATTTTACTTGACACCATTTATGCAACTGGTCATGGTCTACCCTATATAACAAAATTCAACTTTTTTAACCACATTTTATGACTATTATTTTACTCTAGTATTTATTTCAACCACCTGGTATATGCAACTGCTTCTAAAAATATTTAACCCGTGTCTATGATTATACCCTTACTTGAAACACCTTGTTTAAGCAACTACTTATGTTCCAAACTATATAACTTTCTTAAACTGCCCTCTATAGCTGTAATTATACTCCACCATATATTCAACTGCTTCTGAAAATTTTTAAAGCCTTTTGTATAACTGTAATTATTCAGTATAACTATAGTTCTGTTCCACTTTTATTTTAACCACCTTGTATACGCAACTACGTATGTGACACCCAACATAATATTTTTAGAACCACCCTGTTTAAATAATTCAATTCCAACTTATATTTCAACCATCCTATGTATACAATTGCTTATGTGCTACCTAATATTACATGCACGCCCGCACTCACCTACAACCATATAACATATAGAACAGTTCGCCGACATTACAATTTTCGTTTCGGTAAAATAACGGAATATTTTCTGCCATTTCACGGGACTAACTTAACTTCGTCTCTAAAAACAATTACTTCAAACGAATTAAAATGAAAACCATTACAAACGCCCTGTACGATATATTTTCATGGCATTTCTTGACATTTACCATGACGTTTACAGTTTTTTTGCATATATTTTCAGAAAAATGGTAAGTTTTACGTTATAGAAAAATATACGGAATCAAACTGGAACATATCTTTGTACAATACAATTTATAATATTCAAATTTCTTAAGCGGTTTTAGAGAAAATAGTGAAGGTTCACTGAAATTCACTGAAATCTAGTCCCTTATTTAATTTTTTTTTCTAATTTTCTGGAAAACCGTAAATCTCATGTTATAAACAATTATATGGAACTTTCTGTAATGTTCCTTGATATGATGGAGTTTAAATCATCAAAATTGCTCAATCCGCTTTTGAATAATCGCTCGTCATACATAAAAAAAAGTTACAGACGAATTGATAACCTCCTCCTTTTTGGAAGTCGGTTAAAAATGGAAGAAATTCTTTTTCGCGATCACGACAAAATGTTATTTTTTTACCTTGAGATTTGTGTCTAGATGCTAGTATTTTATATCACTCTTTCGAAACGTCCAAGTCTCTAATCAAATCACTAAGCATCTTGAGAAAAAAGCGAAGGTGCTTTTGACACAAAATCACTGTCACGTTCTTCAGAAAAAACTTGCACCTTCGTTGGGTCCGACAAATCTGATAGATCTGAAAAATCTTGACTCTTAGGAGATGGTACGTCATCTGAACACAATCGAGGTCTTTTAACAGACGTTAAATCAGGATATATCATTTTTCTTTTTTTATACCATATAATTCTACAACACAAAAGTAACAGTCATCTATGTGGTTTTCTGGTTCTGTCCAAATCATCGTCACACTATACTTTAAATGATTACGTTTACCGTTTGCCCGTTGTCTTAAATGTTCAATTTGCATACCATATTTTCATCACTATATTAAAGTAATCAATTGGTGATACTAGTTCCTGACTGTTGTAACAACTCGATATGCTAATATCTTGTAGGACAGTCAATCAAACACATGCTCTTGATTATTACGTACGTTTCGGTTTATTAGTTAACCATCATCAGATAATAATAATACTACTTTAATAATCACTATCCTAAAAGACATATTTTTTAAAATTACTTTTTATACAAATTAATATTTATTAAAACTAGTAACCTACATTACTATTTACTTAAAATGTTCAGTAAAAATTACAATTTTAAAATAATTTTGCTCATCAATATGCCAATTCAACGTCATGCATACGCTAAGCTCGACATAAATCAAATAATAACTTCGAGACAAAGAAAGATTGGCTCTTTTTATTTATTTATTTTTTTATAAACGTTGCAATTAAAAATAATACATATTATAATATACAGAGAACATGACAAAAACCTACAACTACCCTTTATTATGTATGCTATCTGCAAGTACTGCACTTGCACATAGTTTTAATAAATATTAATTTATATAAAAAGTAACTTTAAAAAAATATGTCTTGTAGGATTGTGATTATCAAAGTATTATAATTATACTCTCTTCGAGGTGTCATTCCTTTGTACGCAAGACAATATATATTATATATAAATATAATATATATTGTTTCTGGTCGGGAACCTTCATCAGTTGCGCTTCCCACAATTGAATGTCCTCTCGAACACTTCTTTATGCATTTCGTTAAATTTGAAAATCCTAGATGTCGGTCTTACATCTCGCGTCTTCAAATTATAATTATCTGATGATGGTTAACTAATAAACCGAAACGTACGTAATAATCAAGAGCATAAGTGTTTGGTTGACTGTACCTCAAGATATTAGCATATAAAGTAATCAATCCTTGTTTTCGTCACTGAATCTGTTATAGGTTTTCTAAACTTTTTACTACATATTCACAGCAAATGGAACACAATATATTTGGATTATTTACACAACACCTTCTCGACGACGACATATAATTATAATGTTATTAAATATGATAAAATACATTTTTTAGCTTATAATCAATCCATACAGTCCTGAACATAGCTAACGATTTGGACAGTTCGCACGACATCTTGCGGGCTAATTAACCAAATAATAACATAAAATTAGCAGTACCAAACAATTTTTTTTGTAAATCTGAGATATCGATATAAAGAAGTGTCCGGGTGGTTCCTAGGACAGATTACACGAAAGAATTCGCAGATTAGTTAACTTTTCAAAGCAATTATGTACAAGGATCGAACGAAAGACAAGATATTGTTTCTACTCTAGGACCTTCATCAGTTGAATTTAATGTTTAATGCGAAATGAAGAGCAATGCCTACGAGTTTCACGAAATTGTTGGTTAGTTGAGGGAAGCGCAACAGATGAAGGTCTCCCACTAGTAACACTATATTTTCTTGCGTTCAATTGATTTTGATTAAGAAGTACATGGTCTGCCAGTACTGGCATCCGGTTGTAAATCCTAAATTCTAAACGCCAATATCACAGTAATATCAGAGTTCTATAGAAATCGGAATAATAAGCCTGAATAAAAACCAAATACAAGGTGGGATGTCATCCACAAAGTAAAATTTCTAGCAATGAGACAAGATACCACTGGGGACTAGAAAATCATTCAGTGGGATAAAAGGGATGTAAAAAGACCCAGGAAGCGTCCTAACATGTAAAGGGACTGTATTATAAGTATCGTTGTTCATCAGTACATTCTTCAAGAAACAATATACAGTGTGTCCGGTTATGAACTAGCGATAATCTAAATACATGTAAAGCAACTATTTTAATACACAATTACACTATATACTAGGGCTCAATACCCCACCCCGCCATATGGCAGCCATTTTGTTTTTTTGATGACCTATTCTCTACGTGTGAACAAAAACGTTCATATCTCTTAAAGTTTTGATCTTACTGAGATAAAAATAGGCTTATTCGACGGACAATAAAACTGTCTATCAACAACATTTCAAAACAAAGTGTTAACGTTTTCTTAACTTTTGGAAAAAAGATAAAAAAAAGGTAAAGAAATTATGCAAATCAACAAACTATTGCAAATCAATGCAAAAGTAGTCCTGATAACCTTTAATTTTTTTCACTAAGTCGAAAGTTTTTGAGTTAAGCTACAATACAACATTAAATTCACAACTGTATGTTTATTACTTTAGGAGTTATTGTTGTTTGAACATAGCGTATGCGCAAGCACAAAAGACTTTTGTTGGGACTTTAAACAGTTAGGTAAACATTAAAACCACATTAAAGTCTTATTACTTGCTGAAACCATAATCGAAGTGTATGTCAGCAATATGTTGCGTTGAATATTGACGATTTGCCATATTCATATCACAAGATAACCACTAATACAGAACGTAAACAGCACGGACAGTAAGTAAAAGTAGGGATCACAAGGCAGGGCAAGGTACAACTAACGTAACTAGTCTTTATCCTGTGAGTTCTTTGCAGGTAGAGTCAATATGTTCCATTTCGCTTACTCCTACTAGTCGCGATTAGCTTTGCTAGCCTTTTCTCGGACAGCACGCAGCTAATGTCAGATGTCACTTAATGTCTTTTGTGCTTGCGCATACGCTATGTTCAAACAACAATAACTCCTAAAGTAATAAACATACAGTGATGAAATTAATGTTGTATTGTAGCTTAACTCATTTAGTTAAGATTTAGTGAAAAAATGAGAGGTAATCGGGACTACTTTTGCATTGATTTGCAATAATTTGTTGATTTGCATAATTTTTTGAACCTTTTTTTGCATTTCATCTTTTTTTCAAAAGTTAAGAAAACGTTAACACTTTGTTTTGAAATGTTGTTGATAGACAGTTTTATTGTCCGTCGAATAAGCCTATTTTTATCTCAATAAGACCAAAACTTTAAGAGATATAAAGGTTTTTGTTCACACGTAGAAAATGGGTCATCAAAAAAACAAAATGGCTGCCATATGACGGGGTGGGGTATTGAGCCCTAGTATATAGTGTATTTGTGTATTAAAATAGTTGCTTTACATGTATTTAGATTATCGCTAGTCCATAACCGTACACACTGTATAAAACATATACGCCTATTAGATACATAAGCGATCGAAACAAGAGTGAAACCAAGAGAACAAAACAGGCACTAAGAGCAGCTGAAATGACAACATCTTGAATGACTAGGCAGGACTTACTATGAAACTGATATCAGGCAAAAAAGCGATATCCAAGATGTAGTAAGAGGGGGGCAAGGTAGAATGAACTACAACTGGAATGAACATGTAACGAGACTAGATAAACACAAACTATCAAAGATTGTACGACATGTAAAACCTGGAGACTACCAGAACATTCCAGAAAGAAACGAACAATGCGATTTTACCTCAGTTTTCTGTACAAAATTATTTGGAGTGAAGTAATGTTTATTCTATTTTTAGTATTAAATGTTTGTCAAATCATGTGTGTTTATTAGTTATATCCTAACAACAGCAGGAAAAGGTAAAAATAGCAAATAAAAATAATTTAATATCCATGACAAAATAAATTCGATTTATTTCTCAAATTCCCCAAAATCCTAGACGGATTAAAAGTTTTGTAAATTTAAATATATATATATATATATATATATATAAATGATATCCAAGAACATTTTGGAATGATTATCCTCCTCTGCTTTTGCATATTAAACGCGTGCAACTAAGCGAGAGATATAGGATGTAATCTGCTAACCAAATTCGGTAACGCATCGTAATATAGTGCTCTACTTTATAGGCTACCTTCAGATATTACATACAAAAAAATGAAACGAACATAACCTTTCCAGAATTAAATTTTTGGTAGAATAGAGAAGTTTTCGTTTTTCTAAATATGAAAATAGAACCTGTTAATAACACATTACAAAATACTTTAGTGGAGTTTCAGAAGTAACTAAGAAGTAAATAAACATAAAAAATCATCCTATTTCTACATTTGGTTTTAGGTCATACACATTCAGATAATGAATCCAATAGTAAGAAGCTTGCCCTCCAACGAAATACCATTTAAAAATATGGCTAGGAAAAGAAATCTAAACTTAACACTTATTTACAGTTCTGTTGATATAATTTACATATAGAGTACGTGTAAAGCTACAAATCAGTAAAACTCTGTAATTGAAATTGGCTACCACCAAACTTCTTAATAACTGTCCTCTTTAGTGACAATCAAATAAATTTCAGATGTATAATATAAAACAACACAAACTACATAATAAATATCATACCTTTGACTATGAAGAAAAATGAAAAATATGTTTCTTTAGTAAGAAAATAAGTAGGTCAGATAATTTCAAATATGATAATGAAGTATGTTCGATACAGAAATTTCAACTATAAATAAAATATAACATTTGTTTGGATTTTTTAAGTAAACTATATCTTTAACACCTTTACCATGTAGCCTAAATTACGGTGTTGATCTGGTATCAAATGTCGAATATGATAGTAAATCAAATTTCAACGTAGGGTATGTTAAATGAAATGATAAATTATTCCTGTTCAGCAATGAATCATAGTCAGTTATAATCATACTATTTTTTATACCCTTACAAGTAATTTAAAAAAGGAGCCAATATTCAAATATACATTTTGCAAACATAATGTTAGTTTTATAAGTTTACAAAGTTTCATGTGGCTTATTATAATACTTAAGTGAATAATTGTCCAAAATGAGTTTTCAAAACAGTATCAGTATAACAAATATTTAATCATTTAAATGTGCAAAGCAAAAACATTTACAGCGCTAACTCCAATAGATTGTGCAATAACTAATGAGAAAATAATTTTACTGACATACTATTTTTGTGTTTACAAAATTCTGATTTTTTACAACGCAATCCTTGTAAAACACATGTTACAATAATTAGAATTTACACTTTGAGACTAATTATATTTTTTGTTTATAATTGGAACGGAATAAGATTTTTTAAAATGAACACAGAGACGAGTATATCAGTTTCTATTTAACAAATGTTTGTATTTTAAGGGAAAATTTGTAGGGAAATATTCTTCATTAGTGATGTATTATCAGACAAACTTAAACGTTTAATATTGATTTGAAAAATTAAAAAACTAAAAGTAGAACACAGTAAAGATTTTTGGTTTGGTATAGTCTTTTTTATGAAATCATGTTTGAGTACCTTGTGAATTTACACACTTATAAACATAATTAAAATAAAAAAAATCCTAAAATTACATTATTTTCGTTAGGTAAGTGAGAGGGGGTTTTAAAAAGTAATCGTCTCAGGAAAAAATTGTTTATATAGCTCCGTCATCCAGGTATGATAGTTTAATCTAATACAAATTAAAAAATGTCTCCGTCCAAATGCATTAACTTAGAGTGGCGTTGATATAGCAAGAGGGTGGATTTTAAACAACATGCCAAAAGTCTTAGAATAACTCATATCCTTAGTTGAAAAAAAAAAGAAAACTCGTGGCATAACATTAATATTAAGTTTAGTCTCGGTCTGAAAATTTCCGGCAATTTTTGCATTTGACTACCACATTCACCTATTTTTTAACCGACTTCTATATATGTTACCTGATAAACATAAAAATAATCAAGTTATACAGAATGATAATACAAAATGTTAAAAATGAAATAATTTATAGGGTAGCCGACAAGGAGTATTATAGGATGGTTGAAATATAGAACGGATTCGACTCCGTAAATATAGGATGGATTCTCATCCGTCCTATAATTTACAGAAGGCAGCTAACAAATTTATGGTTGTCCGTAATCAGTCGTTTATACAGGATGGTTGGTATATAGGGTGGAATGTAAGTATAGTTATACAGGATTGTAAAAAAAAGTTGAAGAAAGGTTACATGGCGTGGTCCTTAAGCCATCAACAGATTTTTTGATTATTAAGTCAAGGCGGACTAGTAAACATTTAGCTGTCAATTTAACTGAAAATCTATCATTTTGTAATGTTGATGCTAGGTCTAATAGAAAATTTTGCATAGAATCCAGTGGATTACTCAATTTTTCTTCCGAGTATGGTTTTGAAGATACTACACAACATTATATATTTTTAAATGGAACACCCTGTATTTTATTATTTCATTGAATTCGTTATTTTTTCCCTTTAAAATAATGTATAATTCAATACACATGGTATTATTAGAAATGCACTAAAAAGCTGAGTTTTTTGCTAGTAGGCCATGTATTTTCCATTTAAAAGGAGAATCAAACAAATAATTCCATTTGAGATTTTTTATAGGAGTTTATCAGCAAAGAAAAATAATGTTAACAATAATTCAATAACATGAAATACGAAATTTAGGTACCTAAAAGCAACTAATAAATAGTTATACATCATTCATTATGTATAACAAACAGAACACGTATTACAAATCAAATATCTATCTTAAAATTAATTTTGGACATTATTTATTACCTTATTGATTTAACTGTTCAAATTGTTGTCCATTTTCCCTAACACATAATTGGCAAACCTGTCCATCTCGCATGAATCCATTTAAAATTATTATAGAATTCCGCCTTTCGGAACAATATTTTATCTAGTGAGCGCTGGAGAGAAAAACGCAAATCTGATCAAGCTGTCATTCTTAGTAACTATTGTGTTTTATCGTGTTTGAGTTTACAAGATCATTATATAAATAATTATTCGTGAGTTTGCTGGTTGAGAATTGATAATGGCTGGAAGAGAATTCGTTTTTCAAAATACCGAAAAATACGATATGATACAATGTTTAAATCAATGTTATGAGATTGTTGAAGAAGCTTTAGAACTATATTTCCACAGGTATAAAGTACGAGTATTTTACCATAAGATATTTCATGAAATCGCGTTTTTAGAACTTTCAGATATCCAGAGAGGCATCAACCTAGTCGAGCAACTAAATTTAGACTAAAGAATAATTTACTAAGTTTTGGTGCATATTCTAAACCTCAATCAAAGGTGTATAACAAAGAAAATCGAGAAATGAATGAAATAAATGTGTTAGCTAGCGTTCATGCCTATCCCCAGACTTCTTGTGCGAAATTAGAAAATTACACTGGAGTTTCTCAATCGCGGGTCCAAAGAATTTAAAAAAAATATAAATTTAAACCTTACAAAGTCAATATTGCCCAGCACTTATATCCTGGTGATGCAGCAAGACGGTTAAATTTTTGCAATTGGTTTTTAGACCAAACCCGAAGGGACAATGATTTTGTAAGGAAAGTTATTTGGTCAGACGAATCTCATATAAGCAGTGCCGGTATATTTAACAGGCAGAATACAAGATACTGGTATGATGAGAACCCGCACTTAATTTTTGAGCGACAACAGTAGGGTCGATTTGGTTTTAATGTAGCCTGTTTCATACTGGGGACAAAAATAAAGTACCGCATTTTTGAAGGAACCCTTACCGCCAATAGGTACTTGACAATCCTAGAAGACTTATTACCCGAAATATTGGAAGATGTTCTCCTGGCCTTTCGCAATTCTATACACTTTTCAACAAGATGGCGCCCCTGCCCACAATTCTAGATTAATTGGGTGCTTTTTAGAAAATAATTTTCAAGGATGTTGGATAGGAACACCTGGACCAATTAGGTGGCCTCCAAGATCACCCGATTTATCTATATTGGACTTTTTTTGTGGAGTTATTTGAAAAATAAAATATATACCAACAGACACAACAGTCGCGAAGAACTTCGTGCCGCAACGGAGCCATCTTTTCGGGATTTACAAAGGCGACCTGTTATAATTTTAAATGCACTCAGGCGTATTGAAAAGGTTTGCCATTTATGTGTTAGGGAAAATGGACAACAATTTGAACAGTTAAATCAATAAGGTAATAAATAATGTCCAAAATTAATTTTAAGATAGATATTTGATTTGTAATACTTGTTCTGTTTGTTATACATAATGAACGATGTATAACTATTTAATAGTTGCTTTTAGGTACCTAAATTTCGTGTTTCATGTTATTGAATTATTGTTAACATTATTTTTCTTTGCTGATAAACTCCTATAAAAAATCTCAAATGGAATTATTTGTTTGATTCTCCTTTTAAATGGAAAATACATGGCCTACTAGCAAAAAACTCAGCTTTTTAGTGTTTTTTAGCATTTCTAATACTACCATGTGTATTGTATTATACATTATTTTAAAGGGAAAAAAATAACGAATTCAATGAAATAATAAAATACAGGATGTTCCATTTAAAAATATATAATGTTGTGTAGTATCTTCAAAACCATACTCGGAAAAAAAAATTGAGTACTCCACTGGATTCTGTGCAAAATTTTCTATTAGACGTGGTTCTTAGCGCAAGAGTATTTCTAATAACTTCGTAGATATAGAAGGGGTCCAAAAAGTATAAATTATCAAAATCGCCCTGTATCTTATAAGTAGAAACACTTATGCAAAATCTGATATGGCCATCCTGAGTTTCACAAAAAAGTAGAATAGGTATGTGAAAACCGCAAGACTCTATCTTCAATAACAACCGAGTAACCTGGCAATCTCAACCAAAATGGGATGCACTGTACAAATTAATAACCTACCAATTTAGGACATTTTTGAAGTCGGTGCCAAGCAACAATCAAGTTTGATGGAGTAGTATATAAGTACGCAATGCAGGATGTTGGATTTGCCTGGCACCGACTTCAAAAATTTACTAGATTGGTAGGTAATTAATTTGTACAGAATGAGCACCTTTTAATATTTACATTTTTTACTTTCTGGATTTTGTTTTAATTATTTTCAACTTTTTAGTTATAGATGGAAGTCGGTTATATATATATTTGTTTTAAATGTTTTATAGTATGTGTAAGTTTGGGCCGCCGTTAAAAAGCTTTCGCTTCTCAATAATTGCCCAAAATCCGACGGATGGAAAAAATGTAACAAAATGGCAAGGAAGCATTACTTATCAAAATCAGTTTGCTTAAGTAGTTTCATAAACGTTTTCGTAGAGTTAGGAATAGCAGCTGTTTAAATATTTATGTCACCTTTCAATCTTAATTTAAGAAAGACATCATTTAGATTTTTTAATAACTCGAAGGACGACACCAACTTTCCCAAATTTATCCTCTCCAAAATCCACCATGCTTGAAGAGATGTTGTAAAGCACGCGAACAATTCCCTGGAACCGTCACCATTAGCCCGTCGCTTTTTACACCAACCTTTCTCTCTCTCTCTCACACACACACTTTGTCCCGCTCATTCTCTTAATCCGTTTACGTTTCTCCTATTCCCCCGTTTTTCACGCTGTTTTCGGGCAAGTTAGTGATGTTTAAACGTGACAACTTAATTTGAGGCTTCAAAAGACTTTATTTCTCTCTGAGTACTCGACTCGTAACTTTACTTTTACGACTTGTATTCGGTGTTGTACCCAGATATTTTATGAATACGTGGAGTGTGCGAGAGAGAGACAGCAAGATAGAGCGATATGCGTCATAAAAGAACTCAAAGACGAGCAGGAATACAGAGGCGGATCCAGAGATACGAGCAGCTAATAATGATCATCACCAGATGTGCCCTCCCATTTCATTTAGATTTACTCAGAGATATATTAGGGGATGGATCGTGTCATAATGGATATGAATAAGACCATATGAAATTTGTGGAGGAAAATGTAGGAATTTATTGAGGATATGTTTAGATTAATGTGCATTTAGAATTGCTCTCAAAAATAGAGAACCCTACTGCGACAATGAAAGATAAGGCTATTGTTCAGTAAGGAATTTATGTGACCCGCACTTAATGCAAATACTTAAAAATGGCGTCAGACACTGCTTTTTTTTAGTTGTTTATACTTATGTAACCTCATTACTTCTAAGTGTTAGACGTTATTTTTTCGAGGCTTTTCATTAAAAGTAAGACAATATATTTTTTCTGTCGAGAACCTTCACCACTTATGCTCTCCTTTCCTAATTATTTATGTGTATAGCACATATAACTGAATTCATTTTATCGTGAAATTCGACATCTCGATGTTTCAGAAAAAAACTAGTTCACGGTGGTTTCACATAGAGTATCGTTCTGTGTGTAACAGTTTCCCTCTGATAATTAAGGCAGAAATCACCCGAAATAATTAATGGGTTACCTAAAAGCTGTAAGTTATATGTCCTGAAAACATACATAATTATTCGAGACTTCAATCAATTGATGAAGGTTCTCGATTAGAAACAATATATTGTCTTGCGTTCAATGGATTAAAAAATCTCGAATAGGTAGTATCATAATTTCTTTGATAGGTTCTAGTTCACCTATGCATTTTTCTTGTGATTTCTGTCCTAGAAAACGGTGTGAAACAGAGTACGACTCCCGATTTTGAGTCTCTGTAACATAGATTTCCTGAAAGTCTTAGGTGTTGAAATTCATTTGGCAATAAAATATTTGTGAGTCTTACTAACATATGGAAACCCCTGATTAACGGGGATGCATTTTTTAAAAAAATGTAAACCCCAAAAATTTTACCTGACTATCTAACGGTGATCTTGACCTTGACCGTAAACTTGACAGTCATATCAAAATCTGATGCATTTTTTTCAAATGAGAACTCACATTTTTCATTCTGGATGTGTAGTGGTTCAGGCAGTATTAGATGACTAAACATGGCGTAGACCTTGAATTGACCTTAACCATAAGTTTGCAGATCATCTCAAGGTCAAAGGTTCGTTAAGAGCGAAAAATTGTATACCAAAAATGTACCTTGGCCATGATTTTGAATTAAGATCATACCTCTCTTTGAATTTTAAACATTTATTTCACTGTGATCGTTGAATACCAATGATCACATGAATGTGATTTAACTGACCTTTAACCCAAGAATAATTGTTTAAGATATCAATTAATAAACATAAACGTTTACCGTAACTGACCACCAATTGCAATCATCAAGCTCAAGGTCCTGGTTAGACATTCAGTACTGCCCCCTCCACAACTAAATACTGGGAGTTCTCATTTGAAAGAATTTCCTTGACCTTATTTTGGGTTCAAAATTTTCCGCTCTATCCGAATCTGGAATAAACGATGAGGTTCTCATTTGTAAAAATGCATTTGATCTTAATATGACACACAAGTGTATGCTTGGTCATCCATAACTGCGCCTCTACAAATCCAAAATGAAAAATAAGAGTTTCCGTTTGTTAAAAATCTATTTAAAATTTTTGTATTAATCATTTGTCAAAGAAAGGAATTCCTGAAGAGTTATAGACGGGTTTCCATATTTTTACCACCTTGTATATATGAACAGTAACCAATGTCTGAATTTCAACTTACCTCAAAACCAACTTCAATCGTTTTTTCCTGAATAAACATTTAGGTAAGTACGGAACTTTAAAACCCATTTTGAATTTTTGTGTTATATTAGCTTACCCGCCCCACCGTTGCAAGAGGTATACAAATCGGCGTGTTTGACATTTTTGTTTTCAACCATTTTTTTCATTGGTAGGTTTCACATCTACATTTTTTAGCTTTTATTTGACATTTCCGACGTATTTGAAGTTTTTTAGCATGTTCGATATTTTTTTGAAGTTTTTTGACATTTTTCGACGATTGACAATTTTTACATTTCTGGGATTTTTGACATTTTTTATTCTTTTGACAATTTTAACAATTTGATAATTTTGAAATTTTTGGCACTTATGATTTCAAGAATCAATACTTTGGTGTGTTTATAATTTCTAAAAGATGGTAGCTTTGATTATTGTGCCTGCTCAAGTATTTTAAAATTTTATATGTAAAAGAAACTGTAGTAAGGCAATTTCGGATTACTGGATATCTGTAAAGAATATTTTCCTAGAGATATTTTGAGAGAAAGTGATGGCTACAATATGAACATCCAGTATTCCTGAATATAAAAACTGTTTCGTATATTGTGAGATCCTTGTCTATGTTTGGAGACGTTTTAATTCGAACTCTGAAGTCGTTGTCAATCGCTGTTTGTTGTTGGCGGAGGTTTATTCTTAGATTTTCGTATTGATACAAGTTTTCTTGTTTATCAAAAAAAATTGACCGTGACAAATTATGCGGTTTGTGATCATTGTATGAGTTATCGTGTTTTTTTAATGTTTTAGCAATTGCCATGGTTTATGCGTTGTAGACCATCATGCAGCTGACGTCCTTACGTGGTCTCTTTATTTAAATTCTCTTCTTTCAAGAATATATTTTTATTGTTTCAGTCATTCCTATGGCTGTCGGTGCTAGTCAGTATATGGTTGACCTAATTTGAGTTGTCATATTAACTCCTTGATGATGACAACTTAGAGTTGTTGAAACGGCGTTGACTGTTTAAAATAAAGGTTTGGTGTTAGGGTGCAAAACTGTGTTTTTACATACGCTAGCTATCTTTTCTATATGGTATACGGTTGTAGGTTTGTGCATGCTTGCAAATGATATTAGCTGGTACATAAGCAGATGCATACATAGGATTGTTGAAATATAAAGTGGAATTGAAATAGTTTTACAGGGTGGTTCAAAAAATATTGTTTTGAGTGGCCCATAAGTAGTTGCGTATACAAGGTGGTTGAAATACGAGTGGAGCAAAACTATAGTTATACATAGTGGATATTTGCGTTATAGGGTTCAAAAATTTTTAGAAGCAGTTGCATATACCGGGTGGTTCAAATAAATGGTAGAGTAAAATCATACTCATAAAATTTGGTTCAAAAATTTTTGTTGAAATTGAATGATAGTTAGACAAATAAGTTATACAGGTGTGACCAATACACAGGAGCATATACAGTGTGTATGCAATATTGAGTGAATTAGAGTTGCACTTATTGAAAGTGGTCCAAATAAGGAAACAAATAAAAAACGTTCAAAAATATTTGGAAAATATGGAAAAAGAGTACAAATTGGAGAGGGAGAAAGATAGAGAGAGAAGAATACATTAAAATATTTAATAGAATTGTACCTTAAATAAAATATATGAAAATAGTGATAGATTGCAAACGGTTTCTAAACGGTGATTATTTTAAGTCAGTTGAAGTCGGTTATTTTTTAAATATAAATTATGTAAATGTGTTACCCACTCTTTTCAGTCTTTCACAAATTAATACATTTACTTATCGTAAATTTCTAAACCCAAGTTGTACTAATTCAGTAGAGTAACATCGCTTGCCGTTTCTTTATGTCAAAATTTGCATATAAAGTTCCTCACCATATAAATTACAAACCACCATGAAGACTTTCATAATTACGACGAATCGCTAGAAGCTCAATTTGGCAGTATGTTCCTTGTATTCTACAACAGAAGCAACAACGCTCGTTAGAAATACCATCGCACTTATATATATGTGTACAGTTGAACACATAATGCATTTAGAGTCCGTATAACAACTTCAAAATTAGGATTCATTTTGACGTTCCCTTGAGACGCCAGCGTTCCTTTGACTCCCGAGGATTGGTTTAATTATAATTAATGTAACTGCTCTAAGTGTGCAGACCTATTCTGTCCCTTCCAAGTTTAGCCTCATCATCAGACTGAGGATTGTTTATAATACGAGAATCTCGTTTCATGATGAATACATAATGGCTCCTCTACTGTAGAAAGGAAAACATCCAAGCTAAATAATTTACTCGTTTTGAAATATGTAACACTGGGTGTGGCATATATTTCAAGTTCATCCCTTACTTTAAACATTGATCAGATGCTGCCAAAAATCTGAGAAATCAGTTCTATACAAGGTGTCGAGTTAAAATTTGAAAAGTTACAATATCTATATCTACGAAACGGAAAAACATATGAAATATATTAACTAGTTCGTTTTGGTTTACTCTCTCGCCACCAATAAGGTTAAATTGCAACCCCTCTACTTGGCAACAATCTTTGACATATTAAAAATGGTTTTGAGTCTCTAAAACTTGTTAAATATATAAACCAAAAATTTATAAAATTATTTTTGACATTTTTGGTTTTTACATGATCCATTTTTACAGCTTTGGTTGGTCGTGTTAGCTGTAAACAACAGTTTTGATAACACTATTGGGTTGTTATTCCACGGTTTAGGTAAAATTATGCGATTTTATTTAAAAGTGGTTTAAAGTTACTTTAAGCAATTAGGGGTATAAAAATCGACTTTTTTCATTTTTTCGTCTATAACTTCGATGCTATCGACAGCAAAAAAATCCTCCTAACAAATGTTGCTTAATATAGCAATCCTCTAGAAAGTTGATACAATTAGTTTTGAAAATTAACCCCTTTTCTCAAAAATTGCTTTATATTGAAATGTGAAATTTGGGACAGAAAATGTATTTCAATTTTGTCTAAAATCTGATCAAATATATTGTCTTTAAAGTAGGTAATTCTCCTGGGAATGAATGGGTATTAATGCAGGACCAGAAAAGCAATTAGTGGTTGACTTTTAAAAAATTTGAAAATTGCAACAACTGCCAAATCTCCTATAACAATAAAAATGCATTTTTTTGTGCATGTGAAGTTAGGAAAGCTTTATTCAATCCAATTGTCAAAATGTATTTTTTAATATTTCTGCACTATTTTAAACCGTTTTTTACAATGTTACCTTTATATTCCACTTTATAGAATCTAGTTTGTATAATTAGTATTGTTAAAAATGCACACAGACACAACTTTATTTTTCTAGGGTCATTTTTAACATTTTTTAATTATACAAAATAGATTCTCGAAAAAACGTTCTACAAATAACATGATCATTTCCCATTTTTCACGAAATTTTGCTATTTCGTTCACACACTATAGCTAGCTGAGCGAGTGGAAATGATAATGGTACCTAGGTTTTAACTTGTTCTAGAAATCTGAAGTTTTTGAGGATTAATATTAAGGCAAAAAACGGTTTCACGTGATTTCGAACGTCGTCCTGACCAAACAGCATGATATTAAGTTTTGCAGACTTAACAGTTAAATTATTATTATGTGAATACTGACAGATTTTCGAGATATGTTAACTTAGATACTGCTAGTACAGCATCACATTGACCAAATAAATGAGTAATTTGCGAGTCGTCTGTAAAAAAACTGTTTGAGGTACTAACATGAGGGATAAGTCAGCTGTGTACATTAGGAACCATAAAGGCCCCAATACTCAATGAACCCTGTCGTACTTCCGAGACGACAAATCTAAAATTAGACCTTTCATTTTTCAAAACTACACCTTGTCTTCCATCAGTATAGAACTTCAACTTACCACAGAGTAACTTATGATTGATCCGGTTGAAAGCTTTTGTGTAATCAATGCAGAATGGTTCAAACCACATTCGCTTGTCAAGAGTCCTGATTATTTTATCCGATAAATTCAATATCGCAGTTGTAGTACTGTACGACCTCCAAAAACAGTATTGACTTTCGGAAATCATGTTATTATAAATGTCAGTGGGTTCAATAAGATTTTTTTTAACCGAAAATAATCTCTGTTGTCACGCTAAACAATTACAGTCAATAACACACTAATTTTCTTAGACTAAGAGCGGTGAGTCGCACATCAAGTTACCCACTACTGCAGCTGGTGTATCGCGGCATTTATACAGGGTGAGTTTTTTTTGATGATCAGTATGGGGATCTGAGAAACTAGCCGAGATAGAGTAATGGTTAAATTGGGAAAGATTTGCAGTTTTACTGGCCCAATTTAATGAAACTTTCGGATTTTTGTAAAAAGTTTTGGCTTACTAGCTATTTTGAAAAAACTAAATTCTGTCGATTTAGTCAAATCCTTCTAGCTCCTTTGTTTTTGATTTTATAAAACTATAAACATCAAAATTAAAGGGAATTGTATCCCGAATATGATTGTCATGTCTTCGTTTGCGTGACAGCTTTCGTTTTCGAGATATAACACAAACTTATCTTTTTTTGAAGGGAAACCATAGTTGGCTATGACCTCAAAAAATCGGACATTTTTAGAGGTTTTCAACGATATAATACTCGATATAGTTATGCGTAAAAATAACGGAGTTATGGATGTTTTTCTCTTTTATTTTCACTTTTAACGTAGGTAGCCATAAAATAGATTGATTTATTAATAAATATTCCAAAAAACATTGAACGATTTTTTATTAGGTATATCAGATATAACGAAGAAACTAAATAAGTAGGTACTTACGAAAAACTTAAGAAATTAAAGTACATAATAATGGTTACAATTTATGTTCGAAAAGTCCACCATTGCATCTTTTTAAGATTCACATTACCGCTTTCCTCACAGACCGCCTATCAATTTTTTCAATTGCTTGTAATACCGCCTTCCTTAAGTCACCAACTGTCTCATACTTTCTTTTGTATACTTTGTTTTTTAGCGCACCCCATAAATAGAAGTCTATAACTGCCAAATCGGGAGACCGGGGTGCCATTCGCGTGGGCCATTTCTTCCTATCCAAGAGTTTGGATATATATTATCTAAGTGTTGTCTTACTAATAACGAGTTATGAGCAGATGCTCCATCATGTTGGAACCACTCAATTTCTAAACGAGTTCTCAAATTCAAATTATGCAATATACCTTGAAAAGTGTATTGCAAGAAATGCAAGTAGCCCTCCCCAGTAAGTGATTCGTCATAGATAAAAGGCCGCAGAATAGTAGACTCTATGATACCACACCAAACATTAAAACCAAATTTTATCTGGGGTCATCTTTGTTCTACATGGAAAGGGTTTTTTTTTTGCCCAGATATGCTCATTGTGTCTATTGAACATACCGCAGTTAGTAAATCTAGTTTCATCTGACCAGAGCACGTTCAATGGAAACTGTGGATTGTCAAGGCACATGTCTCTAAACCATGTACAAAACAAAATACGTCGATGTTCGTCACCAGCATGCAAAGTTTGAGAAACTGAACGTTTGTACGGGTGTAACTTGTGCGCTTTCAGTACCTTAACTACAGTTCGTTCAGATGTGCCAGCTTTTGCCGCAATCTCTCGAGTTGATGTAGATGAATTTTGATTTACCATTTCCAAAACATTTATTTGTGCTGCTTCGTTAATTTGATTACGATTATCGTAAATCCACTTAAATGTACATAGAGCAGGTTGACGACGATTCAAATATCTATGAAAGTATTCCTCAGCTGCACGAACTGAATTTTTATGCCATATGATATAACATTCCACCATATTCAGTTTTTCTTCGTTAGAATATTCCATTTTATCACGAAAACTTGTCAATATCGACTGTCAGTTCAGCACTATTAATGAAATTACTCTCAAATGAGGAAACGTCAAAGTGAAAACAATCTTAAGAGAGAAAAGCATCCATAACTCCGTTATTTTAATAAATAACTATATCGAGTATTATATCGTTGAAAAGCTCTAAAAATGTCCGATTTTTTGAGGTCAATAGCCAACTATGGTTTCTATTCAAAAAAAGATAAGTTTGTGTCATATCTCGAAAACGAGAGCTGTCACGCAAACGAGGACATGACAGTCATATTCGGGATATAATTTCCTTCAATTTTGATGTTTACACTTTTTTATAAAATCAAAGACAAAGGAGCTAGAGGGATTTCACTAAATCGACAGAATTTCGTTTTTTTCAAAATATCTAGTAAGCCATGACTTTTTACAAAAATCCGAAAGTGTCATTAAATTTGGCCAGTAAAATTGCAAATCTTTCCTAATTTAATCATTGCTCGATCTCCGCTAGTTTCCAAGATCCCCATACTGATCATAAAAAAAACTCATCCTGTATATCATCTCAAAATTTCTATCGTCGTCTTCATGATCCAACTGAACCACCTACGTCTTGGCCCTGAGATTCCGGCGGAAACAATATACCACGTTGTTGATCTTTTTAACTACGTCATATGGCCCATCCCAAGCTGGTGTGACCTTTGGAGACTTGCCCTTACCCTCTGGGGGTTGTGTAGCCAAACCTTATCTGTCTCTTGGAACCCGACTTAATTTGTCTTGAAATCGTAATTTGTCTTCATTAGATCATTGTTTGCCAACATCTGCGTCCAGGCTATTGTGAATGGCCAGCATGCTTTGTCGGAGTTGGTCGGCATAATCGCTAACTTCATAGGACGGTTCTTCTGGTGAACCAAAGGCCCAAAGGTCACAAGGTCAGCCTGTTCCAGTTGTGTACGGCTGAGCAGTATGCCAACAGGAAGAGGGGAATATCCTCATTCCAATCAATCTGGTTGTTGCTGACAACCTTGGATAGACGTTGTACCAAGGACTGCTTGAATCTTTCCATCATTCCGTCTGATTGTGGATGCAAGGGTGTGGTTCTCGTGTTCTTTATGCCCGACATCGAACAGACCTGAAATACGTTAGAATCAAAGTTACGCACGCGGTCCCAATGTAACTCCAACGAGACACCAAATCTGCTTAAAAGATGTTTCACCAACACCGTGTTTTCTCTATTAATAATATTAAATTAAATTTTGTAACTATATTTTAATTCTTGATGTATTCTACAACTTTCTGCACTACTTCTTCCAATACCTTGGACAAGATTAACAAAAGGCTAATAGGGATATCTTTGGGACAGGAATTACTATAACATGCTTCCAATATTCCGAGAAATACCCTCTCTTATAGTCTAAGAGCTAGCAACGTTTTCGAGAGAGAAGTTCAGGTAGGCCACTTTTTAGATGTGCTATCCGGGACGGCATACGGGCAACCTGGCTGGCTGTAGTGGTTGCGTTCATCAGTGCGCATCGTACCTGTACAGGTAAAATATCAATTTTTCAAATAATTTTATGAAGGTTTCTACTTTTATCATTATTTTAATTGAACTTTTTGACACATGAATTTATTATTATCAGTTATTTTTATGGTTGTTTAAAGTGTGCCAAGCACTATATCAGAATATATTTTTTTCAAAATATTTTAGTGTTGCTGAAATTTTTATATGACGTTACTTAAGCATCTAAAAACCAAAATTAGTTTTCCAAACAATAATTCAATAGTTAAACCTTCATCCAGACCGATCTAAAAGTGAACAGTTATTGGGCATGTTAGAAAATTTCAGACTGCCACGCAATAGTTGCGCAAGCCTTTAGACGGCTGCTGTTTGTAGTCAAGATGGCGTCAGTTTAGTCACATTCGTGTATTCGTTGATGTTATTTCTAATGTTTTTAACGAAATTTTGTTACAATGGCTAGTGATCAATTAAAATGTCCTGTTTGTAAAGACAGAAATGGAAAAATAATATTTTTTGTAGAAGATAAATTAAAAAAGTGTAAAGAAGTTTTACAAATACATTATCACAGAAATTGTTATTATTTACAGCGTTACTGGAAAAATGCCACATTACTTTTCACTTTTATATTAGTCGGGATGAAGGTTTAACAATTGAATTATTGGTTGACAAATTAATTTTGGCTTTATAGACACTTAAATAATCATCATCATTAAAAAATTTCAGCCATGCTAAAAAAATTTTGAAAAACAATTATTTTTTCTTCAAAATTGTCGATTGGCACATTTTAACAACAATAAAAATATCTGACAATTATAGATTCATGTGCCAAAAACTTCAAATAAAATAATATTAAAAACAAACCTTCTTAAAATTAGTTGAAAAATTGATATTTCACTTGTACCACTACCGCCAGCCAGGCAGCCCTTATGACTTCCGGGGGAGAGAGAGCGATAGCATATCTAAAAACTAACTTACCTGAAATTCTTGTTTTCCAGAGGTTGCTAGCTATTAGGACACACACATTCATTATGTGAGTAATATATAATAATTTGGCAGGCCATCTCATTTAAATCATTGACAGATTTATATCGTCAATTCCTTTAGCAACTGATATTAAGCTTCTAATAATATTGATTATTAGCTAAGCCTCCAGTAGACTGAATCAAGATTTAGGATCAAATGTGGCATTAAAATAATACAGATACATAAACAGACATAAAGTAATTAGTGATTTCTGAAGATTCATGAAGTATCACCAGTATTCCTTGGTAGTATATTTTTTGAAGAATATCTAATTTTTAGACATCGTAATTAGACCAATATTTTGCTAAGCCGATTTATAAGTAACGCAGAACTCTGATGACTTTCAATAGATCTTAAAATTTCAATTTCAAAACTCACGTAAATTACTCAAATATCTGGTAATAATAAAAAGTGCATTCTAATGTAAAAATTCGGTGTGCAGTTCCAATTAGTCGGGAGTAAGTTTTAATATCGACTGTCAAACATTTCATGAAGAAATATGGTCTTTCCAGTTAACTTCCTTCGAGGTTCACCGCACTAAATTATAGAGCCAATCGCAAAATGCAGTTGGCGACTGAAAAATATTTTCTCGTGATTTACATTTGATTAATGAATTTTTAAGTTCTAATAACTTCGTGGCCATTCGAGAAACCATTACGAATTTGCATTCTGTAACATAGGCTAATGATATTACTGCTGAGTTCTTAAGTTGTTTTTGCTGGAAGACCATTTATTTGACACTAATGCAGCATAATATATTTTGTAATGAAATATCGATTTCATATTTTTGCTTTCCCTCAAGTTGCATATCTGTACCCTACAATAAAAGTATGCTAAATTCAATTTTTGGTTAAATGTGTTTTTTGCGAAATTATACTACATATTTAGTCCAATTTCACATGCTAAGCTGTGTTACCTTTACTGAAGGAAATATAATCTTTATTAATGATATAATATAAATATATTTTTAAAAAACAAAAACCTTCCTAAAGTGAAAATATTTTGGGAAGTATATTTATAAGCTGTTTATATTACACTTTTTACTGATGCAATCGCTTAATTGGATGCAGTTTTCAAATCTAATTAACTTTTTCGATATTGCCTAAAATAAGGTATATTACTTTTATGCATCATTTATTAGTTTGACCAACCTCGTTTACTGTTCAACAAAATAACTTATATTAAGAAAATGTTGTATATGATTCTAACTTTGGTGAATCCACTATATTGTAGATGATCTGAGTATTATCACTCTTAAGATCTGTTAATTATACTGACATCTTATAATAAATCTTTATACAGTTTTCGTTGATATAGCATAATAGGACGTAGTTTTTAAATTCTAATAAACTTTGTATACAGTTGAAAAAGTGACATGCAAATATTTTTATGAAGAATAACTTTTTTTCTAAGTAATAGTTATAAGAACGTGTTCCATTTGAATCCCACTTATAAAGACACACTGTATATAGAAACCAACTTGAGCTTGATTAACTGACATTTATTTCGATTTATTTCCGATCAACTTTCAGTTTATTACAATTTTTAATAATACAGCACAATTGGATGCAGTTTTCAATTTTAACTTTAATTACAATTTGAAATATTATTAAAAAATAAAGTACCTCACTTTTAAACAAAATTGATATATTTTTTTAAACCTAGTATATAGTTGTAAAAGTTACATAAATACTTATTATACGATTTTTAGTTCAATGGCATAAATAGATGCAGTTTTTAAATCTAAATACATCTATTAGATAACAATTTTAGATATTAACAAAAATAAAGATACTTTAATTTGTAAACAAAATTCCTATTTGATGAGAAACCTCGTCTATAGTTGGAAAAGTGACATGGAATGATTTCTATTTACGTTTTAAACCATGCAAACTTGTTTATGAAGGATAACTTAAAATTATAATAAAAATAAATCGTTTGATTTATGAATACACACTGTATATACATATTAACTGACATTTATTTTGCAATCAAAATTCCTGTTTGATGACAAACCTCGTCTACAGTTAAAAAAGTGACATAGAATGATTACCGTGCATGTTTTAGACCATGCAAATCTGTTTATGAAGAATAACGTTTTCTCTTATAATTATTAATAAAAAAAATACAAACTGTAAATAGAGTCTAATCGATAATATCTTCACTTTGAAGTTGATTAATTCAATTTATCTACAATTTAGCTAGCAGAAACTTTTTATATTTTTAATACCAGCAACGCCTCCAAAGCTTACTGTATAAGATAGTCGTGAAAAAACTTTTTACCGATTTTCTAAAAAACGGCACAAGCTATGTTATTAAAAAATATATATGGGACTACTTCGGGATCCCCCAGAACTAATCCAATTTCCTTTTAATTTATTATATATACCCCATGTTACATATTTTTAATTCCAGCGACTCCACCAAAGTTTACTATATGAGAAAGTCGGTAGTTTTCCCCGATTTTCTAAGAAGCGGTATACCCTATGTTATTGAAAAAAATATGAGAGCACTTCGGGATATCCCGGAACTAATCCAATTTCTTTTTAATTTATTATACCCCATGTTCCGAATAGAACAATTTCTATATTTTTAATAGCAGCAATTCCACCAAAGCATACTATATAAGAAAATCGGTACAAACGTTTTTCCCCATTCTCTAAGAAACGGTACAAGCTATGTTAATGAAAAAAAATGTGGGACCACTTCGCCATCCTCCGGAAGAACAGGATCCAGTATAAACGATCAAAATTCCTTGAGCTGTTTGCGAGTAATCGCTGAATAAACATAAAAAACATCACAAATAATAACTAGTAAATTAAAATTTCTTTAAAACTAGTGGGTTTGTTAACAAAGATAGTGTTAAAATATTACATGAGTGACCAACAAAATCTTGAAATAGCGTTTTTCAAAAACTTAGATTTTATACGCCTTTATTTTTGGGTACCGATATGCTAATATTCGAAAAATCAAATTATCATGAATAGCATAATAGCATCATTAGTTTCGGCATTTAGTTTGTCACTTTGAGTGGTTTACTATGTAGAACGACATGTTAATACATATACAGGGTAATTCAAAAAATATTATACCAAAGTTTAGCTGCAGATTCGTCATTTAAAAACAAAAAAGATAGGTCATATTTCTATTTTAATGTTTGAAGCGACAGCATCTTAACAATGCCTATATTATGACAACAGATTAAGATTAGTATGGTAGTGAAATGTAGTAATTGCCTTTGCATCTAGACTTCATTCCGACCTACCTTGAAATATTCATACATCCAGGTTAAATACAAATACATATTTTAAATTACAGACTTGACATAAGTCAGAAGTCAAAACACCATAAAAAGATCAAATTTCCAAATTTATGAATGGTAGAGACAACGAGGACAAACTTATATGGAGATTAAACTTTAAAAGTATCCAGTTGGAATCATTAAATAACAAATTAAAGGAATGACCAGAATGGTGCTGTTATTGAAAGAGGGCATGATGTAAATTGCTGTACATAAAATTATTTTATTGCTAAGCCACCGGTTTTGTCTTTTCTTCTACCAAGGATATGTAAAATATATGTTTCTTTCCTGTCTATGAAATATTCTTATCTACAACGTATATAAAAATAATTTATATTCAAAACAGAAGCGACTTCAGCTGACTTAAAATAAAAACCGTTTAGAAACCGTGTGCAATCAAGGACTATTTTCAGACATATCTTCCTTTTTATCTGATTTAAAGTACATTTTAATTGAAAATTTTACGTATACTTATCTTTCTTTCTTTTTGTCCCTCTTTAATTTTTGTTCTTTGTCTATATTTTCCAAATATATGCTAACCTTTTTATTTGTTTTATTATTTGGACTACTTTCTATAAATGTAACAAATTCACTCTATATTGCATCCACACTGTATATGCTTCTGTGTACTTGTCACTCCTATATAACTTATTGGTCTATCATTATCTGAATCACCCTGTACAACTATAATTCAACTCAACACAATATTACAACGGTCCTGATATATTTAAAACCACCCTGTATAAGTATAAATCCTCTCCACATTTTTGACTCTATTTTTCTTTGTTTAAATTATTCTTGTATACCAATGATTTTACTTCGCCTCATAAGTCTAGTATTCCATTTATGCAACTGCTCATGGTTTACCCTAAATAACAAAATTCACCTTTTTGAACCACATTTTATGACTATACATTTAATCTACAATTTATTTCAATCACCCGGTATATGCAACTGCTTCTAAATTTTTTTTAACCTATGTCTATAATTATACCCCGTCCTACGTCCTGTAATTCAATTACCCTAACTGCTTATGCTCATATAACACATTTTTTATACACCCTGAGTAACAATAATTTTACCCCAACCTTATTTAAAAGACCTTGCATAAGCAACTACTTATGCTCCAAACTATATTATTTTTTTAAACCACCCTGTATAACTGCAATTATACTCCACTTTATATTTCAACAATTATGTATATTCAACTGTTTCTGACAATTTTTAAAGCCTTTTGTATAACTATAATTCTAGCAAATATCCACTCTGTATAACTATAGTTTTCCTCCACTCTTATTTCAACCACCTTGTATATGCAACTACTTATGTGCCACTCAATACAATATTTTTAGAACCACCCTGTATAACTAATTCAATTCCAACTTATATTTCAACCATCCTATGTACACAACTGCTTATGTACCACCTAATATCACATGCACGCACGCACAGACCTTCAACCGTATTCCACACAGAAGAGATCGCCGGCATAACAAATTTTCGTTTTAATAAGCTAATGAAATATTTTATGCAATTTCACGCGACTGTAACTTAACTTCGTATCTAAAATAACCTGGCTTAGAAGCATCCAAATGAAAATCATTACAAACACCCTGTTCAACATACTTTTATGGCATCTCTTAACATTTAAACTAGGTATTTATGATGAAAATTTGACATTTACAATAATATTTACAGTTTTTGTCCATATATATTTCCGATTTTCAGAAAAATGGTATGTTTTACGTTATAGAAAAATGGTCGGAATCAAGCTGGAAATATCTTTGTATAATACAATTTATAATATTCAAATTGCATGAGCAGTTTTAAAGAAAACAATGAAGGTTCATTGAAAATCGTAAAAAAATGTTGTAGACGAATTGATAACCTCCTCCTTTTTGGAAATCGGTTAAAAATTGGATTGGATTGGAGTCAGCTAATACATACATATATCCTTAAACAATGTAGTGTTATTTCCTAACAAACCCATTAAAAGAATGTAATATGTTTGAGTCATATGATCTTCAGCTACTCTGTGAACATGGTACGGACCAATCTGTATAATAATTTCCCGTTTTGTTAAATTTCAATGAACTACTCAGCTCTTTTCTAACGCCCGCCAATAGCAAAACGAGACTTGCACCGAAAGTCAATACTCTCCACAACCTCAGCAAATACGTCTTCTTTATACTGATTAAATGAACTCGATTATTTTGTAAGTCTTGTCATTTATTGTAGCCGTAATTCGATCACAGCGTGATTTCATTTCTTTTCAAATACAAGAGTAATAAGGAGAAAATTGAGAAAAACCTCTAACTCCAAGTATTCCTCCAACTAAAAGAAAATGAATTCGATTCGACGGCGTTCCAGCTCTTGGATCGACAAAGAACGGCATGCAGGCCGCAGCGGTAATTCCCCTAAACCGATTATTTAAATACCACCCTCAATGGACGTTGCAAATCGTACAGAAGTGAATTAGAGGCGTTTACAAAAATTTACTGGAAGTTGAATTAAAAGATCTGGTGATTTGTTTTGTTGTTCCACGTTCCATTGGGCTTTGATTAATGAATTCTGCTCAACCGGCGGGGTGTTTAGCGTAAAAACAAATAAACGGATACCCGTGAGGTTATCTTTGTTTGCTTTCGTAATTGGTAGTTAAATTCATGAGGTAGGTATAAGAAGAATTACGTTCGGTTAGATTGCTGTTTCGTTGTACCAAGTTGGGAAAAGAAAACGGATTAGAAAATGAAATAAAAAATGTAACAGTTTTAGTTGCAAATTTCTTTTTAACGAGTTTTTTATGTATTTTTAGATAGGGGGTGGAATACTGGACAATTGGCTATTAATTGTTTTTCCAAAAGTCTCAAATAACTGAGTAGATGCATGTTGTTCAGAGGACAAACGTCGGTGTTGAACATTGGACTAAAGTTTTGCGCGTCATCTCGTGTTTAGGTACATCACTAAACGCTATTTTACAGAAAACTGCAATATCCGCTGAATTTTGTAATATTTGTTTCGTAAATGCATTCTTGACATAAATGGCATATGAGATTTCTATTTACCATTTCCAATATCAGATTAAAAACAAGAGTTTTTAGGGTCAATTGATATTGGATATTTATCATAATTTTTATTTAAAAAAAGAACCGACTTTAACTGGCAATCAATCGTTACTTTCAGACATATACTCTTTTTTTATCTGATTTAAGGTACAGTTCTACCGATTATTCTTATTTATCTATGTCTTTCTCTCTCTCTCTCTCTAATTTTTATTTTTTTCGATATTTTAACTTTTTTATTTGTTTTATTATTTGGACCACTTTCTATAAATATAACTCTAATGGTGGCACTTGGTGTTAGCGTATTTTTGTTATGTATCGCTATATTCGTCCAAATTATCCAAATATTTTATGTATTCGCAAATATTCCAAACGTGGTATCCACACATATCGCAAAACACTCAAACATGCCAAATATGTTTGAATACCAGCAACTTTCAGCATTGATTTGCTTTAAAATAAATTGTAAATGTGACACATGCCTTACCGTGAATATAAATAAACAAAATTAATGAAAAATCTTTCTTATTTATTTTTTACCTACCTCAGTATTCGTATATGGATTGCATTTATAGATGGCTCCCAGGAAACCATTCATATATTTGTAAGCAAACCATGTGAGTTTGTATACACTAGACGAGCCTGCTCCTGATGTTTCTTAATTTTTGTGTTATAACCTCTAAACGCAGACATCAAAGATTCCCTCTTTTTCTTTAAATCAGCAATTGTGCATGTTTGTCCCATATTGTTTTGGATATCTATGGAGGCATCATTTATTTTATTTTTATTTTTGTGGCTGGTATGTTTGGGGTCACAAATGCAAGAATACATTTGGTACAACTCGAGAAACTTCATGATGTTATTTTTCGACCACTTCAATTTGCCACAAACACTAATTTGCCATTAAAAACAACACTAGTTGATCACGATCGAAGCGCCGCGTGCAACTGTATGAACCAAGTGTGGACGGCTAAAGGAAACATTTGGCTTATTTGACTCTTTTGATGTGTATTGAAAACCGTATTTGCTCTTAGCGGTATTCGACGTATTTGTTCAAATAAAGCAAAAATAGCGAATAACCTCTCCACATATCGTCGTTTTTGAACAAATATAGCAAATATACGAATACGCTACTCCAAGTGAAGTGCCGCCATAATACAATCAACCTGGATATGTTTCTGTGTATTGGTCACCCAATATAAATTAATTGTCTATCATTTTCTGAACCACTTTTTACAACTATAGTTCAACTCCACGCGATGTTGCAAGCGCCCTGTATAAGTATTAATCCTCTCCACCCTATTGACTGTTTCTATTTTTGTATTGTTTAAATCACTCTATATCTATAATTTTACTTCGCCCTATATGTCATATATAAGCAACTACTTATGTTCCACACTATATAACATTTTTTATTACCCTGTGTAACTATTAACTATAATTCCTCTCTACCTTATGTTGCAACCAACTTGTATATGCAACTGCTTCTAACATTTTTTGAACCCTGTTCTCTATAACTCAAATATCCTTACTGCACATTGTTATTTAACTTTTTTTAACCTTTTTCATTCACTCTGTATAACTATAGTTTTACTCCACTCTTATTGCAACCACATTGTATACGCAACTACAATACCAATACCCAATACAACTATTTTTGAATCACCCTGTATAACTTTAATTCTTTTCCTCCTTATATTACAACTATCTATATATGCAACTACTTATGTACCATCCAATATCCCATTTATTTCTAAGATTATTTGAACCCACCTCTATAACTACAATTTTACTTCGCCCTATATTTCCAACTTCTCACATTGCTTGCTGCTTGAATTTCGATAGACGCGCACACACACACACACCTACCCCCGTATACCGTCTAAAAAGATTGCTCACATAACAATTTTTCTTTTTGATACACTAATGGAATATTTTGTACAATTTCAGTCGACTGTAAGCCTCATGAAATGAAAACCGTTACAAACACCCTTTACGATATACTTTCATGGAATTGAAGCTAGATCCTTCTGATGAAAATTTGACAATTACATTGATGTTTACTGTTTTTTGCACATATATGATTGTGGAAAAAACGATATCTTTTACTTTATAGAAAATTATACGTAATCAAGCTGGAACATCTCTTTGTAGAATACAATTTAAAATATTCAAATTGATTGAGCCATTTTAGAGAAAACAGTGTAGCTTCATTGATATTCACTGAAGTGTTGTCCCTTAATTAATATTTTTTCTAATTTTCTGGAAAACCGTAAATCTCACGTTATAGAAATTTATATGGTACCTTTCTGTAATATTCCTTAATACAATGTCGTTCAAACCAATAAAAAATTCCGAAGTCATTTTTGAATAATCACTGAGCATACATAAATAAAACATGCCGAAGAAGTGATAACATCCTCCTTTTTGGAAGCTGGTTAAACTAAAAATGCATTATTTGATCCTCGTTCCTCAGCTGTATTGCATTGTACTAAATACCTTAAATTTTAACACCCTTCGGAGTTTCAGACCAGTAAGTAATTTGAGGAATATAAAAAAATTTAGATATATAGAAATTTAGACAAGACCTTCAACCATACCTAGTAGCTAAAGTCAGAAAAGAATTTAGCAACTGTCCTCACTTAGTTCCATAAGATTTATATGATTCTAGTCTTCCATATACTTGATAATAAGGTAAGGAAATTTTAAATTCGTGAAAGTTGGATTACTTATTTCTCCAGCCGTATTTGAAACATCTCCATTTCCTGGAAATCTGAGCACTTTTCTATAAAGTCGTTACCACAATACAATAATTTAAAATAAATTTTATAACTATTCTTTTCTAATCTCACAACTTTTAACTCCTCGAACCCAAACAACAATGTGGTCAGCAAAGTGGTCAATAGTGTAGAGCACGTGAAGTAGCGAAATTCATGTAATATCAATAGAAAGAGAGAGAGAATAAGCGGGCCGTTCCTGAATGGTCAGTGTCAGTGGTCACGCCTACTATTGGTAGGGTAGAGACATAGCAAGCGCACCCTGATATTGCCTTTCTCTTTCTATTGTTATTACACTGCCACTCACAGTAACGCCCATACCTAATTCACTCTACGTATTAAGCTCTTTGGTGGTCAGTCAACAAAAATATCGACTTTGACAGCAAAATACCCGGAACTCTGCCTAAATTTAAGATAATCAGCGCCCTCACGTTGTTGGGTGCATCAAAAAAATATTTCACTTCGGGTATCTCGTTAAATCTCTATAGGTGAATGCTTTCTGTAGCTCATCCAACATAAGTTTCCAACGAACCTTATTAACTAAATATGTTTTTAATATTTCCTCCAACATTTGTAATATTATTCTGATTTTGTGTTATAACCTGTTACTATTAATAGAAAGGAATAATACAGTTAAAATAAAAAGTGTTGTTTTTTTTTCCTTCGATAATGAATTTACCCAAAACAAACCAAAACTTCTTCCGAACTTCCACTTTTCGGCTGTTATCTTCGGAATAAATTATCATTATCTCCATTTTCGTCCATTATCTGATGCGAACGCCGCCTCTTGCCCGGGCCCAAACATTCACAAATAAACCGTACGGCCCGTTTGAGAGCCTGTTTAGAGGCCCGAGAGTGCCCTAAAGTAGAGGAAATAGCTTTCCGGAACGTCGGCAAACAGTGCTTTCCTATAATATTGTTCGACATCGGTGGCTTCCGGAAAAATAGTAACTTGGAAGAGACCACCACCACGAAATAAACTACGGAGATGCATTCATGCGTTTCTATGGTCAATAAAAAAAGAAGGGATCGTGTTAGGAAATATATCGAATGGAAGTCCGCTTCAAGGTGAATGACGAAATTGAACCGGAGTGAAGTTAACTGAAAAACTCCACTATAAAGGGATATGAATTCTAAAACGGTAAATGCATTTTGTACTTACCGCAACTACGAGGATGATCTAACGACTTTCGATGTTGATTTATGACTGAAGGAACATGGATTTGTAATATTGTTCTGTACGATTAGATAGAAGAGCAGCTATAGTATAGCTTAGAAGATGTCGAGAAAACTATTTGTCACCTTGAAACTATTAATCCATACATTAGGAGTATAAACTTTAAATTCCTGAGTGTAATCAGGATTTTCTAATAAGAAAATAATTTAGTCAAGTGTGACTTGCTCTCGCATTCTAAGGGTTTTCTACCACCCTTGAGATTTAATACAATTAGATAAGCAGTAGTGGATTTTTTTATGTTTTACTTAATATTTTTAAACTAAGCGTTTTAAATTTGCAGAAGAACCTACACTTTTAATTCTAACAACAGCCGTTTTATTTTATCTGAAACATGATTGCCTTGATTTTTATAAAAATATTTATTTAATTGTCTACCTTGGCCCCGAAAATTAAAATCAGGATTTTCGGCTTTATTTTACCAATATACTTTCAGTGAAGGTCCACATAAACTTCTGCCTGAATTTTAGGGTCAGTAGTTTGGTAAATAAAAGGGAATATGGGTCAGATTTTAAATAATAACTGATTAAATCTTTTAAACAAATTATTTTAAAAATAAAAGAAAATATATTTGTATTTTTATGAAGATTCCTTCCATTTGATATATTACATTAAGGATGCATTAAAAAAATAAAGGTTTAATTTCTATTTAAGTTTATAAGTTAATGTTTGTGTTTTTTTTTGGGATTTAATTTTCTTGTAAATTTTGAGTGAGGCCTTGTTATTTCATTTTTTTCCAAACTTTAAGCTCAGTAGTACGCATATATAATTTGTCGAATATATACTTGTAGTCTTCATAATGAGTTTGAAAAAGGTAAATTTTTTATTTTTCAATTAATTCTTTATTTTGGCCCCCAAACTTAATATCAGGGTTTCTCCTTATTTTTCCTGTTAAGTTTAAGTGCGGCAATATACGTCTAATTTTTTTCTGAGTTTTGGATCGTATAGTTTCTAAAGAAGGGAATTCGTCGATTTTTTAAATATTTTTGTAATTTTTTTTTAATATCAACATTAATATATTTGCATTTGCCAAAATGAGCCCTTTCATTTGATATATTACATGATGCTTTTAAAAAAAGTTTAATTTTTTATTTTAATAATGCTATAATTTGCCCCCCAAAATTTGTATTAGGGTTTTCTTCTTATTTTTACTGTGAAGTTCAAGTGAGGCCTTATACCCCTAACATATTTTTTAATTTTGTGTCTTACAGTTTCAGACATAAAGGGGGGTGAATAAATATTTTAAAAAATATTTGTGTTCCCCTTTCATTTGCTGTATTACATGATGCGCTTGAAAGTTTAATTCTTTATTTGCCGTTTAATACCATAATTTGCTACCCAAAATTATTTTTACTGTTAGGTTCAAGTAAGGCGTTGTACTCCTAATTTTTACCACAATAAAGGGGGGAATTGGCAAAAAAATATATATTTATGTAAATATATTTTAAACAATTTATTCTTAAAATACGAAAAAAATATTTGTATTCCTCATAATGATCCTCTGATTTAATATATTACATGATGGGGAAAACCAGCAGTAATGCAATTAAACGAGCAAAATCAATTCACTAGGTTTAACCATTTTTAGAGGACGAATAAATTGATAAAAAGTATATCAAATGTTTTTTTAATACTATTTTTTGCCAATATTATTTCGATAATTTCATATATTATTCTATTATTTTATCTTGTTATGATTATTGTAGAAAATAAAATTAAAATGTTTGTTGTAGTTGACAGCATTTAATTGTATGAAACAAAAAACTGACAGGTTTTTTTATATACACCCGATATTGTGAAAATTAATTAATTTGTAAGTAAATAATTTATTATTTTAATTTAATATTTTCCATTTAATTCTATAATGTAGGCCCCAACTTTACTATTAGGGGTTTCTCCTTGTTTTTCCTGTAAATTTAGGGTGAGGCCCTATCTCTCTAATTTTTTCAAAATTTTGGGCTCTTATATTTTCAGAGATAGAAATGTGTACATTTTTGTATATTTTTGTCAATAGTTTTTTAAACTAATTATTTTTAAAATGTAAACTGATATATTATATGAAGCGTTTGATAAGTTTTCAATTTTTTATTTTTCATTTATTTCTATAATTTGGTCCACAAAATTAATATTAAGGGTTTCACCTTATTTTTCCCTTATTCTTCCTGTACACTGTGGACAACGTCATATATTCCAAATATTTTTTAGATTATAGACTCAATAGTTTCGGAGATAAGTGGGGGAATGGTCCATTATTGTAAATTTTCCGCGCAGAAGTACCCCTTAATCAAAATATCTTCACTTATGGTATGTAGTTCAGGAGTGTTTTTATTCATGAGAGTTTTCGTATATTGAATGCGAAACCCTACACATTCATAACTTTTTGAAAACCGAAAGCAATTCAGACATAAGAAGTGATTACTTCTTCTAAGATGAAACCTATGTTGTTTACTTGCAACCTATACTCAGATTACAGATAACACAAATACGTAAATTGATACAACCTATGATTGGCATCACTCTGCGGAGCAGGATAAGAAATGTAGAAGGGTCTAAAAGATCTAGAGTGAAGGATATCGTACACCACATATTCAGGCTAAAATGGCAGGACATGTTGCTAGGATTCAGAATAACCGATGGACAATAAGAATCCTGGATTGAAGACCAAGAACGGACATGCGAAATAAAGTAAGTCCCGTTTAAGAGGGATCAACGATATCTAAAGAATACATCCAAATTGGGTAGGAACTATTCAGAACAGACAAGGTGGAATGAGGATCATGACACACACCTATGGCGTAATTTGTTTTTACCTCATTCAAGTCGGGATAATGATTTTGTCGTCTCAGTACACCGTGTATATGTTTTACCTTAGGTCGTAACCTAACAACTCCCCCTCAACAAAAAATTCAGGTATTATGATTTTATCGTCTCAGCACACCATATACAGTGATGGGCAAATGTGTGGAACCAAACAAATATCTCTGGAATTATTAAAGATAATAAAATGAAATTTGGAAAGTGGATACTGCAGTAGATTGCCTATTTGTTTTCCAAATTTTTTTACAATTTTGAACTTCCTGTTTTACTGGAAGTAATGTCAATTTATAATTTGCAATGAAACACCCTGTATAGTATTTTAGTTTCTGATGAAACATTTTATTGCGAATACAAAAAATCGGATTTGATATTGTTTAGTTCAATACCTACCTAACAGAAAAGTAATTAAGGAAAGGAAAAATCTAATATCCATTAAAGAAATACATAATCATAATTATTAACTAAATCTAAGTGATTTTCAAAACATTGAAACTTAACTTAACTTAACTTAATGTATTAGATGTTCAAACTGAGCACCGTTTACTTCTTGACAATAAGCAAGTCGGTTTTTAAATTCTCTAGTAACATTAGCTATTACTTCTGGGGGAATTATCTGAATGTCTTGAGTTATTCTTGCAGCTAATTCTTGAAAATTATTTGGTCTATCAACATAAACCTTAGACTTTAAGTAACCCCACAGAAAATAGTCTAGTGGATTAAGGTCGGGACTTCGTGCAGGCCATTCATAAGTACCCCTTCTTCCAATCCATCTGTGATGAAATGTCCTATCTAAATGATCTCGAACAATGCGAGCGTAATGGGGTGGTGCTACATCCTGCTGAAACCAGATATTATTTGGTAATTGTCCATTTACCTCCAATGCCGGAATAACTTGTGTCTCCAAGTGCTGTAAATACCTATCTCAGTTTAAAGTTTCTTGTAGGAAGAAGGGTCCCACGATTCTGTTGTATAAATGCCGGCCCAAACGTTCAATTTTTGGGGATGTTGTGTATGAGCCTCTTGTACCCAATTAGGATAACTTTGCGACCAGTAGTGGCAGTCGTGTCGATTAACCGTACCATTTAAACAAAATGTAGCCTCGTCTGAAAACACCACATTTCTTATAAAATTATTGTTACGAGATTTACCCAAAGCCGACCCTGTGTCATTTCAGCACGACAACAAACGCTTCAAGATAAAAAAATACGATTCTCGAAAAGGCTCGGCAGCGGAAGGAACGATGTTGATTTCTACTGGAGAATTCTACGCTGGTGATATAAAAGAAGAACGCCACGATCGCCAGGCAGTTATACCGCGACGACTAGCTTATATGAAAATGTATTGTGAATCAGCTGTTTTAAATGTAAATGAAGTTCTAGAAAAGTGAATGTAAATATTAGTTGTTATAATTTTTAAATTGAACCCACGAAGTATATTGCAATTTGGTGTCAGAAGTGGGATTAAGTGCAGTAATTTGATTTATGGAAACTCGGAGTATGGAAAAAACCGACGAAACTACCAGAAAAATTGTCAAACAGGTTACGGAGGGACTAGACGAAAAAATAGCACAGATTCTAGAAAAACGTGACAAGAAGGAGAAACACAATCAAGAAGAAATTCAACAAAGGTTAGTGAAATCTTTTGATGATAAACTTAAAGTTGAATTAGGAAATCTTTCACTAATATCGATGAAAAACGTAAAATAGAATTAGAAAATCTTGTTTCCACGATGAAAAGTGAACAACAAAATCTGGTTTCTACGATGAAAAGTGAACAACATAATTTAATTGAGGGATTGTTCTCGAAATTTGAACAAAAACAAGATCAAATTGAATTAAATCGACACGAAACTGAACAGAAAAGACAACTGCAATTCGAACAATTAATGCAAATAGTAGGACAAGTTAATGAAACAGTTAATGAAAGAATGCAAATAGTTGAGTCAGATATAAAAGAGATAAATGATGACATTAAGACCATAAAAAATACCGTGGATACTCTTGAAACAAAAGTAGATGATCTTGATTCCATCCAAAGCCAGGTAAAATTTGAAATCAGTTCAATTCAAGATATAGTTCAAGATCAAATCAGTTCCATCAAGCAAACAGTACACACTGAAGTACAAGATAAAATCTGTGCCATCCAAAATAAACTAGAAACAGAAATTAAAAAAATGCAACAGGACTTACAGCGAGGAAAATACCAGAACACCGTGAGTACCAAAGGTTCCTTTAGTAAACCACCCACATTCGACGGCAGTTCATCTTGGCCCATGTATAAACGACAATTTGAGGCCGTGGCTACAGCTAATGGATGGGATAATCAAGAAAAATCTACTTCTCTGGTAATTTCGCTAAGAGGTCCGGCCCTGGAGCTCCTCCAAAGCATTCCAGTCGATGAACAAGGCAATTTCGACAGGATCATCGCCGTCCTAGACAAACGCTACGACAATCAATCCTTGAGCCAGGTATACCAAGTCCAACTCAGTGGAAAAACGCAAAAATCCGGTGAAAGCCTCCAAGAATTCGAAGCGGAAATTAGACGGTTAGTTCACTTGTCCTACCCAGACCTGCCAGAGGAAACGAAAGACCAGTTGGCCACACAGAGTTTCATAAACGGCATCAGAGATGTGGAAGTACAAAGAAATTTAAGACTGAGTGGCGTCAAGAAAAGTAGTGAAGCTCTACTTCGGGCTTTGGAAGTAGAGGCCGTCATGAACATGTCCAAGCCAAGAGTCCGAGCAGTTTCCTTCAACCAGGAAGAGTCAGAGTCACCATTTCAAGCGCTGCTGGCTGGCCTGAACAAAATATTAGACCGGTCACAAAGAACTGGCACCAGAGGTGCATGTTACCGCTGCGGACGGACAGGACACTTCCAACGTGACTGCCGAGTAAGGCTACCTGAACGATCACCGACCAGGGGTAACCAACAGAACAACCACATGTCCAGGGACCGTCAGTCAGTCAGCATAGGGGGGCGAATGCTGACTGTCCCTCCACCAGCCCCCAAAACGTTATCCATCCGGGGATTTTGCCGAGATAACGGTAGCCTAGTCATCAGAGGCAGCATCAACGGGCGAGCAGTTACCATCACCATCGATACCGGCGCCGCTGTGTCCATTGCCAAGTCCAGGGTTTTGAGAGCATCAGAAATTCGGCCAGTTACCAATAACATCCAGCTCAGAACAGTCACCGGCGAGTCCATGTCAATACAGGGTGAGGCAGATGTCGTGCTACAGATAGGGGACAACATGATCCGGCATAGGGTCCTGGTAGCGAATATTGAGGACGATTTTATACTGGGAATGGACCTAATTAGCCAGCATGGATTTATGTTCGACCCGAGATATGATGTTCTTCGGTTCCTGAATGAGGAATTTGTATTGACACGGCCCGTCAACACATCAGTCACGCCCATAAAAATTGTGGCAAAGTCTTCAGCTAGAATTCCCGGTCGAACAGAACAGATTATTCATGGGCAGCTAGACAGCAATCCTGGGAGCTGCGTTGGAATGGTGGAGCCCGTACACTCAGCTCATGACTACTTAGTTGGACGGGCTATAGTTAAAACCGGACGAGATATACCAATCAGAGTCCTGAATTTGTCCAACAACGACATCAGAATTACCAATGGTCAAGAGATAGCTTGTTTCGAGCCAGTAGACACCATCATCAATTGCGAAGAAGAGTACCAGACGTCGGTGAAGGAGACAGGGCCCGATAAAGAGTTCCTACAACAGTTTGCTGACAACTTGACACACTTGACACCAGAGAACCAGAAGAAAGCCAAGCAATTTATCACAAAACACTGGCAAATTTTTAACAGTAAAAATGGAACCACCGGTCGCACCAACATCATCCAGCATCGAATAGATACCGGAAAGGCTCAACCCATCAGAATACCACCTAGGCGACTACCATTGGGGCAACAACAGGCAGTCGAGGAAAACATCGAGTCCATGTTACAAAATGGAGTTATCGAGCCATCCATCAGCCCATGGTCTGCTCCCGTCGTGCTAGTTAAAAAGAAGGATGGAACCACCCGATTTTGCGTGGATTACAGAAAGCTCAATGACGTCACGAAGAAAGACAGCTATCCACTACCCCGAGTCGATGACACTTTGACCACACTAGCAGGCTCCCGTTGGTTTTCCACACTAGACCTAAAAAGTGGATATTGGCAGGTTGGTCTACACGCAAACGACAGAGAAAAGACAGCGTTCTCCACCAGTAAAGGGCTGTTTCAGTTCACGGTCATGCCCTTTGGGTTATGTAATGCACCCGCTACATTTGAGAGACTAATGGAGTATGTACTGAGCGGGCTAACATGGAGGACGTGCTTAGTATACCTCGACGACATTCTAGTCATGGGCCAGACATTCGACGACCATCTGAAGAACCTGGGCGAAGTATTCTCCAGAATTAATAACGCCAACCTGAGACTCAATCCGAAGAAGTGTTCCTTGTTTCAAAAAGAAGTAGAGTTTTTGGGCCACGTAGTGTCCGAGTCAGGAATCCGCACCAACGAAGACAAGATATAAGCCATCCGTGATTGGCCAGTTCCAAGAAACAAACATGAACTCCGAAGCTTCTTGGGCCTCTGTTCATACTACCGGCGTTTTGTTGAGGGATTTGCCACCATCGCCGCCCCTCTACATCGGCAGACCACTGATAAAGAGACTTTCCATTGGAATCAGGATTGCGAAACATCATTCAGGCGACTGAAGGCAGCACTATATTCCAGCCCAATCCTAGCCTTTCCTACACAGTCCGGCAAGTTCATCTTAGACACAGACGCCAGCAACACAGGTTTGGGGGCCGTCCTATCCCAGGTGCAAGATGGTGAAGAGAGGGTGATCGAGTACTACAGCCGTGGATTCTCGAAGCCAGAAAGAAATTATTGCGTCACCAGAAAAGAACTTCTTGCAATAATAAGGGCTGTAGACCATTTCCACAAATACCTGTATGGTCGCCATTTCTTAATCCGAACAGATCATGCCGCACTCAAATGGCTGCTGGACATGAAGACACCGGAAGGACAACTGGCCAGATGGATGGAGAAATTACAGCAATACGACTTCAAGGTGGAACACCGTGCCGGCCGGTTGCACAATAATGCCGATGCCCTATCCAGAAGACCCTGTAGAGCGGAATGCAAGCATTGTCTGAAGACGGAACAGCGAGAGGGTATCTCCATCAGGCAGATCCGAGTGCAGGCCAATGAAGACTGGACAACGGAACAGTGCATCCAGGACCAAATGGCTGATCCAGACATCGAACCAATCTTGTCACTCAAAATGAGAGAGGCACCCAGGCCACGATGGGACGAGGTAGCTAGATACTCCGGCGTGCTGAAATCGTTATGGGCTTAGTGGGACCCTCTAAGGGTAGACAATGGAATGCTCAAGCGAGTTTGGGAAAGCGCTGATGGACGAGAAACCAAGTCCCAACTGGTAGTTCCGAAAAAAAAGGTACCAGCCAGCCTGACCGAAGTACATGATGGAATTACCGGAGGCCACCTGGGCATGAATAAAACCCTAGACAAAGTTCGCCAGCGGTAGTACTGGGTGAATTACTTCGAAGACGTCAGAGCTTGGTGCCGCAAATGTGCCACATGTGCCGCCAGTAAGGGCCCGAAGACCCGGACCAAGGGCAGAATGCAGCAGTACAATTTGGGCGTCCCATTTGAGAGAATTGCCATCGATGTCGCCGGTCCGTTTCCCGAGTCTGAGAGGGGGAACAAATACATTCTGGTCGCAATGGATTACTTCAGCAAATGGCCTGAGGCATATGCGATACCCAACCAAGAGGCAACCACGGTAGCGACGGTGCTAGTAAAACAACTATTCAGCAGGTTTGGCGTCCCGATGGAATTACATTCAGACCGGGGGCGTAACTTCGAATCGAATGTATTCCAGAAGGTCTGCACGATGTTGGGGATCAGGAAAACGAGAACAACACCATTACACCCACAGTCAGACGGAATGGTGGAAAGATTCAACCGGACCTTGGAACAACACCTATCCAAGGTTGTCAGCAATAACCAGCGTGATTGGGATGAGCATATTCCCCTATTCCTGTTGTCATATCGCTCTGCTGTACATAATAGTACAGGCCTGACCCCAGCCAGGGTCTTATTCGGAAAGGAGCTGCGATTACCATGCGACTTGGCATTTGGCTCCCCCGAAGAACCTCCCCAAGACATCGACGATTATGCCGACCAGCTCCGACATAACATGCTGGCAATACATGATTTAGCCCGAACGCAGATGTTGGCCACCAGTGACCGGATGAAGACGCGATACGACCTCAAGGCCAATTCAGCCGGGTTCCAGGAGAGGGACAAAGTCTGGCTGTACAACCCCCAACGGAGCAAGGGTACATCCCCAAAGCTTACACCTGCCTGGGATGGTCCATACGAAGTGGTCAAGAGGCTGAATGATGTCGTCTACCGGATCCGTCGAAACCCCAGGGCTAAATTGAAGGTGGTTCACTTAGATCGACTCGCTCCCTACCATGGAGGGGATGTTTCTGATCGGGACGATCAGAATTAAAGGGGGGGCAGTGTTACGAGATTTACCCAAAGCCGAGCCTGTGTCATTTCAGCACGACAACAAACGCTTCAAGATAAAAAAATACGATTCTCGAAAAGGCTCGGCAGCGGAAGGAACGATGTTGATTTCTACTGGAGAATTCTACGCTGGTGATATAAAAGAAGAACGCCACGATCGCCAGGCAGTTATACCGCGACGACTAGCTTATATGAAAATGTATTGTGAATCAGCTGTTTTAAATGTAAATAAAGTTCTAGAAAAGTGAATGTAAATATTAGTTGTTATAATTTTTAAATTGAACCCACGAAGTATATTGCATTATTATCACGGTTACAAATCTCCATCATCGTTTCACAAAATTGCAAACGTCTGTCGAAATCGTCTTCGGAGAGTTCTTGAACGAGGCGAATTTTGTATGGATGGTATTTTTCTCGCCTTAATATCCTTCCTACTGCACGACGGCGAGGTCGGTAGTGGATAAGTGAGGATTTTCTTCCAAAGATATAGCAACATTTTGAGCTACACCTTCATTACTTGCGCTTTTTAACCTGTCCACTTTTTGGTAAATTGCTAACTGTTCCACTTGTGTCGTCCTTCGCAAAGTTTTCGTGACTACTGAGCGGGATATTTGTGTATTCGGATGAACAATGTTAAAAAGGTCACAAACTTCTTGATGCGTCCTTTTCCTCTACCCAATCATCATTAATATTTCTATTCTTTCTCTTTCACTTAATTCGGCCATTTTACGATCAAATTAAACCAATACAATCTTTTTACGTTCAAATAAAAAAAACTAATAACTTATTTTAACAACTACTGTCACTTCTGCAATGAATTTCATGGACTAATAAACTTTTATTCAGATTTAATTTGTGCCTGATTTAAACAAACGCACTTGTATTCTACTATGCAACAAGCAGTGCTGTTGGCTGTGACGGTAAAATGCCACCGATTGGCCAATAGAAATACAAATCCTTACCGAGCGGTTTGTTTATATCGGGCGTAAATGAACTCTGAACCGAGTTTAGCTACCATCGAATTTTTCCTTTCCTTAGTTACTTTTCTGTTAATATCTCGGTAGGTATTGAAGTAAACAATATCAAACTCGATATTTTTGTATTCGAAATAAAATGTTTCATCAGAAACTAAAATACTATATAGGGTGTTTCATTGCAAATTTTAAAATCGACAATACTTCCGGTAAAACAGGAAGTTCAAAATGTAAAAAAAACAAATGGGCAATCTACTGCATTATCCACCTTCCAAATTTCATTTTAATATCTCTAATAATTCCAGAGATATTTACTTGGTTCCACACATTTGCCCATCACTGTATATCTTTTATCCAAGGCCGTAACCTAACAACTCCCCCTCAAAAAAAAATTCTTGCTACGACCTTGGTGGTATCGCATATAAATGCAATAAAACTAAGAACGTGATGAAATAGAAATAACATAATACGCCATCACGGAAGTCGTATATTTTAATTCACCGATCTACAACGTTGGATACGTTTTCTTTGGGCAATAAACATACCGAATGACCCTCTGTCGTGCCATCGCCGTATCCGTCCTGTTTACGATTTGGCAGTCGTCCTTCGACGTGATACTAACAACGTTCGTTTAGCTTTAAAAAGAGAAATTCCGCATTTTTATCTTGCGTCTTAAACTGGAAATAATTTACGATCGCATTGCTTGAATATTAGAGAAGGATGAATTCGCCACGATTTCGTCCGAACTCCGACCGCACGAATTCTGTCGATGTTTCTAGAGAGTGTAAAAGTGTCTCTGGCTGCTGTTCGCGCGGTGAGGTGGTGTGGAGAAATTAATTGTTATCGCACATCATTTTCGATGTAAAAGCTCGAGAGAACGAAGTGCTGGAACTTTACGTTCGACGAATGAGGTTGACATGATGTCGAATGCGAGAATTCCTAGTCTTACCGATGCTGCATTTAGTTGTGGATGAGGTCACGTCAAATTATCACGAAACAACTTACAGAAGGATTATTGTGCTCCGCTATTTCTGAGTTCAGCACTGTACAGATATGCACGACACGTCAGCATTCCGATGATAGTTGCAGTTTGGTTCTTGACGAGCTGATCTTTTTGAAAAAGTTTTTCAAATATTGTATTTGTGACATTTCTGTTTTCTATGATTCTTGACAAAAATATGTATTAAGTGCGGAGCTAAAATTGATAGAATTTAATCCAAACAAAATTCAAATAAGACGCACAAAATTTATTTTCAAAAATCACAAGACATTTGTGTTTCGTTTGTCGTTGGATGTTTGAAAATCGCCGTTTTAAACCGACTTGTCAATTCGGTTGTATTTTTTTGTTTACTTTGTTACCTCAGTACCTACGTAAACCGAATTCGATAATTCTTTTTTCATTAAAAAAAATGGTAACATATTTTTTTAACTTTTTTCACTGCCTAGCAGAAAAAGAAAATATCTTAATAATTTGACATAAAATATGGCGAAGACGCTGTATTAAATGATGAGAATAAGTAGCCTTATTCGAAATCTAGGATGAAATTAATTGAAAATAAGTTGGAAGTACATCAAAATATATATTAATTACTCGTTTTCAGATGAATGTCCTCTCTTTGTCTCTATATACAGTGTACACGTAAAGTATGGAACACACTAAATAAAATCTATCCAGATAAAAGAAGAAAAAAAAATTGGTCACGTCGAACATTTTTTTTAATTCCATTTTATCACAGACCTTAAATCAGTTACAAAGGAACTGGCACCAAGGCCTTCATTTTTTATAATTTAACATCAGAAGCTTAACATAAAATACAATAAAATACCAGTCTCTGTTTATTAAAAATGCTTTGAGATTAGGTAGTATGATCTTCTGATCTCCTTTGAAATATGTTGTTGTCGATTTTATTGTATACATCTATACTTTTGTAAATGGGTGAATTCTGGGACTTTTTTGTTCGATAATAGTTGTTTCTTATCTGCTCTCTTGTTCTTAAATTGTAATAATGTTGATCTTTATTTAACCGTAATTTCTCCTAAATTTTGACTAAAGTATTCTGCATCTTATATATCGGCTTTACCTGTTCAAATTTTTTTAATAGTGTTATTTTTGGGAAAGGATAATCTCTGTGTACTATTTCACTAGCAATATTATAATCAATTGAAAATATAATTTTTATACTCTTATTCTGGAATCTGTAATTTATTTAACAAGTCTTGATTAATATTGATATAACGTGGTAATAAATAAAACTATTATATAATAAGTATTTAGTATTTTTATTTAGCGTATGTCTACATCTTCTTATTGCTTCGAGCACTGGAGCTACTTCATCCACTATATTACCTGTATGTACATTCCAATTTAGTTTATCTGTAGTTATTTAGCCGAAATATTTATATTGTTGTACCTTTTTGAGAATGTTGCCATTTAGTTTAATCACTAGATTAATATTTTTTCCCAACATGATTAATAACCATATATACTGTTGTTTCTGCATTAATGGTCAATTTGTTGTAGCAGATACAATCAAAATATTTTTAAGATCATAATTTACTGTTACTTGTATCGTTAAAAAACTTTTAATATTTTGTCTGTATTCTAGCATATTTCAGACTATGCACATACATAATTTATTAATGCGCAAAGGACTCACTCATATCCTTGGAAATGGAAAATGGCTTTCAGTTAAATTAGCTAAATCTATAGTATGATGTTGTTTATGATGTGTAGGTCAAAAGTTCTCATGGGCACCATCATTCTTAAGATATGAAAGGTCTAAGTGTTGTTATTCAACTGTCTCTTAATACTAGTGGTTGCCCAGTGGTCGAAAGTCGACCCTATTTCATCAAATTGTGAACATTATTGAGGTTCGTTTGTCAACAGTATATTGTCTATCAGAAATAAAGTGGAGGAGAAATCTGAGAAGAAGGCGTCATGAAACCCCCCAAAACCATTCATGTCATATTGACAAATCTATTGAAATAAAAAAAATATATGAAAATTTAATCAAATATAGGTATTCCAAATAATATTGATAAATGCGTGAACCCCAGTTTTTGGTGGGATTGCACTTTGTAACCTAAAAGTTTTCGTCGTTTCCAGTTTCAATCGAGTTCATAAAATAAATAAATAAATACATATATATATATATATATATATATATATATATATATATATATATATATATATATATATATATATATATATATTAAACAATGTTATAAAAACTGCAATCTTTAATATATTTTCTGTTGTCCACTGATTGTCAATTTGTTACACCATACCTTCGGTAGATTTTGAAAATTATGCTACTTGTCCGAAAAATCAATACGGATCTACTACATTGACTATTTTACTACTGAACAATAAACAACGCTTGATGCTGAACTATCAAAGATGTTCTTCACATGATTTAACAGTAGGTAACGCTTATTCCATATATAATTACTGAATAGTGTCAGCGTTTGAAGGAAAAATACATTCAATAAAAATATATATCGTACTTACCATAACAAATCAGTAAATGCATTGAATTTCGATATATTTTAAACACAGATCGTTAAAGTGTCAATGACATGTTTATTTTAGGTAAAAGTAATAAAAACAGGATTTTGCAGGAATAAAAACATGTAATATAAAATAGTTTATTAGATAAAGTGCATGAACACAAAACAGTGACTAACTGATTCCCTACCTAAAACTAATTGAAAGATTCGGCCATTAAATATATTCAAATATGTAGTTATCATCTTCAACATAATAAAATAAATCCCTTCAAAAATATTAACATTATATTATACAATAAATTAATATTAAATGTAATATCTAAAACATTAGTTATTACCTACATTTTCAAAAATATTTTATTATTTGAGACTGAAAAATTTCGAGTCTTAGAGTGAAAAATAAAATAAAATAGAACCTTAATTTTCGCATTTCACAGTTAACGATTTCAGCTCGTAAGCAGAAAATGAAATCAACCAACTCAAAAGGTAGTACGAAGGTGTTATACCTACTATTACATTCCAAATAACTACAAAACATAAGTACATATTAATAAACCTTCAAACAAAATACCAAAATCTTAACATTCAATATAATTTAATTTACCATCGTGCTATAATAATCTTACGCTAAACAGTATTCTGAAATGTCAAAATTCAAATCAAGCGTCTACATCAAAATTAGCCACGCATTCAGGGCTGCCAGATTTAACTATTTATCTTGAATATTACAATCAATTCATTAATTTTGTAATCTTATTCACATTATATGAAATTTGTACGGTAAAAATTAAAATAATCTTTAAATTGAAAGTAAATTGAATAGCCATTATTATGTAATATAAATTTTCCTGGGTTCTATTTCAATAGCATTTATAATATCCGGTCAGTAATTGTTACTTTTTAGTTTAATTTAATTCGTCGTTCACATTCGAGTTAGAGATTATCTTACGATTTTCTCTCCAAGCAATCTGGTGACACTGTTTGGCATTGACGGTATGGACGTAAATAATGTTTTTTTATTATATTTTATTTAATGAATGAACAAATGTTATGAATAAATTTTAGCATTCTGCACTGAACGCAACCATTTTATCTTTGCCTATTTATAAATAGATGTATACGCTGCCCCAACACTGAAAAGAAACAAATATGGATGAAGATGAGTTGAAGTTCTGTAAAAAAATATGTAGAATAATAAAACATAAACTAGTTGGAACTTATTTTAGGTCCCATCAGACAGGTTCGCTATTCGGGACGATAGGCTATTTTTTGACTTGGTTCATTTGCCATTGATAAATCATATAAGTAACAGAGTGACGATACATTACTGCGAGAATTCTGAACAGACTGGCATAACAATTCAACTAAATCCTTCTATTTGTATAATTTTGAAAAAATAGCTGGATTTTTGGAAAATATTCACCATGCTAGTGATAGACAGCATCTAAAAGATCCAAAGACTGAGGTTAACACAAAAATGCTACAATCTGTCCATCTAAGGTTCTTGTAACTGGAGTTCCAGAAGTCCGAACTTTTATGAGATATTACTATCGCAAACATCTGTTTCTTTATTAATTATCCTAATAAGATAATTTAGATGAATTTTTGTCACTCACTTCATATTTCTCGTAGTAATGTATCGTCACTACGTTACTTATGTCATTTGTCAATCGTCCGTTACCCAAGCCATAAATAAGTGCATATGGTCCCGAATGGAGAACCGGTCTGATCGGTCCTAAAATGGGTTTAGTGCCTTATCGTAGATCCAACTAGTTCATGTTTAATTGTTCTACATAATTTTTACTAAACTCCAGCTCATATTCATCGGTAGGTATGTGTTTCCTTTCGGTGTAGGAGTAGAGTTTACGGATTAGCAAGAGTACGTTAGACAGCGACACTTTGGCCTTTCATATCTTAAGAACGAAGCAATTTTGAACTTCGTGCACATGAGATCTGTTGATCTACACATCGTAAACAACATCATACTATAAATTCAGCGAATTTGACTGAGAGCCATTTTATATAAGGATATGGCGTGGTCCTTTCGACATAAATAGATTCCTTATGACGTCATTAGTGTGGTCTGTTGGACGTCACACACACTTTTTTTAAATGACACTTCAAAGTTTTTCAATTTCGATTTAAAAGATCAGGTAATTCTACATACAGGAAGTTTAAAATTAAAATCGGTTACATAACAAGTTTTTCTAATTTTTTTTCTCTTTTATTCAGTTGAACCAAAAAAAACAACTAAAAGCTATAAATGTAACAGTGTGATTCTTAGATAACTATTATATTTACAAATCAACATTTTTTACAATCAAAAATGCTTTAAAACTTGTGTTCTGGGTGCTATTGCTTTTATTATGCTCAAAGTTAAGCCTATAACGTAGTTCTGCTACAACTTCGATAGAAAAGAAACGAGAACAAAAATTAAAAATTTCACGGCCACGGTACTGACACCAATATAGGCAAGTATATTGGTGTCAGTACCGTGGCCGTGAAATTTTTAAATTTTGTTCTCGTTCTCTTTAAATTCTTAAAATAATTAAACCACTGAGACTTAGGACTTTGATAATCATACAGAGACATTTACGGTATTTTCTATTTGATTTTAACAATCTTTAAAATTTATTAACAGTAGAATTAAAATAACAATTTTTATAATGGTCTTAGAATAAAACAAAGTTTAACATTAGTTAAATATATTATTCCGTTCTAACAATCAATATTGGGGTATAATTGCGGCATAATTTCATAAATTATACAATAGATTTTAGTTATAAAAGCAAAACTTTGAAAAACGAAACTGCTTTAAATACAATGTCGACGGTAAAATCCAAAAAAATCATGTTGAATAATAAATAAAGTACTAGACATAAAAAAACACAGTTATCGAAGAATCACTCAACAAAAAATTTAAAAAAAACCAAGCAAGTGTTAAAATTGGCCACCATTTTCTAGCTGACAATGAGCAACACTTGAAGAGTGATTAGTCTGATTTCTTCCATTATTCTTAACTTTAAATCTGCAGTACCTACTATTTGGCCGGTTGGAGTAAACTTTTCATTTCAGATAGCCTCACAAAATAATCGAGGGAAGTTAGGTCGAGAAATGTAGTAGGCCTTTCAATCGGCCTTCTCCTACCAATCCATTTGTTTGGGAAAATGGTATCTAACTAATTTCGGAGAGCTTGTTAATAATCTGGCGGTACACCGTCCTGCTGAAAGCCTAGAACATGACTCCTGCAATTTCCATATTATATTTTGCTCTAATAGTTCCAAATATTTGGAACTATATAGTGCATCTACAATAACAAACGGACCTATGACTGTAGTGCGGACAATCCCTGAACATATGTTGACATCATATGAGCGTTGTGCATGTGCTTCCATCATCCATTGTGGGTTTTCAGGTGCCCAATATCTATAGTTCTGCCTATTGATAGAATCATTTAAACAAAAAGTAGCTTCGTCTGAGAAAATTATATGATAAAATGTCAGATCGTTATGGCATCGTCCCATCATTGTTTCCCAGAATTACCAAATTAACTTTGTACAAATGCCATTTGTTCTGCTTTGGAAATTTTAAAACCGAAGACTGACTTATTCCTTGCTGCATTACGATCTGACGACTTGATAAGAAAGGATTTTCTTCAACTGTAAATAAAACATCCAATTATTTTTCTTCTGATACTACCGGACGACCGAAGTTAGACCCAAGTTCCTAAATTTGGCCCCTACCTTACTTATGGTTGATCTTGTAATAGGTCGATCACAGTTAATATTGTCAAATAATTCCCTAATTTGTTCTTGTGTGCAATTTCTATCTACATAACCGGTTATAATTAAAATTTTAATATGTTGGGTTTCACGTATGATATTGGTTAACATTTTTCAGAATTTTTTAATATAGTTTTATATCTTGCTTTATACTCGTAAATTACACAATTTCTGTTATTAACTAATAAAGCTAATTATAAGGTATGTAATAAAGGTATTTTTCAATCTTGGCACTTCAAACTTCAAATGCAGTTTCACCGAACATCGTTTAAAATATCCAATTGAATTATTATTTGCTTTTTACTATTATTACGCCTTAAAGGTTATTATACATACAGTGTGGAACAGCCAAATGGAATAAATTCGATAACGAATAAAGGAGGGCTTCTAGTGAAAAACGTTTGGACACGTCGATTTGTATTTTTAAATGAGCATTTTTTCATCAAAAAAAGATATAGGGTGTGTCATGTAACAGTGGCCAATACCAACTTTCTTATTTTAAATGCAATACTATTATTTATTGTTTAGATTCTCCAGAAAATTCTAAACATAATACATGTAATGTCCTACACCTATTTTCAAATGTTTCGGAAATATTTTCAGATTTCTTACAAAAATTAACATTAAAAAAAGAATATTATTTTATTTCACAAATTCGCTACATTACACTTAATAATTAATTATCATTTAGCTCTTGATATTGTGTTAGAAAGCAAAAACCACTCCTGCGTTCCTTTTTACTGATATAAAAAAAACACAGTTTTGTTCATTTTCGTTGAACCTCATAGTCTTAGCATCTTGTCTGCCTGCATGACGGTCCTGATTAGTGCTATTGTTCTTTGATTTTTCTTAACTGTACGTATTAATATCAGAAAAATGATTCATTTAACAGAAATGCACAAAAAAACCATTCCACAATTGATTGGTTATGGAAATAACACACGGAGACAAGTTTCTCGCTTATTTCACGAAAATTTTCCAACTTTGCCGCCTGTATCCGAAGAAACAATTAACAAAATAGAAAAGCAGTTTCGCGAGCTTGGTTATGTAAGACAGATAAACAAAGTAGCTGTCAATGCTCTAAGTGATAATACGAAATTGGATATTATGCTTGAGTTTCAAGAAAACCCAGATAATTCTGGTCGAAAATCAGAGCTCACTGTTCAACGTTAGCTAGACATCAATTTTTCGAATATTAAAGGAAAGTAATATGCATCTCTATAAAATGATGCCGACTCAGAAGCTCATCGAAGTCGATTTCGATAGGAGAACGTATTTCTGTAAAGAAATGATGGTAAGGTTAGATAACAATGTAATCCAATTAGATGTTTTGTTTTCTGTATACTGTTTACACTTCACGGTCATGTTAATCGTCAAAATTGCTGCTATTTTTCTAATGAGAATCCTCACTGGATGACACAGAAACATACGCAATATCCTGAGAAAGTTAATGTTTGGACAGGAATTGTTGGAAATCATATCGTAGGTTCCTTTTTCATTGATGGCAACTTAAATGGAGATAAATATTTAAACTGCTCCAAAATAATATCTTGCCAACTTTGACAAACTTATATTTTGATCCAGTAAACCCGCAAGGTTCCTTTCAATACAATATGGTTTCAGCAAGATGGAGTACCGCCCCATTACGAAATCAATGTCCGGCAGTACCTGAATCAAATTTTTCCAAATCGGTGGATTGGGAGGCGGGGATCGGTAGAATGGCCAGCACGATCTTTAGATTTGACGCAATTGGACTACTTATTGTAGGAATATGTCAAAAGTACTGTATACAGAACTAAACCCCTCAACTTAAATGACCTAAAAGACGAATCAGGCTTGCGATTTGATCAGCCACGCCTAAGATGGTGAGTAACATCAGAAGACATTTCTATACCAGATTAGCATGTTGCCAAGATGTTCGCGGCGAGCATTTTGAACATTTCCTACATTGACATTGATGTTTTTTTGGTTTTTTTATATAATTAAGAAATAACCAGTATTACTTACTAGGTTTTTAGTGTAATGTAGAGAATTTGTGAAATAAAATATTTTTTTAATTTTTGTAATAAATCTGAAATATTTCCGAAACACTTGAAGATAGGTGTAGGACATTGTATATGAATTGTGTCTAGAATCCAAAAAATAACTAATATAAAGAAGCTTGCATTTAAAATAAGAAAGTTCATGCTGATTCTGCTTTTTCCGGATTTGGACCGCGTCTTTTATTCGAATTTGCTTATTTATATACCTAAACCGGGATATAAACAAAGTTTTCCGACGTTTCGTCCACACTTATAAGGGGCTTATTCAAGGATGAGACAAAAAAAAATGTTATTTACGGCAACTCCATTCATTTCACCTTTTTTTCACGAACACACTTCAAAACTTCAGCTTTTTATTCAACTTGTCACAATGATGCACAAATTCTAAATGAGTAATAGGTACGTACCTATTACTCATTTAGAATTTAGGTACGTACCTGGCCGCGTATTGGCCACTGTCAAATGACACACCCTATATAACTTTTTTTGTTAACAAAATGCGAATTTAGACATACAAGTCGACGTGTCCAAGCATTTTTCCTAACATTTTTTATTTGTTGTCGAATTTATTCCATTTGACTGTATGCTCCATTATATAACAGGCATTCTTCTGATTTCCAGTTTGTATCTCTATTTATTGGTTCAGGACAAATAGTGCCGTTATATTTAGATTCAGCGTCCAAAATATCTCAAATTGATTAAAAAATTCTATACCCCAAAAAACATTTTATTTACCTTGTTACCCTGTGATAAACTGGCCATCTTGGATTATTATTTCGATGCAATTTGTGAAATTCCGTACCTCTGGATACAGGTTTGGCAAACATGCCAATAAAATGTACTGCTAGCAGGTATTCCAAATGATAGTCGGGTTGAATATAAACTGTACGAATTACCGTGAAATTTCCAAATATTTTTATCTATGCTTACAACGATTGTTAACTCATTCCGCACAATACAGAGGGAACCATAAATCCAGCGGCAATGGCAATCGATATTAATGCAAGCTTATCACTGAAAAGCTTTTCTATTTTTATTCGAAAAGCATAAATTGATTTTACCAATACCAGAACGGTGTCATGCAACGAAAAAAAATAAAGCAGAAAACAAAAAAAGTCCGCAAATAATAGAGCTGCATGCGAGCCGTGTATGATTTATTGCGTCCTATAACACAGCAGAAGTCTGTCAATTGTGCTTTATGGCTGTCCAACGTCTTTTACTCGGTGAATTTTGCTTGAACAGAATAACGTATTGCATTCGGTTATTAATTAATTTTATGGACAATATCGATATGCGGCTTTTATTGCAGCTCTCAGTTTATATAGGGGGGTGTTTTTGATTGACACATACGGAGTGGATATACATTATCTAGTGGTATGAAATGATATAGTAAACAACTGAATCAGTTTGAAGAACCGGAAAACCTGCGTACCCAAGATTTGGGTTGATGGATTTTAACGTATATAGGTATAAAAATGTTTGTCGGGAAAAGAGCTTTCAAAAAATTGCCGGCGAAGTTCAAAATTAAAAATTGTGGCTGCAATTTGGCGGTTAGAATGTGGAAAAAATTCAAATCTAACGTTACAAAAGCTTTCAGAAAGGAAAATACGCAACATGTTGGGTGGTTTCATAGCTGAAATGGAACCGGAAGGATATATCAAATTTCAGGAATATCGGTTGACTTTTGAACTTGATGAATTTGGTAACTCATCACACCAGCTATTTAAGGGTATCCTTCTGGTTCAATGTCAGCCCAAAAACGACCCAATAGGTTGCGTTTTTTCTACTCTGAAAGCTTTTTTTACATTAAAGTTGAATTTTTTCCACATTCTAGCCGCCATTTTGGTGCCGCCAGTTTGAATTTTGAATCTCGCTGGCAATTTTGTGAAAGCTCTTTTTCAGACGAACATTTTAATACCTCAAACGTCAAAATCCATCAACCCAAATACATATATATATATATATATATATATATATATATATATATATATATATATATATATAGTGAATTTCAAGAGTTTAGCACTTGGCTACTTTTTTTTAAATTACATGTAAGGATATTAAAAATAATATAATTACAACTAACTAATGGCATCACTCACTGCTTATCAGGGCAAATGTGTAATTATTGAAATCTAAATATATATTATTTAAAACTCACTTCACATATCCACACCGTACTTGAAATTTTGGTACCGAACTTGCTTCACTATCCCATTTGACATTAGATACTAGATGACCATTAAGCTAAATGCTAACTGTTAAACATACAGTTAATAAAAGAATCCAGACAAGTGTGGTATATATTTCATTTATATTTGAATTTATTGTGTCACACTTCATTTATCACATTTGACATTATTCGACCAAGTTATTTCCTTATTAAAGAAACCTATTTTCTTTTTTCTTCTTACTACAAAATTATATTTCAATTTTAATATAATGTATAGCTTGTAATACATATTTCCTTGTGGTTAAGTTTGAAAGACACTGGTTGTAGAAAAACGAATTACTTTGTTTTATATCACTAATTTATTTCTTTATTTAATAAATAAACATAAAAAACCGTGACTAGTTTCGACAATAAATTAGTGATATAAAATAAAGTAATTCGTTTTTCTACAATCATAATGATAGTATATCACAAAGTAATGGGTTCCACCATCAACTATTAGAAAGATACCATTGAAAAATTTTAAAACATTTTAATATGCTTGAATAAAACAAATTTTGTCTTGTTTTACATTATACTTCTGAAATTATATGTATTCCATATAAGTTATATCAACAAAATTATAAATATGTATTACCATTGGATTTTCTTTTCTGTATTGATTTGAATATTTTTAAAAAAGTACTTCCCTTAGGTGCAAACTTCTCATTATTGTTTTCATTACTTGAATCTGTATGACCTAAAACAAATTTGTGCAAATAAGATGACTTTTTCTGTTTATTTACTTCTCAGTTACTTCTGAAACTCCATTAAAGTATTGTGTACTGCCCAGACTAACCTAATCTTTTCTCTGTGTTATTGTTTACATTTTCAGACAAAAATTTCTCTTTTCTAACAAATGTTTCATTCTAGCGAAGTTATGTTTGGTTATGTTGGGTTATGTGTCATTTATTTGAAACATCTGACTGAATTATTCCGATGCGATGGATACTAGGCAATGTAATGTATAACAGAAGGTACCGTATTGAGTAGGGCACAATTTTCCGATTGCTTATCAAATTTGATTAAACAGATGACATTCTATATCTCTCGCTTAATCGCATGCGTTAAATAATCAAGGGGACAGGATTAGGATTAGATTAGGATGTAGCACACTCAAGCAAAGCAATTCGCGTATAGTAAGGCTCGGCACGCGCTACCTTTTGATTATCTATTCTTGCAATAACAATTGAACCTTTGAAGTAACATTTTTAACATTTAAATTAATCAATTAAACGATTTTTCCCATAGATGAGACCCTAACCAATCGATTTCTATCCATCGTAAGTTCCAAATGGGAAAATTTCATCAAAATCGTTACAGCCATTTCCCAGAACTTAATTATATATATATATTTTATATCACTTCTTTTCAAAATGACTTTTTAAAAAAAATTATTTATTATTTAACAAACTTTAATACTTGATAACTTGAGTACAATAATATTAAGACTATGAGTAAGGAAAATCATCTGCCGGACTGAAGGTCGTGAATAACAATTTATAATAAATAATGTGCTGACTCTATATAAACTTAAACAATGAAATTCTGTGAAGTTAAAACAGCAGATGAGCATATTTTAGCTATACGAGACGAAAGTAATTTAATATGAAAGATTAAAATATGAAATGAGATCTGCTACGTGACAATTTGAAAGAAAAGTATAATATTACATTATGAGAAAAAAGCTGTTATGTGTTATGAATTACAATGTTATAAAATATAATATAGAATTTATTATTTTAAAGAGTCTATTAAATTTCTATATAACAACTCCATTTATCCCGAAAAAGTTGATGCTATGCTTCAACTTTTCAGACCATTGGTTTGAGTTCATCTTCTTCTATGGGTTCTTGGAGTTGGAGGCTTGGGCGTCTTCTGGGGAAGAATCTGAAGCGTCTGGTTTCGCTTCGACTTCGCATTGGTGGAGGTGATGGCGGGTCATCACTTGTGGTGGCTATGGCTAGTAGTCTGGACTTTCTTCTGCTTTTGCACTTGTAGAAAATGTACAAAAGTATTAATGCGATGATGGAAGTAATGGTTAGAATTGTGAACCAAGATGTATGTTTTTTAATAAACGGCTGGTTTATTAATTTGTCTAATTCGTCGGAATATTGGTTGAGCTTGTGCTGCGCTATGTTGAGGTCGTCGGCGTCGATCTTGTTTAATCTGAGGGGTTTCAGATCTGGAACGTACTTCTTTGGTGGGATGGATTCACAGCAGTTGTAGGGTATTTGAACTGGATGGCTCTTGTATGTAATATTTTGGGAATCATCAATTAACCTTTTTGAATGGATTCGAGTATTGCCGATGAATGCATTGCAGTCTGATTGCAATTGGAGGATTGAATTGGTTGCAATGGTTTTGGTTACAACGTTGTTGCCGCTACACTTTATGGTGATTGGTAGAAGATCGGAAACAGAAATTAGCCATACATTTGAACTGATTTCGTAAACATTGTAGTCTTTGGCATACAGTATCGAAGTTTGGCAAACTTTTGGAAGGAAGGTGGACTGTTTCAAAAGCTGGGCCTCACAGATGGAATCGCTGTCAATAGGATACGGGAGAACATCTGAACATATCCATTGAACTCGGCTTAAGGGCTTGCAATTGTCCAAGTTCCGAAATGTGGTATACAACAATGAATCATCATTCTTCGCGATATATTTAGTTATGGTTGGTAAAATATGATGGAATCCTGTTCGGTCGTCCAGAATAAGGATTGGGTATAGACGATAAAGGATAAAAGTTTCAGGATTCACTAAAGGGATTTTCAAAACGAAAATTATTTTTGTATCTAACTGAAATGCTTCTAACTCTATAATGTCAATATATTGTGCAATATTATGGGCGTAAATTGATAAAGGTAAATTATTTTTATGCAAAGATTGAGAAACAAGTTGAAGAGATTCGACTAAATCGGCGGGGTTTATTATTGAACTGTGTAACATTTTAATACGAGCGAATGATATTGCTGACAATACATCATTTAGGGCGTCTTGGATAAAGACATAGCTTTCCATTAATGATTCGCATAGGTCTAATGTTTTGACTAATGCTTCGAAAAATGCAAGATCGTCTGAAATGTACATGATAGATTGTTTGATTTTGGCAATGTCCTTATTAAACGTTTCTTCGTCTATTTGGAGTTTCTGAACTGTTGCATTGAAGTTTTTGATTACAGAAGTCGTTACTGAAATTTGGTTCTTTAGTAAATTTTCGATTTGGTGTTCGTCATGTGTTATCTTGTTGATACAGTCATTAAAGTATTCACCATCACTAGCGTCTAAAGTTCCAGTTATTGATTTCCAAATTGTTCCTATACCGTTAATAAGTCCTCGTTTCTGCCTCTTGGAGTTGTAAAGTTTAGTGTCTGCGAATATCTCTTGATATTTTAAGTTTACTGTGTCAGATATTTGTTTTAGGAGGCTAATATGAGTTTGTACTTGAGGTTTAAATATTGTCATACGGGTAGTTAAGTTTGAATGGATAGTATCGATTAAAGTGTTCAAAATGTTGTCATTGTTGGCAATTGCGTCAACGAAAGGGTGAAGATCTTTGTAGACAAGTAGGGTCCATTTATCATTTGATATTTTGACAGTTCCTTCTTCATGAAAGAAGAGTCCTACTGTGTTGTTTATAGGAGTTATTGAAAATTGGGACGTCACGATTGTGAAGAGTCCAAGTAGTCTGAAATAAAGTAATTTCTATTCAAAATACGGTTTCAATCTGTCAAAATTTACTTTTGTAGATTGATTCGTTTCGGGGTTTAGAAGAGTTGCAGAATTTTGGAAAAGTTCAGTTATCTGAAAAGGGCCATTAAATTTGTTTTGTGACTTACTTGAAATTTGGGATTCTTTTAAATATACCTTGTCGCCTATGTTATAAGTGGGTCGATTTTCGGGTACGTGTTGGTCGAAACGTGCTTTGGCTTTTTCTTTTTGTTGTTCGGTTTTGGCTCGCGCTAATTTGTAGAAATATTCCATACGGTTATTAAGATCTCTTACGTACTTGGAAATGAGGTTCTTTTGGTTGTAAAGCGTTTCCGGTGGTCTACTCGAGGTGTGACCAAAAATCAACTCATAAGGAGTGAATCCATGAGTCCTATTTTTGGTGTTGTTATAGCATATGACTGCGTATGGCAGAACATTAAACGGATGTTCGTTTGGATTTTCGGCGATATTTGCCCGGATCATTTCCGATAGTGTCGCATGGAAGCGTTCAAGGGAACCATTTGATTGTGGGTGACTTACACTAGAGAAAGTTAACTTTATTTCGTAGAGTTCACAGAGGTCTTTTACTAATACGTTATCGAACTCACGACCGTAGTCACAGTGAATTCTCAACGGAGTGCCGTAGTGTTGAAAATAAAGGATGAGTGTGTTAACGACAGTTTTTCCCGTTTTATCCTTTATAGGATATGCCTGTGTAAATTTCGTTAACTCGTCTCTAATTGTTAGAGCATAATTTCGAGTGGGATATTCAAAGATGTCGATATTGACTCGCTCGAAAGGTGTTTTCGGCGTTTCTGTGATGACTAGAGGGGAACTCAAATTTTTTCGGCATATTTTAACTTTTTGACAAATTTCGCATGACTTGATGAAATTTTCAACGCTTTTTGTCAAACCGGTCCAGTTATACTTCTCTTTTATTCGCCTTACTGTTTCATTAATTCCGCGATGCAAATTGTTTTTGCCTTGGTGGTAATGTTCTAAAATCTGAGGTATTTCATCCTCTGAGGGTGTAGTTATGACGTTTAGGCATATTTTTAATTTAATGTCTTTGTCTGCAAAGACATAAGAAAAGGTTTCAAGGATTGGGAGTTCTAAGTTGTTTTCGACGTAATATGTGGTTTCAAGATCGAATTTATCTCGTGATTTGTAAATAATGTAGAACAGAAATTGTACGACTATTTCAGGGTCAAATGGCAAGGGGATTATAAAGTATTTGCGGTCTTTAACTGATTTACTTGCGAAGGTGTTGATGGAATTGTTTTCGAATGTGATATCTTCTTCGAAAATATCGTCCATGATTCGTTCGTGTAGATCAGTTAACTTGTTTTGCCAGAAAAATGAAATAATTTGTTTATGGGATTTGTCCAGAAGTTGGGAATTAGTGGTTTCGATCTTTGAATACTCAATTATTGATCTTGTTTTATATAAGACAACAAATTTATTAAATTCGTTAGTAAGGTGTTCGTCAGTAAGTTCAGGTTCTGGTTCGGGTTCGTCTTCTGAGTCGGTGTCATTGAAGGCATGGATTTTTGAATGAAAATTCGCGATTTGTTGGAAGTGGTTGACTTTAATTCGCGAGAGAGCATCGGCGTTTCTGTTTATCTTGCCTGGTTTATGTTCAATTTTATAATTGTACTCTTCCAGCTTCAGTCGCCATCTGGCAAGTCTACTGCCTGGATCCTTGATCGAGAAAAGCCACGTAAGCGGGCGGTGATCGGTAATTAAAGTAAACTTACGACCAAATAAATAAGGACGGAAGGCTTTGACTGCCCATACAATGGCAAGCAATTCCCTTTCAATGGTGGAATATCTGGTTTCGGCGGCACACAAAGTGCGGGAGGCATAAGCAATCGGAAGGTCTTTTCCAACTGGGCCTTGTGAAAGGACTGCACCAATCGCGAAAGCGCTGGCGTCTGTGGTGAGAAGAAAAGGTTCTTCAAAATTTGGGTAAATAAGGATGGGGTCTGAGATGAGAGCTTCCTTTAAATCATTGAATGCTGCCTTACAATCGGAATCAAAGAAGAATTTAGCGTCTTTTTGAAGCAGTTTTGTTAAAGGTTTGGACACTTTAGCGAAATTGGGAATAAATCTTCTATAGTATCCGGCCAATCCTAAGAAAGATTTGATATCTTTCGGGTTCTTTGGCTCTGGGAAGTTTTGGATACAACTGATTTTTTCGGGGTTCGGTTTTACACCTTGTTGCGTAATTAGATGACCAAGATACGCTACCTCTTTTCTTAAGAACTCACATTTGTCGGGTTGAATCTTAAGATTTGATGTGCGAAGACGTTTGAAGACTTCGGTCAACCGGGAAATGTGTTCGTGAATCGTTGGGGAGTATACTATGATGTCGTCCATGTATACTAGACAACGTTCATTTTGTATTCCGAGGAGGATGTTGTCCATGACACGTTGGAATGTGGACGGGGCCTTCTTTAAACCGAACGGCATACGAACAAACTCGTAATGGCCGTTTTCGACTGAAAATGCTGTCTTGGGAATGTCTTTAGAATCGATCTCTATCTGATGAAAACCGGAGGCGAGATCTAAAGTCGAGAAATATTGGCATTTGCCAAGTTGATCTAAAAGATTGGAGATGTTTGGCAAGGGGTATTTGTCGTCGACTGTGACTTCATTCAGTTTCCTGTAGTCAATGACGACACGCCATTTTTGTTTGCCTGAGGCGTCTAATTTTTTGGGAACAACCCAAACTGGGGAAGACCAAGGGGAAATAGAATGACGAATAATGCCTTGATCAAGCATTTTACTGACCTGTTCTTTAACCTCTTCTTTATGGACCTGCGGGTACCGATAAGATTTGGTATAGATGGGTCTGGAGTTATTTGTCTCGATCGAATGTTTGATTTCGTTCGTAAAAGATAATGCGTCGCCTTCTAAGAAAAATATGTCTTGAAAGTCTAGACAAAGGCTCGTAATCATATCTTCTTCTTCAACGTTTAAGTGATCTGTCCTGAGTTGTTGTCGAATTAATAAGTTTCTGTCAATTGGTTCAGAGTCATAAGAGTTGTTAAAATTGAAGCAGGGTTGTGTTTGAGTAAGGGGTTCTATAGTGAAGTTGTCGAAATTAATTGTTTTTGGGATGGCGTTGGCGTTTATAACTGAAGTGAGGAATTCGCCATTTTGGTTTACATATACCAAGGAATTGGGTAATCTGACTTTTTCTTTTTCTATAGTATGTAGAACAGCGTCGGTATTAGCAAGGTGACATCGCAGTTTACATACTTTTTCGGTGCGGGGTTCTATAGAAATATAGTTCGGAAAATTATTGGGTTTTTGTGTGTTGGGAATTGTTGGAGATGCGATATCTGAAGAAGGCAAGGTAGGGACCTTGTGAAGAGCGATATCTTTAAAATTTGTTCTAAGTTGCTTAGATTTTAAGTCTATTACGCATTAGTAATGTTCCAAAAAATCTAAACCTAAAATGCCATCAAAGTCGATGTCAAGATTACAAATAAAAACTTTGTGGGGGTTACCAGGAGCAAATGGTACAAGGGTTGACTGGGAAATTGAAATTTTTTGATCAGTGATGCCCTGAATAATTACATGTTCTTGGAATCTTTGGGGAAAGTTTTTGACAGTTTGCTCTTTGAAAATTGAAATTCCTGCGCCTGTATCTATAAGCAATTTGTATTGACCAGTAGCGTCGTTTATGTAGTATAAGTTTTTGGGGTTGACAGTGTGAAGAGTAGTTACAGGAACGTTTGTTCCGGGAAGTTTACGTTCGGATTCATGTCGTCTAAATTCATTGTTTGTATTTGTGATGTGATGTTGGTTGTTATGTCCGGTGGATGAACTGGATTTGGGAGAGAAAGAAAATCCTGGTAGTTTTGATTTTCTAGTGGGTCTAAATCATCAGTTTGTTCGCCGAAGTTATCAGCAGTATGATAACTGTTATTTCCTGTGTCGTATGAATAACTATTATCTGTATAATAGTCATAATTTCTTTGATTATCAGCTGTATGATAATCCTCATATGGGTGATTATTAGCTGTATAATAATCGTTGTAATCATCGAAAGAATTTGTGCAACTTAAATGATGTGCCCTGTTTGGATTCTGGTGGAAATTAGGGTTCTTTTGAATCACTGACTGACGAGGTTGTTGCATATTTTGTTGGAATTGTCTTGATTGATTAGGAGGATATTGATTTGGTCTAAAAGGTGACTGATTTTGCCTGAAAGCTGGCTGATTCTGCCGAAATTGTGAAGGTTGATTTTGCCGAAATTGTGGAGGCTGATTTTGGGAACCATTATTAGCGAAAGGGTTTGGTCTCATATAATTGTTGTTACCGTTATTGTTATTGTAAACGGGTGCTTGGTAATTTTGGGAACGACATTCGGAGGTGATGTGTCCGAATCTACCGCAAGATAAGCACTTATTATTTGGAGGATTAGGCCTTCGGAACGATTGGTTGGGCCTCGGGGGAATTTGTTTTGTAGTTTTCTGATTTTCAAAGTACGATAACTGGAGTTCGCGTCTGATTCTTACATTGGCTTCTAAAAGGTCTTTAGGGTTACCGGCACGGATGATTTGTCCGAGACGTGGTTTTAACCCGGTTAGAAGGGTGTTAAGCGCCATAGTGTCTATTAGACTCGTTTGCGCTACCTTTTGGTCTGCGTTTAAATTGGATGCTTTTTGAATATTGGCGTGCATTTTTGCTGTTAGGACTTGTAGTCGGTTGTAGAAAGTAAGTGGTGACTCGTTAGATAGTTGCTGAAGGCGTTGTAGATCTTGTATCAGGGACGTCAAATCCCTGGAATCTCCGAAATGAAGATTCAAGAGTTGTTTTAATTCTAAATAAGACGCGGGGCTACGCGAATTTATTAGTTGGGCCGCTCTGCCTTTTAATTTATTTTTAATATGGATAAGTAAAAGGTATCTTTGATCGCCCGTCGACATGTTGTAAGCACAGTCGCACGCATTAATAAATGTTCCCAAGGAGATCTGATCTCCTTCGAACTCTGGGACGATAGAGAATATTTCGGATAGCCGATAGGGCTCGGGTTCAGAGCCGTCTCTGGGAGATTGTTGTGCCATTTTTAAATTTATTAAATGGGAGAATTGAAAAATTTCAAAAGCAAAAATAAAATTTGTTCAAAATAGATGTATAAATCGGTTAATGTGCAATAAATTTTTCAAATCGTTACAAAAACAATAAAACAGAATGGAGGAAAATAGTTAGTGTGCACTGTTTGCAAACAAAATATGGTAAATGGTAAAAATAAAATAAAATAAATCGAGAAATTCAAAAATATAAGGTACAAAAATAAAATTGGTATGGTTAAAAATATGGTTCGGGTTTTTGGTCGTCCGAACAGAAAAATAAAATCAAAAATTATTGGTAAAATTAAAATTGCGAGATGATTCCTGTTTGTACTCACATTAAATGAAACATCGATGCTGCCGTGTTCTGTAGTTGTAGTTAGTTGCCTTGTTCTACGGTTACAGTTGGGACGTCTCGAGAGGTTCTTTCTTCCTTCAAGGGATTAGGATCCGCCGCTACCAGTTAAGCTCGTTCGCCGGTTCTAGTAACGTTCTGGAATCCTACTGACTGCGCCACTTTTTATATCACTTCTTTTCAAAATGACTTTTTAAAAAAAATTATTTATTATTTAACAAACTTTAATACTTGATAACTTGAGTACAATAATATTAAGACTATGAGTAAGGAAAATCATCTGCCGGACTGAAGGTCGTGAATAACAATTTATAATAAATAATGTGCTGACTCTATATAAACTTAAACAATGAAATTCTGTGAAGTTAAAACAGCAGATGAGCATATTTTAGCTATACGAGACGAAAGTAATTTAATATGAAAGATTAAAATATGAAATGAGATCTGCTACGTGACAATTTGAAAGAAAAGTATAATATTACATTATGAGAAAAAAGCTGTTATGTGTTATGAATTACAATGTTATAAAATATAATATAGAATTTATTATTTTAAAGAGTCTATTAAATTTCTATATAACATATATATATATATATATATATATATATATATATATAATTAAGTTATATATATATATATATGTATATATATATATGTATATATATATATATATATATATATATATATATATATATGTATATATATATATATATATATATATATATATATATATAGATTGCAATATACTTCGTGGGTTCAATTTAGAATTATTAAACTAACATTCACTTTCACTTTTCTAGAACTTTATTTACATTCAAACAGCTGATTAAAATATGACAATAACAATGCCATAGACGCTAGTCGTCGCGGTATCACTCCTTGGCGATCGTGGTGTGCTTCTTTTATATCACCAGCGTAGAATTCTCCAGTAGAAATCATCATCGCTCCTTCCGCTGCCGAGTCTTTTCGAGAATCGTATTTTTTTATCTTAAAGCGTTTGTTGTCGTGCTGAAAGGACACAGGGTCGGCTTTGGGTAAATTTCGTAACACTGCCCCCCCTGTAATTATGATCGTCCCGATCAGAAACATCCCCTCCATGGTACGGAGCGAGTCGATCTAAATGAACCACCTTCAATTTAGCCTTGGGGTTTCTACGGATCCGGTAGACGACGTCATTAAGCCTCTTGACCACCTCGTATGGACCATCCCAGGCGGGTGTAAGCTTTGGGGATTTACCCTTGCTCCGTTGAGGGTTGTACAACCAGACTTTGTCCCTCTCCTGGAACCCGACTGAATTGGCCTTGAGGTCGTATCGCGTCTTCATCCGGTCACTGGTGGCCAACATCTGTGTTCGGGCTAATTCGTGTATTGCCAGCATGTTATGTCGGAGCTGGTCGGCATAATCGTCGATGTCTTGGGGAGGTTCTTCGGGGGAGCCAAATGCCAAGTTGCATGGTAATCGCAGCTCCTTTCCGAATAGGAACCTGGCTGGGGTCAGGCCTGTACTATTATGTACAGCAGAGCGATATGACAACAGGAATAGGGGAATATGCTCATCCCAATCACGCTGGTTATTGCTGACGACCTTGGATAGGTGCTTTTCCAAGGTCCTGTTGAATCTTTCCACCATTCCGTCTGACTGTGGGTGTAATGGTGTTGTTCTCGTTTTTCTGATCCCCAACATCGTGCAGACCTTCTGGAATACATTCGATTCGAAGTTACGCCCCTGGTCTGAATGTAATTCCATCGGGACGCCAAACCTGCTGAATAGTTGTTCTACTAGCACCGTCGCTACCGTGGTTGCCTCTTGGTTGGATATCGCATATGCCTCAGGCCATTTGCTGAAGTAATCCATTGCGACCAGAATGTATTTGTTCCCCCTCTCAGACTCGGGAAACGGACCGGCGACATCGATGGCGATTCTCTCAAATGGGACGCCCACATTGTACTGCTGCATTCTGCCCTTGGTCCGGGTCTTCGGGCCCTTACTGGCGGCACATGTGGCACATTTGCGGCACCAAGCTCTGACGTCTTCGAAGTAATTTACCCAGTAGTACCGCTGGCGAACTTTGTCTAGGGTTTTATTCATGCCCAGGTGGCCTCCGGTAATTCCATCATGCACTTCGGTCAGGATGGCTGGTACCTTTTTCTTCGGAACTACCAGTTGGGACTTGGTTTCTCCTCCATCAGCGCTTTCCCAAACTCGCTTGAGCATTCCATTATCTACTCTTAGAGAGTCCCACTGAGCCCATAACGATTTCAGCACGCCGGAATATCTGGCTACCTCGTCCCATCGTGGCCTGGGTGCCCCTCTCATTTTGAGTGACAAGATTGGTTTGATGTCTGAATCAGCCATTTGGTCCTGGATGCACTGTTCCGTTGTCCAGTCTTCATTGGCCTGCACTCGGATCTGCCTGATGGAGATACCCTCTCGCTGTTCCGTCTTCAGACAATGCTTGCATTCCGCTCTACAGGGTCTTCTGGATAGGGCATCGGCATTATTGTGCAACCGGCCGGCACGGTGTTCCACCTTGAAGTCGTATTGCTGTAATTTCTCCATCCATCTGGCCAGTTGTCCTTCCGGTGTCTTCATGTCCAGCAGCCATTTGAGTGCGGCATGATCTGTTCGGATTAAGAAATGGCGACCATACAGGTATTTGTGGAAATGGTCCACAGCCCCTATTATTGCAAGAAGTTCTTTTCTGGTGACGCAATAATTTCTTTCTGGCTTCGAGAATCCACGGCTGTAGTACTCGATCACCCTCTCTTCACCATCTTGCACCTGGGATAGGACGGCCCCCAAACCTGTGTTGCTGGCGTCGGTGTCTAAGATAAACTTGCCGGACTGTGTAGGAAAGACTAGGATTGGGCTGGAACATAGTGCTGCCTTCAGTCGCCTGAATGATGTTTCGCAATCCTGATTCCAATGGAAGGTCTCTTTATCAGTGGTCTGCCGATGTAGAGGGGCGGCGATGGTGGCAAATCCCTCAACAAAACGCCGGTAGTATGAACAGAGGCCCAAGAAGCTTCGGAGTTCATGTTTGTCTCTTGGAACTGGCCAATCACGGATGGCTTCTATCTTGTCTTCGTTGGTGCGGATTCCTGACTCGGACACTAAGTGGCCCAAAAACTCTACTTCTTTTTGAAACAAGGAACACTTCTTCGGATTGAGTCTCAGGTTGGCGTTATTAATTCTGGAGAATACTTCGCCCAGGTTCTTCAGATGGTCGTCGAATGTCTGGCCCATGACTAGAATGTCGTCGAGGTACACTAAGCACGTCCTCCATGTTAACCCGCTCAGTACATACTCCATTAGCCTCTCAAATGTAGCGGGTGCATTACATAACCCAAAGGGCATGACCGTGAACTGAAACAGCCCTTTACTGGTGGAGAACGCTGTCTTCTCTCTGTCGTTTGCGTGCAGACCAACCTGCCAATATCCACTTTTTAGGTCTAGTTTGGAGAACCAACAGGAGCCTGCTAGTGTGGTCAAAGTGTCATCGATTCGGGGTAGTGGATAGCTGTCTTTCTTCGTGACATCATTCAGCTTTCTGTAATCCACGCAAAATCGGGTGGTTCCATCTTTCTTTTTAACTAGCACGACGGGAGCAGATAATGGACTGATGGATGGCTCAATAACTCCATTTTGTAACATGGACTCGATGTTTTCCTCGACTGCCTGTTGTTGCCCCAATGGTAGTCGTCTAGGTGGTATTCTGATGGGTTGAGCCTTTCCGGTATCTATCCGATGCTGGATGATGTTATTGCGACCGGTAATTCCATTTTTACCGTTAAAAATTTGCCAGTGTTTTGTGATAAATTGCTTAGCTTTCTTCTGGTTCTCTGGTGTCAAGTGTGTCAAGTGGTCAGCAAACTGTTGTAGGAACTCTTTATCGGGCCCTGTCTCCTTCACCGACGTCTGGTACTCTTCTTCGCAATTGATGATGGTGTCTACTGGCTCGAAACAAGCTATCTCTTGACCATTGGTAATTCTGATGTCGTTGTTGGACAAATTCAGGACTCTGATTGGTATTTCTCGTCCGGTTTTAACTATAGCCCGTCCAAACAAGTAGTCATGAGCTGAGTGTACGGGCTCCACCATTCCAACGCAGCTCCCAGGATTGTTGTCTAGCTGCCCATGAATAATCTGTTCCGTTCGACCGGGAATTCTAGCTGAAGACTTTGCCACAATTTTTATGGGCGTGACTGATGTGTTGACGGGCCGTGTCAACACAAATTCCTCATTCAGGAACCGAAGAACATCATATCTCGGGTCGAACATAAATCCGTGCTGGCTAATTAGGTCCATTCCCAGTATAAAATCGTCCTCAATATTCGCTACCAGGACCCTATTCCGGATCATGTTGTCCCCTATTTGTAGCACGACATCTGCCTCACCCTGTATTGACATGGACTCGCCGGTGACTGTTCTGAGCTGGATGTTATTGGTAACTGGCCGAATTTCTGATGCTCTCAAAACCCTGGACTTGGCAATGGACACAGCGGCGCCGATGTCGATGGTGATGGTAATTGCTCGCCCATTGATGGTGCCTCTGATGACTAGGCTGCCGCTATCTCGGCAAAATCCCCGGATGGATAACGTTTTGGGGGCTGGTGGAGGGACATTCAGCATTCGCCCCCCTATGCTGACTGACTGACGGTCCCTGGACATGTGGCTGTTTTGTTGGTTACCCCTGGTCGGTGATCATTCAGGTGGCCTCACTCGACAGTCAAGTTGGAAATGCCCTGTTCGTCCGCAGCGGTAACATGCCCCTCTGGTGCCAGTTCTTTGTGACCGGTCTAATATTTTGTTCAGACCAGCCAGCAGCGCTTGAAATTGTGACCCTGACTCTTCCTGGTTGAAGGGAACGGCTCGGACCCTCGGCTTGGACATGTTCATGACGGCCTCTACTTCCAAAGCCCGAAGTAGAGCTTCACTACTTTTCTTGACGCCACTCAGTTTTAAATTTCTTTGTACTTCCACATCTCTGATGCCGTTTATGAAACTCTGTGTGGCCAACTGGTCTTTCGTTTCGAATTCTTGAAGGCTTTCACCGGATCTTTGCGTTTTTCCACTGAGTTGGACTTGGTATACCGGGCTCAAGGATTGATTGTCGTAGCGTTTGTCTAGGATGGCGATGATCTTGTCGAAATTACCTTGTTCATCGACTGGAATGCTTTGGAGGAGTTCTAGGGCCGGACCTCTTAACGAAATTACCAGAGAAGTAGATTTTTCTTGATTATCCCATCCATTAGCTGTAGCCACAGCCTCAAATTGCCGTTTATACATAGGCCAAGATGAGCTGCCATCAAATGTGTGTGGTTTACTAATGGAACCTCTGGTACTCACGGTGTTCTGGTATTTTCCTCGCTGTAAGTCCTGTTGCATTTTTTTAATTTCCGTTTCTACCTTGTCTTGGATGGCACTGATTTGGTCTTGAACTGTGTTTTGAATTGAACTGATTTCAACTTTTACCTGGCTTTGGATGGAATTGAGGTCATCTACTTTTGTTTCAAGAGTGTCCACGGTATTTTTTATGGTCTTAATGTCATCATTTATCTCTTTTATATCAGACTCAACTATTTGCATTCTTTCATTAACTGTTTCATTAACTTGTCTTACTATTTGCATTAGTTGTTCAAATTGCATTTGTCTTTTTTCTTCAGTTATTTTAAATTCATTTTGTCGTTTTAATTCAGTTTGATCTTGTTTTTCTACAAATTTCGAGAATAATCCTTCCATTAAATTTTGTTGTTTTTCTTCCATCGTGGAAACAAGATTTTGTTGTTTTTCTTCCATCGTGGAAACAAGATTTTGTTGTTCGCTTTTCATCGTAGTGACAAGATTTTCTAATTCAACTTTAAGTTTATCATCAAAAGATTTCACTAACCTTTGTTGAATTTCTTCTTGATGTTGTTTCTCCTTCTTGTCACGTTTTTCTAGAATCTGTGCAATTTTTTCGTCTAACTTTTCCATACTACAAGTTTCCATAAATCAATTTTCACTGCACTTAATCCTTTACTTCTGATCACCAGATTGCAATATACTTCGTGGGTTCAATTTAGAATTATTAAACTAACATTCACTTTCACTTTTCTAGAACTTTATTTACATTCAAACAGCTGATTAAAATATGACAATAACAATCCCATATACGCTAGTCGTCGCGGTATCACTCCTTGGCGATCGTGGTGTGCTTCTTTTATATCACCAGCGTAGAATTCTCCAGTAGAAATCATCATCGCTCCTTCCGCTGCCGAGTCTTTTCGAGAATCGTATTTTTTTATCTTAAAGCGTTTGTTGTCGTGCTGAAAGGACACAGGGTCGGCTTTTGGTAAATTTCGTAACAATATATATAAAACCTTGCTCATATAATAGTATTTTAGATTGATACAAATGGTTCGCATAATATACAGTGAGGGTTCGAACACATTCATTTAAAATTCAAGTGTTGTTTTTTTTTTTTGGACTGCGGTGTTTGTGATGATAAACTCATTTATACAAGGTGTACCAGAAATAATTTGGGACCATCAACTTCATTTTTTCAAATGGAAACATTTGTTTTTATTTTATTTTTGAAGTCTGCATTGAATTCTAAGTATTTTTCATGTACCATGTCCTATAGCGAATATTAGTAGTTATTAAAAATATTACATTTCTTAAGTTAAGAAACAATATTAATAATATTGTTGGTTTAAACCTATTTATTTACGTCTGGTTTTTATGACTTTTTTAATGCTGGAGTTTTTAACACTTGTTTGTTTCCATAGAAACTATTATAATTTTACTTCAAATAAGTAGTTGTCAGGTACAATTGCAAAGTTTGACGATGGCGACAGAACTCGAACACAAGTTAAAGTTTAGAAATTGTTTAATATGAAGTACCCGAAGCGGCCTATTACACGATCGGTAGTTAGTAAAATAGAAAAAAAGTTACTACAATTTAGCCACGTAAGAGACAATTACAAAACCAAACATCTTCCAGAAGATACACAATTAAAAGTTTTGCTCAATTTACAAGAAAATCCTCACAAATCCAGTAGACAAATAGCCGCAGAACAGTCAATAAGTGAATCTTCTGTTCTAAAATGCTTGCATAGAAATAAATGGCACCCATACAAAGTTCATTTAGTTCAGAAACTTACTCCAGATGAATTGGACCGGAGAGTAGAATTTTGGGAAATAATGATGGATAGATGCAATGCCAACCCGCTTTTTTCAAGTAAGATAGTTTTTCCGACCAGGCAATATTTTATTTAATGGCTCAGTACACAGGCATCATTTTCGATATTGGGCGTGAGAAAACCCACCGACTGGTGAAAACCCCAATATACTGGCATATTCGGTATGGTTTCAACAGGATGGAGCGTCCCCGCACTATTCGCGAACAGTGCGGGATTATCTTGACAATATTTTCCCAAATAAATGGATCGGAAGGAGAAGTAATATCGAATGGCCAGATCTTATCATCGAAGGGGGTGAGGGCAATTTTTGTCTTATTGGTGCTAACAACATTATGCGGGTAGGACCTAATGCATCGCTCGGATACAGTAGTTTGCTTTTTCTCTTGCAGACATGAGAGATAATCATTAAAGGTAATTTTATTTTTAACAATATTATTTTTTACACCTTTAGATTTTTTACGCATTTGCCTCCTAGAATTAAGTATGTAGGTATACATTTTTGAACTAAGACCAACAAAATGGGAAATGATGTAACCGTAACCCTTGGCCTCATCCTTCATTAAACCTAAGACCTTTTTGTTCACCAGTGGAATATCATAAACATTATTTGGAACGTAATTTGAAGTATCGAATTTGTGTAATTCAGACTTGATTACTTCCAGATATGCATCATCTGAAATTATTTCAAGGATTTAACTGTTGGTGTCCATGTACAAAAGTTTATAATATTTCAAGTTATATAGCTATAAAACGCTTAAAACACCTAAAAATGTGTGTGTTATATTTAATAGGATCAATCGGACATTCAATTTAAAAAAGGTGCAAAATTTGAGGATATAAATACTTACATGCACCCACTATACGGTTATAGTAGAAAGAGTCGATTATCCCTGGACTACTGGAAAGTGTTTAATACTGGGCAGTTCAATGCTGTGAGCTCTATAGATTTGTCAACTACTGAAAATGTATTAACTAGTGTAGTAGTTTTACAGTAGAATGCTGTGAGCTCTGGGCAGTTGCGGTTGATTAAATACATGGATATAAGAAATATATTTTCACCTTTCATAAAGATATTAAAAATTCGTAAATGTTAGGATTACTGTTATTTATATATTATAAAATAGCATGAGAAATATATTTTAACATTTAGTAAAGATACTAAGAATTCAAATGTTAGATTTTTATCTTTGGGGTTACGTGAAATCGAAAGTCTACGTCAATAAGCCGGAAAATATCGAGGAATTAAAGAATACAATTAGGGCTGAAATACAACGAATCCTGCCACAAACGCTAAATGAAGTGGTACGAGAATTTGAAACCCGTCTTAAGTATTGTCAGGAAGTTAATGGTCAACAATTTAAACATTTTATTTGATATGTTGATGTTTTTCAAATAAACGTGATTTTCTTAATAACTGATAATTTTCGGTATAGGACATTGTAAACGAAAAATAATTAGAATTCCATTCAGAATTCAAAAAATAAAGTAAAAAACAAATGTTTCCATTTGAAAAAATGAAGTTGATGGTCGCAATCTATTTCTGGCCCACCCTGTATAAATGAGTTTATCTTCACAAAAACCGCAGTCCAAAAAAAAAAAAACCAACGGGCCCGAGCTTTTTTCCAAAAAACCAACACCTGAATTTTAAATGAATTTGTTCCAACCCACGCGACCTCACTGTATATTAGTATAATATTAGAATTCCCGGCACGCTCCTATGCTGCACTACGATGATGAAATATATTGACAAATCATAAACGTTCCAAGAATGACAATTATGGCAGAATCAATCAGTTTGCTGATAAATATTAACGAAATTAATTAGAATGCCAATGTACAGATATTGTAACGTCATATTGTTTGATCTGGGCGAAATGTGTGCATTATTAAATGGATTCACTTGTATTAGAATAATAGCATTTCCGGCCATTGTTATTATTTTGTCTGTATTCGCGTTAAATTGTGGTGGCAAAAACAAACTCGACGCGTTTGGCACGATGCTCATTAAATTTGTTTACATGAGACATGAAAAGCGATTTTGTAGTGATGTTATTATCACGTCATGTTTTGGGAACAGTGAAATCAGAATATTTCAAAACCACACTTTTAAAACAACATTATCAATTTTTGTAGAAACTTTATTCAATCAAAAATCGTGTGCTGTAAACAAAAAGCAGTAATTTTATATTATAAAATTAGTTTTTTGATTTGTTTGTAGGATATAATGATTCACCTATTAAATATACTAATTATGTAGTGTCTTTTACTTACAAGTAACTTATCAGGAGTTACACCATCTTAAATAATTCCTTATGATTTTTATGATTATTCTATAATAACATATTTTTCATTTTGACCCGTTATGACTGCATGTGCCTTTGTATATGAACTCATGGAAGCATCAGGACTCTGACTCTAGCTTCTGCTCCTAATCTAATATGTTTCCCACTTGGTTGGTCTGATATATGATGTAAATGGCTGATGTAGGACCATCCCAAATACTAACGGAACATTTTTTACGTATATCTCCACATATCATACAATAAAGATAGATTAGCAACTCAATGTTATAAAATGTGTTCACATTTTGTCCCGTGAGAGGTTAGAATATGCATAATAAGCATCTTCAGAAGTCCTTCAAGTACTAAATTTGACGTTTGTTGAATTTGACAGATCATCACCAACTAAAAAGAAGGAATCTGCAGTTTCTGGTTTCAAGTCTAACCAACAGGGGGCTATACTATCGAATTATTTTCATTTGTTCTTGGAAAATAACACCACAATGGAAACAAAAATCTGTATATTCAAGGAAAAACCAAATTTTCATAGAATATACAAAAGATAAGAATACAAGATATTATGAATTACTCAACAAGTACTAAAATTTGCTTACCCGTGTGTACTTGGTTTTGTGACTCAGCTGTAGGTTTCATCTTAAGACAATACAAATGATCATCGTCGGTTGGAACTTCCTTGATTTGGAATATTTATATTATTTTTCTAATTATCAGCAGCTTCTTAAAAAAATAGCATGTATCTCAATAGCTTGGTTGTTTTCATTGGTTTACCTGTCATCATATGGGGGTAATAATCAGTGGTTTGTTGTTTTCCTACAGAGTATACAAAATTGTCTAAATCTCTCTCATAACCTGAAATTAAAAAATAAATGAAATAAATACAAGTAACAGTATCAGAAAAAGATAAACATACCTGGCCTGTAAAGTTTTTCGATGTTTATTCTTTGAAGCCATATTTTCTGACACTTTTTGTTGGTTGCAAAATAATGTCTAAAAAAACTGATTATTAAAAAAAGTTTGTAGCTTCTGGCTATATGCAGTACCTTAAAACGAATGGGATTTGATACAAAATTCTACCACAAATTAGAGTAAAAATAATTAATAGCTTTAACTTTCTCAGACAAAGACAATGACAAAAAACAAAATTCACATCATTTACATGTAGGAAGGGCCGATAAAGAAGATTAACTGTAAAAAAATAGTACTTGAAGGAGTTCTGAAGGGAGCTACGTTTACAGTTCACCGACAGCTGGACCAACATTGCCTATCTGAGTTACCACCCCCTGGTATATCTCTACTACGAGTAGTTGTCAGATTCTGGAATGAGCAAAACAGTTATAAGACTACCTAGTACTACTTCAGCAGTCTCAACCACAATTAAGCAATAAAACCAATATTTACCTTTTGTTTGCTTCATTGTAAAAGGCTTTGAAAGCTATTTATTCCGGAAAAACGGCAATTATCTACACAAATTATTTCCGGAATTTAACAAATAATAGAAACTGCACAAAAAGTTTATCCTGCAACTTAGTAACTGACTACCAAACAAAAAAATGAAATATTTAAATAATTCTGAGCATGCCACATCGTTTATTAGACCTCCAGAACACCGAGTAAACAGAGCATTAGCTTATCTTAACCATACCATATGGGGAGATATATATATATATATATATATATATATATATATATACTGTAATGGGATTTTTACTTCGTGGTGATGATTGGAATTTTATTTATTTTATTTTCAAACTTGTCCACTCTCTAAAAACTCCATACAATTTTCTTTTCTTTGAACAGACTGGTCCAGCTCTTGACCCTCCTTTTTTCTGTAAATGTTAGTATGCGCTAATTGACCCTTTGTCAATAATAAAACAACCAAATGTTTTTATTATGTCTTATTACATTCTTTTCAATTGCTTCAAATCAAAATTATAAATATTAAGCAAAATCAAACACAAAGAATAAATCAAATCAACAAATAACTTTCAAAGTACGAATACCAAAACACCTTATAATTAAATTTAGGATTAATTTAAAAGGATTTGCGTTTCGATATGATTAAGTTATTTGCAACAATTAAATTTCAAGGTCAATGATCATTCAAATGCAATGTTATTTGAATATCCAAAATTTATACCATTACTAAAATGATTATTTCCCAGTTTATGTTTTTTAAATATCTAATTGCTAATGAAAATCAAAATAATAAATGTTTTAAATAATTTTAATGGTAAATACCTGATTCACTTTCAAAACTTTATTGTTCCTTTAAACTGCTTTTGTTGATGACTGCTGTTTCACCTTATTATTTACTGCTAATGATTCCTGCTAAAAAAACCAACATGAATTTTTCTACTATTTACTGTCAATGATCTCTGCTAACAGTATGAATTTCTCCTATTTACTGCCAATTATATCTGCAGCCAATGTGAACTTTTACTACCAAATTATATCTGTTCCCAATGTGAAATGTTTTACTTACTTTCAGCTTCCCAAAACTGGATTCTTAAATTGATGTTAATACCTGATATTTTTCTGTAAATGGATTTTAATTCATACCATTTACTGTACTGTTGCACCTCCACTTTTCTTGGATATAATTATTTTTGTTCAAATTTCAATCATTTCTTATCAAACTTTTAAATTAATAAACTTTTCTGACTTTTGACAACAACTGTCACTTTGTACTCGCTAACAATGTTTACTGTTACACTTGCAAATTTATACTCTCCTTACATGCTGTCAGTTCTTACTATGATAGTTTATAATTTTGACATAGAACTGCACATTTTAAACTTTTTAAATCAGCAATTTTGAATTATCCTTTTTATATAAAATACTCATTTTTTATATTTAATTTTTCCTATCTAAACAGATTCCTAAAATATCTTTTACTTTTCTTTAAAATTGCAATTTTTACTTGGTGTTTTGTGTTCATCATGCGCACCTGCTGTTTTAAGTTTAAGCTATACTAAAACTTTAATAAAATCTTCAGTGTTGGCATTAAACAATACTATCATCTGATTCCCCGTTCTGTATTTATCCTGTCCTATGAATTTCAACGTATTTCGATGGGTAGATCTGTCAAAATCTTGTTCCAAAGTTTTATCATAACATATATTTGTGGATTAGTATTTAACATGGAAATACCATGTTTTTCAAGTTTATTTACCCCGAGATAATTTACTAAGATCCTAAAATTCTGAATGATTGCCCCTATTGTGCCTAAAATATGAAGTTACTATAACTCTGGACGAAAGAAATTTGCTCGTGTCAGATGGGTTATTTACGCCTCGATTTTAAGGTAAGATTTTATATTTTCTTTTCATTAAATGCTTTCATTGTAATATATCAAACCTATAGATTATCCGTATATGTTCATTTCAAATCCTAATTGCTTTTTAACAAATTTATTTTAAACTGTCACATTTGTTAGTTTTCAAATATGTGTTTACTATGTGATTTCATTTCCAAATTACCAGTTTATGGTCTAGTTTTATAATTTAATCATTTCTATTCATGTATTGAACTTTAAATTGCATTTGATTTATCATACCTCTTTTACATTACTTGAATCATTCTTACAAAATTTCTATTGCAGCCAATATTGGTTTATATGTTGCAATGCATTACTCACTATCTGTTAATATACTATTTCATTCATCCAAATATAATTATTGATTTGATTTTTATTTTTGGTCTATGTTTATTTCCATTTCAATACCTAATAATAGACAGCAATGCAAGAATTTATAAAACGAAAATACATCTTACTGACATACAAATAAAAATAGTGAGAAGGACTGCGGATAAAATCAGGTAAATATAATGGACATATAATTCACATGTTAAGTGATTATCCATTAAAGTTAAGAAGCTACTCGAATAGAAATAGTATGTAGCTTATACACAGAAGCAACGCAGCCTGTAATATTCGCGGGCACACACTCAAAGGAGTCGTGAACGATGGTATCAGTGCGTTATGCCGTTTGCCGTGACGGCAATCCAACTAATTTTACTGCCAAGGCTGGCCAACAGGTATCTTTGCAGTTATCGGATGGCTTCTTAAATTTAATTTATAAGCTTTCTGTAAATCTATCAAGGCAATATGTACTGGTCTATATTTGACAATTTGCCTCTGTCAGTTGCTGGTCTGTGTAGATATGGTTCACTTATGATCGGGCGAGGTGAATCTCTTCTGATATATCGTATTCTAATCTACCCTTAATTAATTTGTCATACACTCTGTCGCTTGTTGAGATAACAGTATGGTCATATAATTAATAAAATACCTTCTATGTCTTACATACAATCTTAAAAAATTCTTTTTCTGCTGTTTTGACGATTTTTTGCAATGACTTTCCTCCAGAGTGCTAAAAAAGAAGAGAAACGCGAAAACGAAAATACCTTTCGAGATTTAGTTTGACTGATATCTCGAAGGGTATTTTTCTTTTTGTGTTTCTCATCATGAATTTACATCAAGTATCAGCCACAACAATCCAATATATCAAAAAAATTTAAAGTTTAATAATAAGGAACCTATTCTATTGCCTTCCCCCTTCAGAATTCTTCAAAAATAGTTATTTTCAATTGATATAGGTTTTAGGTACTTCTTATGTCAGAGCGGCTCAGCTAACTTCATTTAATAGTAATACAACGAGGAAACATTTATATTAAAAGTCCCCATCAAATGCCATGTACAGATATTTACTGGACTTTATTATTTAGTGAAGTTCATCACCCACAGGAGTCTCTCCAACAATTAAAGCTCCGATTGCAACAAAATTATCTTGGGAGATTAAATGTCTAATTAACGTAATTAAGACTAAAGGAGCTTGAGAATTTCTCTGGGGACCGAGGAGTAACCCCACGGGTAGGCGATGCGTGCAATTTCCCCAGCATCCGTTGCTCGAGAACTAAATCAATGAGACATGTAACAAAAATATGCAGTCGGCAGTGAATTTATAGCAATAAAGGGAATCCATCGTTAAGATGTGTGACAGGTGATTTCATAGAAAAAATAAATTGACGTTTCTTCACCTGGATTAGACAAGCAATAATTTATATTTAAAAAAGAATGGACTTCAACTAGCTTAAAATAAAAACGGTTTGGAAACCGTGTGCAATCAATAACTATTTTCTGACAAATTTTTTTAATTTGATTTAGGTACAATTCTATTGATTATTTTAGCCTATTCTTATCTCTCTCTAATTTGTATTTTTTTATATTATCCACATATTTTTTAACTTTTTTATTTGTTTTATTATTTGGCCCACTTTCTATGAGTGTAACTCTAACTTTATTTGAAGTAGCTGGTCCGGCATATCAAACGACGACTTCAAATCCTGGTCACCGCTGGGTTGAGCCCGATGAGTTTATCCTTGAAACTCGAGTACACACACCAATTATAGCGAACGACCGCCTTAATGCTTACGCAGTCGTAGCAGACGCCTGATATATCATACACCTCGCATCTCGCCGAATCAACTCGAAAATCATTCCTTTAGTCGGCAGACGATGGTAATGGTATCATAGCGGACCTGCACCACACCGGGGCTACAATCTAGTTTTGCCATTTTCCGTGCAAGGGCAACACAAAGTGGAAAGCCACTGGCAACCTCACCCAATGAGTGCTCATCTCCACCCGCACCACCCATTTCGGAATCTTACGAACACCCTACTTTTTATAAGATAGTCCACGCCGACGGGTGACACGTTTGATTCATTACAAGTCTACCTATTTTACTTTTCTAGGTGAGACTGACCATCCGCTTTCAAGGTGTAGGTACCTCTAGTTGCAGGACGCTTTGGCACAGTTTTAGGAGTAACAGGCTAGAAGTTGGCAAAGGGGTCTCGTCTCGAATCCTAGGGGCGATAACCCATCATCTCAAGCGACGGTCTGACTGTTAATAACCAGGTCGTCTCATCGCCACAATCCCGAAGGAAAGCAGGTCTGACGACAACTTGTAACAAATCTTAACAAGTAGACCTCGTTCTCTTTCGTTCAATCCCGAAGGACAGCGAATTTTCGGAAAACTACTTGTGTAAATTTGAAGACGCGAGATGTAAGACCTACATCTAGGATTTTTCTGTGTACTGATTCTCTTGAAAATCCTAGATGTCGGTCTTACATCTCGCGTCTTCAAATTTAACGAAAGGCATCAAATGCATAAAGAAGTGTTCGAGAGGACATTCAATTGTGGGAAGCGCAACTGATGAAGGTTTCCGACCAGAAACAATATATATTATATTTTTATATATAATATATATTGTCTTGCGTACAAAGGAATGACACCTCGAAGAGAGTACTTGTGTAAAGTTTTGACAAGTCACACTCCAGCACCGGGACGTTCTCCTACCCTAGTTACTAACAGGCACCGCCTTGGCAGAAACGTGGTCTGGAATCGATTGGAATTACTCCAAAAGTTTTATGGGTAGAAGGCTTGGAAATTTACCCCAGCTCCCATGGACTTTGAAGGTTCTAAAACAGGAAATACGGGTAGCTTGGTATTCGCTCCGTGTGAAGTCATGGTAGGGATAGCCGAATCGACGCCCGCCTACGCATCAGGAGGCTGTTTTCGAGTGAACAAATACACATGAAAATTTTAAAATGCGTTTCAAGTCATACCTAATATTAGAACATAAGGGATCATTAGAGTAGCTGGGTTCTGTAACAATACAGAGAGGAAAAAGTAAATGTATATTTTATATTTAAGATTATATATGCAATGATCATTTTATTATACGAAAAAGCGAAGGAGGGTTGAACCCTAGCTACATTCCTACCATATTCCCTCTAACCTACAAATCTCCTCAATTGAATAAATCGTTAGCAGTATATAGGTAAATAAATATATGCGAAATATATACATTTTAATGACATAAAATAAATTGTTAAAGCGACAGAAACAATTATTCAAGTTGAAAGTATCAATGATAAAATTAACTTAATAAATTTGAATGTTAAAGAAAATTAAAAAAATTATAATAATAATAAAAACTCTAATATTGTATTATAACTGTAATGATCCTGAATACAGCAACACCACAGTTATAATTGATTACACAGAATTTAGTATTAAAATTCCTACGGGTTTTCACATATTCTCAATATAAAAAAATACCGCCAAAGTTCTTGTTGGTATTACTCCTGGTGGTTTTATTTATTTAAAATCTGAAGTAGCTGTAGGACGAAAATTTGATTTTCAATAACCTGACAATAAAATTAGGATAGCTGGATTTATTAGGAAATGGGGACATTGTTTTGACTGACAAAGGGTATTGATGCAAGTTGTAAAAAATACAAATGTTTATGCCACTATTCTTAGAAATAATAACAAAATGCTTAGGGCAAGGAACCCAACAAACGTACAGTGTAGTGAGATTTGGGACTTACATGGAAAGAATCATGCATCGATTGAGAACTCATCAAATATTAAATAAAATCCTAGAAAAATTGTTTCATTTACGTACAGTGTCCAATAATTTCAAATAAGAAATGTTCACAAAACGATAATTAAAACATGATTCATTGTTGTGGTAAATTATATATTAACTCAAACTAATGATAATTGTAATATTTTTTAAACTCATTTTTTTGAGAATGAGAAAGGATTAAGTATATAAGATTTATGTAACAAATTTCTGGATTATTTTAAACCTAACAGAACGATGCTTTATGAAATCTTTTGCCTTCAGCGACCTTTATATTACAAAATATATATTATTTTTAAATATATTGCTAATATAGTAACATTATTTTTTAACGTCAGTCTCAACCAAATTCATATTATATACTCTCTCCGAGGTTTCATTCTTTTGTACGCAAGACAATATAATATATATTGTTTCTGGTTAGGGAACCTTCATCAGTAGCGCTTCCCACAATTGAATGTCCTCCGAATTTGGAGCCGTTCCATGTAATTGCTGTTAAACGTAACTCCTAGGTTAGAATGTCACCGTGAATTTTTCAGGTTAGCTTCACCTGTCAGAGATATTGAATACTCTCTTCGAGGTGCCATTCTTTTGTACGCAAGACAATATATATATATATATTGTTATATACTTCGTGGGTTCAATTTAAAAATTATAACAACTAATATTTACTTTCACTTTTCTAGAACTTTATTTACATTTAAAACAGCTGATTCACAATACATTTTCATATAAGCTAGTCGTCGCGGTATAACTAACTGGAGATCGTGGTGTGCTTCTTTTATATCACCAGCGTAGAATTCTCCAGTAGAAATCATTATCGTTCCTTCCGCTGCCGAGTCTTTTCGAGAATCGTATTTTTTATCGTAAATCGTTTGTTGTCGTGCTGAATGACACAGGGTCGGCTTTGGGTAAATTCCGTAACACTGCCCCCCCTTTAATTCTGATCGTCCCGATCAGAAACATCCCCTCCATGGTAGGGAGCGAGTCGATCTAAGTGAACCACCTTCAATTTAGCCTTGGGGTTTCGACGGATCCGGTAGACGACGTCATTCAGCCTCTTGACCACTTCGTATGGACCATCCCAGGCGGGCGTAAGCTTTGGGGATTTACCCTTGCTCCGTTGGGGGTTGTACAGCCAGACTTTGTCCCTCTCCTGGAACCCGACTGAATTGGCCTTGAGGTCGTATCGCGTCTTCATCCGGTCACTGGTGGCCAACATCTGCGTTCGGGCTAATTCGTGTATTGCCAGCATGTTATGTCGGAGCTGATCGGCATAATCCTCGATGTCTTGGGGAGGTTCTTCAGGGGAGCCAAATGCCAAGTCGCATGGTAGTCGCAGCTCCTTTTCGAATAAAACCCTGGCTGGGGTCAGGCCTGTACTATTATGTACAGCAGAGCGATATGACAACAGGAATAGGGGAATATGCTCATCCCAATCACGCTGGTTATTGCTGACGACCTTGGATAGGTGTTGTTCCAAGGTCCTGTTGAATCTTTCCACCATTCCGTCTGACTGTGGGTGTAATGGTGTTGTTCTCGTTTTCCTGATCCCCAACATCGTGCAGACCTTCTGGAATACATTCGATTCGAAGTTACTCCCCTGGTCTGAATGTAATTCCATCGGGACGCCAAACCGGCTGAAAAGTTGTTCTACTAGCACCGTCGCTACCGTGGTTGCCTCTTGGTTGGGTATCGCATATGCCTCAGGCCATTTGCTGAAGTAATCCATTGCGACCAGAATGTATTTGTTCCCCCTCTCAGACTCGGGAAACGGACCGGCGACATCGATGGCAATTCTCTCAAATGGGACGCCCACATTGTACTGCTGCATTCTGCCCTTGGTTCGGGTTTTCGGGCCCTTACTGGCGGCACATGTGGCACATTTGCGGCACCAAGCTCTGACGTCTTCGAAGTAATTCACCCAGTAGTACCGCTAGCGAACTTTGTCTAGGGTTTTATTCATGCCCAGGTGGCCTCCGGTAATTCCATCATGTACTTCGGTTAGGATGGCTGGTACCTTTTTCTTCGGAACTACCAGTTGGGACTTGGTTTCTCGTCCATCAGCGCTTTCCCAAACTCGCTTGAGCATTCCATTGTCTACTCTTAGAGAGTCCCACTGAGCCCATAACGATTTCAGCACGCCGGAGTATCTAGCTACCTCGTCCCATCGTGGCCTGGGTGCCCCTCTCATTTTGAGTGACAAGATTGGTTCGATGTCTGGATCAGCCATTTGGTCCTGGATGCACTGTTCCGTTGTCCAGTCTTCATTGGCCTGCACTCGGATCTGCCTGATGGAGATACCCTCTCGCTGTTCCGTCTTCAGACAATGCTTGCATTCCGCTCTACAGGGTCTTCTGGATAGGGCATCGGCATTATTGTGCAACCGACCGGCACGGTGTTCCACCTTGAAGTCGTATTGCTGTAATTTCTCCATCCATCTGGCCAGTTGTCCTTCCGGTGTCTTCATGTCCAGCAGCCATTTGAGTGCGGCATGATCTGTTCGGATTAAGAAATGGCGACCATACAGGTATTTGTGGAAATGGTCCACAGCCCCTATTATTGCAAGAAGTTCTTTTCTGGTGACGCAATAATTTCTTTCTGGCTTCGAGAATCCACGGCTGTAGTACTCGATCACCCTCTCTTCACCATCTTGCACCTGGGATAGGACGGCCCCCAAACCTGTGTTGCTGGCGTCGGAGTCTAAGATGAACTTGCCGGACTGTGTAGGAAAGGCTAGGATTGGGCTGGAACATAGTGCTGCCTTCAGTCGCCTGAATGATGTTTCGCAATCCTGATTCCAATGGAAGGTCTCTTTATCAGTGGTCTGCCGATGTAGAGGGGCGGCGATGGTGGCAAATCCCTCAACAAAACGCCGGTAGTATGAACAGAGGCCCAAGAAGCTTCGGAGTTCATGTTTGTCTCTTGGAACTGGCTAATCACGGATGGTTTCTATCTTGTCTTCGTTGGTGCGGATTCCTGACTCAGACACTACGTGGCCCAAAAACTCTACCTCTTTTTGAAACAAGGAACACTTCTTCGGATTGAGTCTCAGGTTGGCGTTATTAATTCTGGAGAATACTTCGCCCAGGTTCTTCAAATGGTCGTCAAATGTCTGGCCCATGACTATATATATATGAATATCGTCAAGGTACACTAAGCACGTCCTCCATGTTAACCCGCTCAGTACATACTCCATTAGCCTCTCAAATGTAGCGGGTGCATTACATAACCCAAAGGGCATGACCGTGAACTGAAACAGCCCTTTACTGGTGGAGAACGCTGTCTTCTCTCTGTCGTTTGCGTGCAGACCAACCTGCCAATATCCACTTTTTAGGTCTAGTGTGGAGAACCAACGGGAGCCTGCTAGTGTGGTCAAAGTGTCATCGATTCGGGGTAGTGGATAGCTGTCTTTCTTCGTGACATCATTCAGCTTTCTGTAATCCACGCAAAATCGGGTGGTTCCATCTTTCTTTTTAACTAGCACGACGGGAGCAGACCATGGACTGATGGATGGCTCAATAACTCCATTTTGTAACATGGACTCGATGTTTTCCTCGACGGCCTGTTGTTGCCCCAATGGTAGTCGTCTAGGTGGTATTCTGATGGGTTGAGCCTTTCCGGTATCTATTCGATGCTGGATGATGTTGGTGCGACCGGTAGTTCCATTTTTACTGTTAAAAATTTGCCAGTGTTTTGTGATAAATTGCTTGGCTTTCTTCTGGTTCTCTGGTGTCAAGTGTGTCAAGTGGTCAGCAAACTGTTGTAGGAACTCTTTATCGGGCCCTGTTTCCTTCACCGACGTCTGGTACTCTTCTTCGCAATTGATGATGGTCTCTACTGGCTCGAAACAAGCTATCTCTTGACCATTGGTAATTCTGATGTCGTTGTTGGACAGATTCAGGACTCTGATTGGTATATCTCGTCCGGTTTTAACTATAGCCCGTCCAACTAAGTAGTCATGAGCTGAGTGTACGGGCTCCACCATTCCAACGCAGCTCCCAGCATTGCTGTCTAACTGCCCAAGAATAATCTGTTCCGTTCGACCGGGAATTCTAGCCGAAGACTTTGCCACAATTTTTATGGTGGTGACTGATGTGTTGACGGGCCGTGTCAATACAAATTCCTCATTTAGGAACCGAAGAACATCATATCTCGGGTCGAACATAAATCCATGCTGGCTAATTAGGTCCATTCCCAGTATAAAATCGTCCTCAATATTCGCTACCAGGACCCTATGCCGGATCATGTTGTCCCCTATCTGTAGCACGACATTTGCCTCACCCTGTATTGACATGGACTCGCCGGTGACTGTTCTGAGCTGGATGTTATTGGTAACTGGCCGAATTTCTGATGCTCTCAAGACCCTGGACTTGGCAATGGACACAGCGGCGCCGGTATCGATTGTGATGGTAACTGCTCGCCCATTGATGGTGCCTCTGATGACTAAGCTGCCGCTATCTCGGCAAAATCCCCGGATGGATACTGTCCTGGGGGCTGGTGGAGGGTGAGTAAGCATTCGCCCCCTTATGCTGACTGGTTGGAGTTTCCCTGGTTCGTAAGGTCGGTTTGTTGGCTACCCCTGGTTGGTGATCGTTCCGGAAGCCTTACTCGGCAGTCACGTTGGAAGTGTCCTGTCCGTCCGCAGCGGTAACATGCCCCTCTGGTGCCAGTTCTTTGTGACCGGTCTAATATTTTGTTCAGGCCAGCCAGCAGCGCTTGAAATGGTGACTCTGACTCTTCCTGGTTGAAGGAAACTGCTCGGACCCTCGGCTTGGACATGTTCATGACGGCCTCTACTTCCAAAGCCCGAAGTAGAGCTTCATTACTCTTCTTAACGCCACTCAGTCTTAAATTTCTTTGAACTTCCACATCTCTGATGCCGTTTATGAAACTCTGTGTGGCCAACTGGTCTTTCGTTTCCTCTGGCAGGTCTGGATAGGACAAATGAACTAACCGTCTAATCTCTGCTTCGAATTCTTGAAGACTTTCACCGGATTTTTGCGTTTTTCCACTCAGTTGGACTTGGTATACCTGGCTCAAGGATTGATTGTCGTATCGTTTGTCTAGGATGGCGATGATCTTGTCGAAATTGCCTTGTTCATCGACTGGAATGCTTTGGAGGAGTTCTAGGGCCGGACCTCTTAACGAAATTACCAGAGAAGTAGATTTTTCTTGATTATCCCATCCATTAGCTGTAGCCACAGCCTCAAATTGCCGTTTATACATAGGCCAAGATGAGCTGCCATCAAATGTGTGTGGTTTACTAATGGAACCTCTGGTACTCACGGTGTTCTGGTATTTTCCTCGCTGTAAGTCCTGTTGCATTTTTTTGATTTCTGTTTCTACCTTGTTTTGAATAGCACTGATTTCAAATTTCACCTGGCTCTGTATGAAATCGATGTCATCTACTTTGGTTTCAAGGTCCTCCACATTATTTTTTAGGATCTTTATGTCGTCGTTTATCTCTTTTATATCTGATTCTACTATTTGCATTCTTTCATTAACTGTTTCGTTAACTTGTGATACTATTTGCATTAGTTGTTCAAATTGCAATTGTCTTTTTTCTTCCGTTTTACCTTGTTTTTCTTCAAATTTCGAGAATAATCCTTCAATTAAATTTTGTTGTTTTTCTTCCATCGTGGAAACAAGATTTTGTTGTTCACTTTTCATCGTGGAAACAAGATTTTCTAATTCTATTTTACGTTTTTCATCGATATTAGTGACAAGATTTCCTAACTCAATTTTAAGTTTGTCATCAAAAGATTTCACTAACCTTTATTGAATTTCTTCTTGATGTTGTTTCTCCTTCTTGTCACGTTTTTCTAGAATCTGTGCAATTTTTTCGTCTATCTTTTCCATACTACGAGTTTCCATAAATCAATTTAGGATGTTAACTGCACTAATCCTTCACTTCTAACACCAATTGTTATATACTTCGTGGGTTCAATTTAAAAATTATAACAACTAATATTTACTTTCACTTTTCTAGAACTTTATTTACATTTAAAACAGCTGATTCACAATACATTTTCATATAAGCTAGTCGTCGCGGTATAACTAACTGCTTCTTTTATATCACCAGCGTAGAATTCTCCAGTAGAAATCATTATCGTTCCTTCCGCTGCCGAGTCTTTTCGAGAATCGTATTTTTTATCGTAAAGCGTTTGTTGTCGTGCTGAATGACACAGGGTCGGCTTTGGGTAAATTCCGTAACAATATATATATATATATATATATATATATATATATATATATATATATGTATTAGATGGTTTCCGGGAATTCATCAGCGTAGTTGATAACTGATCCCTGCCGGGATCGATGGTAAAATGACGACGTTTCGGCAGAGTCACATCTGCCCTCTTCAGGTCGGTTCGCATAATTCTCGTAGCCTTCTGCTTTCGCTTCTAGTTACTCGAATACTGATATTTTCAGGAGCGCGCACTGTGTTATATAGTCGCTGCTCGGCGCCTATTGGTTGTCACCGTGAACGGCTCCGTGTGATTGGCACTGGAGGCTCAGTGGGAGCGCCTCCCGCCTGCTGATTTGTTATTTCCGGTTGAGTTGTTATTGGACGGATCCGGGCCGGTACGGTGTTTAAAAGAATTTTCCAACAATTCGATAAGTTCTGGATTTCATTGCGTGCGTTTAGACTGTGAGGCCTCTTCGCTATTTCAATTGCCTCTCTTACGAGTCTTGATTTCGGGTGTTCTATATTTGCCAGTACTCTGGTGTTCTCAAAGTCTATTCGGTGTGACGTCGTGGTGGCGTGGTGTAGCGTGGTGTAGCAATGGATGTTGTTTTTTCCTGCTTTCTTATAGCATTCTGGTGTTCATCACGTCTAGCTTGAATTCTTCTGTTAGTTTGCCCCACATAGGTTTTATGACAGTCTGCACATGGAATCTCGTACACTCCCTGTTGTTCTAAAGGGATCCTCATCTTCGGAGTCCTCAACACCGTGCTTATTTTTCTGTCTGTATTGAAAATAGTATCGATATTGTGTCTCCGTAGAATTCTTGCAATACTGTCCGTGGTACCCTTGTCATACGGTAAATAAGCCTTGGTTATTGGTGTCTCATGCTCCTTGTCTGTTCGTCTCGGTTTTGAGTTTAGGGCTCTTTGAATATTTCGGTCTGTAAATCCGTTTTGTCTCAGAGCTGTTTTTAAACTGTCCATTTCCTGTTTGATGTTGTGCTGGTCAGATAGTCTTTGTGATCTGGTTACTAAAGTTTTGACGACGGCTTGTAGTTGGGCTGGGTGGTGATGAGAATTAGCATGAAGGTATCTGTTGGTGTGAGTTGCTTTCCTATATACTGTATGGCCAAGGGTTCCATCTTCCTTTCTATTTATGAGAACATCAAGGAATGGCAGTTGATTATTGGCTTCAACCTCCACGGTGAAGTTTATTTTGTGATGGATGCCATTAAGGTAGTCTAAAAATGTGTTGAGGTGTTCCCTCCCATGAGGCCAAATCGCAAAAGTATCATCCACATATCGCAACCATTAACTGGGTTTAAGAGTTGCTGTTCTTAGTGCCAGCTCCTCAAAGTTCTCCATAAAAAGGTTCGCTATAACTGGTGAGAGTGGCGATCCCATTGGAGCTCCTTCCACTTGTTTGTATCGTTGGTTCTCGTAAACAAAATAGGTGTTCATCAGGCAGTGCCTTGTTAAGTCTACAAGGTGTTGAGTTGGTTTGTATTTTTCTAATATGATATCCAAGGCTTCGTCGATAGGGATGTTGGTGAAAAGGGACACTACGTCAAAACTGACCAGAAGACACTCTGGTAGTAAAACCGTTTTTCTAAGAATTTCGATGAAATGTGTCGAATTTTTGACTTATGAGTCTGCCCCCTCTGCAAACGGTTGAAGTTGTTGGGCTACGTATTTGGCTAGCTGTTGTGTTGGAGATCCAATTGAACTTACTATTGGCCTCAAAGGTGCACCTTCTTTATGTACTTTTGGCAACCCATAGAATTTCGGACATCTCGATGACTTTTCACGCGGAATGGGTTGCAGTTGGAGATTTTTGTCGATCCTACTTGCTTGGATTTTGGCCTTAGTTGTTTCTCCAGATAAGTTGTTGGGTCGGTAGTAATTTGTTTATATGCTGGAACTTGTAGCAATGTTTGAATTTTGTTTGAATAATCCGCTGTATCTGAAATTACAGTCGCATTTCCTTTATCCGCAGGTAGAATGACAATGTCCTTGTTGAGGCGAAATTGTTTCAAGGCCTCATTTTCTTCTATAGATATGTTCCTTTTGGGTGGTTTAGACTTTCTTAGAACATGTGACACATCTTGTCTAATTATTTCAGCGGTGTTCGCATCTAATTTTGAAACGTTTCCACGCCACATATTATGCTCTCTGTTGGTATGTGAGAGGGAGCAATAGCGTAATTGAATCCCTTAGCCAACACGCCAATCGAGGTAGAGTTCAATTGGACCGAAGATAAGTTGAGGTTAGACTGTGACCGTTATTTTCCGAGAAAAATTCGTTTTTGGGCTTCTGTTGGAGCTTCAATTTGTTACATTTTGTCTGTTGTTGCAATGTTGTCAACTCTGCATACGTGATGTCAGAAGAGATTTGGATGTTATTAATACTAAGCTCTTAGATACCCACCTACAGGTAAGCAATACACTCCACCCGATAATATGGGATAAATTCGATGAAATTAGCGAATTCAGGGCCGAAACGAATGCAGAGTTGACAACATTGCAACAACAGACAAAATTTAACAAATTGAAGCTCCAACAGAAGCCCAAAAACGATTTTTTCTCGGAAACATCGGTCACAGTCTAACCTCAAGGCAATTGGAAACGAATAGAACCGTTTGTAACTTATCTTCGGTCCAATTGAACTCTACCTCGATTGGCGTGTTGGCTAAGGGATTCAATTACGCTATTGCTCCCTCTCACATACCAACAGAGACCATAATATGTGGCGTGGAAACAGCAGTTTCAAAATTAGATGCGAACACCACTGAAATAATTAGACAAGATGTGTCACATGTTCTAAGAAAGTCTAAACCACCCAAAAGGAATCTATCTATAGAAGAAAATAAGGCCTTGAAACCCAACACAACAGCTAGCCAAATAAATAGCCCAACAACTTCAACCGTTTGCAGAGGGGGCAGACTCATATGTCAAAAATTCGACACATTTCATCGAAATACTTAGAAAAACGGTTTTACAACCTGAGTATCTTCTAGTCAGTTTTGACTTAGTGTCCCTTTTCACCAACATCCCTATCGACGAAACCTTGGATATCATAATTGAAAAATAATAACCACCTCAACACCTTATAGACTTAACAAGGCACTGCCTGATGAACTCCTATTTTGTTTACGAGAACCAACGATACAAACAAGTGGAAGGAGCTCCAATGGGATCGCTACTCTCACCAGTTATAGCGAACCTTTTTATGGAGAACTTTGAGGAGCTGGCACTAAGAACAGCAACTCTTAAACCCAGTTTATGGTTGCGATATGTGGATGATACTTTTGTGATTTGGCCTCATGGGAGGGAACACCTCAACACATTTTTAGACCACCTTAATGGCATCCATCACAAAATAAAATTCACCATGGAGTTTAAAGCCAATAATCAACTGCCATTCCTTGATGTTCTCATAAATAGGAGGGAAGATGGAACCCTTGGCCATACAGTATATAGGAAAGCAACTCACACCAACAGATACCTTCATGCTAATTCTCATCACCACCCAGCCCAACTACAAGCCGTCGTCAAAACTTTAGTAACCAGATCACAAAGACTAGCTGACCAGGACAACATCAAACAGGAAATGGACAGTTTAAGAACAGCTCTGAGACAAAACGGATTGAGAGACCGAAATATTCAAAGAGCCCTAAAGTCAAAACCGAGACGAACAGACGAGGAGCATGAGACACCAATAACCAAGGCTTATTCACCGTATGTCAAGGGTACCACGGACAGTACTGCAAGAATTCTACGGAGAAACGATATCGATACTATTTTCAATACAGACAAAAAAATAAGCACGGTGTTGAGGACTCCGAAGACGAGGATCCCTTTAGAACAACAGGAAGTGTACGAGATTCCATGTGCAGACTGTCATAAAACCTATGTGGGGCAAACTAACAGAAGAATTCAAGCTAGACGTGATGAACACCAGAATGCTACAAGAAAGCAGGAAAAAACAACATCCATTGCTACACCACGCCACCACGACGTCACACCGAATAGACTTTGAGAACACCAGAGTACTGGCAAATATAGAACACCCGAAATCAAGACTCGTAAGAGAGGCAATTTAAAGAGCGAAGAGACCTCACAGTCTAAACGCACGCAATGAATTCCAGAACTTATCGAATTGTTGGAAAATTCTATTAAACACCGTACCGGCCCGGACCCGTCCTATAACAACTCAACCGGAAATAACAAATCAGCAGGCGGGAGGCGCTCCCACTGAGCGCTCAGGGCCAATCACACGCAGCCGTTCACGGTGCCAACCAATGGGCGCCGAGCCGCGACTATATAACACCGTGGGCGCTCCTGAAAATATCAATATTCGAGTAACTAGAAGCGAAAGCAGAAGGCTACGAGAATTATGCGAACCGACCTGAAGAGGGCAGATATGACTCTGCCGTAACGTCGTCACTGCGATAGTTTATTGAATTAACATTTTGTTTAATTTGAATCATTTCTTTTATTAACCTTTTTGAGTTATTCGATTCTGTTTCTAAAACTATGGTGTCATTTAAATCAAACATATGATTATTATTTGCAGCATGTTGTGCAAGGCAGTACTGTGTAACTCGTTATTTTTTAACTATTTTTGTTGACTGTTGATTCTCTTATGCAAGTACTGTTTACTTTGACCGATGTAGCAACTATTACAATCTAAGCAATTTTGCCTGGAGATTTGTTGTATATATCGTAAGGAAACATATTTTTTATTATACGAATTTTTATTTATTCCGCTATTATACAATTTATGTACTCTGTTTTTATAATAGGTAGAAAAAAATCAGAAGGATAGTTATTCTTTATTAATGTGTTTTATACTTTATTTATATTTTCTTGTCTGTTAGTTAGATATGCAAATTTTGATGTCCTATTAAAGAGATGACAACACATTTTTTATAACTAGTTGGTGTAACAGAGTTAATGTTCAAATATCGTTCTGAGGAAACATCCTTCGTGTCAGCTATTAATGATATGGCCGTCATTATAGTGTTTTAAATTTATGTTCAAAAAGTTAATATTCTTATTAATTTCTGTTTCAATTGTAAATTTAATTCTGTTATGAAAGGCATTAAACTCATTAAGTGTATAATTGCATTTATCAACTGGTATGCAAAGAATACAACATACCTTTAAAAAAACATAGGTTTGAAATTAACATTTTTGATAATATTTTCTTCAATATATTCCATAACTAGATTGACAATTGTGGCTGAAATAGGCGATCCCATAGCCGGTCCAAACACCTGCGAGAAGATGTTTTTATACGTAAAATACGTTGAGTCTAAACAGAGCGAAGTTCCTTCTATAAAATCATCTAGTGACAAGGAAGTAAGTTGTTTAATTTCATTCCATCTATTTCTTATGCACATTATGGCCAGCTCAGTTTCTATATTTGTGTACAAAGATTTCACATCTAACGATATAAGCATGTGATTAGCTGGGATCATTTGAGTCTTAATAAAGTTGTAAAATTCCATGAGTCTTTAACAAAGAACTCGTTTTTACCTAGGATATGAGCAATACAACCGGCAAGATACTTCCACAATTTATACGTTGGTGAATTAATATTATTTGCTATAGGTCACAAGGGTACATTTGTGTAATTTGGGAGCCCGTAAATATAAGGTATGCAACCATTATGACAAATAAGTCTATTTTTCAAGTATTACCTCTTATATTATCTGATGATGGTTTACTAGTAAACCGAGACGGACGTAATAATCAATAGCATAAATGTTTGATTGACTATTGACTGTACCCCAAGAAAGTAGCATATCTAGTATAAGATTTCTGTAATCACCATAGGCAGGAAGGACACTTGGCAAGACGACAAGGTATTAGAAGGACACAAAGTTAAATGTCATTTAGAATTTCTAGCAAGTATCGGCCAAATCATTGCGATTTCTTTGTCAGTGAGTATAATTATGAGATATTTGAATCAGTTGAGAGAAGCGCAACTGATGAAGGTTCTCACTAGAAGCCACACATTGTTTTGCGCTCAGTTGATTGTTTAATCTCGAAAAGATAGAATCAATTAGACTACTCAAGTTCAATGTACGAAAAAGATGTTAGAATTTATTTTTGTATTACAAATTTGTAAACATTGTTATTAAAAAATATTATTGGTTGAAAAAAAAACTGTGGTTTACCGTTGACCCATACCCAAAAAAATGTCAATACTTGTATTTACTTCATTGTAACATAGTAAACCTTTACCAACGACTAATTCTCAGTTTGATATAAAATTGTATTAATTACTTTTCTAAATGTGCTCACTTCTTGCTAATATTAGATTGCATTTTTCTTTTCAGATGCGATTAGGCAGATACCTGCCTATGAAATGTGCAGCGGTGCTTTGCTTCCTCCACCTTCTCCGGGTCGCCACCTTCACGATGCTCCTGCCAACTTGTCCGCCGGAATGTATTTGCCTTTCGCAAACCCAGGTGAGTAAACATTAACTACTATCCTACCTTCACCGGCGGCCACAATGGAATAAGGCTAATGTGTTGTTCACCAGGTCAGAGCGAATTTCAAACAATGACCAAACAACCTCCCCGTCCTCCGGACCTACTTTCTGCTGGAAGTGGAGATTTTCACTGAAGTTCGTATTAAACACGAATCGCTCAACCGTTATAATTGTTTTGCATATGTATATTTTGTTGAGCTTCGTAAACAAAACTCCGAGTGGTGTTGTTTGTACTGTGCCGGCGGTCCTGAGTGGCATCTCGTGCCGAGGGTTTTGTTTTATTTTTCAAACTTACAATGCATAATAAAAAAATGTTAAAGTTGCTACCTTGAGCTAACCTTATTATTGTTGCATCAAATATTTTAAAACTACTCAGGATATAGAGGAATGCAATACTTGGCGCAATTAAATTCAGGGTGGTTAACACAAAAAAAAATGGAAGGGATTAATCACAAGACCATGTTGCTTGCAATTTTGTTTCAGTTGGAATTAGAAGCGGTGTACTGGATGAAAAGTATATTTTCTCAAATATATGTAAAGAAGGGCATTTGTTAAACATTTTAATTTTGAAATTGTCCATTTTCATATGATTATCAATGCGATAAATTTTATCTACCTACTTCTTCTTGTCTGTCTTAATTACCCTTGAGAACGAAGTCTGATTTTGAAATATACAAACTTTAACTCATTCTGCTTTTTCCGGATTTGAACCGCCTCATTTTTTCGAATTAATTTGTTTATATATCTGAACCAAAAAAGTTTTCCGACGTTAGGCCCACACTTTTTCAAGGATGAGAAATACAAATGTAGACCAATCAATAGAGCAAAAATTAACTAATAATGTGTAAAAAATACTATCAGGATACCGACTGTGCCATCACATTAACAACGATTCATAGCGATATTTTGCTGTTTTCCACTCGCAACTATGGTTTTTTACTTTGTTATAAATAATTGAATCAAGAAAATTACGTTTTTTTTCTTAGCATGTTTATAAAATTAAAACTAATAAACTAACCTCAAAGGTGTCAACAGATCAATTGTAAAGCATGAAAATACCAATGAAATGAGCGCAGGCTCAATCCGATTGGATCATTAGTAACAGGGAAAAACTAAAAATACTGGAAAATGTAGCATTTTTTTTTAAAAAAATCGAATCTTTCTCACTTTAGAAGCTGTAGAACTGGGCTTGTAAGAACTAATAGTAATTTAAATCTATTTTATGTATGACAAAACTAGGCGCTATCGGTTTATTAGTTTTTGAACAATTGTCATGTAGTTTTTTGTTCCCTATTTCTACTTTGTGCCTCCTTACGTCATAGATAATCAAATTTCAATTTTGAAAAAAGTTGTTTAAAGTAGAGGTGACATTCTACAAAGCCTCTATTCTCATTTTTCACTAAATGTGTGAGAAATATCTCAAAAATATTAGCAAACATGACAAAAAATGGGCGAGCGTATGAATGTATCCAAGGAGTGGGGGAAGTACGGTTGTTGAGGGGAAGCGTTTAGTAATATATAATATAGGCAGGCTGCCTGTAATTTATAAATATTTTTTTGCTTTTGTCAGAAACTAATTTAGATATTTTCAAGCCTTTTTTGACTTATTTAGTTCAGTGTTTGTTTCACTTTTATATAAACCTATTACCTTAATTCTGGAGTTCTCTATAAAATATTATATAAATATATTAATAAACAAACAGTTCTCATTTGATATAATAAAATGGAACAATCTTTCTGTATATAAGCTTTTTTAGCGATTAGACTCTTTCACCATCTGTCAGAGTAACAGTTACTATCAATAATAATTATTGTCAGCAGTTCCCCTCAACAACCGTGTTCCCCCCACTACGCGAACACATTCATGCGCTCACCAAATTTTGGTGATGTTTGCTAAAATTTTTCGTATATTTCACAGACATTTAAGGAAAAATGAAAATAGAGGCGTTGTAGAATGATACCTCTACTTCCAATATTTCTATTCTGAAATGATATTTGACGATCCATGTCGCATGGAGACGCTCTGCAAGAATAGTGGACTAAAAAGTTCATATCACAATTATTGAAAAACTAATAAACAGATAGCGCCTTGTTTAGTCACGCATAAGGTAGATATCAATTACTATCAGTTCCCACAAGCCCAGTTCTACAACTTCGATAGTGACGGAGTTATGATAATATAAAGAAAACTGCTATATTTTCCAGTATTTTTTTATTTTCCGTGTTACTAAAGATCCTATCGGATCGATCCTGGGCTCATTTCATTGATATTTTCATGCTTTAAAATTCACCTGTTGACACCATTGATATTTAATACTCTCTTCGAGGTGTCATTCCTTTGTACGCAAGACAATATATATTATATATAAATATAATATATATTGTTTCTGGTCGGGAACCTTCATCAGTTGCGCTTCCCACAATTGAATGTCCTCTCGAACACTTCTTTATGCATTTGATGCATCTCGTTAAATTTGAAGACGCGAGATGTAAAACATTTTAAAAACATGCAAAGAAAAAAAACGCAATTTTCTCGTTTTAATGTTTATAATAAAGTAAAAAAAAACATAGTTGCCAGTGGAAAAGGTAGCAAAATATCACTAGAAATCGTTCTTAATGTGATGGCACAGGCAGTATCCTGATGGTTTTTAATGTTACTTATCTTGCGGCGAGTACATTCGTTTAGTTTTTTTCTCACAACAGACTAACAGTTAGTCATTTACAATTTGGGCTTCAGTGTGAGAACTTTAATAAAGTGAAGTTTCAAAGTGTGTTGTGAGAAAAAGACTAAACCAATGTAGTCGCCGCAAGGTAAGTAACATTTTTCCTTGAAAAAGTCCCATAAAAGTGTGGGCGAAATGTGGGAAAATATGAATTAATTTAAAAAAATGGTGCGGTCCAAATCCGAAAAAGCAGAATCAGCTATGACTCTGGACGCGAAAAGCTACGGTCCCATGGAATAAACTTTACCTCAAGTGTGTTAATATTCCCAATAAAATCATAAATACAACGTAGAGATGCCACAATTAATATTCAGAAGGAAACCTTTTTCACCTCATTAGGGGGTATTTAAAAAAAGTTTAAAGTATATTTCAAATACTAAACATGTCTTTCAGCCAAATTTTATGAAGATCGCTTCAGCATATTGAATTCTTTCGTACAAACTTTGACTTCCTCTTAAACTATATATATTTCAAGTATGCAGGCTACTTCCCAAGAAAAGTTAATCAAGATGTCTTCAGTGTTTTGTGTTCTGACCAAACTTTGACAACACTTTTTACTCCCTTAAGCCTTAGGAGCTAAATTTAAAAAAATATATATCTTTTCCAGCATGTCAAGCACCTCAATACATTCAGTTTAGACGTGCAGGTCTAATAGGTAGACTACGTAATTATGGATGTAAATTAAAATACTGACTTTTTGAATAAAATTATTAACTTGCCCCTCCACCCCCTCAGCGTTTAAAAGGGTGATTACTCAAGAAAAAAGTAAATTTAATTTATACAAACTTAATCTCAATCTGCCTACTCTCCAACTCTCACCAGATAACTGAACTGAGTGTGAATCTGGTTTGCTTCGATTGTTATAGTTTTCGGTCTATTAGAAGGGGTTATCACGTGGTAATGGGGCTTTGTGGTGATTGGTTGGGTGTATCTGATTTGTTTAATCTGGCTGTTATTTAGCTCCATACTGTAGGAAGGCAGGTGCTATAATCGGGTCAGTTAAGACATAGAAGTTGTTTCTCTAAGTCTATCGCCTCGCTAATATGTTAGTCCTACTGTCCTCGAAATAGGGTACCCTGTTTGGATATGATGATGTGCGAGAGCTGAAGTCGGATCTTTTTGCGAACTGACAGAAAGAGTTCATACACTCGATGGTTGATGCGCCTGTTGGTACGACCAATGTAGCTTTGTGGGTAATCGCGACATGAAATTTCGTAAACTCCTCGATCCTCGTTCGTTACATTGTCTTTAGGGTTCCCGGTTAAGTTGACTATAATTTGAGTCATGTTACAGACTGTCTTTATTTGATGTCAGTGTAGAGTCCGTGCTATTTTGTCAGTGACTCCGCGAATGTACGGAAGGAAAGCTTTCCGGTGTTATTGGTCCGTTTCGGACGGAATTGGGGTTATTCGGGGGTTGTTGAGATTGACGAATTACGCGAGCAATGTGACTCGGATAATAACTGTTTTGTCTAAGAATTTATTGAAGATTATTAAGTTTTGTCTATTGCCAATATCTGGTAATCGGATAGATCTGAGACCAAAGATTTCATTACAGAACTCAATTGGGCAGGATGGTGGTGTGATTGGGCGTTTAAGTATAGATTGAAAAATGTTACAGACTGTCTTTATTTGATGTCACTGTAGAATCCGTGTTATTTTGTCAGTGACTCCTCAAATATATGGAGAGAAGGCTTTCCGGTGTTATTGGTCCGTTTCGAACGAAATTGGGGTTATTCGGGGGTTATTGAGATTGACGAATTATGCAAACAATGTCACTTGGATGTTAACTGTTTTGTCTAAGAATTTTTCTAAGTTTATTAAGTTATATCTATTGCCAATATCTGTTAATCGGATAGATCTCAGACCAGAGATTTCATTGCAGAACTCAATTGGGCAGGGTGGTGGTGTGATGAGGCGTTTAAGTATAGATTAATATGGGCTGGTTTTCTATAGAAGTTATGTGAGAATATATCATTGTTGGTTTTTGTTATGAGGACATCAAGAAACGGTAGAGAAGAATCGGCTTTGAATTCCATTCTAAATTAAATGTTAGGATGTATACCATTGAGGTGTTGCAGAAATAAGTCTAATGAATCTGCTATGAGGCCAAATTACAAGAGTGTCATCAACAGATTTAAGCCAACTCGAAGGTTTTAAATTAGACGACTTTAGAGCCTGGGTTGTGATTTATTTCATGAAAATGTTAGCAAGTACTGGAGAAAGAGGTGATCTCATCGGGGCTCTACGGTTTTGTTTGAGTATCTTGAAATGAAAAATATGTGTTCTACAAATTTGATGATGTCAGAAGAGATATTGTGTTTTGTTTTTAAAATCGTTTCTGAAATGGGAGTATTGGTGAAAAGAGATACATTATCGAAGTTAACTAAGATATCATTTTCTGAAATTCTATAAGCGCCTAACATATCTAAGAAGGTTCTTTACGTACGAGCATGCTTGCTGACAGGTTGAAGGGTTTTGGCTAAATACCTGGCTGATGGGAGATTGTACCGAACCGACGGGTGGGCTTCAGAGGAATGTCCGGCTTATGAGTTTTGGGTAGTCCATAAAATTTTGAAAATTTTCGAAATTTTAGATGTAATGATCTTTTTGACGTCAAGATAAAGATGTGTTCTGTCAATGATTTCCTGGGTCTTTTTCTCTAAGTAACTATTAGGATCATTATTAATTATTTCGTAGTCTGGAGTGTGGAGTAGAGAATTCATCTTGTGCGCAGACCGGTCACCTTACCTTTGTCAAGAGGAAAAATTGAAAGTCAGAAAAGTTGTGGCAGGTCATCTGACAGATTGAGGAGACAGTAGTTTTTGTTTTGGAGTAAATCGTCTTAGTTTTTGTTTTAGAGTGACTGTTTCCTTTTATGACAAGTGTTCCGCTAGAAATGCAATCAAAAGTGTACCACAGAATTGGATGAGAGTTGAAAGTATGTAATAACGAATAACATTGATAAAAATTTCAGTTGGTTTCGTCAACTTGATATCTGTATGCATATATTGTTAAGTATACTATATATAAACTCAGCATGAAGTGGTTACATTTTTTAGATTGAAAATCTTTGTAATGGTGCCAGATTTAAGAAAAGCAAGATCACGAGGGGCAGGGATTTTCGAATAGCAAGTTTGCTGTATGTTATAGTGAGTTGGAAGAAACCCTCCCCGTATAGGCAAATGAATTGTTGTCCCTATTTCAAAAACGTTAAATAATCTAAAAATAAAACAAAATATCTCTTCTGACATCATCAAACTTGTACCACATTGTTCTTCTAACCCGTATTTTTCATTTCAAGACACAATGTTCAAACAAGTCCGTGAGGCCTCGATGGGATCACTTCTTTCTCCACTGCTTGCCAACATTTTCATATAAAATCGAAACCTAGGCCCTAAAGTCGTCGCCTATTTTAAAACCTTCCTCTCGAATACTGTATTAGAGGATTCGAGTAACTAGAAGCGAAAGCAGAAGGCTACGAGAATTATGCGAACCGACCTGAAGAGGGCAGATGTGACTCTGTCGAAACGTCGTCATTTTACCATCGATCCCGGCAGGGATCAGTTATCAACTACGCGGATGAATTCCCGGAAACCATCTAATACATTTAGTGCCCGCGAAAACTTAAAAACAAATATATATATATATATATATATATATATATATATATATATATATATATATATCAATATTTCGATACATCATGACATTATCTTGTCTTTTACATAATATCGTTTTTTTTTTCAGGTGTTATGCAACTCGGGTGGCCTTCGTGAGATCCCCAAGAAACTGCTTCCGCCCACCGTCGAGCACCTCTCGCTTACCCGCAACAACTTCCCCGTCATTAAGAGCGATTCATTCGCCGGTCTGCGATTCCTGAGGAAACTTTCACTCGACGGCAACAACATTTCCATCATCAAACCATTCGCATTCCGAGGGCTGCCCCGGCTGCGGGAGCTGTCGATTCAGCAGACGCCGTTATCCACCCTGGCCCAATTTGCGTTCGCCGGTCTGCAGAACATCACGTCGATTCATTTGGGACAGAATCAAATCAAAAAAGTGGAATCGTACGCCTTCGCAGGCACGAGCAATCTGAAGTTGTTGGTGTTGAGCAACAACCCCATTCACAAACTGGAGAAACACGCCTTCAGCGGCTTGAACAGCGTAGAGAGAATAAACTTCCCTTCTGGTGAGCGCTCTTTATGTTAATTAACTTTGTCTGACATTACTGTTATTGTTTACATATTTATTTAGAAAACGCGTTACTCTGTTTTAATTAAAAATTATAAGACTTCTTTTTACGTTGAATAAAATGGTATATATTTGAACATCCAAACATTTCCAGGTTTTAATTTGACCTCGTCGTCTATGGTATTGTAAACTGAATTCATCAAAAATAAATTTATTAACTATGTTAATTTCTGACTATTTACTATATCATTAAAAGAATCTGTTACTTTAAGGACGTTTCCCACGTAAACGCGATATGCGCGTTGCGGGGGTGCGATGTGTCAATGTGACAACTAAAAATTGCTACTAAAAGCTCAAACAAACCAAATGAACGATGCGACAAGACAAAATCACTACAATTGCAGAAATTAATTTTGATGTAAGGACAAAATTAATTTGATAGTTTGCATGTCACTTTGACGCAACGCACAGCTCGCACCGCGCAAATCGCGTTAGATATACAGTGTAACGAGCCACTTGAATTATTTCCCAAAATATGTCGTCGTCAATGGTATTAATCAAAAATAAATTTATTAATTATATAAGTTTCTGACTATTTTTAACCTACTTCTAAAAAAGAGGAAGTTATCAATTGGTCTGCAAGTTTTTTTATGTATGACGAGCGATTCAAAAACGGTTATGGCAATTTTGATGATTTAAACTACATTATATTAAGGAACATTACAGAATGGTCCCATATAATTGTCTATGACATGAGATTTCCAGAAAATCAAAAACAAAGTAAATAAGAGTGTAAATTTCAGTGAATTTCAATAAATCTTCACTGTTTTCTATAAACCCGGTCAATAAATTTAAATATTATAAATTGTATTCTACAAAGATATGTTCCAGCATGATTAAACTTCATGGTAAATGTCAAATTTTCATCATAAATATCTAGTTTAAATGACAAGATACGTAATGAAAGTATATAGTACAGGGTGTTTGTAATGGTTTTCATTTTGATTCGTTTGAATTAAGTTTCTTTTAGAGAGGAAGTTAAGTTAGGGGGCATGTGATATTAGGTGGTACGTAAGCAGTTGTATATATAGGATGGTTGAAATATAAGTGTTTCTAAAAATATTGTATTGGGTGACACATAAGTAGTTCCGTATACAAGGTGGTTGAAATAAGAAAGGAGCAAAACTATAGTTATACAAAGTGGATATTTGCGTTATAGGGCAGAGAATAATTACAGTTATACAAAAGGCTTTAAAAATTGTTAGAAGCAGTTGAATATACAGGATGATTTAAATATAAGATGGAGTAGTATTACAGTTATACAGGGCGGCTTAAAAAAGTTATATAGTTTGGAACATAAGTAGTTGCTTATACAAGGTGTTTGAAGTAAGGGTGTGGTAAAATTATTGTCATAAAATGTGGTTCAAAAAGGTGAATTTTGTTATATAGTGTAGACCATGAGCAAGTAAAATCATTCGTATACAGGAATAATGTAAACAAAAAAATAGGAAGAGTCAATAGTGTGGAGAGAATTTAAACTTATATAGGGTGGCTTTAAAGATATCAGGACCATTGTAATATTGTGTTGAGTTGAATTATAGTTGTACAGGGTGATTCAGAAAATGATAGACCTCTAAGTTATATAGGGGTGACCAATACACAGAAGCATATACAGTGAGGATACTATATAGAGTGAGAGTTACATTTATAGAAAATGGTTCAAATAATAAAACAACAAACAAGAGAGAGAGAGAGAGAGAGATAAGAATAAGCTAAAATGTTCAATTGAAATGTACCTTAAATCAGATAAAAAAGAAGATATGTCTGAAAAGAGTGATTGATTGCACACGGTTTCTAAACGGTTTTTATTTTAAATCAGCCGACGTCGGTTCTTTTTTAAATAAATTATACTATATCATTAGGAAAATCTGTTACTTTTAGATATACACAGCGGTGGATTTACTCTAGGGGCAGTCGCGGCTAGTGCCCGGGGCGGCAAACTTTCAAGGTCGGCAAAATTTGGAAAGTGAAAAACGAATTTCAAGTTTTATCGAGATTGCTCAATATAATTAATTAATTCTTTCAATTAATCATCTTTTATGTAATTGATAATTCAAGAAATTCATTTAGTGCATTATTTGTAAATTATAATTTTGGCACTTCAAGTTAAAGTTATCTAATTGTCAAAGTGATTTAATTTATTTATTTTCTTGAAGATTTGAAATAATATTCGATTTTTTTTTCTGGAATTAAAGATATTAAATTTGCAATTTTCACATAAATTTTAATCAATCAATGAATTTAAAAAAATAATACTAATTTATCCATTATACAAATTAATTTTAATTTGAAATTTAAACTATTTTTTTTTATTTTAGTAAATTTGCAACAGAGCATGCTGTCACATACAGTCTATTTTACAAATGTATATAGGCTCCTTTGATATTAAATTAGTTATTTTAATTTATAAAATAAGATATATAAATTATAAGTTTGAATAAAATATCTGGTGCCCAGAGGGCATTAAATTCAATTTAGCCCTGTATATACAATTTAACGAGCCACCTTGAATAGTTAGCAAAATACTCATTGTTTAAGTACTTCTTGGGAAATAACACCACAGTTCCGAAATTGCTGTATATTCCAAACTCATTATTTGAAAATGGAACCCTATCATAAGTGACACCTCGATTTAAAGGCTGTGCTGTTTTTGATATTCCATCATCATTTAAGGAATTTGTGAATTAATTGATGATGAGGATGATATTTTGGTAATCACGAATAATATTTAAAAACCGAATTCGCTTGTAATTTTAACGACTATTTACTATTACAATAAGAATCGATGACGTTGAAGTAGCAGTATTAGGACATGATGTAATGGAACTGAAAAAATCTCAAATTGCGCTAACATCAGGTGCTCCACGAAATAGAGTTCACAGAATTCTGAATCCCACAAAATCAGACCGGTCTAAGAATTAAGTAAAGACGACATTGACGGAAGTATAGAATTCACATAAACAACATTCCCATTATTTTATAGAATACTTACTTCTCTGACGAAGCCTCCTTTTATCTAATTGCTAAGGTAAATCGTCTTATATCTCCCTATACTGGGATAACATTAGTCCACAGTTATTTAGAGAGACTCATGCTCAGTGACCTCCAAAGCTACATGTCTGGGCAGGAATCTGGGTGATTATATCATTGAACCCTTTTTCATAGATGACGGATGGTCGCCTAATAGAAGAAGAACTTGTTTTTCAGCACGAAGGTGCCCCACCACATTATGTCTTGCCATTTAGAGAGTTTCTGGATAATTGATTTCCTAATAGATGGATTGGAAGACGAGGTTCTATCGAGTGGTCAACAATGCCACCAGATATAACCACTTGATTTTTTTCCTTTGTGGCATTTTAAGACGTGTATGCTACTTCTCCAGAGACACTGGATGATCTGAGACATCGTATCCAAGAAGAATGTGGCCAACTTACTCCAGATCAGGGACGGCTGTTCCTAAAGTGCACTCGTGCGCTGAACCACCAAATTTAATAAGCTTTTAATAAGGTTAAAAAAAACACAAAATGTTTAATAAATATCATGTCAATACCAATGAATTTATCAAAAAAACAATTTAAGCTCTAATCCAAACTTGTATTAAGATTTATATTCACTTGAAAGAATATTCCACCGTGCACTTCGGCTAGCGCACAGTGAATCTTATATAGCTTCTATGAGATACGATATAACACCCTTAAAGGGCGAGATAGAAGATAGCTAATGCACACTATATGGAGTAATTGGCTGATTCTCGTACGCCTCACGGAGACACGGAGCTGTGCTGATATTGACCCGAACGTTTCAATAATTCAAATTTTTGTTTACGTGATTTAATTAGTGGTTGCTTTGTTTTTGTCTTCGTAGTCTATGAAAGAATATTTAATATACAGAGTGTGTATGTGTTTACATAACTGTGAAAATGAGTATCAACTTTAACATTGACTTTATTAAAAACAATAATAAATCGTTTCAAAACAAATTAGATATAAAATTGGCTGGTCCACCTAGGCCATATCTTAATTGAAAACAAGAGTGCAAAATGAAAAATAAAGTATTTACACGAAGTCTTATAATAAAAAGATATGGTTGTGTGGACGTGATCGCATCAATAAATTATTTTGTTTTCCTTGCATTATTTATAGCGGGGAATCATTTTGGACGGAAACTAGAGTGAAGCATTAAAACGTTTCTTAGAAATACGATGCCTCAAGACTGGCTAGATGCTCTTTCTGTGCTTAGTAACTGTTCTAATAAAATAACACAGGTCAACATTTGAAGTAAGCGGGAACACGGCATGCCTTATAGAGTACGAGAGTTTTTTTTGCGTCGCAGATTACGATGAGAGGTCGTTTAACCTTCATCACGTCAGGTTCAAGAGCATTTGGAAGTCATTTGAAGGACAAATCCAGAGAGTTCTTCTAAAAAATCTAAAAAAATTCATGCTTATGTTTTTGAGGTCCTTGAGTCCGAATCCTTAGTTTGTTTTAGCTTATCTAAGCCAGTTAAAGCAAGGTTCTGATCCGGCCAGTTATGGCAAGGCACTTAACCCTCGCCTTGGACACTTTTTGTATGGACTCTAACTTGTCGCATTGGAGTCTACATTGGCCAAATGTCCCATTAACCTAGAGCTACGGTCGCATGATGACTACGCCTGCAGGCCCGCTTTCCAACCCTGACCAGCCGCCGACTCTGGGTTTCTGAAGCAGTGTCTGGAATTTTTTTGCCCACCGTTATCCGTCACCGCGTGGAGGTGTCCTGACTGCAACCACAGATTTTTTGTAGAATTCTCACGATTGGACCTTCAAATGAACTCTGGGAAAAAGCGCAAGATCAAAGAAACTACGGATTCGGACATAAGCATGCATTTTTCACATTTTTGGTAGAACTCTCCTGATTTGACTTTCAAATGACCTTCAAATGACCTCTAGGAAAAACGCAAGGTCAAACAAAAAACTACGGATTCGGACTTAGAGGCCTCATAAAATTAAGCAAGAATTTTTTCAGATTTTTTGGTTGAACTCTCTCGATTTGACCTTCGAATGCCCTTGACCCTGACGTGATGAAGGTCAACCGACCCTCCCATCGTAATCAGCGACCCAAAAAACCTTTAGTACGCTATACGGCATGCCGTGTTCCGGCTTAGATCAAATGTTGACCTGTGTAATTTAAAATCCATTGTCCGTTTTATTTTCTTTGTCGTAAATGCAAAAAGCCTTTAAAATCATAAGCTAATTATCTATTTTAATATTATTGTTGGTCAATAACATTAGAGATCAGAAAAATATAAAGGAATAACCCTTTAATTCTCAAATGCCTTAAATGTTGAATTGCTTTTTAAACATGCTTTAAAAAAAAAGTGTCACTTATGGTAGGATTCCATTAAAAAAAAATTGAGAGCTGTGGTGATTGGGGTGCAATTTTATTAACAGTTAGTATGGATATACATATATATCTGTCAGACAAAATTAAATATATTTTGTTGTGCAAGATCCTCTTACATAAATACAAAAATTACCTATAAACTAAATCTGCTCAAAATAATTATTAAACATGCAACCAACTGTCTCCACACGCCACATCTAAAGCCTTATAGGGCCCTTTGCTAACACTATAGTATATAATTATATGGAGACATGTATCTGATTAGGTATAGACAATAAAGATTTCGGCATAATTTTAGATCACATTTAAATTCTAAACTGTTTTACGTTCTTCCAGCTTAAAAGCAGCTTGACTGCATATATAAAAACAGTAGAATTTCTTAATGATGTTTTAGTGGAATGTTTTATTTTCAGAAAAACTACTTCCGTCATACAGTTCTAAACCAGCACAATTTTAAGAAAGAACTCAATCAATACCCTCCCTGAAAGTAAAAATTAGATATGACCTCAGCAATTTGCTGCACCGATTTTTCTTAAAATTTGAGATTATGGTCATCTGTTCCAGTTCAAAAATTATATAAGCATGACTTGTTCCTTTTCTTTTTAATACCTTAAACTGGTTGTTTCACAAACAAAAAACGTTTTTCAGTGATGTCAAACAATAGTTTATTATTTACTAAATACATTATTTAAATTAGCATCCGGGGTTCAATTTGCGACAAAACTGTATTAGATTCAATTCAATTAATTAATTCAGTTGATTATAATTTTGGAGTTATTTATTGCAACTGACATACATTATTCAACAGCCTAATATGAGTTAATTCCACTAATATCGGCAATAAATCAGGTTCATAATTAATTCATAATTATGCATTGCATTTAACATTAACATTTTTAATTCAAAATATAAGTAAGACTAATAAAGTAACTCCCTCTGGAAGAATAATTAAACATTTATTGTTCACAGAGGCAATTATAAAGATTACTATAAATTAATATCTTACAATTTTCTTCAAAAAAATTTATATTAGGTTATTTTTTTCAATTAGTTATGGTGCAATATCTCCAAAATTAAGATATTATCTACAAATAGAATATTATACAAATATATGAACCAACATCCAAAACTACACAATAATAAGAAGTTCAACAGTTTTATACTATAAAGGAGACTTAATAATTACCAAAGATCATGTGATCAAGACAAGTAGAAAGAATAAAGGTCTTCAATACACTGTATAAACAGCTAACCAGCCGAAAAATATTCTTCCAAACTTAGAGAGATATTGAATACTCTCTTCGAGGTGTCATTCCTTTGTACGCAAGACAATATATAGATATATATTGTTTCTGGTCGAGAACCTTCATCAGTTGCGCTTCCCACAATAGAATGTCCTCTCGAACACTTATTTATGTATTTGCTACATAACAGTAAATTTGTAGACGCGAGATGTAAGACCGACATCTAGGATTTTCGAAGAAACTAGCACCCAGAGGTTCCAAATCTGGAGCCGTTCCGTGTAATAGCTGTTCTCCCGTAATTCCTAGGAGAGAATGTGACTATAAAATTTTCAGGTTACTGCACCTGTCAGAGATATTGAATACTCTCTTCGAGGAGTGATTCTTTTGTACGCAAGATAATATAATAGATGGAATAGCTCCAGATTCTGAACCTCTGTGTGCTAGTGTCCCCGAAAATCCTAGAGGTCGGTCTTACATGCCGCGTCTACAAATTTACTGCTATATATCAAATACATTAGTAAGTGTTTCATAGGACATTCTATTGTGCGAAGCGCAACTGATGAAGGTTCCCGACCAGAAACAATGTATATCATATATATTGTCTTACGTACAAAGAATACAAAAAATCACGTCGAAGAAAGTATTCAATATCTCTGACAGGTGAAGTAACCTAAAAATTTTATCGTGACATTTTGTCTTAGGAGTTACGGGAGAACAGCAAATACACGGAATGGCTCCAGATTCGAAATCTCTGTGTGCTAGTTTCCCCGAAAATCCTAGATATCGGTCTTATATCTATAACAAAAAACCGCTAAAAATCGGTAACAATTTAGTTTTTTACCTTTTCCACAAAATCCACCTATGAACTATGGGCATTGTTGAATAGAAGTGAAAAACCTACATAAATGAGCTACTATACGCTCAATTTTGTTAATTGGTTTCTTAGATAATGGAATCTTTAGACGAAATTTCAAAAAAAATAAATAATCGTTTATATATTTTTTCATTTTATAGCTAAAACATTCTTATTAACTGAAAGGGTAGATCTTCTCATACCAAATTCATGTTCTAAATATAAATACTGTAGCCCTGGTTGTTTTTGCAAAATTTCAGTCAATCCTGTGGAAGACATATTTTTTGAAAGACTATATTGCCTCACAGGATGAACCTATCATTATAAATAAACCTCGAGACCCCTCATCTCACTTTTTCAAAGTTAAAAGTATAAATACATATAAGTACTGAAAATATTTGGCCATTCCTTATAATTTTTCTGGACGAGTCCTTTCGAAAAATTCCTAAGGGTTGCTACCTGCATAAGTATATCCTTATAATAAATAATCTTAATGCAAATTTTGAGCAGACTCATATTAATATTTATAGCATAATATGGATTTATGTAATAAATTTAGCAAACTGAGATACCTAAACTCCATTCACATAGACACTGATGATAATGATGGAGCAATCATTTTTAATATGCCAAAGGCAGACTTATTTTAAATTTAAATAATAAACGAAAATTTACCTTCTGTATTCACTAATCTTTCAAAACATAAGTAAATAATAGTAGGTTCCTTTGTTTACACTTTCAGAACATTTTATATATTATTATTATATAAAAATGAAACGCTGATACAAATTGATAATAATTAATAATAAATAAAAAATTGTATTCTTCAATTAGTTAACAACTCAATTTTTATTTTGTTCAATTCAGATTCCTGTTAAGAAATTTTTTATTAATAAATACTAATTAATGAAAAGCCAAACTTCGTTAGATATATATGTTTCGATTTTTTATTGAAACATTTACAAATGGTAAAATCGCTTGCAACAGCCTTCGCATTTTGCATATTATGATTGCTCCGTCATTATTATTTCTAGCTAAATGAAGTTTAGGTATCCTAATTTGCTAAATTTATTACATTAATCCATATTATCCAAGAAATTGCATTTGCATTAAGATTATTTATTATTAGGGTATAGTTACACAGGAACCACAGGTGCACACAGCAATTTTTCGAATGGACTCGTCAGAAAAATTGATACGGAATAGCCAAGTATTTTCAATATCTATATGTATTTATACTTTAAGTTTTGAAAAAAGTGAGAAGACCAAGTCTTCTACTTTCCAACGGTGGTTTATTCATAATGACAGGGTCATCCGGTGAGGTAAAATGACTTTTCAAAAAGATATGTCTTCCATAGGGTTGACTGAAATTGTGCAAAAACTACCGGGGCTACAGTATTTATTTTTGAGAACATCTGTCGTTTTTATAAAAAAATATATAAGCAATTATTTAAATTTTGAGTAAAGATTCCATTATCTAAGAAACCAATTAACGAAGTTGAGCTTATAGTAGCTCATTTTGTAGGTTTTTCATTTCTCTTTGATATTGCCGATAGTAGCAAACAAGGTTTGATAGTTGGATTTTGTGTAAAGGGCAAAAAAATAAATTGTTACCGATTTTTCGCGGTTTATTTGTTATAAAACAAAAACGGATTGATAAACAATGTTGAATTTTATGTCTATTAGTCATGTTTTATCATTAGAACAAGTTGATGTCGTTTTTGTTCTACTATTAATTTTGTCACGTATTTTTGTAAATGACCTGGGCTAAAACCAACAAAAAATGCACTCACTGTTTTACATTTACATTTTTATTAGATGTAAATGAGACAAAGTTCTGATGGGGAGCAGTGATATTTTTTCTATTTTCATGATTTCATTCTTACGAATTGCTTTTTATAAACCTTGAAATATTTATATAGAATAAACGCAAATAAAATTATTTATGGTTATTGTATTAATGGAAAATCTATACCGAAATATAAACCAGGAAACTGTTTATTGCAAATATAATTTTATATCTATATCCATCTTTATAATGACGGTAACAAAAGCTTTTAGCACAATGATTAAAAACAGATATATTTGAAAAAACTCTATATGAACTATAAAAATATTAGTAGAATAGGTACTAAATTGAAGTCGTAACTACTCAGCAATAAACAGACACAGACCAGCACTGAAATGTGTAATAATGCAGTGCAAATAATATTTTATGGAATCGAATTTATCGTCTAATTCTTCCTAAAATATACGTAAATCATAAACTACAAGGAAAGATTTTAAAATTTAATTAATGGAAAATATCCGCATTAATAAAGAAATATTTCTTCATTAGTTAACAAAGGAAAAATGAATTAGAAGATACTTAAATTAAGAAAAAAAAATTGGCAAATTTTCACTTAAACTATTAATAAAATGATGATATTGTGTTACACTTATTTAGAAGATTCATCTGTCTTGTCGATAAGATTTAATTAAAATATCAATGGAATAATTTCTTTCAGAAATTGAATATAAAATTAAGATGTTTAAATTTAATATTGTTTTGATATAACGTAGATGCTCTAGTAAGTAGTAAATGATAATATTTGGTAAAGTTTGGTGAATGTTTTTTCATCTAAACTTTTCTTATCAATTAATACTATAGTCGTTTTTTTTAATTTACCGAAAAACACTGTTTGATGGAATGAAAAATCGATGTTTAGTAGTGTTAAAATGCCTAGAGTACGTGAAAGCCGAATGTACCGCCAGCTAAGTGAATTTGAAAGATGTCGAATTATTAGTTTACCGAGGTTTGATAATACCCAAAATCAGAGAAGAGTAGGCATCGGATGTCGAAGGGGCACAAATGAAGGTAATGAGTGGTTAGGAGAACAAGGCCATCTTATAAGTATCCAAGTGATTTGTCGCCGAATAAGGTCTTTTGGACTGCAGCATTATCGACGCCATGTTATTATTATTATCCCGACTTGACCATACAATGTATGGCATCACACTCCCTCTAGAGTGCCTTTAGGGGAAAATTCACTAAACCCCAGATATCCTAGATATCAAAAGGGTTTAGCTCTGTGGAAGCCCTTGCCAGGTTTTCAGGCCCGTGGTTGGAGTCGTGGCGGCAGTTTCCCATGAATTTTCTGACCGTCCGGGCTGTCCCTAACAAGACTGCTTTTTGCATTTGTTTGTAAAGATGTTCTTCCAGACCGAGGTATTTTAAATTGTTTAATAGATGTTTTGGGACTAGTCCTGTTGTTGACATAACAATTGGTACAGTTCGTGTGTTGTTCATGTTCCACTGAGTCTTTATTTGAAATTCCAAATCTCTATATTTGGTTATTTTCTCAGCCTGCTTGATATTTATATTATTGTTGTTGGGTATTGCTATGTCAATTAAAGTTGTTTTCCGAGAGACTTTATCTACCAAAACTATATCTGGTCTATTGTGAGCAACAGACCGATCGGTCAGTATCGTGCGGTCTCAGTACAGCTTGTAGTTGTTATTTTCTATAACAGAATCTGGTTTATATTTATAGTATGATAATCTTAGCGACTGTGATAATTCATGTTTCAGTGCTAGTTCCTGGTGAAGTATTTTTGCCAGAGCATCGTGTCGTTCTTTGTATTCAGTTGCAGCGAACGCTTGACAACTTCCTGTGATATGCTGGATAGATTCAGATGTTTGGCAACCGTACCTGCATCTATCGTTGTTAATGGAAGGGTCTTTAACGATGTACTTTAGGTAGTTCTTAGTTGGGATTACTTGATCTTGGATTGCCAATATAAAGCCTTCCGTTTCAGGGAACATATGACCAGAGATCAACCAGTAGTTCGACGCTGAACTGTCGACATAATCTAGGTTGACGTCATTTATATGCCTTCCATGAAGCGGCTTCTCTTTCCATTTCAGCAGTTTCTGATCAGTTGTCTGGTGGTATACTTGAACTTGTTGTTCTGTCAGTCGCAGAGGTGTTGAGTCATCAACCTGACACATGACTCTGTGTAGATCAGAAAATTCTGCGAGTTTCTGGAAATGGTTACGCAAATTGGAAATTTGTTGATCACGTAACTTGCCTATATCTGCCAATCCTCTTCCTCCTTCATACCGTGGCAACGTTGTACGTTCGACGGAGCTCTTTGTATGGTGATTTTGAGCTTTTGTTAGTAGAACTCGTACTTTCCGTTGTAGTTGTTCAATGTCCGTCTTGAACCATTTAACTATTCCAAATGAGTAACTGAGTACTGAGCACGCGTAAGTGTTAATAGCCTGAAACAGATTTTTGCTGTTAAGCTTAGTTTTCATCAGTCGTCTTACCCTTCTATAGAACTCTGTTGATAGGTCCTTTTTCATGGTGGAGTGATCAATTCGTTGAGCCTGCTTTATTCCAAGGTATTTATAAGTATGGCCTTCCTCCATGGATTCAATTGAGGTGCCGTCTCTCATTTCGTAGGGCCCCTGCTGTATTTTGCATTTCACTATATTGATAATCCGGCATTTGTCTAGGCCAAATTGCATATGGATGTCATTAGAGAACCCTTCTACTATTTTAAGCATATTATGCAGCTGTTGTTTCGTAGCTGCCATCAACTTTAAGTCGTCCATGTATAACAAATGGTTTATCTTTAGTGCTTGTACGTTGTTGTGTTTGAGACTGAATCCAAAGTTAGTCGCGTTCAGTTTGTGTGAGAGTGGGTTCATGGCAAGGCAGAACCACAGCGGGCTCAGAGAGTCTCCCTGGAATATACCCCTTCTGATTGGGATAGAGTCGGTTTGTATCGAACAGTCGGCTTCATTCAGAAAGATTGGGGTTTGCCAGGTAGTCATGACATATTCTAAAAAGTTAACAATACAATTATTTACTTTATAGAGTTTCAGCACCTGAATGAGCCAATCATGTGGAACTGAATCAAAGGCCTTTTTGTAATCCACATATGCCATGTAGAGATTTCGTCGTTTGGCGTGGGCTTGATTGCAGACAACGGAATCAATTATTAGTTGTTCTTTGCATCCCATCGAGTTTTTCGCGCATCCCTTTTGTTGTTCGGTAATTATGTTGTTTAGCTCACAATGTCTGAAAAGGCGATGATTAATGCACGACGTTATAAGTTTGTATAAGGTTGGGAGGCAAGTGATTGGTCTGTACTTTGCTGGGTCCTGTGTACATAGGTTATCCTTTGGTAAGAGGTATGTAGCACCATGTGTAAGGAAACTAGGCATCTTGTGTGGATGGATAATTATGTCATTAATGAGTACTGTTAATTTATCGTGGGTGGCGTAAAGTTTCTTTATCCAGTAATTCTGCACACCATCTGGCCCTGGTGCTTTCCAGTTATGGAGGTGTTTCATTATGTTGGACGTGTCTTCCGTTGTAAATGGTTGGTGTTGCATCTTATCATAATTCTGAAATGCAGCCTCCTCCTCCTTAATCCAGCTCGCTCTGGAGTTATGGGAAACTGTTGTGGAAAGTTGTGTTTTCCAGAACTGCTCGATCGCCGTTTTACTTGGATAACTAGGGGTTTCGTTATTATTGTTGTTGTTGAGTTTTCTATAAAACCCTTTTTCTGATTTTCGGAATAATGCGTTGTCTAGTTTCCGTTGGTTACTGGTTTTATACCTTCTCAATCGACTTGTGTATACGGAAAGCTTTTGTCGTAGACTGTTCCAATATACTCTATAAGAGCTCTTTCCATTTCTGCTTGGATTTTCTCAAGCAGGTCAGCGTTGGCTGGCTGTTCTTGTTGAAGTTCTTGAATCTCGTCTGCTCTTTGCGCCAAAGGTGTTTCAGGCTCTGGATCTGTTGTATTTCGACCAAATAATTCGCGCTCAACTTCGCTCTTTATTTCGTCTAGTTGATCAAGCGAAATAAGGCCATTTCTCAAGATGACACGATATTGATCTGTGACTCTCTGTTCGGTAACTTGAAGCTCTGGGTACTCACGACAGAACTCTTGATGCAGTTTTTGGCGATATTCAGTCTTGTCCTGGCCAAGATTAGTCACTCTGTAAAACGTGCGCATTATAAATTTATTCATGGCGCTAGTCCATTTCATGCGCTGTCTTATCAGTCCCGCTTGAGTGAGCGCTGGCTGTTGATCCTGCGCAACACTGTCTGCGGGTGGAGTTCTCGTTCTCGTTTGACTCCTTTGGTGATGGTCACGTTGTTGCTGTGACTATATTGGTGAATGTTGTTGTGGTTCTTGGGCTGTAGCTCAAGTCCCTGTTGTTCCCAGAAACAGAAAAATTACAATCATTGACCTACTAGTATATAGGTACATACAAAATAAAAGAAATTAATACAATTACAAGAAAAAAAATTAAATAAACATAATATTTACTCTAATAAAAAACGGTCTAGTCTATTTTTGAAAATGTTTATAGAAGGTGCAGAGACAATTAGCATTTAGATTATTCCAGCTGTCAAAAACTCTGTTCGGTAAGAAATTTTGTCTCGATCTGATGGAAAAGTTTTCTTTTTTGAACTTGAACTGATGACCTCTGAGGCGTTCGTCCTGATTTACGGTAAACATTAGGTCGAGATTTCCGATATTGAACTTCAATATTTTAAATGTTATAATCAGGTCTCCACGATGTCGCCGAAGTTCAAAGGATGTTAGGTTGGCCATAATAAGTCTTTCTTCATAGGAAGGTCTTCTCGGTCCCCAGGGAATTCGAGTGGCCTTTCTCTGAACATTTTCCAGCAGAATTTTGTCACGAACTAAGTCAGGATACCACGTTGGTCCAGCGTACTCAAGAATTGGTCTCACATAAATAGTGTAAAGTTTACAAAATGACTGAAAGGAGACTCTTGAAAAACATCTCCGATTGAGATACAGTTTCGAGTTCGCACACTTACAGATTGACGTAATATGATCGGACCACGTTAGGCTACTGTTAACGATCACTCCGAGGTCATTGTGAGAAAACACAGAACTTAATGGTTGGCCGTTAATAAAATACGGTACCAGCGGATTATTTTTACCGATTCGAAGCACTACACATTTTTCAGCATTTAAAGGAAGCAACCATTGGAAACACCAAGTTAAGATAGAATTTAAGTCTTCCTGGAGCGTTAGTTGATTTGTGTTTGGATTGGCAAATATTTTTGTGTCATCGGCGTAGAAAGATATTTTGCTTCTAACGTAGTAAGGAGTATCACTGGTGTAGGCCGTAAATAGCAAAGGACCTAAGACAGATCCCTGTGGTACTCCACTTTCTACTAATCTGCTCTGTGAGAAAGCTTCGCCAACTCTAACTTTGTAATCTCTATCCTTCAGGAAATCATCAATCCAAAGAAGTAAAGTACCGTGAACGCTGAGATGTTCTAATTTATATAAAAGTCTACCTTTAGGAACACGATAAAACGCTTTGGAGAAATCTAAATAAACAACGTGAACGGGCTGTAGATTGTTGAGTGATGATGTCCAGTCATTAACACAATGTAGGAGATTAGTTAAAGTGGAGCGGCCAGAGACAAATCCATGTTGTATTGGAATAATTTGTTTTTGAAAAAAATTTTTTTCATCTCATCTGAAATAATGGCTTCCATAACCTTACTAACTATAGGCAGTAGGCTAATCCGACGGTAGTTGCTAGAGTCGAGTTTGTTACCTTTTTTAAAAATTGGAGTGATAGAAGCTAATTTCCAACTAGGTGGTATAGAACTTTGGGAAAAAGAGGTCTGCATAATTAACGCCAAAGGTGTTGCAAGCGTGTCTGCGCAACTTTTTAACAGTTTTGGTGTTAAACCATCTAAACCAGGTGAAGCATTAGTGCGAAGTTTTAATAAATGTTGTTTGACAAGATCTACTGTGAATAATACTTGTTCTAGAGATGCATTGAGACGGTAGCAATTAATTGGTGGCAGATTATCATCAACGGGTTCTGTACTAAAAACTTGTGAAAATGCTAAAGAGAGTGTTTCAGAAGACTCTTTGTCAGATCAGGTTTTTGAAGAAGGGGAATAGATACTTTTTATGTCAAGGAGGCCCGTATGTACTTAAATACTTTTTTACTGTTCCCACTAGCAATAATACTTTCTTCAAAAGTTTGCCTTAGAGTTTTGAGAGATATCTGTAAGGTATTCGAAAATCTGCGGTGGTTTTGGAAATCAGTAAGAAGTCCTGTGTGTTTATATTTTCGCCAGAACCGTCGTTTATGTTTAATCTGTTGTATTGATAAGTGGTTAATCCAAGGTTTAAGACTGTTTTTGTAACGAAAACTGGTATTCGCAGACATTATATTAAGAATTGTATCGTGTAATGCTTTCCACATTAATGAGGAGTCATTTAGCTTCGCAAAAAGTAAATTCCACTCGATTCGAGACAGTTGAGCATTTACTTCAGAACAGTCCAATAGGAGAATTTACTTCTAGAGAGGAAATTAATTGTTCGTCGTTAATAAGCATGAGGTCTAAAGTAGAAGGTTGGTTGTTAATTCTAATTTTGGTAGGTTCTGTAATAAGCTGCGTGAGATTCGAATTAGCTACAAAGCTTTTAAATAAATTGTGGGAGATTACGGCGTCAGATAATGAGGTTATAGGTCAGGTAATTTCAGGAAAGTTAAAGTCTCCAGCAATGATAAGACTATCAAGAGACGATAATTCCTCAAGTTTTTCGAGGAAGATGTTATCATGTAGTAGTAGTGTATCAGGGGGACGATATATGCATACTAAATTAAGCGAAAATGGATTTTTACTAACAGATAAATGAATATCATCTATTCCAGGTAGGTCCAGTAGCTTAATATTGATAGTAAAAGTTGTAGTAATACCATCCGATAAGTAGATACATACACCTCCCCCGACACGATTTTCTCTATCTTTGCGATATATTGTATACTCATTAATGTTAACTAATGAATCTGGAATTGGGGGTTTAAGCCAGGATTCAGCAATAAACATAATGTGTGGTTGAAAAAGTTGCGCTGTACGTAGGAATTCATCGAATTTAGCAGAAAGTGAGTCTAAATTTGTATATAGAAATAGCCAGTCATTAAATTTGTCGGTGGAAAAATTATGGACGAAATTTCGTGATTTTGGGAATGTCGTTAATATATTTTATTGTAAGGTCATGTTCGCCATTATTTTTGCGATTTTCTAGTTCACTTCGGAGTTCTTTTAATCGTAGTTGCTGAGTGGGCGTCTTATCATCTACTATCGAAAATTTTTCGGTGATTTTGTTTTCTAATATTTTAGATTTATTCCTAAGAATATCTTTGACGTAATATTCTGAAGACATTACTACTTTTATCATTCGAGGAAAACGTTGGTTCGGTTTGCCAACTCTGTAGAAAGTGATTTGATTTTCTTGACAGCCAACAGTTTCCAAGACCAGCTTAATTTTATTTGCATCATCTTGCTTTCTAAATTGAGCATCCCCAGAAGAAGGTTCGGGTACGCCCCTGATTAGAATATTTTTAGCACGTGTTATGCGATCTACAGCTTCATTAGTGATATTATCGGTGAATTCAGTAGACTTAAATACATCAATCTGGCTCAGCTTATTATGTAATTCGATTAATTTGTCGTCAAAGTCATTGATTTTCTTGTGAATTTCCGTTTTAAAATTCAAAAGAAGATCTTTTATTTCGGAAATATTAAAGACATTTGAACTGCAAGAATTACAGAGGATACACAATCCGCGAACTTTCTGCCGAGTAACGCGGTCTTCAGTAGAAATATCGGTACCGGCTACATTTCTGGCAGTTCGAACAAACTGGTGGGGTAGGCATGGTCTAGTTTTTGTTAGTAGTTTGCTTTATGAATGAATTATTGTAAAATGGTACTCACAGTAAATTGAAATTTTGTTATTATTCAACGGAACTGCACTTTTTTCGACAAAATTTTTTTAACCACTACTGGCTATTAGTACATAGAAATGTTATTTAAAATTTCTTTACGAAGTATTTACTTTTTACACAGTAATCTTGAAAACTAGTGAGAGCACAAAATAATACGTGTGTGTTCGACCTACATATACGATCGATCGATGTTGTGCTACCTCTGACCGCTGAGCATCGACGGTGTTGAGAACGATAATACTAGAATGAGGAATGGAACCAGGTCGTCTTCTCTGATGAATCTCGATTCTACTCAAGTGAACATGCTGGCCGAAGAAGAGTTAGGTCGTCGAGGAGAAAGACTCAATTTGATATTGCACATCGAACAGCAGGCGTTATGGTATGGGGTGCTAATGCACATGAGAGTAGGGACCATTTCTCTAATGTGCAGACGATGGTCCCGGTCTGCTGGCGGACCTGCTCTACCGACCATGTTAAATACGGTTTAAGGTTGCAGGTGTGGTGTATGGTAGGAATTGCCTCGGATTCTAGACTGGTTATTCACGACAGGACGGGACCCCCAGTCCGACACCTCAAACGATCGTCGTCTATCATCCCACGCAACAAGGCAATGCGTTCATACCACCGACCAACGAGGACCGACCATCCACCCAGGAGTACAATCTCGCTTTAGCCATTAGCCAATTGCCCGTGCGAGGCCAACCCAGTATGGAGAGCCACCGGTAACCGCACCCAGTGGGGGCTTATCTCGCAACCCGCACTCCCCATTTTGGAATCATACGAACACCCCAGTTTGTTTAAGATGTCCACGCCGATGGGTGACACGTTCGACTCCCTTGCCGGGAGTCTCCCCCTTTTACTTTTCTGGAAGGGACTGACATTCGCTTTCGAGGTGTAGGCGTCTCTACTTGCGGGACGCTTTGGCCCAGTTTTAGGAGTAACAGGCAAGAGGCCTCGAATACTAGGTCGCGCTCCATACAGGACGTTGATCCGACATCTCAAGCGACGGTCCCACTGTTACCCGCAAGGTCGTGTCATCGCCACAATGCCGAAGGAAAGCAGGTCTGACGACTACTTCTATTAAAGGCTTAACAAGTCGGCCTCGATCCTAGTATTTAATCCCGAAGGAAAGTGATTTCGGCGAAGTACTTGTGTAAAGTTTTGACAAGTCACACTCGAGGGTAGGGGCCCTCTCTTTCCCAAGTTACTAACGGGCACCGCCTTGTCGCCAGAAACGAGGTCTGGAATCAACTGCCATGACTCCGAAAGTTTTATGGGTAGCCACCGGGAAGTATTTTTGACTACCCGCAACATGACAACGCCACGGATCCCATATTGAAATATGGGATCCGGGCCAAGATAATGCTTGGCCTCATAATGGTCGAGTTGGTTTATACTTTTTTAAGGAGTCATATGTAAATCTGTTGCCATTGACGACCAGATTCCCGGATCTTTCGCCCATAGAACATGTTTGGGATATGATGGGTAGAAGGCTTGGATATTTACCCCAGCCAGTATTAAAAAACTTAATATCAATAAAAAATTTAACTCCTTGGTATTTTTTATTAATTTTTAATCATTTACACATACTTACGATAGCATATATGTTTTATCAACATAATATTAAATTTAAACATCTCCTTCTGAGTGTTGCGATTTCTTTGTCAGTGACAAACTTACATTTAAGAAAATAAAGTACAGTTTTGAAAATATAATATTAGTTGTTTTTTAAAAACCAGGTTTTTCAAACGCGTTTCGTCAAACACGAGAAATAAATAGGAATAAAACGGTTTGAAAAACATAGTCCATCTAACCTTAAATATTATTTAAACTCGAGACAACAAATTTTACAACAATTTTGTTTCATTTTCTTGTAGCTTTCATTTGTTCTCCTTAAGTTTTAGGGGGCTAACTCACATCTTTTGGAAAAACATACGTAAATAAACAATTAGATTTTTGAATGCTTCACAGTCCCACAAGCTACAAAGAAATGTGCTGAGCATTTCTGTTTATTTTTATGGCATCTTGAAGAGGTTTAGTGATACTACCGAAAACGGCCCGCAGAGTCTCCATATCGGGAGTCGTACTTCGTATAACACTGTTTCCCTTTGATTCCTATGATAGATATCACACGAAAAAATTTGTAGTTTAATTTGAACCTATCAAAGAAATTATGATACTAACTTTTCGAGATTTTTTAATCCATTGAATCCAAAAGAGGATTGTTTCTGGTCGAAAACCATCATCAATTGCGCTCCCCTTAACTGATTGAAATCTCTTATAAACACAAACCTACCACTAGAAAGATTAGCAAAGCATAGGGAAGCAAGAAAACGGGCAACTAACAGACTAGCTAGGAAGATAAATAACTACGATGGTATATATATATATATATATATATATATATATATATATATATATATCGCTCTTCTGAAAATCTTAGTATTCGAGTAACTAGAAGCGAAAGCAGAAGGCTACGAGAATTATGCGAACCGACCTGAAGAGGGCAGATGTGACTCTGCCGAAACGTCGTCATTTTACCATCGATCCCGGCAGGGATCAGTTATCAACTAGGCGGATGAATACTCGGAAACCATCTAATACATTTAGTGCCCGCGAAAACTTAAAAATAAATAAATATACATATATATATCAGGGAGGGGGCTTTTGACTAGCATTGTATATTTATTTATTATCGTAAAATAAAGTTCAGTATCCGAGATATTGAGTTTTATGGATAGTAATCAAGAGTGAAATTAAACACACGATATGGTAAGCTATAACAATTCTATTACTTTTTCCATTTATTCCGACCCAGGGTTATATACTCCTACGCTGTTTCATTTCTGGATTTCACCAATCCACTTTCATTATCCAAAATTACCCAATTTTCGTGAACGACAGCAAAACCTCAATTACTTCCGGTAGACAAAACAAGTTTTGGTCAAACGGTCGGTCCGAGTCCCATTCATTTGTTATTCATATTCAGACTACGACAATTATTGTTTCCGTTTCAAGCCCCCTTGTCGGGAACGCAATACAGAGGGAACTTCTGTCTGGAGTTGCCGACAATCTGATTCAGGTTCCTCAAATGTTATTCTCCATGTCTCTCTGTTACGGACTGGACCGTCGACTTGGGACTCTAACAACTTATTGTTTATGTACGACATAATTATAATGAACTACGCTTTCTATTGATAATTAAGTTGGTAATTGAACTAGCTGGTATTGTTCAAAATGATTTCAGCACTAGAGTTAAACTAGTTTACAAAATTTTGCTCTCCAAATGTTGTATATTTAACGTGATATATGTTAGAACTTTTTAGAACCAAAAAGTCCGTCAATAGAGCAAAATTGAAAGCATTTTGGGACATAAAATTCAACAGCAAACCTCCGATGTCACCGCTTCAGTATCCTGTACATAGGTGATAGTTTACGTGATTTTAACAGCAATTTCGTAGAAATAATTTATTTAAACAATAAGAACTAGTAAAAATATGGATTTTATTTCTTTTTGGCTTCTCAATGGAAAAGTTGTAAAGAATTGGAATGCCTTCAAAATGAGCGATTTTAGGTCCTGATAGGGGTATTTTCTGCAGAGAAAGAAAATGGCATGATGTTCCGATTAACTATTCTCAAAATAAGTATTCAGAAATAAATGGTTTTTGCAGAATTGCAATTGAAACAATTTAAATGGATATATTACAAACTGTATCATATTAACCACGTCATTTCTATTGGAGTGTTACTTGAATCGTTTGAATTCCGTAAAATGAATTTCAATTTGTATATTTTAAATTTTAATTAAAATCCCGTAAAGCTGGTTTAAAATGGTTGTAAAAATTGCATTATAGGCACAATTACATGAAAGGTGGGGAGCCAGGCGTCAGTCGACAGCCAAGATATTTAGGGGGAATTGGCCTAAGCCTGATTGCTTGCTATTAGGGGCCAAGAAATATTTAGATGTAGAATGTTTTGAATGCGATAACTGTGTATTCACTTCAATGGATTATTTATACAGCAATGAATAAATGTCAATTTAAATTTTAAAATTTGTGGGTTTATTCAAAATTTGACTTTATATAATTTACTCATTTAATAATATTACTGTTAATATTATGACAGCTAATTGTTTTTCTGATTCTGTAGGTCAAGTATGCCAAAAAATAGTAGGAGATATGTAGTATTATAAGATTTTTAGATGAAAACACAGTTTTATTCAATTGCACTTTTGTAAATAAACGAGAGCAGATGTTTTATAATGTATCTAGGTATGTACTTTTTAACATATTTTAAAAAGTGAATCAAGAATTATAATATTTTTGTACTGAGCAATCTTTTAGTTAATTAAAAGAACTCTTAAAGGATATTTTAAAAATCATTACATATAATGCATATTTCACCACGGAAAATGTTCAATAAATTATAATGGCATTAACATCCAGTTAACTGACTCTATTTATAGGACATGCCATTCATGACACTCGAGGTTATTATCTTAGCGATAATATTTTTAAATGCGTAAGACGAATATGATAAAAAATATATAGAACTAGCCATTACCCGCGGTTTCACCCGCGTACAGAATGTCCAGCAATCCCGAATATATTTCACCCAACCTGCAAGTACTTATGGGTCATCCTATATAACTGTTTTATGCAACATTTTTTTGAATAACTGTAAGTCTACTTCACCCTATATTGCAACCATTCTCTATATGCTGCTGTTTATTTGTCACCCAATATAACTTTTTGAACACCTGACTATAACTCTTATCTCCTCTATACTCGTATTTCAGCTATGCTACTGCTTATGGTCTACGCTGTATAACAATTATTTCAGATATTTTTGGAACCACCGTTTAAGGTACAATTTTTCTTTATCCTATATTTTAATCACCCTTTATATGCAATTTTTACTAACATTGTGTTAAACACACTCTAAAACTATAATCTTGCTTCTCCCCAAATTTCAGATTGGAATATCTGTAGAATGCAACTGTTCATGGTCTACCCTATATAACAATTTTTTTGTAACATTTTTTGATCCACCCTAATGGAAATACCTGTGGAACCCTTGGTGTGTCACAAATGTAAAAAACACCGTTTTGCACCTATCACCAAACTTTTGTTTAAACACTCACCCAAACGCAACTGCTTATTAGCCACCCTATGTAACAATTTTATTCAACATTATTTTTTAAGCGCCTTGTATAACTAACTCTACTTCCAAATACATTAAAACCATCCTGCCAATTTGTCAAAAATTATAACTTATTTTTGAACCAACCTGTATAACCATAATTTTACTCCACAAAATCTTTCAATCACCCTGTGTGTGCATCTGCTTAGGGTCCACCAAATATAACATTTTTTAAACTAACAACTATAACTCTGGACTACTCACTATCTTATATATGCAACTGCTTATGGACTACGCTACATATCTATTTTTTTAAACTACGCTCAAAAGTATAATCTGTCTCCACCTTATATTTCAACCACCCCTTATATGCAGCTTTTTCTAACATCCTTTTAATCACACTGTATGAACTATAATTTTACTTCGATCCATGTTTCAAATATGGCAAATATGCAACAGCTCATGTTCTATCCTAAAAAAATTATCCAACATGTTTAACTATAATTCTACTCTCCCAGCTATTTCAACCACTATATGCTAGTACTTTTCGGCCACCTAGTATAACATTTTCGTACCACCCTGTATAACTATAAATCCATCAATGCCCAATATATTTCACCAAAACGGCAACAGGTTATTGGGCACCCTATATACCAGTTTTGTTAAACAAGTTTTTGAATCATCTTATATATATTAAAACTACCCTGTATAGACTACTGCTTACTGGTTAACCAATATAACATTTTTTAAATAATTAACCATAACACTTCTCCACCCTTTATTTCAACTATCCTATCTCTGCAACTTATTATGAACTACTCCCTATGTGCAACTGCTATATAACAATATTTTTTTAGCATTTTTTACCCACCCTGTATAATTATAACTCTAAACACCACTATATTTCAATAACCGTTTATTTGCCACACAATATAACATTTTTGTACCACCCTGTATCCTTAGAATTCTACTCCGCCCTATATTTCAGCCATCCGGTAAATGGAACAGCTTTTAGATCATTCTTTATAATATTTTTTAAACCCACCTATACAGCTGTAATTATACTCCACTATATATTTCAGCCATCCTGTATATACAAATACTTGTGGATATAAAACGAGTTTTTAACCACACCATAAACTATATTCGACTCCATCTTATATTTCCACAACCCTCTATAAACAACTGCTTCTCACATTTCTTCAACCCATTTCATAACAATAATATCTTCTTAACATAATTCAAAGATACTAAATGCTTACATTGGACATTTTTTTATCCAAATTTTATAAATTTCTACCTTTTTTCAACCACTTGGAATATGCAACTATTTATGGCCCACTCAATATAACTTTTTTGGACCATCCCGTAATTGCACTCCCCTTTATTTCAACCACATTGTATATATGCAGCTGCTTATAGGACACCCAATATAACTATTTTTTAGATTTTTTAAATCCATGTAATTCTACTCCGCACTAAGTTTCCTATATACAGAACACCCTGTATAATTACATTTACCTTTGTTATATCACTTGATTTTTTTTAAAATCCAAACATATTACGTTGGTACATTCAGAATTTTGAATAAAAGCTAAGCTGATGCCAGTTTCTAATATTTTGTGCGTGCGGTGGAACCAATTGACTAATTATTTTACCAAACATTGTAGAAGTTTTTTCGCTATATCTACCGTTTCTGTCAATTTAGAAAGATAAAATGTCTACCAGATTTTAAGTCAAACTATAGGCTTTGCAATAAAAAAAGATTCAGCAAAATCAGTTCAGTAGTTCTTACGTGATGAGGTAACAAACAAACAAACAGACAACTACAATTTTATTATAGTATATAGATAAGAATTTTTCATTACTGAACGGAAAACTTCAAGTTATACTTGCAGCATTCACTTAAATTTACTTGCGCCCAATAATCAGCAACCCGTCGGAGCCCCTTCCCCTAAATTAGTTTGACATTCCCTACCACATTTTCTTCTGTCTCCCCCTGGCACAAACTCTCACGTAAAATGCAATATTCACAAGCATTTTTAACCATTTTTACAGCATTTCAACAAAAATCCAAAATTTACAAATTGAAGTACATGATACGAGCTTTTAAAATGTATTTGGTATATCCCGATCAGACGGACGCTATTGAGCTTAACTAATTCTAACAATGTAGTCTATCATTGAGTGGAAAATTATCTTCGAAGTTTTTATTACAATAAAGTTGTAATTTCTTTAAAAGAGTAACATTTTATCGATTTTTCTGGATTTTCTCAGCGAAAAATCCTCCGATTGGGACTTGTAAACACTCATTTTAAAAGTTTTCCGATTCCTTACAACTTTTCGATTGAGAGTATTACGATTCCTCCATAAGTTTTCATAACACAAGCAAACAACAAAAGGAAAATCACATTTTTATAGGATGATATTGTTTAAATAATTTACTTCTTCGAATTTGCTGTATTAATTATTACTAATGTGATGGCACAAGTGGTTTGCTGTTGAATTTTATGTCACTATTGACTGGGGTAGGAAAGAAATCGTCGCAGTTTTCACAAAGCACAGGTTAAAAAGACGTTATACAATCAAAGTTTTGAAAAAATGTAACGGCAACTAAAGATGAGAGAATTTTGAATTACACTACACAACATCATTTCCGAAGATTTGGTTATATTACATGATACTAGCCTCATTTTTAATGACGATTTCAAATGTGTTATATAATGAGCCCCGCCATATCGTTATAGATAATGACTTTCAGTCAAATCAGCTGAATCCATATATGTAATATGTAAAGTCTACCCCAATACTGAATACTGAAAGGAAACATATATCAATGAAAATGACTTGAAGTTTTGTAAAAATTATGTAGTTCAATTAAACATAAACTAGTTGGATCTGCGATAGGACACAAAACCCATTTTAAAGCCGATCCGACCGGTTTACAAAGGATTGCTTGATCAAAGTTAAAAATTTTCGAAAAAAAAACAGGCACCTTGTGACGTATCACAGTGTTTTGGGCACGGTCTTGAGTTGTTGTGGCGCTTTGTATGTTGACAGTTAAAAAGTTTTTCGGATTTTGTTTCATCTGTTTAATGTAGTATTGATTAAAACTTAATTAGAAAAGGTTACGGTGCAAATATTCGCAGCCACTTTGTGACATATGTATCCTTGGACCGATTCTCCAACCATTTGGCTTGGTTAAGTTACGATTGATAAATGATATAAGCAACGTAGCTACAATCCATCACTCCGAGAATTATGAACTGAGTAACAACAGTTCATCTAAATCATTGTATTAGGATAACTATTAAAGAAACAGATGTTTGCGGCAGTAATATCTCATAAAGGTTCAAACTTCTGTAACTCCAGTTATAAGAACCGTAAATGGACAGATTGTTACATATGTGTTAACCTCACTCTTCGGATCTTTCAGTTACTGTCTATTACTTGCATGGTGACTATTTTCCAGAAATGCAGTTTTTGTTCAAGATTATACTAATAAAATGATTTAATTTAGTGGTTATGTTAGTCTGTTCACAATTCTTGGAGTAATATATAGTAACTGTGTTAGTTATGTCATTTATCAATAGTAAATGAACAAAGTAAAAAAAATAGCCTAAAATGAGTTTTATGACTTATCGTAGATCTAACTAGATTATTTTTAATTATTCGAAATAATCTTCACAAAACTTCAACTGCTTAATATTTATATTATTGTTGTTAGGGATTGCTATGTGAATTAAGGTTGTTTCTCTAGAAACTTTATCTACGCAAACTATATCTGGTCTATTGTGAGCAAAAGTCCGATCGGTCAATATCGTCCGGTCCCAGTACAGCTTGTAGTTGTTATTTTCTAAAATAGATTCTGGTTTGTATATATAGTAGGGTGTTCTTACCGACTATGATAGCTCAAGTTTAAGCGGTAGTTCCTGGTGCAGTATTTTTACCACAGCATCGTGTCGGTCTTTGTATTCAGTTGCAGCGAACGCTTGACAACCTCCTGTGATATGCTGGATAGATTCAGATGTTACCATATCTGCATCGGTCGTTGTTGATAGAAGGGTCTTTAACGATGTACTTTAGATAATTCTTAGTTGGTATTACTTGATCTTGGCATATGACTCTGTGTAGATCAGAAAATTCTGCGAGTTTCTGAAAATGATTACGCAAATTAGAAATTTGTTGATCACGTAACTTGCCTATATCTGCCAATCCTCTTCCTCCTTCATACCGTGGCAACGTTGTACGTTCGACAGAGCTCTTTGGATGGTGATTTTGAGCTTTTGTTAGTAGAACTCGAACTTTCCGTTGTAGTTGTTCAATGTCAGTCTTGCACCATTTAACTATTCCGAATGAGTAACTGAGTACTGAACACGCGTAGGTGTTAATAGCCTGAAACAGATTTTTACTGTTAAGCTTAGTTGTCAACAGTCTTACTCTTCTATAGAACTCTGTTGATAGGTCCTTTTTCATGGTGGAGTGATCAATTCGTTGAGCCTGCTTTATTCCAAGTTATTTGTAAGAATGACCTTCCTCCATGGATTCAACTGAGGTGCCATCTCTCATTTCGTAGGGCCCCTGCTGTATTTTGCCTTTTACTATATTAATAATTCGGCTTTTGTCCAGGCCAAATTGCACATGGATGTCACTAGAGAACCCTTCTACTATTTTAAGCATATCATGCAGCTGTTGTTTCGTAGCTGCCATCAACATTAAGTCGTCCATGTATAACAAATGGTTTATCTTCAATGCTTGTACATTGTTGTGTTTGAGACTGAACCCAAAGTTAGTCGAGTTCAGTTTGTGTGAGAGTGGGTTCATGGCAAGGCAGAACCACAGCGGGCTAAGAGAGTCTTCCTGGAATATACCCCTTCTGATTGGGATAGAGTCGGTTTGTATCGACCGGTCGGCTTCATTCAGAAAGATTTTGGTTTGTTAGGTAGTCATGACATATTCTAAAAAGTTAACAATACAATTCTTTACTTTATAGAGTTTCAGCACCTGAATGAGCCAATCATGTGGAACTGAATCAAAGGCCTTGTAGTCCACATATGCCATGAAGAGATTTCGTCGTTTGGCGTGGGCTTGATTGCAGACAACGGAAACAATTATTATTTGTTATTTGCACCCCATCGAGTTTTTCGCGTATCCTTTTGTTGTTCAGTAATTATGTTATTTATTCAGCTCACAATGTCTGAAAAGGCACGACGTTATAAGCTTGTATAAGGATGGGAGGCAAGTGATTGGTTGGTACTTTGCTGGGTCTTGTGTACATAGGTTATCCTTTGGTAAGAGGTATGTAGCAACATGCGTAAGGATGTCATTAATGAGTACTGTTAATTTCTCGTGGGAGGCGTAAAGTTTCTTTATCCAGTAATTCTGCACATCATCTGGTCCTGGTGCTTTCCAGTTATGGAGGTGTTTCATTGTGTTGGACGTGTCTTCCGCTGTAAATGGTAGAGTTTGCATGTTATCACAATTCTGAAATGCAGCCTCCTCCTCATTAATCCAGCTCGCTCTGGAGTTATGGAAACTGTTGTGGAAAATTGTGTTTTCCTGAACTGCTCGATGGCCGTTTTACTGGGATAACTAAGGGTTTCATTATTATTGATGTTGTTAAGTTTTCTATAAAATCCTTTTTCTGATTTTCGAAATAGTGCGTTGTCTAGTTTCCGTTGGTTACTGGTTTTGTACCTTCTCAATCGACTTGTTTAGACGGAGAGTTTTTGTTAGGAGTACTCGAACTTTCCGTTGTAATTTTTTAATGTCAGTCTTGCACCAATTAACTATACCGAAAGAGTAATTAAGCACTGAACAAGCGTAGGTGTTAATAGCCGGAAACAGTTTACAATTATTATTAACTTTATTATTTTGTTCCATAACCCTCATTACAAATAAAAATTGTCAATCTCTAATATACACCTCAAAACGTAAACGTAAATAACTGTAATATTTAATTGGTAATACTTGAAAATTAGAAAACTAACATCATTATGTTATTTACCGTACACTTGGTTTGATCTTTTAAGTTCAACTCGATATGAAAGTGATTTTTTTCCTTGTTGCAGGTATACGAATAATCGAACCCGGTGCATTCGAAGGTATGGACACCATTGGGTACATCAAACTAGCCTTCATGGACTTACCCGGACTTCGACCGGGAATCTTTCGAGGCCTCTCCAACGTCGGAGTCTTATCTATCCAAGAGTCAGACTTGGGTGTCATCGATGGTGGTGCTTTCGACGATATGACTTTCATAAAGTCTTTCAACATCTTAAACAACAAAATAGACGCCATCGACTCGCTAAACATCACGTCAGATCAGAAAATCGGCCACATGAAACTACAAGGAAATCACATACTGGAAATCCCCAAGGCTGAAACTCTCATAGTAGAGGTCGACAAATTGTCTGTGATATCAAACCACTTTCCTTGTAACTGCCATATACACTCTTTACTGGAAGGTCCTCTTACAAACGGTAGCATTTTAGAATTCGTATCCAAAAATTTTTGCATATCTCCGCTGGAAGTCAACGGACTACCGATGAACAGCATCGACATCGAGTCCATTAGTAGGTGTGAAGAAGAAGTGACCAGAGGGAATCTGGAAGCCTCGAAGGAGTCCATTAACAAATCTAATCGAACTGACCAAAAGTTACTTTATTGTGCGTCTTTGATACTTTTAATCATCTTCAATAGGTGAAAGTGTTGAAGTGATTTTAGAACTGGACACTTTGAAATTCTTCACGTTATATGTCGATTAAAAAAACTCTGTTAATATTGTATATATGTAATATGTTTTTGTATATTAATGTTTTGTAGAATATTTTATTGTAAATATGTCGGCTGATTGTTTAAGGATGTTATCGTCTGAGATATACGAATAAATAGTCAATTTCAAGGAACGGATCACAATAATTTTTGTTTGTATTTCACTCATTCCATCATTTTGCCTGTAGGTGAACCTTTCTTTAGTCTTTTGGACTAATCAAATTGGTAAACTACCAGAAGTACCCGAAAAAAACGCGTGAGGTTAAAAAAAACTCGTCAGGTTAAAAAAACGCATGAGGTTAAAAACGGCTAAAGTTAAAAACGCGTGAGGTTAAAAAAACGCCTGAGGTATCGTACGAGGGGCTGTGCGTCATCACGGAGCAGCTGCCTATAGGAATCGAGGTTGATGAAAGGGGTAGTAAACCTCTCACATTTAAAAGGATAATTTAACAAAATGGTTTGCGGAGCGAAAATTATTCGATAATAATAATTAATTCCAGAGGTTATCTAAACTCTATGACAGATTTTAAGGTCTTCCCAAAGAAATACAAATTAAACAATACAGCCATATTAGAACCAAACACCATGGTTGTTGAGTCCTAACTTTTAAGCATTACAAACCTACGTCCTGTCTGTTATTTGCTCCAATTTGAAAAAAATCGACTAGTTACGTCATTGTGTACCACAAGGTCCGCCTTTATTTGCTTTTTTTATGAGGGTAAAAATGCGTGAGGTTAAAAAAGTTCGAGGTTAAAAAACGCAAGAGCATAATAAACGCATGAGATCAAAAAAACGCCTGAGGTTAAAAAAACGCGTGAGGTTACAAAAACGGGCGAGGTTAATAAAAACAAGAGCATAATAAACGCGTGAGGTCAAAAAAACGTGTAAGGTTAAAAAAACGTTTGGTGAAAAATCGCATAAGGTTAAATAATCGCGTGCGATTAAATAGCGCGTGAGGTTAAATACGCGTCCCTTAAATAAAAAAGTTGAAGGTTATAAAACTCGTGACTTTAAAAAACGCGCGAGATTCAAAAAAAGGTTAAATAAACGCCTAAGGTTAAAAAAAGGCTTGAGCGCGTGCATTGGGTGTCCACATAGGCAGTCCAACTATTATCTGACACAGCTGCTGTCGGGGCGTGGGTGCTTGCTTTTGGCAGTATGCGTTCAGATTCAAGAGGAAGAAATTTTAGTGGTGCCTTTACTGTGAAGTTAACAAAATGCGCGCTCTTAAAAAACGCATGAGGTTATAAAAGGCGCGAGGATACAGAACGCAAGAGTACAAAAAACGCTTGACATTAAAGCAAGGCGTGAGGATTTAAAAAACGAGAGGCGCTTAAAAACGCTTGACTTTAGAAAACGCGTGAGGTTAAAAAAATATGAAATCAAAAAAATGCGGGAGGAGTAAGAAGTGCTGAATTCAGAACAACATAATGAAGGAAATAATAAACGAGTGGATATTGAAAAGGGAAAGAGAATAGATCAAACAAATATACAGAGGGCATACGATAGGGTAGTGAGAAAAGAAAGAGATAAATTGCCAGCCGGTAGAAAAAAGAACTGACTGATCCCGGACTATATGAAGTGATAATACAAAGTAGAGACAACTCAATAAAGGAACCGGAAAAACTGCTTAACAACATTATAGAAGAATCAACAAACAATGAAATTTATTTAATTTATTTGCGTTCTAGTTTTCCGATAGTATCGTAAAAGTCGTGCAGCAAACATATCCGAATTGACGACATACGAGCTCCTAACAGACACGTAAATGAAGCTTACATTTCGTCTCTTTTAAAAATGAGATAGTTGTGGAAATGCACACGGAATAGATGATTGTCTCGAATTTTTACAACTCGTTTACCTTGATTGACAATGAGGAAAAGACTAGCAGCACGCTGTAGTCCGCGAACAAAGCGACACGCTCGTCTGGTAACGTCGACGAAGAGATTCAGATCGATCAATCAGCACGGGAAAATCGTTCGGAGTGCCCGAGATACTGTCGTCGAGTTTCCCATCGTTGAGTTTTATTGCAGTAAATTTTATTGTCGGTGTGCATATGTTTCCGAAATTGTCGGAAAGATTTTCAATTTAAAAGAAATGTAAATCTTTGGAAGAAACACTTAACTGTCTTTCAAATTCGGTAGGATTATTTTGTGTTGCCATCAGGGACTTGACAACATAGAGAAGTGATGACATGTACGTTTATACTAAAATGTACGTGAGAGAAATTTGATCTTTAGTTAAGATAGTAGAAAAAATAAACCATAATTGAATTTGATAATTTGAGAATGAGAATAGCTATTTATGTTGCTCAAATAATACACTGCTCTAATTATTGCGTTCTAAACAACAAGCAATGCATTTTGCTTGTTGTTAAGTTGATGTTAAAATTGACATGTTCGATAAATTCGCACTATTTTCTGTCATACATTCTGTTCTGTAACAGTTAACTATCTGAAATTTGTAATGAAACGAAATATCAAAAAATTGCCCGGATTACTGGTTGCCTTTTACAGAGGCTTCCTCACAGTTTTGACATTATTTGACATTTTTGAAGTATTTGACTTTTTCAGGTTTTCAACATTTTTGGCATTTTTTGCTTTTTTGACATTTTACATTCTGTTTACATTTCGATATTTTCAATATTTTGCCACTTTTTCATTTTTGACACTTTTGACATCCTTGATATCTTTGACTTTTTAGGTATTTTTGCCATTTTATGGCATTTTTCGCATTTTTTGATATTATCGACATTTTTGATGTTTTTCACAGTTTTGGCATTTATTACATTTTTGACATTTTCGACATTTATTAACATTTTTGACATTTTTAACAATTTTGGCAGTTTTAAAATTATTTACATTTCATCTGAAATTTTAAATTGATAAATGTCTAAAATTTAGTGCAAAATTATAAGAGAACACATATTCTCTATCTTAGAGTGACCCCAAAACTCATATTTGATAGTTTTAAAAATTGAATTTTAGTTGAGTAAGTTTTATTTGCATCCTTTTAACTTTTTTTGCATCCCAGGTTATACAGTTATACAGTGTAACCGAACCTATGTATAACGGTTTACATAATTTTTTAGGGTTTCAAAAAATTAGATACCATTTTTTCAAAGTCCATAATAAGATGAACCTGGGCATATTTTACTGGTGGTGTACTAGTTGGTTCTATAGTATGGCTATCACGGTGTGCTGACCTAACTAACACCTATTGATTTTTTTAATAGGAGTATATGAAAAATTTGGTGTTCCTAGAAAACACCCATAAAAATAAGGTTTTGCATCTCACAATATACAGGGTGTTACCGAAACAATGCTTACTATTTTGAGTCTGAAAAAATAAAAAACCTGAATACCATTTTCAAAAACCCATAATAAGATTATAAGAAATTGTTGAAATTATACATATTTTACTGGTGGAAATTTTTCCATGTCCGATACCCGGCGCATTTTAACATGACCTTATCTCAATCAAGTTCTTAGAAATCAATTATTTAATAAACGTTTCACCAATATTACTGACTGCAGAAAACAGCTGTACAATTGAAACAAATAGAGTATGGCGAAATAAAATTAAAGAAGTCGAACATCAAAATTTGGAGCTAAGGTTTCGAAATATACGAAATTTAATTAAAAGATTACAAACGCCAGGACTGTAGTATTATTCTACAGTGTGGAACAGCCAAATGGAATAAATCCGATAACGAATAAAAGAGGACGTTTTGAGAAAAACGCTTGGACACGTCGATTTGTATTTTAAAATGCACATTTTTAAAAAATATATATATATAGGGTGTGTCATGTGACAGTGGCCAATACCCACTTTCTTATTTTAAATACAAGCCCCTGTATATTATTTAGTTGTTGCATTCTCCAGAAAATTCTAGACATAATTCATGTACAATGTTCTACATCTATCTTCAACTGTTTCGGAAATATTAAGTGTTTTCAGATTTATTACAAACATTAAAATTTAAAAAAATATATTTTATTTCACAAATTCGCTACATTACACTAAAAACCTAATATTTAATACGGCTATTTTTTAATAAAGTAAAAAAACAATAAAACATTAATGTCAATATAGGAAATGTTCAAAATGTTCGCGGTGAATATCTTGGCAACATGCTAATCTGGTATAGAACTATCTTCTAATGTTACTCAGGCGTGACTGATCTAATCGCAAGCGTGATTCGTCTTTTTAGGTCATTGAGGTGTTTAGTTTCATATACTGTACTTTTTGACAAATCCCTACAAAAAGTAGTCCAATGGCGTCAAATCAGGAGATCATTCTATCAATACACGCCTCCCAATCCACCGATTTGGAAAAATTTGGTTCTGGTACTGCCGGACATTGATTTCGTAATGGGGCGCTGCTCCATCTTGTTGAAACCACATTGTATTGGCAGGAACTTGTGAGTTTACTGGATCAGAATATAAGTTTGTCAAAGTTGGCACGACATTATTTTGGAGCAGTTCTAAATATTTATCTCCATTCAAGTTGTCATCAATGAAAAAGAAACCTACGATATGATTTCCAACAATTCCTGCCCAAACATTAACTTTTTCAGGATATTGCGTATGTTTCTCTGTTACTTAGTGAGGATTTTCATTAGACCAATAGCGGCAATTTTGGCAATCCTGTCGAAATCGTCTTCTATGAGCTCCTGAGTCGGCATCATTTTATAGGAATGCATTTTACTTTCCTTTAATACTCGAAATATGGATGTGTCGTAACGGTGAACAGTGGGGCTGCTTTCCGACCAGAATTATGTGGGTTTTCTTGAAACTCAAGCATAATATCCAATTTCGAATTATCACTTACAGAATTGGAAGATACTTTTTTAATCTATCTTACATGACCAAGCACGTGAAACTGTTCTTCTATTTTGCTAATTGTTCCTTAGGATACAGGCAGCAAATTTGAAAAATTTTCGGGAAATAAGCGAGAAACTTCCATTGGTGTCCGTGTGTTATCTCCATAACCAATCACGTGTAGAATTGCTCTTTTGTATATTTCTGCTAAATGAACCATTCTGATCATCACTGTCATGCATGCAAACAACGCTAAGGCTATGAGTTTTGACGAAAATAAACAAAACTGTTTTTTTTTAAATCAGCAAAAAGGAACGCAGGAATGTTTTTTTCTTACTATCTCAATATCAAGAGCTAAATGGAAATTAAGTATTGGGTAATGTAGCAAATTTCTGATATAAAATATTTTTCTTTTTTTTTATTAATTTTTGTAACAAATCTGAAAACACTTAATACTTCTGAAACAGTTGAAAATAAGTGTAGGACATTGTACATGAATTATGTCTAGAATTTTCTGAAGATTCCAAAAAATAAATAATATACAGGGGCTTGCATTTAAAATAAGAAAGTTGGTATTGCCAATGTCACATGACACACCCTATATAATTTTTTGTTGATGAAAAAATCCGTATTTAAAAATACAAATCGACGGGTCCAAACGTTTTTCCCTAGAAGCACTCTCTTATTGGTTATCGAATTTATTCCATTTGGCTGTTCCACATTCTATAATACAGTATGAGGTGTAACAAGTTATGTCGGTACTAAATCTCAGTTCGTTAATGATAAATATAAAAACAGTGAACGAAATGTCATCATTAGCTACAGTTTCCAGTCATCATTTCAGAACACTCAATAAATTATATAATATTTAAAAAGATTAACGTCATCGATTTATCTACTATTTGTAACTCAACTACTCAAACCTAATTCAGAAGTTTATTGCTGTAAACACACAATTTCGACCTCCCATTTCAATTACTTGACATTACATTAACTCTACTCTAATTTCGACATCAATAATAATTCATAATAATTCACGGGATTCATCACAAAAGCATAGAAATAATTCCAATAAATATTTCATCAATTTGTTATTATATGAAAATATCACAATAATTCCCAGTAACTTCATTATTATTCCAACAATGAATACTTAATTACTCTTTTATTAACATGAAAATGTTAGCCGTAAATTAATTTACCTGGACAGTATCACCGATGTTATTTGTCGTGTATTTCTGTTAATTGAAGTCTGAACAACTATTTCAAAATATAACTCATTCCCTTTTTGAACATTATGCTGGAAATAAAGTCGAAACGGGGGATACAATTTCCACTGGACTCGTAAATTATAGGCTAATAAAAATTTTAACGGGATTACGACAGACAACGAACGTGCAGTTAAAACAGACGCTTGCATTATTTCTGCTCGCATGTTTAAACTAGTTTTAAAAATGTTAGGTGCTATACTGTTAACATATAAAGATTAGGTTATATGTTTATATGGATACTACACAAGTTTTATAGTTTATGATTAACTAATTCGTGCAAAACTATACTCACTGACAAAGAAATCGCAACACCCAGAAGAAGAGGTTTAAATGTAATATGAACTTGGCAAAACAACCATGGAATAGTAAGAAGTAAATGATTAGAACTTGAATAAATAATTTATATCTAAAAAAGAAGCGACTTCAACTCACTTAAAATAAAAACTGTTTAGAAACCTTGTGCAATCAATAACTATTTTCAGATATATTTTTTTCTCCTGATTTACGGTACAATTCTATTCATTAATTTAGTGTATTCTTATCTCTCCGTCTCTCTCTAATTTGTATTTTTTACCTAATTCACCCTATATTGCAATCACCCTATAGATGTTTCTTTGTATTTTTCATACAATATAAATTATTTGCCTAGCATTTTCTGAATCACCCTGTATAACCATTAATCCTCTACACCCTATTGACTGTTTCTATTTTTATATCACCATGTCTACATATAATTCCGATAATTTTACTTCGCCCAATATGCCAATAATAAGCAACTACTTATGTTCCACACTATGTAACATTTTTTTAACGACCATGTATAACTATAATTCCATTCCACCTTATATTTCAATCAGCCTGTATGTACTACTATCTAAAGCTACCTGTATTTCATGCCTTAGAACGTCCAAAGTCCATGGAGTGTGGGGTAAATTCTCGAGCCCCTTGCCCATCATATCCGAAACATGTTTTTTGGACGACAGATCGGGGATCTGAGCGGCCATGGCACCAGATTCACATGGTTCTCTTCAAAAAAGTTTAAACTAACTCGAGCAACATGAGGCCGAGCATTATCTTGCTGAAGTATCCATGATCCGATAAAGTTAAGAGTGTACATACGACTCCACTACTTCCTGAATATAACGTTTCGCTGTCATGTTGCCTCGAACAAAGTCTAAAGGTCTCCTACTTCCATGTGCAATAGCACCCCATACCTTAACGCCTACTCTTCGGTGTCAATGTCTTTCAACATCAAATTGAGGTTGACGTCTTTCTCCTCGACGTCGCCTAACCCTTCTTCGGCTATCATGTCCACCCATGCAGAATCGAAATCCATCAGATAAGATGACCTGATGAAATTCCACATTCCAATGTTGTCGTTCTCTGCACCATTATAGTCAGAGGTCGCACAAGATGGGCCCTGTTCTCCTAACCACTCATCAGCCAAATTTCGAATTATCTAAAATCGATCTCTAAAGGATATAAGTCTTAGACGTCCATCTTGAACTTCAATTGTGCCTCCTCGACTTTCGGTGCTCACCCTTCTCCGATTTTGGGTATTCTTATACCACGCTTGACAGAATCTAATAGCAGTAGTTGGGTTTCTGTTTGTTCGGTTAACGATTTCTCGAAATTAAAAACCCGCCCCCCGTAAACCAATAATTCGACCTCTTACAGATTCACTTAGCTGGCGATACATTCGTCGTACACGTATTCTTGGCATTTTAACATTACTAAACATCGATTTTGGATGCCATTGTAACGTGTAACAAAAAATAAAGCCTTCTTGACTAATCTTACGAGCTAGCCGAGGGAGATTATGTGCCTCTAGTACGGTGGAGTGCTGTAGCTAGAGTTGTTTTTTTGTAGGTTCACTGAACTTCTTAGCGTTCTGGTGCCTCCTCGAGTACCTTGTCCGTTGTCTGTTCGACTTTTCGCTAAGCTGGCGATAACTGGAACTGTGCTTTCTTGCTAGCCCCATAAAATCTCTATTAAGTTTGATGCATCCATAAAAAAATACTGTTAGCTTATTTCATATTTTCCGTTTCATTGTCCCTTTCGTGACCGGGCTAAATACAGACCTGCCCATTTCAATTGTAACTCTCGACGCATGCCTGAGTGGTAGGACAGTTTCGTTTGAAAGCGTTGTGCGATTTCTGAAGGGTACTAAAATGGCGTTCCCTTAAGTTAGTTGTTCGATTTCATCAGAAAATGATGGCTGATTGGTAGTATTATTTGGTGAAGAATACCATTAGAAAGAGGCGTTGATGGTTGAGATTTTTTTGGATATGATTAGCCCTTCGTTGTGAAGGATCCTAGGGAGGATTTTCCCTAAGGAAGATTTTTCTATGGAGGGTTTATCCTGCGGAATATTTGAGTCCTGACTTACGGTGAATTTTGAGTTAGCGTGGATTTGACTTACGGTGGATTTTTCCACGTTTTGAATCCTGTTTTATGGTGGGTTGTTTGGAGCCATGTTTTATCTAGGGATTTTTAAAGTTAGAATTTTCTACGTTTTGGGGCTATTATTTTCGAGATGGGATTTGGAAGTTATTATTTGGTATGGAACCGATTTAACCGTTTAGATGGAATTCAACTGATGTCCAGTCGGTGATGAATTAGTTGGAGATATTTGGCTTTGAGTTTCCAGGATCAAGAACACAGTACAGATAATCATGTCAATATAATAAGATATAGTAAATTTCAGAAACGTTTAATAAAGTAAGGTTTTAGTTTGTCGACAGATTATACCATTATCCTTTTTAATCAAATCATGATTAGGTGATTATTGTTGAGTACATTTTTTGGAGATTTCAGGTAGAAATTTTTTTGTAAACATCTAAATTTTGACGGTGATTTTTAATTCAAATTTTTAAATATTCCATATTGTAAATGGCAGATTTTACTCTTTAGCTGCATTTATTAGAATGTCCTATTTTTTTAGAAACAAACTTTTTATCTCGATTTTTTTGTTCCATATATTTTCTTTTTATTTTTTTTATTAAACTCTTTGTATTTACTTTTTGCATATTTTTTATATACCTAACCTATCGATTGTAAAAGAATTAGTGGTGCTTCCAAAAAGTATTGAATACATATTTTTTTAACAGAATCAGATTATTAGCAGTTTGTTCATAAGGAACATAACAATATCACTATAGCCGGTGTGAATTACATCATAACCGCATACTATTTTTTGGTTTTTAAGGTATGTTCACTTAAAGGTTTTCAACCAAATGGCGCTCTGAATAAATTTAAATTTTGTGTTTTACTATCTACCCACGCACATATGTTCCCCGATGAACAGCAGCCTCCTAGCACATGTGAACAAATCAAGGTAGGTTTTATGTTGATTTTTGAGTTTTCCAAATTTAGGATACAGGTTTGGGTCACACCATCAGGCAATTTGTTTTATGGTAAATTTTAAAAAATGCAAAAAACAACTACAATATTAACAAACTTTACCAAATTGTAATCATGTACTTCTTACTATAGCGGCTATGATTTACGATAACAATATTAAATTTAAATATCTTCCTCTGGGTATTGCGATTTCTTTGTCAGTGAGTATATAACTTTTACACTAAACTTAAACCGTTAAAACGTTGGATTGATATGGGTTGCAAGTCATTACTTATGTTACTTAGCTTGAATCTCTTCTAATTCTTTAGCACAGAGTTGAAAAAATTCTGAAAATGAATTATGTTGCTTGTGCAAAGTACGGATAGTTTATAGAAAAGCAAAATGAATTTGAAATTATCAAATATCTTCGAAGAAATGACCTATCTTGATCTACTCGCATTTTTCGAAGACAGGAACATTAGGGACCATCAGCTAGCGATGACCAAAAAATGACATAATTACACAAATGGTTGTAAACCCTATTTCCTCTACAGCTAAAGATGTGTTTATATGTGAAGTTAGTCAATGTACAGTATATACCCTAGCGACAACATTTGCATAAAATTTATGTCAGAATGACGTCATGCTGTGTCACAATTTATCTAATATAGAAGTCAGATTTGAGTCATATATTAGTCGCAGTTTCACATTTCTTGACGTAAGATTCTTACGTAATATATACATGACATAAATATGACATGAATCTGATGACATATTTGATGTCAAGATGACATGAAAGAGATGTAAAATTGTTTTCATATATGACATAAATATGACATCAATATGATGACATGACGTTCATAATTGTGATTCATTTGAGGTCAAGATGACAGAACAATTACATAAAGTTATTTTAAAATTGCTTTTATATATTTTACTTCTTATTTACATTTTACTTGATAAGAATGTAACATTACAGAATTACAATTCCATCTCTACACCAAACCTTTCTATTAATCGTAGGATCTTTACTGAAAAATTAGACAAATAATTATAAAGAACTGCATTCTGACGTAAGCATAATGTTATATGAAAGTAACAATCGTATGAATTCAAAGATTCAATTTTTATTATATTACTAGTTGAAGCTCACCTGAAGCCGGGCCTTCCCGGGCTAGATAAATCGTTTAATGTTACATATTTATCTTGAACATTTTTAAACTGGGTAATTTTCACATTCCGTACATTTTTAGAGTTTTTGTAAAAAACATTTTAACATTATTATTCAAGAGTGAAAATTATATTTTCCGATTTAATATGATGGGCTAGTTTTTTGACGTTTCATTGGTATTTTTAACGTTTTTTTGTATGGGGGGTTGAGTAAAGGAGAACACACTTTGTGTAAAAAAAAGTGTCCACAAAGTAGTTTCAATTTGGGGGAGCAACTGGGACGACCGGGTAATTTGTTCGTACAAATCAGTTTTCTACGAACAAACCTACCTGAATAAAATAAGGTTAATGTTAAGAATTCACATCTAAAAAATGCAAATTTAACGATCACAGTTAAAGAACCAGATTTGTATTTAACATTAATAACGTGTTAAACCAACGAAATACCTTGTACATAAATAAAAATAAATTACTAGCAAAATTAATTTTATTTGCACATTTTTTTAGGAATCAAGATTAACATCCTACATAAATTAAACTCTGAAGACCCCATTATTATATAATTACTAAGCTGATTATTGCATTGTCCACCAACTCAGCTTCAACAAACTTCTGAAGATATTTTCCCAGGGGCATTCACTAGGCTTACCTTTGGAAATATTTAAAATACAACTACTGCAGAAAGATGCCAAAAATAGTCATTTAATTGTAGCTACTGGAGCTTTTTGTCCAAGTATACAAGAAAAAATATATGGAAAACCAGTGTGTGAAAATGTTAGAATCCTTGAAAAACAAACTATTCTAGAATAAAATGCAAGTGAAATTTGTTCCATAATGATAACAGAAGAGATAATTTAATTATAGCAGTTTATTCAGTGATGAAAATAATTGTTAATTACCTTTTACCGTAGAGAGGTGAACAAAGAAGTAGAAACACCAACTTTGTAAAGGGACACTTTTAAATATGTAATATGAACACAAGAATGTAAAAATAAATAATTTTTATTTACATCTAATTCACCAACATCTATTTGTTAATAAGTATAAAACATTACAAATATACAAAATTTTCCCATTGTTTAACTATTTCAAAAAGTATTATAACAAAATAACAACTATGAAATCACTGAGTTTTATACAAAGTCAAAACTGGGGCACATGCTTATTAATTTATGTGATAATTAACACACTATAAACTCATATCACTTGCAGAGATTACAAAAAACGGAGACAACCATTTACAAAGAGAAGTTCACATTTTCTACGTTATATTTAGGATTTTTACGAATAATTACATCATTCTCAATTTTTCAGCCACTTCAGTTCTAAATGTAGGATTTGTGCATTTCAATCCGTTGACAATTGCTAACTTCCTCAAATACCATGTCGTCACACTTGCGCCATTCTGGCTATTTCTTGAACTTCTTATTTATCTTTTTCAGTTTTATTCCCATATAAGTTTGTCCTCCTTTGCTCTACACTCCATAGTTTTTTTGTTATTTTTGATGTTATTGACATTTCTGACATTTTTGATATTTTAGACGTTAATGACATTTTTGACATTTCAGACATTCTGGTATTTCTGACATTTCTGATAATTTTGCCTTTTTTATATTTTTTGATATATTTGGTGTTTTTGACTCTCCTTTGCATGTTTGGCGTTTTGTGCATTTTATTTTTTTTAGATTTTTCTCGTTTTAGGTTTACAATACAAATTTGATAATTTTGACAAATTACGTATTGTAATGTTAGGTGTATTTAAGATTTTTAACATTTGGAGATTTATAGTATTTTTTTCATTTTTTGGGCAATCTATTTTTATTTTTTAAAGCAAAACTATCCCTCTTAACATTTCCAACATTTTCTAATCATTTGAGGAGAAGATCATGTACACTAACTTTCGCGCCTGCAACTTTTTTGTTCCCCAAAAATTACTGACACCCGTCGTCCCTATTAAATAACAAAATTTTCGTAAAATATCTATTAATTTAAGGAATTTAAGGAATTAATATTATAATTCTCATATCTGTATTATTTTCGGTTCCTGGGAAATGGTGATTTTTTCTTAAAACATATCCGCTTGTCCCTTATCAAATTACTGAATGTTCACTAATTGATAAAACCCCCTTCTGTTTATTTTAAAAGAGTTTGTATATCAAGATTCACCCCAGTATTACTTTCTATTTCGGATATATTGAATTTTTTTCTAAAATAATAGTAACCCCCCCTTTCATTCATTTAATATTTCGCTTGATTTTTATAAGAATACATATGTATTTAATTTTCTAATTTGGCCCACAAAAAATAACATTAGAGTTTTATTTTACTAATAAACTTTCAGGCAAGACTTTTAGAATCTACTGTCTGAATTTTGAGGCTCTGTAGATTGGAAGTTACAGGGCAAAATAGGTAAAATTATAAATTATTAAATCTGTTATTCAAATTATTTAAAAATACAAATAAAATATAATTTGCAGAATTTAAATAGTGTAGTTTAAAGTGGGAATTAAGTCGATGTTTAATATTTTTGTTAATATATTTTAAACAAATGATTTAAAAATATGATATATTTGTAATTCACATAATGAACCTTTTATCTGATATATTACATGATGCGTTTGAAAATTGAATTTTTATTTTCCATTTAATTGTATAATTTGTCCCTAAAATTACTATGGGGTTTTTTTAATAAGTGAGTCCTAGTACCCCTAATTATTTTCAAAATTTTAGGTAGTATGGTTTCAGAAATAAAGCGAGAAATAAGAATTGATAAATTTTGGTATATTTTCCTTAATATCTTTTTAACTATTTTTTTAAATATGAAAAAAATATATATTTGTGTTTCTCAGAATGGGACCTTTCTTTTGATGTATTACATGATGCGTTAAAAAAATAATTTTTCAATTTTCTTTTAATTCTACAATTTGCCCCCCCCCCCAAATTAATATTAATGGTTTCTCCTTATTTTTCGTGTATATTTGCTATTTTTTTCGAAATTTTAGGCTCAGTAGGTTCGAAGATCAGGGAGGAACGGTCGATTTTTTTAGTTTTTCCCCCCAGAAGTACCCCTAAAATCAAAATTTCTTCTTTTACGATATGTACTGATCGGGTCACTAAACTATACATTGATACCTAATTTCAACCTCTGCCGTCCAGTAGTTTAGGAGAAAATTGCTGTGATGTGAAAGAGGCAAAAATCCGGAGTGGTATTATAAGGCTATCCATATATTGTATATACGGAACCCAAAAAAGGATAAGCCTCTTAATTCTTATGACTATATTACTTCAGGTTCCGGAAAAATAGATTTTCAAAAAACATTTCCCCCATAAGTTAATTAAATATTTGCAAAATCATAATACTCCTTATTATTTGTTTGGGGAGAGGAGTATATTCACCATTCCGCGTCTATGTCACATTTTATTTTAGAGCAATTAAATTTTTTTTTTCTGAATACGGACATCTAATCACCTAGCGGCATGAGGAGTTCGACAACAAACACCGAGATTTTTATATGTTCAATTTCAATTAAAGTTATTTGCCTCCACATAAAATTTCATATACGCAGCTATCTTAAAAGGACACACAGTATATAAACTCAAAAAAAAATAACAGTAAGTGTTTCCATTACCTCAGCCTGTTCCTTATTCTTCGGAGATTTCCCCCCTAATCGACCCTAGAGTTTCAGAGCTATCGCATCTTTATCCTTCGGATATCGCGAAAATGACATTGAACGAGAATCTCATCCGTGGGTTGTGAAGTGTACGTCGGAACCGGGGAGCGAAGTGCTGGTGACCGTGTGAATTGGGGCCGGTGGGATCAGATGTTGTTAATGTCTACGAATATTTCATTTTAATGCTGTGTATCGGTTTAAATCGATGGGGATGGGGCTGGGAAAGGTGCCGGCTCGGTTTTGGTGATGTTTGCGATGGACTACGGGAGTAAGTGATAGCGAGTTTGGCGATGTATTAAATGGAGATGAGTGCCAACGGTGTGGTGTGTGCTTGTTGGTGTATACTCGATTTTTTTCTAATAATTTACCCGAAAAACTCTGGTTTTCTAAAATGTTTGCATTGTTTCTAGAGACAGTGTCTTAAATTGTGCTTGACGTTATTTTTAAATTATTGAATAAATAAGACACCTGCTCAAAAATTAATTGGCATTTTTGTAGTCGATGTATGTGTTAGATAAGGTTATCTATACTTTTAAAGAAGTTACATGGAACCAAATCTGGAAGGTATGAAGTCAACTGTGAATGAACCATAACTCCTTGTGTACAAATTACAACTACTTAGTAATGTGTCAAATAAAACGAGACACTTACATTAATCAGTTTAGCATTTAAGAACCAACCAACACAAATTATATCATAGTCATTGTAACTATAAGATATAAATTGCTAGTCAAAAGTCCCCTCACCCTGGTATCTTTAGAACGGTTATACTTACACTAATAAAAGATTTTAGATATAATATCATTACACAAACGCATATTATATTTTAAAATATATATGTATGAAGCTGTTCTGGAAGGTCTAGGGGAAGAAAAAAGCCAAAAGATATCAGTGAAGACAATGCAAAGTATAAACGTAAAGAAGGACCTCTACTTAAAGTACCTCACTACCAAAAATACCTAAGGACTAAAAAAATCTAAGGAAAAGAATAATACATCATCACACAATTGTGTGTATGAAAAACGCCGTGAAACGCCAAGCGGAAAATAAAGCTCCAAATGTCAAAGTCAACTAAATATCTCTTCAACAAAGATTAAGACCATAGATAAGGAAGTGGGAAGGAATAGGAATACCAATAAGTTTTGTCGATGATGAGGTAATCATAGCCCAATATGAGAAAACTTTGTCTTTCGTGAAAACTAGAGGAGAATTATAAAAACTGGCGCGTAAATAAACATGGATAATGCCGAATAAATGATCAATAGATATAGATGACGCCCGACAGATAACAAGAACAGATAATGTAATGGGCTAGGTTCAAAAAAAGTAGGCAATGCAGAAAACAACTGATTCAAATAATGTGGAATTGACATAACAAAAGCGAATAAAATGAGAATATTTAACTCAAAGTTTGCAGCTTAATGGCCAGAATGGTAGGTTAGCAATAAAAAGAACAAGGGAAGAATTATAGCCACAGAGACATGCTAGAGGGGCTTAACGGGATCACTGGATAAGCAAGGTAACTGATTGGAATGATTGGGTAAAAGAAAGGCGACATCAACCAAAATTATCATAGAGAGACAAAATAGATGAGGCAATGAAGAGAAGGAACTAGAGAGCAGGACTGAAGATGAAAACATACTACCATTCTGGTCGGAATTTTTACACAAATAAAAAGAAACCCAAAGGCAATGAAACACCAAGTATTTTTAGATGTTAGGGTCATAACTTTTTTGATCATTTCATACCGTGGATTGCCAAAACCAGAGGGCTCCACACAATTTGACAACCATTTTCCTTAACATTTTTGCGCAGTCTTTCCATGTTAAAATAACTTGCAAATTTTCCAACATTTCTTTAACAGTACTGTGGATTTTGCGGAAAGTATATTTGTACGGAAAACTAATACTAAAGAATGGATATTTAATTTCCAAATTCTCTACACAACAAATTGGTTATTTCAGCTTAGGTATTCCAGCAGTTACTTCTCCCTCAATTCCGCATTCATCCTTTCCCCGCAGAATTTTGAAATAGCCCTTGTCTCCCCAGCCACGGTTCCAATTATTAGCAGCTAGCCAGTATTGTTTTCCACCTTCTGTTCCCCAACCTATTAATTTTACAGCCAAAGGATTCACGAAGTCTGGACTGTTTCTGGAGTATACACCTGAAAGGATAGATATCTTTAGTTACCCTATAGTATATATAATACCACCCAAAAGCCGGGTAACGCTAATAGACCGGGATATTTGAATTAGAAGTTCAAACACAATTTTCTTAGTATTGCCTTCTGGAGTACTGAAAGGTTCTATGAGGTTCTTACAATTCATGGAAAAATCCTATAGTTTCCAAAACAGTCCTGCCAACTAAATTAATCAAACATATTCATATCGAAATGAACAAAAAATATTGGAATGAAGCCTCCTAGGGGATAAATGAATTTTCACTTGGAAAATTGTGGGGAAATTTTCATCTTTATTCTGTTTTTCCAGAAATGTAGCAGGCGTCATTCCAATTATTCTGATCATTTTTTGATTAATATAAATTGGCAGGACTCAGATCAAATCATTCTAGAATGAAACATTTTCCCTACATGTTCATATATCAACCCTTAGACCATTACTACCCTCCTGCCAAAAAAAATGTTCGTGATAAAATCCATGGTAACCAATCGTTTTATTAACATGGCATTACTCAGAAAATCGTGCAACACCTACTTTTTTTGTCTGGAAAATCTAAATTTCACAGGAAAATCCCCTAGGAAGAAAGGAAGGAAGGAATTGTAAGTACCTCATAGAACTTTTCAGTACTCCAGAAGGCAGGACTCAGAAAATCGTGGAATTTAGATCTCTAGATATATAATTGCTTTTACGATTTATTACTATTATACTGTATGGGTATTCATAGAAAACTTGCAAATAGATTTTAATCTCATTCTTTCTCCCTATCTCTTTCTTCTACTTCTCTACCTATACACACAGCGTATAAATTTGTCCGTTCATGAAAGCAGTGCTGAAGAAGAAGATGAATTTTCTTCAGTAAGTCAGACTTTTTTGTCCTCACCTCTTCTGCAGGCATAAAATGTATTTTCTCCTTTTGTAAATGTTCACTGGACGAGAACTGGTGAGGAAGGTGGATACTCGAACACAACAGTATGTTTGCCCCTAAAAATATTTCCTCACCCTTTCTCTACATTTTATCAGAACCTCACTGTATACTCCTGGTTTACCATTTAGCTCTGATGAACCGATTCTGTCATAATGATACTCCTAATATTTGAAAAAAAAACAATAAGGACGACCTTAATGTTCATTCGAAATTTTCTGGTAAGATTGATTCTTTTGTTTCAGTATCGTACTCAAAATTCCAGAATTCGTCACATCTGATGACTTTTTCATTTAGTATGGAATATACTGTGAATCATTCCATGAGTTTCTTTTTACTCGCCTGTGAGGTTTTCCGGTATCAATTTTGCATATACTTTCGTCATATGCAAATTCTCGTGCCAACTCTTTTTCTCAACGTTTCTCTATAACTCGTCGCCAAACTCTCACCCAAACCATAAAATTCATGATTTTGCTTAGCAGCAAAGCTTCAGGTTATTGTCTGTGTATATCTATATATAGAATTTAATGTGAATATTTATGTAGAGGCTTGTTCGGTTTGGATAAAAATCGTATACGTTTGATAAGTCATTGTTATAAATCTCACCTTCTTTATGCTTAAGAAGATCGGCATAAAACGTGAAAACAGCAACTACCGGCCCACTTGTCATTATCTGCAACTGAATCTGGGTAACATTCGGGAACACGTAATATTCTTTTTCCCCATAATGTAAATCGTTCTTGTAGATCACACCATTTGAGTCACAAGTTTGCCGGCAAGCTTGATCTGGATACATCAAGCCACAAGTGGTTTCGTTCACAACTTGGGTGTGAGAGCAAGGCTGGAATGGATAAGGTTGACATCCCTGGAAAATCAAAGATAAAATATGCTGCGTTATGGATTTTATTGTAGCTTACAGCTTTTGTTCCGTACTCTCCGCCAGTGACTACTCCAACTCGCCTAATATATCTCCAAGCTTCAATGGGCTGTCCACCAAAACATGTGGACCCGCTTGTGGAGCAGTAGTGATCTAGCTTGTTGCAGCAACTCAGTATATTGATGGCTGAAAGATTAACCTTCTGAGTACCATTGGAATGGATGCAAAATCTGTCACTCATAGTTTGAGCTGTGGTAAGAGCCTGAAAAATAAAATACGAATTTTAGGTTTAATTCAAAATGTAGCTAATGGGTGATGAAATATTATACTGTAAGAGAGATTATGCAGGCAGTGTGATACCATTTCGCAGTAATTCTCAATATATAAATCAGAGGAAATAATTCTAGGTTAACTAAGCCCTATCAAAAAAAATGTGATACTACGTTTCCCAGATTCCACAGAACGCAACAACATCATATTATTACCAGTCGAAAACCTTTCTATGGCTCCCACGGGTGTCGACCTTTTGAGATTTCTGAATGCTCTGAGTGTCGACGTGAAGAAATTTAAGCAAACGCTGCGGGTAAAGGGCAGGAGTCACTACGACTCACTTAAGTCTTGGTCAAGACCATATTCGCTAGTATAATTTCCTGCTGTTTTAAAATCCGCTATAAAATGTTGGGATCCCTATTTGGAAAAATGAACATGACCTTCAAATGACCTTGGAAGGACAGCAATTGATATCCCTGAAAAATCCTAAAACTTCTCCATTTAACTTTTTTATGAAATTCAAGATATTTGCGGTACCGATACTTCTGGATCACCTTGTATGTACTAAATACATACACAGTTATTCCAGAATTCAGTCAGTTGAGGGAAGCCTAACTGATGAGGAGTGTACAGAAAGAAAAGTGATAGTGTTATAATAACTTTGATAGGTCATAGTTTTCACTTCTTATACTCAAACATTTTTTCATAATTATTTAACTTTTTAATAAAATTTAGAAATATGTATATTGTACATATACAGTGAGGACGGGTGGGTTGGAACAAATTCATATAAAAATTCAGGTAAAAATAAGATGTTTGTTGGTTTGAGCCTATTTATTTATGTCTGGTTTTTATGATTGTTCGCGGTATTTTAGTCGCATGAATGGAAACCCTTTTTTTAATGCTGGAGCTTTCACACTTGTTTATTTCCATAGAAACTGTACTATAGTTTTACTTCAAATAAGTGGCTGTCAAGTGCAAGTTGCAAAGTTTCACAATATGGCGCGTTTAACTGAAAAGTAGCGAATAGAAATTTTGATGATGGTAGGATATGGCGACAGAACTCGAACACAAGCTGAAGTTTGCGAATTGTTTAATACGAAGTACCCGGAGCGGCCTATTACACAATTGGTAGTTAGTAAAATTGAATTTGGCCACATAAGAGAAAATTATAAAACCAAACATCTTCCAGAAGATACACAATTAAATGTTATGCTTGATTTACAAGAAAATCCTCACAAACCAACTAGATAAATAGCCGCAGAACAGTCAATAAGTAAATCTTCTGTTGTAAAATGGTTGCATAGAAATAAATTGAACCCAAAAAAAGTTCATTTATTTCAGGAACTTACTGAAGATGATTTGGACCAGTGAGAAGAATTTTGCGAAATAATGATGGATAAATGCAACGCCAACCCGCACTTTTCAGGTAAGATAGTTTTTCCGGCAAGGCAACATTTTGTTTAAATGGTTCAGTAAACAGGCAAAATTTTCGATACTGTGCATCAGAAAACCCACATTGCATTATGGAAAGTTTTCCAAGAAAGTTAACGCATGGACCGGAATTGCGGTTACTTCAATTATGGGTCCTTCTTTTATTGAGAGAACACTTAACTCGGAAAAGTATTACGACCTATTACAAAATGACATATTACACTGTTTAACCCCCAGAACTTTACCCGAATGGTAAAAACCCCAATATACTGGCAGATTCGGTAAGAGTTCAACAGGATGGAGCGCCCCCGCACCAGCCAGGTCTCCAGATCTAAGCCCGTTAGATTTTTATCTTTGCGGTTACCTGAAGTTGAAAGTCTACTTCAATAAGTCGGAAAATATCCAGGAATTAAAGAATAGAATTAGGCCGAAATACAACGAATCCTTGTCTTGTAAACGTTGTTTGTGGCATATTCTTGATTACTTTTATGTTTTTTTGGGCAATAACACCACAATCGAAATAAAACGACGTATATTGAAGGAAAACCAAACGTTTCGAAATCTATTCTGACTTCGTTGTCAATGGCTTTATATTTATTGATGTAATTGCAATTACTGCCGCCTGCAAATGTGAGCAAATCAGGGTAAGTAATTCTATTATAGTTTTTCACTATATTGTATGATACAAGATCCGCGTATATTGTAGATTAATCTATGATTTACACTAAATAAAAAATACGTATATAGTGAATTCTATGAAGTTAATAATTATAGTAAATTGCTAGCATTAGATTGAGCAAAGAGTACAGAATTACTTTTCTTGAGCCATAGGATAACTAAATTTCATATCTGATTTAACAGTATCTTTCTAAACTATTACACAAAATCCACTACCCAAAACTCTTCCCGATGAGTAGCTGCCACATACAAATGTTAGGAAATTAGTGTAAGTGATTGTATTAAATTTATACAGGTACTATTCCACGTTTTAGTTTACGGCACATGCATTTCACTATATCGTATAGTACAGAAGACTTAGCTAATGTTGATATCAGCACCCAGTCAACCCGCTTATAATTTATTTATTTATTTATTTATTTATTTATTTACTGTTCAAACAGGTTTACACCCAACTACAGAACAGGACAAAAAGCAACTTAAGAGTAACAATAAGTAAATTAAAAATAACAGTTTTAACCATAGTTTACAACAAATATCAACGATATTGAATAATTCAGAACATGTACACAAACTAAGAGTAAAAATTGATCTTAGAACTAAGAAAACAGACAGTTCAGACAGTTATATAATAAATAAGATGAATAGACTATTTCAGTTATCTAAAAAGCAGGTCTTTATGGCTGAAATAGTACAATTAAAGATGTCAAGCTGGTAATTCACCTCATTACACTTCGAACACATTTTATAAAGTGGAGAACGTTTTAGAATATTAGTACGGGAAGTGGGAAGGTAAAACGTGTGATTTGTCCTAGATGTGATTCTAGGCACAAAAATATTTAGTTTTTGCAGAAAAATTGAGTCGTTAAGTTTATTATTGATGAGTTTAAACAGAAAAATTACTGAATGACTGTCTCTCCGATGGCTGAGTCTATCTATTTTATGTCGGGTAAGAAGTTCAGTGTTTGTGATATCAATTCGCGGATAAGCATGATCTATTCTATATGACAGGAGTTTTAAAAACCGTCTTTGAATTAACTCTAATTTTTGTATGTGAACCATGTAAAATGGACTCCAAATTATATCAGCATACTCAATTTTAGACCTCACAAAAGCAAAATATAACATTTTTAATGTCTCTTGTTGCACCAAATCTCGGGAGTTACTGGCAACAAAGCCGTACATCTTGTTGGCAGCAGAGAAAACGGAATCGATATGAGTAGCAAAGGAAAGCCTACAGTCAAATGTAACACCCAGGTCAGTAAAAGTGGGCGGTCGCTCAAGAATAGAATTATTAATTTTATATTGAAAGTCGATAGGATGTTTCTTTAATGTGTACGACATTACTTTACACTTACTTGTATTGAGAGATAAATTATTATTTTGGCACCAAATTTCAATCAGTTTTAGATTTCGAGAAAGTCTCTCGCAGTCGGAGATACTTTTGATTTTACAGTAAATCTTCAAATCATCAGCATATAATAAGCAATTTACGTCTAACTTATTAACGATATCATTAATGAAGATATTAAATAAAAGAGGCCCCAAGTTACTGCCCTGGGGGACACCTGAAGTGGCCACGTATTCGACAGACTTAAACCCATTAAAGACTACCGACTGTTTCCTATCACTCAGATACGACGAAAAAAGTTTAATCAATGAATTTGATAGACCAAACTGAGCTAGTTTAGATAATAGAATTCCATGATCGAGTCGGTCAAATGCCTTCGAAAAGTCCGTGTATACTACATCACACTGTACCCGATCGTCTATACATTCAGCCAGAAATTGAGTCATGTTGACAAGGTTTGTGATAGTTGAGCGTCCTTTCATAAATCCATGTTGATAACACGTAATAATATTGCTAAGTTGAGAGTACATTCTATTATAAAGTAATGTTTCAAACACTTTACTGAAGTTACACAAAATTGAAATTGGACGAAAGTTGCATATGTCAAATTTGTCTCCCTTTTTAAAAACTGGAATAATTTTAGACGTTTTCCAAATAGCAGGTATAGTAGAATATTTAAGGCAAATATTAAGTACGGTAGTTAATGGTGAGGCAAGAATTGTTGCACAATCTTTTAAAATAAAGGCTGGAATGAAAATGAAATGTAGATTAATCTACGAGTAATGCTTAACGGAAATAATAAGAAAGTCACGCCGCATGTAATGAAAATCATTGTTCAGAACAATGTATTTCAATACAGAAATCAGAAAATTACGCTGGAAAATTGCTCTTCGGTTTTCACCGCAATTTTTAACAATGCCATTTAAATGAACCTTGGCTTTATGCTATACGATTTATTCAATCCACTACATCACCGAGACGATTGCATTGTTTCTTGGTCTTGGCATACGTTCGAAAGAAATACGATTAAAATCAAGTGATTATTGTGTAACAGATCGATACTTCGTACAAAACATCCTACGTACCTTTATGACCGAGAACATTGAATGAATTTGAAACATGGATTACAAGGTTGGCGCACTTCAATGTAGCTAATTGGATCACATTTGAAATTCAAAGTAATTGTACAAAACGCCTTACAGAAATATGGATGAATAATTTGACGATATGTGATATTCATAATTTATTGTTGTGACACATATATTGTAAAGTAAATGGTACAAAACAACTTCAATATTTAGTAAATAGGTTTTATTTTGGGACAACAGTCTTAAATAAGTCAATTTTCAGTTCTAAATGTATACTCTAGGACTTTAGACTTTAGACATGTCCAAGCCTAAAATTGGGCTAAAAATCTCACAACACAATATCGGGTCCAACCCCTTTCGAGAAACAGTGGCTATGCCAACTTTAGACTAAAGTTTGTAAGCGAGTTAGTTATGTAATTTAATGCATTGACCAATTATGATCGGATGGATCGTGGCCTATTAAAATCATTTTGAACTATCCTATAAAATTAACTTGATGACCTTGAAACTTTAAATCCCTACTTGTATCTATGAAGAGGCTTATATTGCTCCCCAGTTGTTGAAAGCGCTAACCACTCCTGGTGCGACCAATTAGGATCATCTAGCTAGTTCTGAGATCTATGGCGCTAAACAAGAGAAACTGACTTTGATAATTAGAATTTTGTTAATTATTTCCTAATTTAAGTTGACCAATTATCAAAAAGCATTCATCAATTATGCCTACATAATTACCAATTGAAAATAAATTGTGAACACGTCACTAGAGTAAAAAAGAGCAGCAGATCATTTGAGACTGAACGATGGAAGCGAAGGCTTCTTACGAAATATTATTCCCTTTTCTCGTTCTCTCACTGTCTTTGTTTTTCTTAATTGGTGTCACTCTTAGTAATGGATATACATATCAGGTAAATTACAATAATTGTCACTATTTTGTTACGAGTCAAGTATTAATCCTAATTTAATTCTTAAATTAAATATATCTGTAAAAAAATATGGGTTTAGATATTGAGTAAGTGTTTGTAAATAGTTTTGTTGATCTCAATAAGTATTTGAAGAAAAGATGTCGAAGAAACGCTGAAATTATTACAAAAACGTAACATTTATACAAAATAATATATTATATACCTATATATACAACAGTAGCAACAATTTTTAAAATTTGTCAGTTTTTATTCTATGTAATATTAAAATGAGTTTTAATCATTTTATGTGATTTGAAAATAGTACATATAATTATTTAATAATGACATAATATTTTTTAAAAAAAGTATAATTGTTCACGGTTCCGAACCCGAGAACTTTTGATTCGCAGCCGTGCGCCTTAGACTCTGGACCACTTGTCTTCAAATGATACAAAAGTTCCTGATGTATGTATTACATCTGTCCCTCTATTGAGAGGTAAACGTACTTTGTTTGTTACGATAACAAAACGATGTAAACAAAGGACATGTTTTGCTTAATGTGTATACTTCTATGAGTCTATATTCGTCTCCAATTAAATATATCACACAGAGAGAATTGGAGTGTTTAGTAGAACGAACAGCAAATTTTGTGCAGGTATTCTATATTACTTGGATGTTATATTGGTTAATTTCCTATTTATTGTTAATTTTCTATTAAAGAAGAGACTCTGTCCCTGTTTCATATACAGAGAACTGAATTAGATGGGCATTTCAAGATTGAGCCAGTGGGTAGTATCGGGTCGGGTCGGGTCGGTGGGGTCGAAACAAATGTGTGTAGGTGTTGGCCTCCGTTAAGATGCTTTCGCATCAAAAATTATAGTGCCATATATAACCCGTAAATGCTTTCACTTACCCAAGAAGATCTGCATCTTCCTGTGTCACTAATTGTATCTATAATCGATTTGCACTAAGGCCACTGTTCACGAGCATCAAATGTATCCGGTATTTTAACTCCGGCTTCATTAATAACATGATTGTCCCTTTCTTTATCCTGTATCTCTTGGCCAACAACAAACACCGTTAACGCCTGAATAAAACAAAATGTTGTAGCATCATTGTAAAGCAGTAAACTAATTTTACAGTTAGAGAAATCAAAACAGCAGGCAATAACCAATAATCACACTTATAACAATGAGAAACGAATTAATGTAATTTAAATACACTTAGAAAAGTTAGATATATGTTTGGAAATCAGTCAAACTACTTGAATTTTTATTGATAGTGTAAATGAGCTGATAAACCGAAAAATATTACTTAAAACAAATTCCAAATATTAGCTTGTTTTACAGTTGGTTAACAACAATCAAGGTCAATTGGAATCGTCATATGATGTAGTTTCAATGCATTTCAATGCACACTTAAAATTGTCGATAAAGGTTACAAAATTATATTTTGAACACTATATATCAAATCACTAACAAAAATGATGAATAACAAAGGGGCTCACTGCGATCCCTGAGGTACTTCAGATGTTACCACAATAAAATCCGATACATTCAAACCAGTTCGGACTTATTGGGTGAATTTGAATTAGACGCATTGAAACCAGTTAACCATTTTCCCATAATATTATGGTTTGTTCCAATTTATTGAAAGCTTCGGTAAATTCTGCTACACAACATGTACTTGTTTTCTGTTCACTGTTGTAGACCAAACGGACATCTCCAAGTTTAAGCAAAGCTCAGAGAACACTCTATCTTCATATTTTCAGAAAATGGTCATTTGCTCAAGCAAGAGTTAATAACACAAGTATAGAGGGCTTTCAAGTCCAAACGAGCCACCCAAAATAACGTTTAAAATATTTTTAAAAGAAATAGACAAAAAACACATTAATTTATATTTACATGGGGACACATTGTACACGTATAGGTCACCCTGCAGTTTCAACCCCTAAGCGGGCGTGAATATCACCTCTAAAACTTTGAATACAAAGGGGTATCATGTGATACCTCTTTTTAAAGGTCTCTTTTTGCCTATTTTTGACACATTATTGTTCAATATCAGATTATTTTTTACAGAATAATGTCTTTTTAAACTATCAACTTAAAATTATTATTATTTACATTATTAATATTGTATTAGAGAAAAATAATCTGATTTAAAAGAATAATGTGTCAAAAGATTGGTAAATAAGAAACCTTTAAAAAGAGGTATCACACGATATTCATCCCCGCTTAGGGGTTGAAACTGCAGAGTGATAGATACGTGGAAAATGTGTCACCTCGTCAATATAAATTAATGTTTTTTTGTCTTTTTCTTTTAAAGATATTTTAAAAGTTACTTTGGGTGGCTAGCTTTGAAATGAAAGTCCCAGTATCGGGTAGAATCTACACAAATATTTAAAGAATTAAAACTGGCTTTTTTATATAAAAGAACTAATGAGCATAGCCCTATTTCCCCATATTTTCATGAAAAAAATAGTGAGTGGGTTTTGAAACAAATTATTTATTATTTTTGTGGTACCTAGTTTGTTAATTCACAAGGTACTCAAACATGATGTCTTAAGCAATAAATTGAGACGCAAATGGAGACAAACCTTCAAAAAACTAACTTTGCGTCTATCTAGTATGTTTTGATAGTTCCTAATCACACAAAACAATATTTTTTTGTTTATGCTCTCAAATTCATAAGAAGAATATGCTCTGAGTTTGGTTATTATTATGCATACTTCTGGAAGTAGCCTGCAATGCACACATATCGGGCCAAGGCTAGAAAGAGAGGGCAATATAGAGGGCTGGATCCAATGAGCTATGTGCAGTATGTAGTTCATTGACTGCAACTCCCAATCAAGTGAAATAACCTCTTGATCTCACTATCGCCCTCTCTTTTTAGTCTTCGCACCAGATTGTGCATTACAAGCTCCCTACAAAAGTATATGCTCTAAGTTAAGGTGCATTGCGTGCTACCTCCATAATTACCTATTCTGAGTTAAGGTGCATTGCGTGCTACCTCCAAAAGTATATGCTCTAAGTTAAGGTGCATTGCGTGCTACCTCCAGAAGTATATGCTCTAAGTTCAGGTGCATTACGTGCTACCTCCAAGAATAATGCTCGAAAGTCCGATTTATGGAAATTAAAAATAGGCTTAATGAAATTGATATTTACCCTACTATAAAATATTGTTCAGAAGTGTTCAGCTAAGTATTTTTTTATAATGTGAATTTGGTGAGAACACAAATGGAATGACAATTTGGTAACCGCAGCGGGTAACGTGGTCCTTTTTTGTGACTTCTGACGTACGTCAGGTCAATGTTTATTAGCACGAAAGTTAAATTTTGTGCTGATTTTGTATATTGATTGTACCTATGTTATATTTATTTATTTTATACAATAAGTATTCGTATTTCGAGGTCAACGAAGTGTCGGAGCGAACTATGGAAAAACAAGTCTAATTTTTTAATTTTACTAACATACTTATCAATTTTCTTGTGTTGTGAGCCTGCGTTCAGAATCTCTCGATTTAAAAATAAATAACATGGATTTATTCAATACAAGTTGAGGATATATTGTTCGAAAACTAAACGTAGTAATTTCTAAATGCTGTAATGTTCAACTAAAAAAAATACTGCGTAAGTTTATTTTGATGATGAAAATAACGCAAAAAAAATTAACCAACCTACGGTTTCCAACATTCCAACTGTATCCTTCCCCTTCTAATCTTAGACACCCTGCATCCACGCACATATTACCAATTTTCACTTCAAGAATTCTGAAAATGAACTCAAACGCTCTTACAATAAAAACACCATATTAGTGCCTCACTTGTCACCCTAATTCAGTTTGTGTATTTCCACCACTTTCCTTTTTTCGACTTCTTTCCAGCCGACGGCAAACTTTATTCATCAGTTTTACTTAGCGCGCCAGTTAATGCTCCGAAGTTTTCGCACCCCTCAATGTCATCGGTTCGCCGCAGTGCGAAAAGGGTGAAAACTTCCATTGTGTCATCAAATCACTTGTCATATCCCAACGCTGAAAGTTGGAAATTGTCACACATATTCCCATTTCCGACTCCGGAATTCTATCTAAGGTGTAGTGTTTATGTCGGCTCCCCAGTCCGCATCTGCCAGTGTAATATAGTTGCAAAACGGCCGACTCCCGCCCGTCTTCCAGAAGGAGTTTCTGTTAACTTTGCAACTTCATCGACATATGAATTCAACCACCAGCCGAGCCGTTGGCCCGGTTAAGACGGTAAACTTTAAGTTAAACGAACCCTTAACCGACGTGCTTCTCTATTAAAATAGTAGAAATCAATAAATTCTGGTTTCAACAAGAAAGGGCTTCAATCTATAATTTGGTAATTGTTCTAGAATATTCATTAAATAAGTTTATTGACAAATAGGTATGGATTTAGCTATTCATGGACTGCACGATCGCCAGATCTGATTCCTCTTGTTTATATCAATTGGTTTTAGAATCAATTCAAACAGTTATTTGAAATGTACTCAACAGTGTGTTGACTTCCAGAGTTATACGATATATATCTAATGGTTATGAGGGTAGCTGAACCAACAGGAAAAATTAAAATAGATATAGTACAAACTAATGAATCATAGACAAACAAACAAACAGATAAAAATCGAGTTAAACTTAATATACTCATTGACAAAGAAATTGCAATACCCAGAAGGAGACGTTTAAATTTAATATTGTTTTGGTAAAACATAGATGTTATAGTAAGGAGTAAATGATTAAAATTTGAATAAAAAACACCAAGAAGTTTTTATTGTTAAGTTTGTTAATATGTGCTTGTCCAAAGCGGTTATCTAGACACTCCCTAACACGTCTTGGTATTGATTCAATAAGCTGGTCTCTTTCCTCTTGAGGAATACTATCACAAGCTACCTGTATTTCATGTTTTAGGACCTTCAAAGTCCATGGCAGTTGGGTAAATTTCCAAGCCTTCTACCCATCATCAAACCAGTGGCGGCTGATGGGTTATGAAACAGGTGGTGCACTTTACTGGTCAAATATTGGGATTCAAAGATGCAACAAAACAAACCATAGCTTTGCTTTATTTTTTAATAATTAAAATATTCGTCGACTTTTTTCGAAAGCGAAATGTTCAAGGACATTTTATTAAAGTCTGACATTTATTGAATATATTTTTTCAATACTAAGCACAAAAAGAGCATTTAGCCAGTCCTGAGACATCGTACTTCTAAGAAACGTTTTAATCCTTCAATCCAGTTTCAGTCCAAATCTCATCCACACAACCATTTCTTTTTATTATAAATTTCACTTTTAAAACTTTGAATAAATACTTTATTTTTCATTTTGCACTCTTGTTTTCAATTAACATATGGCTTAGGTGGACCAGCTAATTTTATATCTAATTTTTTTGTAACGATTTATTATTGTTTTTAATATAGTCAGTGTTAAAGTTGATACTCATTTTCACAGTTATGTAAACACACATTAAATATTCTTTCACAGACTACGAGGACGAAAACAAAGAAACCACTAATTAAATCAGGTAAACAAAAATTTGAATTATTGAAACGTTTGGTTACGTCCGGTCAATATCAGCACAGCTCGGTGTCTCCGTGCGGCGTACGACAATCAGCTCATCACTCCATATAGTTTGCATTAACTATCGTCTATCTTACCCGCTAAGCGTGTTATATCGTATCTCATAGAAGCTATATAGGTTTCACCGTGCCCTAGTCCAAGTGCACTGTGAAATATTCTGTCAAGCGAATATAAGTCTTAATACAAGTTTGGATTAGAGCTTAAATTGTTTTTTTGATAAATTCGTTGTTATTGAAATGATATATATTAACCTGATTAAAAGCTTATTAAATTTGGTGGTTCAGCGCAAGATGTACTTAAGGGACAACCGCCCCTGCACCAAACATGTTCTATGAGCTACAGATAGGGGATCTGGACGGCCATGGCAACAGATTCACGTAGGTCTCTTTAAAAGAGTTTGAACTAACTTGATCAACATGAGGCCGAGCATTATCTTGGCAAAATATGGAACTCATGAGCCGATTAAGGTAAGGGAGGACACACTTCCCTACTACTTCCTAAAGGTAACGTTAATCTGTTGACTCGAACAAAGATTACTTCCATGTGCAAAAGCATCCGATACCATAACGCCTACTGTTCGGTGTACAGGTCGCTCACCACCAAAATGAGGTTGATGTCTTTGTCCTTGATGTCGCCCAACCCTTCTTCGGCCTTCATGTCCACCCAAGCAGAACTGAGGTTAATCAGAGAAGACGACCTGATGCCATTCCACGTTCCAATGTTGTCGTTCCATGCACCATGGTAGTTATTGCTGTCGATTCTCAGTGGTCAAGGTAACACAAGATGGGGTCGATAATGCTGCAGTCCAAAAGACCTTACACCACGATAAACTGTTCGGACTATTACAAGATGGTCTGTTCTTTTAACCACTCATCAGCCAAATTTCAAGTTGCCGAAAATCTGTCTCTAAAAGCCATAAGTCTTAGAGGTCGATCTTGAACTTCATTTATTCCTCTTCGACTTCCGGTGCTTACTCTTCTCCGATTTTGGGTATTGTCAAACCATGCTTGACAACATCTCATAACACTAGTTGGTTTTCTGTTTGTGCGATTAGCAATTTCCCTAAATGAGAAACCCGCCTCCCGTAAACCAGTAATACTAGCTCTTTCAAATGCACTTAACTGGCGATACATTCGGCGTATACTCTAGGCATTTTAACATTACTAAACATCGATTTTGGATTCCATCAGTTTGTTTTCTGGTAAATTAAATAATTTGGTCAAGTGCGAGTTGGACTCACATACTTAGGGTTCCGTACCATCTTCAAGATTCGAATATTCCGTTTCAGACAAGCAGGGAATGAGTGCATTTTCTTATACTTACCCTTATATCTTTTAAAGGAAGCGTTTTAAATTTATAAAAAATATACACTTTGATTTTCCACACATAGACTTTTTATTGTATCTGCTTTAGGATTCGCTTGATTTTTATCACAAGACATATGTATTTAATTTTCTAATTTGGCCCCTAAAAAGTAACATTAGAGGTTTATTTTACTAATAAACTTTCAGAAATGCCTTTTATAATCTACTGTCTGAGATTTGAGGCTCTGCAGATTGGAAGAAAAACCGCAAAATAGGTCAAAGTTTAAATTATAAATAATTAAATCTGTTATTCAAATTATTTAGAAATATAAATAAAATATATTTTTCAAATTTTAAATAGTGTAGTTTCTAAAGTGGGAATTAAGTCGATGTTTAATATTTTTAATATCTTTTATACAAATGATTTAAAAATATGATATATTTGTAATTCACATAATGAGCCTTTTATCTGATATATTACATGATGAGTTTGAAAATTGAATCTTTATTTTCCATTTAATTGTATAATTTGTTCATAAAATTACTATGGGGGTTTTCTAGTAATTTATTTTCCGTTTAATTCTATTATTTGGAGGCCAAATAATATTATTAGGTATTTTTTTCATATTTTTCCTATAAACAAAAAAATGAGGTCTTAGAGTTTGGGGAATAACGAGGAGAATGGGTAATTTTTTTAAAATATTTTTTTAATATAATTTAAAATATTCATTAAAAAAAAATAAATTGAAATATATTTCTACCTATTCGTAATAATGAGCCCTGGGATTTGATACATTACATGACCCGTTAGAAACAATTATAATTTTTATTTTCCATTTAATTCTATAATTTGCCCCCAAAATGAATATTGGGGGTTTCTTCTTATTTTTCCAGTAAAGTTCAGCTGGGGGGCTATACTTCCAGTTTTTCAAAATTTTTCAACTTATGATTTCGGAGATAAGGGGGGGAATGGGTAAATTTTTTTATATTTTTGTTAATATCTTTTAATTTATTTATTTTATAAATATGGAAAAATATATTTGTTTTCTTCATCATGAGCCCTTTTATTTGATATATAACATGATGGGTTAGAAACAATTTTAATTTCCCATTTAATTCTATAATTTGCCCCCCCCCAAAAAAAATTAAATATTAGAGGTTTCTCCTTAATTTTCCAGCTTATGGGTTCGGAGATAAGGGGGGGGGAATGGGTAAATTTCTTTTTATTTTTGTTAATATCTTTTGATTAATTTATTTTAAAAATATGAAAAAAATATATTTGTTTTCATCATAATGAGCCCTTTCATTTGATATATAACATGATGGGTTAGAAACAATTTTAATTTTAATTTTCCAATTAATTATATAATTTCCCCCCCCCCAAAATAAATATTAGGGGTTTCTCCTTAATTTTCCAGTAAAGTTCAGGTGAGGGGCTATACCTCCTTTTTTTTAATTTTCCAGCTTATGGTTTTGGAGATAAGGGGGGGAATGGGTAATTTTTTTATATTTTTGTTCATTTCTTTTAATTAATTTATTTTAAAAATATGAAAAAAAATATATTTGTTTTCGTCGTAATGAGCCCTCTCATTTGATATATAACATGATGGGTTAGAAACAATTTTAATTTTATATTTTCCATTTAATTCTGTAATTGGCCCCCCAAAATTAAAAGTAGAGGTTTCTCCTTATTTTTCCAGTAAACTTCAGGTCAGAACCTATAAATCTATTTTTTTTCAAAACTTTACGTTTTATAGTTTCGGAGATAAGGGGGGGAATGGGTAAATTTTGGTATGTTTTCGTTAATATCTTTTTAAATAATTTTTTTTAAATATGAAAAAAATATATTTTTGTTCCTCAGAATGAGACCTTTCATTTGATATATTACATGATGCGTTTAAAATTTTTTTTATTTTTAAATTTTTAGTTAATTCTATAATTTGCCCCCCAAAATTAACATTAATGGTTTCTCCTTAACTTTCCTGTAAAGTTCGGGCAACGCTCTATATTTCCTATTTTTTTCAAAATTGTAGGCTCAGTAGTTTCGGAGATCAGGGGGGGAACGGTCGATTTTTTTAGTTTTCCCCCCAGAAGTACCCCTAAAAACAAAATTTTTTCTTTTACTCCTGATCGGGTCACCAAACTATACATTGATACCAAATTTCCACCTCTTCCGTCCAGTAGTTTAGGAGAAAATGGCTGTGATGTGACAGAGGCAGAAATCCTGAGTGATATTATAAGGGTATCCGTATATGGTACATACGGAACCCTAAAATGCAAAAAACTACTACAATATTCATTGATAATAAAAAGTTTACAAGAAAAAACACCAAATTTTAATAATTTTCAATTTACTATAGCATCAGTGTGTTACCAAAACAAAATTGAATTTAAACCTCTCCTTCTAGGTATTGCGATTTCTTTGTTAGTGAATATATTTAATTCAGGTTCATAAAATGCAGGCATCAAATCTCCACTGTCAGGTTTTGCAGCAGCACTGCTTCATCTGTGCAGCTATCCCCATCTTCGGGTCACCTAAAGTTCACACTTGGGATAGACATCCAAAATATTTTGCACACTCTGGATCTCACCACACTCATACAATGGGTTGTTGGCTATTTTTCAACGGTGTAGTATTGATTGGCATCTGTCTTGTCCGGCGCGAATACGATTTAATATTTTCCTTGATTCTCTTGGGAGGTTGAACCCCTCTAGCCTACCAGTTGTTTATTGTAGAAATCTTCAGTACCCCAGAGTGACTGCCATTAACGATCAACATCGAAGTTATTGTCAGCCATCACTTTACCCAGAAGGCTCTACTAAATTTAAATTTTGTGCCGTCAATTCGGTTAGAGTATATGGGTAAGTTTTGATTGATAACGGTTTTGTTATGTTCTATATGTGCTGCCTTTCTTCGAAGGTCTGGCCGTTGGATGTTTGCCAAGACTGACAGTCACTCCTTATTAATAGGTTTCAAAATGCCCGTGAAAGTGCTCATGGCCTGGTTGAGTTACTCGTCGTCGAAAGATGCATGGCGACTCCCTTCCCACACCGGTACACAATATTCAACAGTCGAGTATAGAAGGCCTAGGGTAGTCATCCTCAATACACTGGCCGACCCTAATGTTTGTTGATCAGTTGACTCTAGTTTGTAGTTTTGCTGCTACCTGCTTTAGATGTTCTCTATGAGTAAGCGATCTATCTAATTGTAATACCTATAGCCCAGGTCATTTACGAAAATACGTGACAAGATTAATAGTAGAACAAAACCGACATCAGCTTGTTCTAATGATAAAACATGACTAATTGACATACAAGTCAACATTTTTTATCGATGCGTTAGTTTTTTACCTTTTACACAAATTCCACCTATGGAACCGTGTTTGCTACTATGGGCAATATTAAAGAGAAATGAAAAACCTACAAAATGAGCTAGATAAGCTCAACTTCGTTAATTGGTTTCTTAGATAATGGAATCTTTATCCAAAATTCCAAAAAAATAAATAATCCCTTACATATTTTTTTACTTTATAGCTAAAACATTCTTATTAACTGAAGCGATAGGTCTTCTCATACCCAACTCATGTCTTAAAACTACATACTGTAGTCCCCGTAGTTTTTGCAAAATTTCAGTCAATCCTATGGATTTTTTAAGAGGCTATTTTACCTCACCGGATGACCCTATCATTATGAAGAAACCACTGATTGAAAGTAGAAGAGTTGATCTTGAGACCTCTCATCTCACGTTTTTAAAATTTAAGGTATAAATAGATATCAATACGACAATATTTGGTCATTCTCTATAATTTTTGTGGACGAGTCCATTCGAAAAATTGCTTAGGGCTGGTACCTGTGTAACTACATCCATATAATAATTAATCTTGATGCAAATTTTTAATTTTAAGCTGACACATATTTATATTTCTTGGATAATATGGATTTATGTAATAAATCTAACAAAATAGAATACCTAAACTCCATTTAGCCACAAATGATAATGACGGAGCAATCATAATATGCAAAATGCGAAGGTTGTTGCAAGCGATTTTTCCATTTGTATATGTTTCATTAAAAGATCAAAACATGTAAGGTAATTTGTCTTAATTAATTCTTAACAGGAATCTGAATCGAACAATATAAAATTTGCGTTTTTAACTAATTGAAGAATACCTTTTTTTCCTATTATTAACGATTATCAATTTTTATCAACGTTTCATTTCTATATAACAATAAAATATAAAATGTACTAAAAGTGTAAACAAAGGAACCTACTAGTATTTACTTATGTTTAAAAAAATCAGTGAATAGACAAGGCAAATTTCCGTTTTTTATTCAAATTTAAAATAAATAGGTATGTCTTTTACATATTAAATTTTGCTAAATTTATTACATAAATCCATATTATGCTAGAAATATAAATATATGTCTGCATAAAATTAAAAATTAGTATCAAGATTATCTATACTATTATCAAATTGTAAGTTTGTCTGTTTGTTTGTTTGTTTGTTTGTTTGTTTGTTTGTTCGAGCATCATGTAAGAACTACTTAACTGATTTAGCTGAATCTTTCTTTGTTGCGAAGCCTATAGTTTGACTCAAAATCTGGTAGCCATTTTATCTCTCTATATTGACAGAAACGGTAGACATAGCGAAAAAACTTCTACCATGTTGGTTAATTTAATTACTCAATTGGTTCCACCGCACACACAAAATATTAGATACTGCCATCAGCTTAGCTTTTATTCAATATCCGGAATGTGCAAGTGTAATATGTTTCGATTTAACAAAAATCAACATATATCAAACGTAATTTTACAGGGTGTTCTGTATATAGGAAACTTAGACCGGAGTAGAATTACATGGATTTAAAACATCTAAAAAAAGTTATATTTGGTGTCCTATAAGCAGCTGGAAATAAGAGGGAGTGGAATTAGTTATGCGGGGTGGTCCAACGCTATATTGAGTGAGCTATAAACAGTTCTATATACCAAGTGGTTGAAAAAGGGTAGAATATTTATACAGTGAATAAAAAACTTTAAAAAATGTCTTAGGTAAACAGTTAGGATCTTTGAATTATGTTCATAAGATTCTATAATTATGAAATGGATTAAAGAAATGTTAGAAGCAGTTGTTTATACAGGGTGTTTGAAATATAAGATGGAGTGGAATTATAGTTTATGTTGTGGTTAAAAACTTGTTTTATATCCACAAGTAGTTACATATATAGGATGGTTGAAATATGAACCGGAGTATAACTACAGCTATACAGGTGGGTTTAAAAATATTTTAAAGTAATCGTATGATCTACAAGCTGTTCCATTTATCGGATGGTTGAAATATAGGGCGGGGTAGGATGCTAAGGATACAGGGTGGTACAAAAATGTTATATTGGGTGGCAAATAAGTAGTGACATATAAAAGGTTGTGGAAATATAGGCTGGTGTAGAATTATAATTATACAGGGTGGGTAAAAATGCTAAAAAAATGTTATATAGCACTTGCATATATAGAGTATCTGAAATATGGTGCGTAGTAAAGTTATAGTTATACAGTGTCATTCAAACAGGGTTAGAAAAAGTTGTAAATGAAGGGTCGTTTAAATGAAGTGTCGTTTAAATGAAGTGTAGAGAGAAATTATACTTTAAAATATCTTGAGAAAATATAAGGAAAAATGTGAAATAGCATAGTTCATAATATGTTGCAAAGATAGGATAGTTGAAACATAGGGTGAAGAAGTGTTATGATAATTATTTTAAAAATGTTATATTGGGTGACCAATAAACAGTATCGTATACAGGGTAGTTGTAATACATATAAGGTGATTCAAAAACATGTTGAACAAAATTGTTATTTTCGGTGCCCTATGAGCAGTTGCGGTTTTGGTGAAATATATTTGGCATTGACGGATATATAGTTATAGAGGGAGGTAGAAAAAATGTTATACTGGGTGGCAAATACAAGGTTGAAATAGCGGGTGAAGTAGATTTATAGTCAAACAGGTTGGATAATTTTTTTGTAGGACAGAACATGAGCTGTTGCATATCTGCAATATCTAAGATATGAATCGAAGTAAAATTATAGTTCATACAGTGTGATAAGAAGTATTTAAAAATTTTATATTTGGTTCCCTCTAAGCGGATGCACATACAGGGTGGTTGAAATATTTTGTAAAAAATTATGGTTATTCAGGGTGGTTAAAAAATAAGTTGTAATGTTTGACAAATTGGCAGCAGTGTATACAGGATGGTTTTAATGAAGATGGAAGTAGAGTTAATTATACAAACCGGTTAATTTTTTTTAATAAAATTGTTGTTAGGGTGGACAATAAGCGGTGGCAGTTTGGGTGAGGGTTTAAATAAAAGTTTGGTGTTAGGGTGCAAAACTGTGTTTTTATATTTGTGACCAAGGAAGGATTTCACATCACTTCCATTAGGATGGATCAAAAAAGTTTTTAAAAAATGTTAAATAGGGTAGACCATAAACAGTTGCATTCTACTATATGAAATATCTGAAATATGGGGAGAAGCAAGGTTATAGTTTTAGAGTGTGTAACACAATGTTAGAAAAAGCTCATATAAAGGTTGATTAAAATATAGAGTAAAGAGAAATTTTACTTTAAAAGGTGGTTAAAAAAATATCAGAAATAATTGTTATACAGGGTACACTATAAGCAGTTGCATAGCTGAAATTTAGGGTAGAGAAAAGTTATAGTCAGGTGTTCAAAAAATTATAAAACAGCAGCATATACAGGATGGTTGAAATGTAGGGTGAAGTAGAGTTACAGTTATTTAAGGTGATTAAAAAAATGTCGAATAAAATAGTTATATAGGGTAGCCCATAAGTACTTGCATTTTGGGTGAAATATATTCGGGATTAATATGTATTTATACTTTAAATTTCGCAAAAGTGAGATGAGAGGTCTCGAGATCAACTCTTCTACTTTCCGTTGGTGGTTTTTTCATAATGATAGGGTCATCCGCTGAGGTAATATGGAATTCCAAAAAAATATGTCTTCCATAGGATTAACGGAAATTTTGCAAAAACCACCAGGGCTACAGTATTTATTTTTAGAACATGAATTGGGAATGAGAAGGTCTACCCTTTCAGTTAATAAGATATATATATATTTCAGCTATAAAATAAAAAAAGATATAAGCGATTATTTATTTTTTTAGAATTTCGGGTAAAGATTTCATTATCTAAGAACCTATCAACAAAATTGAGTGTATAGTAGCTCATTTTGTAGGTGTTTCATTTCTCTTTAATATTGCCCATAGTAGCAAACACGGATCCGTAGGTGGATTTTGTGAAAAAAGGTAAAAAACTAAATTGTTACCGATTTTTTGAGGTTTTTTTTGTAAAAAAACAAAAACACATCGATAAAAAATGTTGAATTTTATGTCAATTAGTCATGTTTTATCATCAGAACACATTGTTGTTGGTTTTGTTCTACTATTAATTTTGTCACCAAAAGGGCTTTTTCTCCGTAAATGACCTGAGCTACTAAATAAGTTGGTAAAGCCTCGTGTCTGAGGCGCTTATTACAGTTGAAGGTCAGGTTCATCGATCGGTGTGTCAGTTGGGTATTTAGGTAGGCCCTAAAATATTCTTCCAAGGTTCTAAGATCTATATTTATTGTATTCTATGTTCAAGAGAACTGGAGCGAGGACAGAACCTTGAGGAAGTCCATTATTTAGTACCCTCTCTTTGTTGACATTGTCTGACTGAGAGCCTACGGTTATTGAGTTAGTTCCAGATGATGTAACCTACGCTTAGAAAGTAATAAACATTTCATTTTCACACATTTTGTAATGAAGTTAATATTGATATTATCAATTAATTAATTGATATAATTACATTAATGGAAATTGTCACACATATTTCCGACACCAGAATTCTATCTAGCGTGTTGTGTTTATGTCGGCTCCCCAGTCCGCAGCTGCCACTGTAATATAGTTGCAAAACGGCCGACGCCCGCCCGTCTTCCCGAAGGAGTTTTTGTTAACTTCGCCGCTTCATCTTGCCACTCGACATACGAATTCAACCACCATCCGAGCCGTTGGCCCGGTTAAGACGGTAAACTTAAGTTAAACGAACCCTTAACCGACGTGCTTCTCTATTAAAATGAATGATTTGTTCAATGATAATTTCGGTTGGAACTTCCAACTAACTATAATGGATGATAAGGTATGGAGTGTTTCTTATATGTAAAACTTGGCGGCTAACAACTTGTGAAGGGAATTTTTTTTTATGTATTTTACCTGATTTCTTCTCCTGTGGTCAACCGTTTTGAATGAACATGATCTTGTGTAATAGAGTATATATCCGGATTGGTGAAACTTCAAATTTTGGAAAAGTATTCTATTGGTAAAGTGATGAAATTTGTGAATGAACACATGCGTGCATGGAAATCGACCAATATCCCTAACATATTGATCGATTTTTCGAAAACTGCTTACGGATGTGTCTAGTTTTTTAACGTTTAATCTATTAAGAAAGGTCCCTAGGTGATTTCATGTATTTTTCTGCGACGTGCAACTTGCACGTTTTAATTGTGAATTTGAAAATTTTCTATGAACATCTCAAGCATATTGGTAGTAAAGCATAGTATTTTCGGCTCCTTAAATCAATGAGTCTCAAGCTCGTTTTGTTTGTATACCAGGCAAATACCTATTTAAACGAAAATTTTTCCATTTTGCGAAGATTGTGCCTTTGGTTGTTACATTCTTCTACTTGCTTGGAAAAATCAAGTTAGCCGTGCCAACTAGAAAAATAACTGACGGATACGAAATGTCACTTAGTTTTTCAAAATTGCTTACACAAAGCGTAATAAGAAAGAAGATTATTTCTGCATCTTTATTATTTATAGCAACTGTAATAAAGTAACAAAGAAGCGAATGCCATTGCAGAAACCATTTAACCGAATAATACCATCTAGAGAAATTCGTATCAGTCAAACTAACAATAATTATGAAATATCTAAAATTATTAAATGTTGTTTTCTTAGAAAATAACAAATGCAAAATAACAGACAACCCGTAAACCTACCGTATAGGAACATTTTAAACAACTTATTTTAGTAAATGTTCAAAGTTGAAAGTTGAACCGTTGAATATCTAAGCACGTTTCTCATCTTCTAAGCAGTTCCCGATGAGCAGCATGTTTTATTTATTTAGGCTCCAAATGTCTGAATGCATTTCTCACTTTATTTTTATTGCACCCCAAACAAAATAATCCAGAACGGACAATTCAAGCGAACGAGGTGGCCATAGAAAAGGACCGTCAAATAACCAACTAACTTTCACCTATAAAAATTACAAAAGCCTAATAGAAAATTCAGTGACAACACATGTCAAACTCTAAACTGCTATTTGGTGCGTTTATACACAGGGTGTTTAGTTATAGCAAACAAAATCACAAAGTAAAGTGATAGAAGGAGTTGCATTTATATGACGATTGAAATATAGGACGGAGTAGAATGATAGTTGTCCACATGGAGCCGTATATACAGAATGGTTGGGATATAGGGTGGAGTGGACGTTTGCTGGTATAACAATGTTCGGAAAATGTGAAATTAAAATTATATAGGGAGATTAAATAAACTGTTATATGATGTGGACGTAAACAAATCAGATACAGGATGGTTGAAATATATGCTGGAGTTGAATTATATTTATACAGTGTGATGAAAAAAATATTTTATAGCCCATAAGAAGTTGCATAAACTGTGGAGAAAATTAATGTTACACAGGGCGATAATATAAAATGTTAAAAATGAAATAGTTTATGTGGTAACCCATAAAGAGTTATATACTGTGGTTGAAATATAGGTCGGATTTGACTTCGTAAATATGGGATGGATTCTACTCTGTCCTATAGTTTACAGCAGGCAGCTAACAAATTTATGCTTGTCCATGGGCAGTCGTATGGACAGGATGGTTGGTACATAGGGTGGCATGGAATTATCTATAGTTAAACAAAGTTGTCAAAAAAAGTTTAAAACAGGTTACATGGCGTAGTCCATAAGGCACAAATATATTTTGGGCTTATTAAGTTAGTACATTTTGTTAGTAAACATTTACCTGTCAATTTAAATGAAAATCATTGTGTAATGTTGCTATTAAATCAGACAACGTTTTCAATGGCTATAACTAAACAAAAATGCACAAGAAAATTAAAAAATAAAATGTTCGTAATGAGAAATTTAGTATGACATTAAATGTTTGACAACAAAACTAATGTAACTAAAATAATTTAAGGAAAATTTGATATATACAGGGTAGCACTGAAAATTCTAAAGTTCATGTGAAATAAGAAAGCTTCAGAATTTTATGTGGCGCTCCTAGGTACTACTTTGTTATAAGATAAGATAAAATGAGACTAAAGAAACCCAACTGTTGGTTTATTCTTTGATGATAACAACTTAAGAGTTGTTGAAAAGTCGTTGAGTGTTTAAATAAAGGTTTGCTGTTAGGGTGCAAAACTATGTTTTTGACCCACCAATTTATATATGCAACCTTCTTATCGACTACATAGATATTTTTAACCATCCTATATAATTACAACGATATGTATGGACCCGAAGTTATAACGAGACCAAGAAAGACTCTACTTTCATGAGTAACTGAAATCTCAAGTTAACTTGCAAGCTCTTGATTTCCAAATCTGACACTTTTTCACTTAAAAATTTGAAGGGATACTGCGAAACACGTCCCTTTACATAAGTTTGTATTGAATAAAAATTAACAAGAACAGTTTCACTATCAAGTAGGCCACCAAAAAATATTGAATACCTGGTCATAATTCCAATAGTCTGTCACGAAATTCTTTAATCCTTGTATATATATATATATATATATATATATATATATATATATATATATAGTAGTTTAAGGTGATCATTGTTGCTTCCTAATATAAGCATTTCCTGACAGCTAATATGAAAAAGATATTAAGAAAACTAATATGAAGGCGAACCGACGTTGTACAAGCAGCTCCATAATTGAGCAACCTATTATTTTAACTATGTAATAAATTGCGAAAACTATGTTTCGGCTGACCCGTTTTACGGCACTCCTGGGAATCCCCTTCCGACTCTCTTAGTGCCATAATCCCGAGGCAGGCAAACTAGAAACTTTCTGAAATCTTGACTAACACACTTTATTCACTTACGAGTAGAAAGCAAAGCGGCTCTAGTTGCTATCTGTTCACCATTACGTTTCACCTGGATATCGAATAAGCGGAATTCGTCTTCTTCTCAAGTACCTATTCGAAAGTCAATCGGCATTTATTGAGATTCCTCGCTCACGGTGTTACACAAGTTTCCAGATTTTCTTTAGTTAGAAAGGCGGTGGGAGCTCTAAATGAGGGTTAATCTGCAGGTTTTGTGCGTATAAGTCAGGAAGGGTTAAGACCCTGAAGTTACCGGAATTTTTTGCTCACAAAATTTTGCAACCTATAGAGAAGTTTTTAATATGCGTTCAAGCATTAAAACGTATGAATTCTTTCCATTTTTTCAAATAAATAGGTTTAAAAAAATATCAACTTCAGTGTATAATGACGCTAATGACACCAAAAAGTAAAAAACAATTCATTTGGAAACTTTAAACGAAAAGTATTATATGTCCTACAAAACTGTATTTGCAGTTGGTGCCAAGACTGTGAAATGCATATATTTTACAACAAATATAAACGGCTTTATAAATTAAACAATTTCCATTATTAGTTAATAAAGCTATTTAAAAGCTATGTTAAACATTTATTTTCAAGTTTGGCACCAACTTCAAACGCGATTTTATAAAACCTATAATACTTTTCGTTTAAAATATCAGTTGAATTATTTTATACTTTTTAGGGTCATTATGGTTATTATGCACAAAAAAAGCTCTTTAGTGGTATAATGACATAATGGAACACATTTTTCAATTGTTATTAACTTTGTTTTATAAAGTTTTTGTTATAGACAAAATAGTTGTAGGTACGTTACTATTAGACAAAATTCATATTATTTGACGAATCTCGCAAAAACATGAAAAAAAACTTACCTGACGGTTTTATTGTAGGTTTTAGACCAAGCAGATAATGGTATGAAAACTTGCAGTATACATTTTTTAAATATTACTAGGTTAATATCTGGGTAACAGAACTTCATTTGTTTCTTTAAGTTTTCGTAAAAAATGTTGATACATATACGAGTATAAAACTAAGCATACATTTGTTATGTAAACAAATTTTTTCCAAGTCGAAATGAATCAATTTAATTTCAATTCTCTAACATTTATCGAAACACTCTTTATAATAATTCCACTTCATAATATTTAGACGTCTGTCTATATGGTTATAGATTACCCATTACTAATTTTTTCTAAAATTTTGTGAACCACCCTATACAACTTTATATTCCAACCATCCTATATATCTGTAACACTTATTACAACTTTTCTGTTTGTGGGACTGCATATGGACCACCCTATAAACACTTTTTGTTTATATTTTTTTAACCACCTACTATAACTTAGTTTATTCCGCCTTATATTGCAATCGTTTGTTGGGTACCCAATAAATCATTTCTTTCTTTTAACTACCCTGTATAACTACAATTTTTTTCCACCCCATATTATAACCATCCTATATAAGTAAGGCTTGTGGGCTATATTCCAACCATTCTGTAATTGTAACTGCTAAGGGGCTACCTTAAATGTATAACATTCGTTTACCATTTTTTAAACCACACTGTATAACAATTGTTCCACTCCGTCCTATCTTTCAACTATCATATGTAACCAACTGCTTGTTAAAAAAATATATTTTTTCTAGCTGTATAACAATTTTTTTTCTCCACTCTATTGGCATATTTTCATTGAAATCTTAAGTGAAACACTTTTAGAAACACATTGAGCTGAACCACAAGTTGGTACATAGATATTTGTGAAGTGCAAAGTCGACCACGAAGTGAACGACGCCGTGTTACCACATCACAAGAAGATCATATAGACCCATCAGCCCATTGGAACAGGTAAATCACTGTTCGGCACTAAGATCACAGATCTAGACCACTTATTACAGGGTTATTTGCAATGCAACAGTTCGAAGGAGAATTAGGTAAGAACTTTAGGTTTGCGATCCAGCAGAATCTTAAAGGTCCCCATACTAACTGCTGCTGCATCTTCATTCAAAAGAATTAGGGCAGACTCGTTTATTTTTCGTTTTGTGGTATGTTGTTCTTTGTGATGTACAGTTGAATTGTCAAATTCTATTTTATGGCCTAGGTCCCATGCATGTTCACAAATTACATAAAGAAACGAAAATTTGAAAAATCGAAAATGTGTGAACATGCATGGGTGATGGGACCTATGGCATAAAAGACAATTTGACAATTTAACTATACTTCATAAAGAACAACATAGCACAAAACGAAAAATAAATGAGTCTGCCTTAATTCTTTTGAATGAAGATGATTGTATGGCTTCTACTTCTGTAGAATTCAATCGTATCTGGTTACCGACAATTAAAGAAGAAATTATTAATGGTCATCTCCTTTTGAATAACCCATTATCGGGATAGTTCATAAGGTTTTTTCTAGGTTTTCCCTTATGACGTTAATGGGATCACTAAAAACAGCAGAATTCTTCGTTCGCATTTTTGGCTAATGCGCTATCTTATAACAAAGTCGTACCTAGGAACGCCACTTATAAATTTTAAAGACAATTCTTCCAACTTGAAAACTGTGTAACTTAATACATGGTCTTTAGAATATTTTGTGCTACCTGTATATTTAAAAACAACAAAAATTTTTATATCTCAACTTAAATGTCATAAATCAAACTTTCAATTTGCAATTTACATTTTCAATACATATTTTAAAGCCATTGGCAACGAAGTCAGAATCGACCTTGAAACGTTTAGTTTTTCTTTCAATATACAGCTCTTTATCCCAATTGTGGTGCTATTTCCCAAGAAAACAGATTTTAATTGTTTTTAAAATTTGTCTGTTGGGTCTTTCTTCAATACCTCATTACTACCCGTATTGATGAAGTCCATGGTTTTTATTACGTAATCACTATGATTCATAGCGACCACAGTATTGCCCTTATCTGCGCGTGTGAATACTAAATTATTGTTTGCAACTTTTTATCTGATGCACTTAATTGGGTAATATTCTGGGTTTTTATAATAATGCTTATAAATCGGATATTGAATTATTGTAGAACAATGGTATTTAAGTTGTCTTCTAAACGTTGTTTGTGGCATATTCTTGATAACTTATATGTTTCTTTGGGGAATAACACCACAATAGAAATAAAACTACGTATATTGCAGGAATACCAAACGTTTCAAAGTCTATTCTGACTTCGTTGACAACGAGTAAAATTTTGACACTTTCTAGTTGGGTTTAGGAGTCTACCAGTCTAGTTTGGTATTTTGTATTCTTAGTAGCTTCGCTCACGGACAAATTTCTCGCCTTTCTCCTCTTTCACATGCCATTAATTTAGTGAATATTGAATGCTTTGTTTAACACTGTTAATACATTATTATAAATATGGTTGGTCTCTGTGGACTTGATCACTTATACACAAAACAAGCATTTCATGCTCAGGTGTTGAAGTGAACGTTTCTGTCCTGCGGATAAACCATAAAGTGAAATATTTTCCAATTATATAATTATTTATTAATATGTAAATGTGCCATTATAATTGTAGTAATAATTGTAATAGTAACTGTAACTGAACAAATTGAATAAATTGAATTGAATATGTATTCTTATAAAAATCAAGCGAATCCTGAAGCATATAAAATAAAGTCTACCTTTGGAAAATGAACGTTTATATTTTTTATATATTTCATTACATGCTTTTCTGAAACTGGAATATTAGAATCTTGAAGGTATGCGAGTCCAACTCGCACTTGACCAAATTATTGTCTAATGACTTTATTATGATTTAACTTAGTTACTATTTCCGGAGTTTTACTATCAAAGATATCAAATTCTATGGGAAATAATCTCAATAAAAGCTCTGTATGTATTACCTTTTGATTAATATTGGAGACATCCCTCTTATAATACGGCGAAACACGTGTAGTGTAAAATATTTCTTATGTGAAAATTTCTGAACTATTTAGTATCGGCCCCAACGAGTCAATGCGTGTTATCTTATTAATATCATAAATGCAATCATTATACCTCTACGTAATGAATTAGGTGACCAGTTTGTTTTAATGGACGAGAATGCCAGGCTCCATCGGAATGGCCACCGATCTCACCTGATATGATTCGCATTGAACATGTGTACGAATACGAGGGCCATTTTTAACAGAGTTAACCCACCCAGAATGACACAAGAACTGATTGTTGCTACTACAGACGAATGGGAAACTTTATCTTAAGATATAATTAATAACTTGATTAAAGGGATAACCAAACATATGGATACTGTTATAAGAAGCGGAGATTCCAATACCCATTATTAATTTGCTTCGTTTAGTTATCTTTGACAATCTTTTATAAAAAATGAATTATTTTTTGGCAGAAATATGTTAATTTAATTGGTTATATATTAAATATCACTGAAATAAAATGATGATGAAATGAAACTAATTACTTTGTTTACTATCACACATTTATTCACTAAAACATGCGACTAGTTTCGATGCCTAGCCATCATTTTCAAACATATATAAATAATGAAAAAACCCATCTAACAAACCTTAAATACAAAACTAATGACCAAATACACGGACATGATGGTTAGCCGGTCGTGGTCAAGAACATAATGAATATAAAACTAAACGGATATAAAGGTATTATACAACTACCTGATATTCTAAGATTATCACCGGGAATACCCGTCCTAACCTAGTAATTCGAACAGGGGTGTTTTTATAAAGTTAAGCTGATCATTAAGTAGCAAATCTGGAAATTTATTGTGAGAGAGGTAAATTTGAATTTGTTCTAAGAAAGATGTTTTAAAATAATTATTACTGTAACGCAAAATTTTTGTGTTTTCTATTGTGGGAAAAGTGTGCCCTGTTTGAATTACATGGTTAGAAAATCTTGAATCAGTTTTATGTAGTCTAAAAGATCTATAGTGTTCTAGGTACCGGTTAGCAAAATTTCTGGTTGTCATACCCACATAGAAGCTATGACAGTCCGAACATATCAGCTTATAAACTCCTGACCTGTTGTAAATACTAACTTTGTCCTTGGCGTTAAATAATAAATTTGATAAATTGAATTGTGATTTGAAGCTAACTATGATATCCTGGGATGATAGAATTCTAGCGATTTTGTTACTCAAGTTTCCAAAATAAGTTAATGAAATGTACTTTGTAGGATCTGTATTTTTGAGAAAGGGATAGATGCTTCGATATGCTAGTTGAAGCTCTTTTTAGGAGATTAGTTTCATAATTAAATTAGGATTGATGTCGTTATTTTTGGCTATTATAATAATAGTATCTAATTCTTCTTTTAAATCACTTTTTGATAATGGGATAGAAAAGGCTCTATAAATCATATTTTTGTATGCGGATAATTTATGGTTTAGCGGACTAAATGAAGACCCGTGAATTGTGGTGTCAGTAAATGTTTGTTTTCTATATATGTTAAAACTTATTGATGAATTATTCCGAGTAAGAGTAAGATCTAAAAAGTTAATTTTGCAATCCTGTTCTATTTTTATTGTAAATGATATGTTGGGATGTAACTTATTAATAAAACTGAGAAAAGTATCTAATTGCTTAAGTGTTCCTGTAAAATAAGCTAGGATTTCGTCTACGTATCTGTACCAGAAAATTATATGCTTTTTCCCTAAAGAGGAACTCCTTATATCATTTTCTAAATTTGACATGAAAATGTCTGCGAGCAAGGGACTGAGTGGCGAGTTGCTAAACCGTTATTTTGAGCATAAAATTTGTTATTGAATTGACAATAATTTTGAGAAAGGCATAATTCGAAAGCTGATTCTATTTTTTTACATAAGGTAGGATTTATTGAGCAGTTATTTAACAAGTTTGAAATTAATGGGCAGCACTCATTTGTGGGAATATCAGGGAACATGTTGCTGACATCGAAAGATACTAAAAATCCCGTTTTTACTATGTTCAGTGTATTAATTGATGTTGAAAGTTCCAGCGCATTTTTAATAGTATATCGTTGAGAAAAATTTGTTAGTTTCCTAAACTCTTTATTAAGTTTGGACGCTATAGATCTAGTTGGGCTATTTATGTAAGAAACAACTGGTCGAATCGGTGCTACCTGTTTATGATTTTTAATAAGGCCATACAATTTTGGAGCGGAGGGATTTTTATTAATTAATTTGTATTTCTCATAATTTTGAATTAGAGTTGATGATGCATTATTTATGAAATGTCTAGTATTTTGCTGCAAACTTTTTGTAGGATCTGTTTTTATTTCTGTTAAATCTGAATGAATAAATGAGCTCATCTTGGTCAGGTATTCTTCTCTCGGAATTATTACTATGGCATTTGATTTGTCTGCTTTTGTAATTGTTAAATTATTAGTTTTAATTCTATTTTGAACGGTTTTTAAAATGTGGTAATCTGAATTATTTGTGACTGATTTATCTGACTGTATAGTATTGGCTATCTTGAGTTTCGTGGAATTAATATTTACACAGTTTCGTAGAGCATCTTCTATTTCTGCGATAGCAATTTCTGTCTTGGTGGTATTTCTTAAGTTTGGTGAGTATTTTGGACCTTTCTCTAAAAAACTAAGCTCTTGTGTGGAAAAATCTACGTTTGAATAATTAATTACTCTTTGCTAAATTTAACTTTAACGTGTTCGTTTTCAAAACCACTTCCGGTTGAACGAATATTTTTGGCTAATTCTTTCAGTTTTTTAGATTGCGTGAGGAATTTGTTATTGATAAATGTACTGATTCTACTTTTTATACGAGGGTGAATCAAATATGAAGCGGACTTTTGTTTTAAAAATTTTATTGGTACGATCAATACAAATTTTAATACATATTAGTTTTCTACATAGTCTCCTCTCTTATGTATTCATTTTTCCCACCGAATCGGAAGAAGTTTAATACCTTTCTCAAAGAATGAAACTGGCCGTGTCGATAACCAATTGCGCACAAAGGTTTCTACACCTTCGTTGTCCTCAAAGTGGTGGCCTCCCAATTCTTCTTTAAGTGGCCCAAACATGTGGTAGTCACATGGCGACAAATCAGGACTGTAAGGCGGGTGTTCAATGGTTTCCCAATGCATTTTGTTCAATTTTCCTTGAGTCAATGCAGCTGTATGTGGCCGAGCGTTGTCATGCAACAGAATCACACTTCAGATAGACATATCCCGCCTCTTTTGCCGATAGGCAAGTTTCACTTGTTGGAGTAGTTCGCAGTAATACTCAGCATTAATTGTATGACGTTCGTGCAGAAAATCGATCAGCAGTACGCCTTCAATCAGCTCACGAATTGCGTAGATATTCGTCTCATTGATGCTTGCGTTGGACGGCGTGCATGAGGCTTATTTTCCACTGTCTCTCGGCCATCTGAAAACTTTTTGTGCCAGTCGTACACTTGGGTTCTTGAAAGTGTTTCATTGCCGAACTGTGCAGCTAGTCGACGCAAAATTTCAGACGGTCTAACGCCCTCCCGCGCCAAAAATTTGATAACAACACGTTGCGCAACAAACGTATGCACCTCTTGCTCTGACATGATGCTACTAACAGCGCGTCGACTACGCCTCGCCAAACCGACGAACTCCCCTCTTCTTAACATTCCTACCTAACATATATCGAGACGTCACGCCACTCGAATTACCTACAGGGCGAGAAACAGAAAAGTCTGGTTCATATTTGATTCACACTCGTACTATCAAATAAAATTTCAAACTCAACAGGGTGAAGTTTATAAGCAAGTTCTGAGTACAATACCTTAGTGTAATGAATGATGGCCGCAAGTTTGCTGAACAGGAACCTATTTTATTCTTTCAGCCAGGTGACTTGGGCTGCTTTGATGACTTTGATGGAGGTCACTGACTTTGAATTTGTCCTTTAGACCACATAAAACTGATTCAACCTCTTCTAACCATGTAATTCAAACAGGGCACACTTTTCCCACAATAGAAAACACAAAAATTTTGCATTTCAGTAATAATTATTTAAAAACATATTTCTTAGAACAAATTCAAATTTACCTCCCTCACAATAAATTCCCAGATTTGCTACTTAATGATCAGCTTAACTTTATAAAAACACCCCTGTTCGAATTACTACGTTAGGACGGGTATTCCCGGTGATAATCTTCGAATATCTGGTAGTTGTATAATACGTTTATATCCGTTTAGTTTTATATTCATTATGTTCTTGACCACGACCGGCTAACCATCATGTCGGTGTATTTGGTCATTAGTTTTGTATTTAAGGTTTGTTAGATGGGTTTTTTCATTGTTTATATATGTTTGAAAATGATGCGCTAGGCATCGAAACTAGTCACATGTTTTAGTGAATAAATGTGTTAGTGATAGTAAACAAAGTAATTAGTTTCATTTCATCATCATGATTGACTATCACAAAGTAACGGCTTCCACAATCGATTTTTTTACTGAAATAAAATTTATTTAAAACATTTTTATAGGTTTTTTGTTAAGATTGAACACTGCTATTTAAAGATCTTTAAAACATCAACGGTACATCTTATATCTAGAGGGTGCAAAACTTTTGACAGTCAGTATTTACGACATAAATAATATACCTGAGGCTGAATGAGGAATGAAATTTCCCAATGATATAAATTTCAGAAGTTTTTCCGGAAGTGACAAAACAGTTCCGCAATTTTATCCATCAACGCAACCTTTGACACAGTAATATGGAAAACCCTTCACCCCAGCACCCTAATCAGAGCAATGCATTGACCCGAACGAAAAAAAAATCTCGAATCTCGAACGTGATTGTGTGGAAATCCATCGAACGAAAAAATCTCATCCAGCCATCGCATCGGACGTTATAAGTAAGAGGATTATTTTTATATTAGTCTGGAAAATCTATAATCCCCGGTGGAATCCCGAAGGGTGAGAGAGAGGGGAAGAGAGTAAGCCAAGGGTTTGTCAACATCGAAGACGACGTCACGTCTTTTGTTCGTCGGCATTCTTCAGGTGTATCCCTGGGGTGTATAATTAGGAGAACATTAGGTGGAGCGCTCCGGAGGAGCATACGTGGAATTCGGAAGAGAAAGCGATGCCACGAAAAGTCACCGGCGGTTGAATAATTTAAGCCCTAATGACATACGAGAGGATTTCTGAAACGAATTTTCCGACGATCTGGATTATCTCCGGCCGTGGTTGGCACACTGGATATATATAACCTTCGCTAGGCCAGCGAGTAAGTTCGGTGTGATTTTACAATCAGTTAGAAATTTATTAGGTCAGGGTATGGCATTTGAAACCCAGTGCCTCAAAAACACTCTTAGTTACTAGTGTCAAAAGTATGAGACACGCAAGACAATTAACATTATATTTAGTTCTAATGGACCTAAAATTCGATTATTCTCTATATGTGTTTTGTTTTCTCAAATAAATGTATTTTTGCAGATGACACAACTTTATTGTGTCAATATGCAGATTATTAGACGGCTAAAAATGATCTTTCGAAAATCTGGAAGAAAATCAACAAGTTCTTTACAACCTAGCGCTTAAAACTCAACATCTGATAAACAAAGTATGTTTCTTTCCATCTCAGCAACAGGCAAGCATAATACCTACCAACAGTAATGTTAAAAGGGCATACAACCACACCCAAAAGTACCGTGGTATGATGATCGACTTACTAATAGAGTAGTTTCTGAATCATTGAGGAGGCAAATAAATATTTTGGATGTACATTTTGGGTTTTTCACTCTTCACAATGGTTTCTGAAAAATACAGAAAGTTAAGGAATTGAAAATCAAGGTGTAGTACCTAAGAGCAGTTTGTAGAAACTACCCGGAACACTAGTTGCCTTCTTATAGTGGAAATGCTGTGGAACCTTTGGTATGTCACAAATGAAAACACACAGTTTTCTACCCTAAAACCAAACCGTTATTTTAAACACTCAACGCCGTTTCAACAAATTTAAGTTGTCATCATCAAGGAGTAAACCACTCCAAACCTTTATTTAAACACTCACCCAAACGCAACTGCTTTTTGGCCACCCTATATAATAATTTTAATCTTTTTTTAAACTGCCTTGTATAACTATAACTCTACTTCCATCTACATTAAAACCATCCTTTATATACTGCTTCCAATCAGTCAAACATTATAATTTATTTTTGAACCATCCTGTATAACCTTAATGTTAATGTACAAATTACTTCAACCACCCTGTATGTTCATCTGCATAGGGGCCACTAAATATAACATGTTTTAAACACTTAGCTATAACTCTGCTCCACTCACACTATCTTATCTACGCAACTGCTTATGGACCATGGCTTATATAACCATTTTTCGACCAACCTGGAAAGTATAATTTGTCTCCACCTTATATTTCCACAACACGTATATGCAACTTTTTCTAACATCATTTTAATTACACTGTATACGATAATTTTATTTCCACGTTTCAGATATGGCATATATGAATCAGCTCATATTCTATTTTACAAATAAAATTGATCCAACCTGTTTAACAATAATTCTACTCCACCATCTATTTCAACCATCTTGTATATGCAACTACTTATCGGTCACACAGGATAACATTTTTTGTACCTCCCTGCATAACTATAAATCCATCAATGCCCAATATTATTTCACCAAAACTGCAACTGCTTATGGGGCACCCTATGTAACAATATTCTTCTACATTTTTTCAATCAACTTGTATGTGTTACAACAACCCTGTATAGGCTGCTGCTTATTGGTCAACCAAAATAATGTTTTTTAAATACTTAACTATAACACTTCTCCACCCTATATTTCAACTATCCTATATGTGCAACTAATTCCACGCTATTTCACAATTTTTCCTCATATTTTTTTAACCACATTATAAAGTATAACTTGTCTCCACACTTCATTTAAAGCACCCTTCATTTGTAACTTCTTCTAACCTTATTTGAATCACACTGTGTAACTATAACTTTACTGCGTCCCATATTTCAGGTACTGCATATATTCAACTGCTATATAACAAAGTTTTTCTACCATTTACTGCCCTACCCTGTATAATTATAATTCTATTCCACCCTATATTCCAACAACCTTGTATATGCAACTACTTATTTGCCACCCAATATAACATTTTTATAGTTCCCTGTATCCTTCAAATTTCAACCATCCGGTAAATGAAACACCTTGTAGATCATAACATTTCTTTATAACATTTTTTAAACCCACCTGTATAGCTGTTATAATACTCCGATACATATTTCAACCATCCTATATATGCACTACTTGTGGATATAAAATATTGTTTTAACCACTATAAACTATAATTCCACTCGATCTCATATTTCAACCACCCTGTATGAACAACTTCTTCTAACATTTTTTCAACCCATTTCATAACAATAATAACTCAAGAACATAATTCAAAGATCCTAATTGCTTACATTACACATTTTTTTTGTTAAAAAAATTTGTCCACCCTGTATGAATATTCTACCCTTATTTCAACCATGTTATATATGCAACTACTTATAAGCCAAACAATATATCATTTTGTTATCTACCCTATATAAACAACAAATTCCATTCCCCATTATTTCAACCACATTGTATATATGCAGCTGCTTAGGGTACACCTAATATAACTTTTTTTTACATTTTTTAAATCCATGCCATTTTACTCTGCACTAAGTTTCCTATATATAGAACACCCTGTAAAATTTCGGTTAATATAACAGTTGATTTTTTTTAATCGAAACATGTTACATTGGCATATTCCGAATTTTGAATAAAAGCTAAGCTAATTCGAGTATCTAATATTTGGTGCTTTGGGTGGAACCAATAGAGTAACTGTGTTATCCAACCTAGAAGTTTTTTCACTGTATTTACCGTTTCTGTCAATTTAAGGAGATAAAATATCTACCAGATATTAAGTCAAACTATAGGCTTTCCAACAAAAAAAGATTCAGCAAAATCAGTTCAGTAACAAACAAACAGAGAAACATACAATTTTATAACAGTATAGATTCGTAGCTTGCCTTTTTTAACAATTTCAATTGATTGATTAATTGACTTTGACGTTTCCTTTTTTATGTTCATTTGCCAGGAGCTGTTGCCATAATACCGGGATCTCTGCAGATGGCATCCCAATATCTCTCCATTATTTAACAACATGCAGACACTTTCTTCGGTATTGCTTTTTTGGATGTGCATGTGAGTATATGGTGGCACGTGGTTTGCCAATCTTGATCTGTCTAGATGTCTTCTTGAGACTTGTACTGGTGCTCTTTTGTTCTAATTTGGAGAGGTGTTGTTGTTTCACCGGTATATGTTTTTCCGCAGGCACAAGGTACACTCTAAACACAATTTTTGGAACTTTGAGTAACGATTTTCTGTTTTGTTTTTGTCAAATTTGATCTTAATGTCGTATATGTTTTAAAAATAGCTTTTACTTGGTATTTATCTCCAATATGTTTAATTTCGGACAAACCGGAAACACAGGGAAACGTTTATAATTGTGGAGTTAATATCAGTTTGTGCGTTGTAGTTACAAGGGTACTTTATGTTGTTTGTGTAGTTTGTTGGTTTCTTCGTTTTGGTAAATTGTTTTGTTTATAAAATTTCTTGGGTATTCGTTTTGTTCTATAACTTCCTTTATCAAACGTAACTCTTTCTCAAAAATGTCCTCTGTTGATGAAACTGCTTTCCCTCTGTCATCAACAGAGGACATTTTTGAGAAAGAGTTACGTTTGATAAAGGAAGTTATAGAACAAAACGAATACCCAAGAAATTTTATAAACAAAACAATTTACCAAAACGAAGAAACCAACAAACTACTCAAACAACATAAAGTACCCTTGTAACTACAACGCACAAACTGATATTAACTCCACAATTATAAACGTTTCCCTGTGTTTCCGGTTTGTCCGAAATTAAACATATTGGAGATAAATACCAAGTAAAAGCTATTTTTAAAACATATACGACATTAAGATCAAATTTGACAAAAACAAAACAGAAAATCGTTACTCAAAGTTCCAAAAATTGTGTTTAGAGTGTACCTTGTGCCTGCGGAAAAACATATACCGGTGAAACAACAACACCTCTCCAAATTAGAACAAAAGAGCACCAGTACAAGTCTCAAGAAGACATCTAGACAGATCAAGATTGGCAAACCACGTGCCACCATATACTCACATGCACATCCAAAAAAGCAATACCGAAGAAAGTGTCTGCATGTTGTTAAATAATGGAGAGATATTGGGATGCCATCTGCAGAGATCCCGGTATTATGGCAACAGCTCCTGGCAAATGAACATAAAAAAGGCAAGCTACGAATCTATACTGTTATAAAATTGTATGTTTCTCTGTTTGTTTGTTACTGAACTGATTTTGCTGAATCTTTTTTTGTTGGAAAGCCTATAGTTTGACTTAATATCTGGTAGATATTTTATCTCCTTAAATTGACAGAAACGGTAAATACAGTGAAAAAACTTCTAGATTGGATAACACAGTTACTCTATTGGTTCCACCCAAAGCACCAAATATTAGATACTTGAATTAGCTTAGCTTTTATTCAAAATTCGGAATATGCCAATGTAACATGTTTCGATTAAAAAAAATCAACTGTTATATTAACCGAAATTTTACAGGGTGTTCTATATATAGGAAACTTAGTGCAGAGTAAAATGGCATGGATTTAAAAAATGTAAAAAAAAAAGTTATATTAGGTGTACCCTAAGCAGCTGCATATATACAATGTGGTTGAAATAAAGGGGAATGGAATTTGTTGTTTATATAGGGTAGATAACAAAATGATATATTGTTTGGCTTATAAGTAGTTGCATATATAACATGGTTGAAATAAGGGTAGAATATTCATACAGGGTGGACAAATTTTTTTAACAAAAAAATGTGTAATGTAAGCAATTAGGATCTTTGAATTATGTTCTTGAGTTATTATTGTTATGAAATGGGTTGAAAAAATGTTAGAAGAAGTTGTTCATACAGGGTGGTTGAAATATGAGATCGAGTGGAATTATAGTTTATAGTGGTTAAAAGAATATTTTATATCCACAAGTAGTGCATATATAGGATGGTTGAAATATGTATCGGAGTATTATAACAGCTATACAGGTGGGTTTAAAAAATGTTATTAAGAAATGTTATGATCTACAAGGTGTTTCATTTACCGGATGGTTGAAATTTGAAGGATACAGGCAACTATAAAAATGTTATATTGGGTGGCAAATAAGTAGTTGCTTATACAAGGTTGTTGGAATATATGGTGGAATAGAATTATAATTATACAGGGTAGGGCAGTAAATGGTAGAAAAACTTTGTTATATAGTAGTTGAATATATGCAGTACCTGAAATATGGGACGCAGTAAAGTTATAGTTACACAGTGTGATTCAAATAAGGTTAGAAGAAGTTGCAAATGAAGGGTGCTTTAAATGAAGTGTGGAGACAAGTTATACTTTATAATGTGGTTAAAAAAATATGAGGAAAAATTGTGAAATAGCGTGGCTCTTAATCAGTTGCACATATAGGATAGTTGAAATATAGGGTGGAGAAGTGTTATAGTTAAGTATTTAAAAAACATTATTTTGGTTGACCAATAAGCAGCAGCGTATACAGGGTTGTTGTAATACATACAAGGTGATTGAAAAAATGTAGAAGAATATTGTTACATAGGGTGCCCCATAAGCAGTTGCAGTTTTGGTGAAATATATTGGGCATTGATGGATTTATAGTTATGCAGGGAGGTACAAAAAATGTTATCCTGTGTGACCGATAAGTAGTTGCATATACAAGATGGTTGAAATAGATGGTGGAGTAGAATTATTGTTAAACAGGTTGGATCAATTTTATTTGTAAGATAGAATATGAGCTGATTCATATATGCCATATCTGAAACGTGGAAATAAAATTATCGTATACAGTGTAATTAAAATGATGTTAGAAAAAGTTGCATATACGTGTTATGGAAATATAAGGTGGAGACAAATTATACTTTCCAGGTTGGTCGAAAAATGGTTATATAAGCCATGGTCCATAAGCAGTTGCGTAGATAAGATAGTGTGAGTGGAGCAGAGTTATAGCTAAGTGTTTAAAAAATGTTATATTTAGTGGCCCCTATGCAGATGAACATACAGGGTGGTTGAAGTAATTTGTACATTAACATATAAGGATTTAGCGACTGCTTTTTAACGTTTAAGATCGATTTGAATAGAAGTTTATTACCATTCTCTGTTTCAATAGTATATTTAATTGTGGATTTTTTGATATTGATGGTATCAAAAAAGCAGTATAAGTCGTCTGTGCTATGTTCCCATATTGTAATAATAAAGCTTTGTTTGAAAGCAACAAGTTTTCAATATGAAGAAGATTATGGAATGGCAATGGGTGTTTCTTTGTCACCCATATTAAGCAATATATTTATGAAATACTTTGAGGGAAAAGTTATCTTTAATTCAACAAAAAAATCCTGAAGTATGGCGCTACGCTAATGATATTTTTGCAATATGGAACATAGCATCGACAACTTATACTGATTTTTAGATACGATCAATAGTAAAGAATCCACAATTAAATTTTCTATTGAAATAGAGAATGGTAATAAAACTTCAATTTTTGGACGTGTTAGTTGAGCGATCAAACAACAATTTTGCCACAAGCATTTATAGGTAAACAAACACAGAGAGAGTTTTTTTTCTAAAAGAAGGCAATTGGTGTTCCGGGCAGTTTCCACAAACTACTCTCAGATACTACACTTTGATTTTCAATTACTTAACTTGTCTGTATTTTTCAGAAACCACTGTGAGGGGTGAAAAACCCAAATGAACATCCAAAATTACCACTAGAGACCATCTCATCTCTGGTGGAAAACTTAAGACCATAAATAAAATCCTCCACAAAGTATCTAGGAGAGGCCGGAGAGTGGATGCGACTGTATTTAGATCTTTAACACTTGTCCTGCTCTATTCCGTGGCAGAGTATTGCTGTTCCATACAATTAGAGAGCCTCACACTAATGTTGTTGACATCCAACTCAACTAATCAATGGGAATTGTAACTGCCATAAAATCTACCCCCATCCAATGGCTACTGGTGCTGGCTAATATTCCACCTCCATATTTCAGGCGAAGGAATGGCAAAGTGGGAAACTCATTGAAGCCGATTTCAACTTGACTTGGAGAGAAGAGTGTACGGCAACAAACTCAGAAAATCTGCATGTAATACCAGAACCAACAGACCATCCCCCAGGTTTGATCTCATCAGAAGAGACTGGACTGCCCTCAACCGCATCCGAACAACCACAGTAGAGAAGATCCCCATTAAATGATCTGCATGAACCGAAAGCTAAAGTGAAATCATTACCTGTCCTTTTTTATCAATTGTATCGAGGTTTGTCAAAAATATGATATTGCTTGTAAGATCGAAAACTGTTATAAAACAAAATTAATTATAGTAAGACTTCATGCCGGTCAACATCCAACAACATAATTGCGACAAAAAGCGCTTCTTTCTCTCAAAAATGTACCGTCTAGTTTGACCCAATTAGCGTCGTGACGTCATAATTTGAAGAATACTTTCACAGTGAATTTACCGACATACATTAATTCGCCAAATGGTACAAACTATTGATAGGAATGATGCCTTTTAATGTCAACCTACTCAACTATTGCCAAATCAAAAATTTACTAAACATCGATGCTGAAAATGGCTTCTTTTCACAGCATGCGGATGTTTTATTGCTCGAACATGTTTTTTGGGAAAACTATTTACACTATTTTGTGTAAACGTAACCTAGTTTTCAACCAAAATAAATGTGGTAAAATGGTTATATAGCACTCTTAAAAACGCCTATCCTTTATGTACATACCTTTGTACTCATCAATGAGGACAGGGATAAAATTGTTCTTGTATTATTGTTTTCCACATTCTACTTTGAGCAACTTCAACTTCAGCTCATATGGACCAAGTGGTCATTGTTATGTTCTTTTTAACAATTTATAGAACTTCTTCCTCAATCTCTACCAGTTCGCATGGAGAAGGATTTCCAGCGTAACCTTCTTATTGTAACCTACTTATTTTTTAAAACGCAGTAACCTAGTGACTAGGAGCTTATAATCTAACTAGTGGTCGCCCAATGGTCGAAATTCGACCCTATTTCATGAAATTGTAAAAAGTTATTAGAAGAAACAGAGTTTTGGAGAAATCGGAGAAGTAGATGTAATGACCAATATTGACAAATCTATTGAAATAAAATGAAAATAAAAATGTAATCAAATATATTTTTGACAAATGTATCATCCCCCAAATATTTGGCTGGAACCGCTCCTGGCAAAATATTCGATATAAAAATTGGAAGATTGTTCTTTGCTACATAAAAGTTTTCGTCATTTGCGATTTCAATCAAGTTCAGAAATATTAAAGAAAAGAAAGAACCAACAACCCTAGGAGAACTTAAATATTTAATACATTCTCTATTGTCCGCTGTCTGACAATTTTTTACACAACACCTTCGGGAAGGTTGTGATAATAATATATTAATCAAATAATTAAATTCACATTAAAAACAGAATATTTAATATGAAAGTTCCTGCAACGCGTCCGAAAAATCAATACTGATCCACTACATTGACTATTTTACCACTAAACAATAACAACGCTTGCATGCCACTTCCGGAAGTACATGCTCTAAGAATATATGTAACGATCGCTTCCTCCATATATAATTGCTCGATGTTTTGAGTCTTGACCGTCTAGCGGCGGCGGCAAGGTCAATTGTTTGGCCTTGACAGTATGGAGTATGGACGTAAATAATGAATTTTTAATATATTTTATTTAATGAATGAACCAATATTATAAATTAATATTAGCATTCTGCACTGAAGGTCATCAGTAGCTATTAAACAAGGAGAAAATGGTACCTAATCGTTTTGTCTTTGCCTATTTATATATAGATATCATTTATAAGTCTGTTAAGGCTCAACTAGAAGAACACCCTGCACAAAAACTCAAATTCTAGCGTTGATGTCTTTGTTTGACAACTTGTAAACTATAATTTCAATGAGGTATTTTTCTATTATTATCTTGTAATAGGGATCTAGTATTTCCTGTTGCCTAAAAATGTCTATCCTTTAATATTAAAACAGGAATTTCAAGTACTTTTTAAAATTGCTTTGTTAAACGGCCTTTTCCAATGCAAAAATGTTTGCATATTTAAAAACGTGAGCATAATTATTTCATACGCGTTCATTTAATGTACCGTCCCTGTTTGCAGTTACACTCACGTCCTCGTATCAGTTTTTTCATTTCATTTCGTACCGCATATAAAATTCCGTTTCAACTCGTGTGAGTTGATAAAACTGAAAATTCCATTACGATGTCGATGCACGCTCACGTACCCAACCGGCATCTTCTCAGTTTACGCCACAGTCGACCGACGTTGCGCACTGAAAGAATTTCCGAAAAGTCCAACCGACCGACCGCCGACGGACAATTCCGGCAACGAAAAACAAAACAACAACACGAGAGAACGAGCGATCGTGTACGTGCATCCGACAACACGGCAAATTGGGACCTAATTTTAATTAGCCCCAGAACAGGAACAGGTCGGACATTAACAACGCCATATATTTCGAGGTTGTACGACATGGAGGAGCAGGCCTAATCCCTTGTTTTGTTGGAGATTTAAACAGGCGAGTGCTCTCCTCTCGGCTTGCATGGCAGCCAACGTGCAGCGCTCAGCAGTTGCGGTCGGAGGTCGAACTCGACAATAAAGAAGCCGCACAGGTAGCTGTTCTTGCTTAATTTGCTAAGCTCGAATTATGGTGGTAATGATGTAACGTGTTTTTCTCGAATACTCGACTCTAACGCTTTTCGAATTTTGCTTAAAATGGACTCACAAGACGACAAAGAGTGTAGGAGAGATGCGGCAGAGGCAATACGTGTCGTTTGGAAAATATTTTGCATAGTTAAAAGTTGCAGGCCAAACTTTCTTAGAATCTCTCCTCTCTCTCTGTCTCTCACTCTTCTCTTCTCTTCTCTCTCTCTTCTCTCTTCTCTCTTCTCTCTTTTTTCTTTTTTCTTATCTCTTCTCTCTTCTCTCTTTCTCTTTTCTCTTTTCTCTTTTCTCTTTTCTCTTTTCTCTTCTCTCTTCTCTCTTCTCTCTTCTCTCTTCTCTCTTCTCTCTTTTCTCTTCTCTCTTCTCTCTTTTCTCTTCTCTCTTCTCACTTTTCTCTTTTCTTTTCTCTCTTTTCTCTTCTCTCTTCTCTCTTCTCTCTTCTCTCTTTCTCTCTTTCTTCTTCTCTTCTCTCTTCTCTCTCTCTCTTCTCTCTTCTCTCTTTTCCTCTTCTCTCTTCTCTCTTTCTCTTTCTCTTCTCTCTTTTCTCTTCTCTCTTCTCTCTCTCTTCTCTCTCTCTTCTCTCTTTTCTTCTCTCTCTTTCTCTTCTCTTCTCTTCTCTCTTTTCTCTTCTCTCTTTTCTCTTTTCTCTTTTCTCTTCTCTCTTCTCTCTTTTCCCTTTTCTCTTCTCTCTTTTCCCTTTTCTCTTCTCTCTTCTCTCTTTACTCTTTTCTCTTCTCTCTTCTCTCTTCTCTCTTCTCTTTTCTTTCTTTTCTTTTCTCCCTTCTCTCTTCTCTCTTCTATCTTCTCTCTTCTCATCTCTTGTCTTCTTTTCTCTTCTTTTCTCTTCTCTTCTCTTCTCTTATCCTATCTTATCTTATCTTATCTTATCTTGTCTTGTCTTGTCTTGTCTTGTCTTGTCTTGTCTTGTCTTTTCTTTTCTTGTCTTGTCTTGTCTTGTCTTGTCTTGTCTTGTCTTGTCTTGTCTTGTCTTGTCTTGTCTTGTCTTGTCTTGTCTTGTCTTGTCTTGTCTTGTCTTGTCTTGTCTTGTCTTGTCTTGTCTTGTCTTGTCTTGTCTTGTCTTGTCTTGTCTTGTCTTCTCTTCTCTTCTCTTCTCTTCTCTTCTCTTCTCTTCTCTTCTCTTCTCTTCTCTTCTCTTCTCTTCTCTTCTCTTCTCTTCTCTTCTCTTCTCTTCTCTTCTCTTCTCTTCTCTTCTCTTCTCTTCTCTTCTCTTCTCTTCTCTTCTCTTCTCTTCTCTTCTCTTCTCTTCTCTTCTCTTCTCTTCTCTTCTCTTCTCTTCTCTTCTCTTCTCTTCTCTTCTCTTCTCTTCTCTTCTCTTCTCTTCTCTTCTCTTCTCTTCTCTTCTCTTCTCTTCTCTTCTCTTCTCTTCTCTTCTCTTCTCTTCTCTTCTCTTCTCTTCTCTTCTCTTCTCTTCTCTTCTCTTCTCTTCTCTTCTCTTCTCTTCTCTTCTCTTCTCTTCTCTTCTCTTCTCTTCTCTTCTCTTCTCTTCTCTTCTCTTCTCTTCTCTTCTCTTCTCTTCTCTTCTCTTCTCTTCTCTTCTCTTCTCTTCTCTTCTCTTCTCTTCTCTTCTCTTCTCTTGTCTTGTCTTGTCTTGTCTTGTCTTGTCTTGTCTTGTCTTGTCTTGTCTTGTCTTGTCTTGTCTTGTCTTGTCTTGTCTTGTCTTGTCTTGTCTTGTCTTGTCTTGTCTTGTCTTGTCTTGTCTTGTCTTGTCTTGTCTTGTCTTGTCTTGTCTTGTCTTGTCTTGTCTTGTCTTGTCTTATCTTATCTCTTTTTTCCCTCTGTTTAGCCTGTGTCAGGTTTAAGATTTTTTTTTAGGTGCAAATCATAATTAACAGAACAGATGGGAAGTGAATTAGTCACAATTATCCAAGGCAACTACCATCTATAAATGTATTTGAAAACTGTGAAACCAACTGCATTAAATTTTGCAAACACTTTCAAAGATCGTTATCTACTATTTTTAAGAGTGAATAAAATTCGAGATCCAGTTAAACAAAAAAAGTAGACAAATAGTTTGAAATTGACTGAATTGGCTGAGAATATTCACTGGGGCTATACTTGTGGAACGGGACCCAATTGAAGCCATAGAATCACTTACAGACGAAATATATCCCTAGAAATAGGTGGATCACCAGATCGATCATAAGATTTGTAAAGAACAACTATATATACTATAGAGAAGTATTAACACCAAATGAACTGAAAACAGTGGAAGCAGAAAAATTAAATAAGATTAAGGCAAAACTTAAACCATGGTTTATGAAAAATGAATAAAAGTTGTTAGGATGCTTCTGAGTTATGGAAAACTTACCATATAAGTACAATGGCAAATTTCAATACTAATTAGCTTAATTTGAGTTAGTTGTTTAGTTAGTTTGTAAGTATACACCACTCTAACAACAGGTAGGTTATGTTACATTAGCTTATTAGATATACTCATAAACTGATGTAATTTCCTAGGCTATTTTTTTTTGGTGGTAGCCATGCTGTAATGATTCTTATAGAACATAAACACAGCTTTCTTAGCTCATACAGTGGTGGACGTGTTATTGATCACCACACCGCAAATTGTTATAATGAATATTATTGCCCTGCACTTGTGTGTGTGTAAAATTATTTTTATAGTAAATTGGATTGTGCCATTTTACGACCAAATACACCATCTACACACCTCAGACAACTTTTATAATATCATATTAGTGATGATGCTATCGAGTGAATAAATTCTTGACAAATTTAAGCATTCTGTTTGTATCTGAAGATCGATTTCTATATAGTGTTGCCTGAATAAAATTTAAATGCAGCATATTTGTTTCCCACTATAAGAACAGCCGCAAAATAAGACGTAGCTACGTGACGTGAAGTGACGTGGGTCACGACGAATTTTCGCGGACAGAGTGAATTACGGCGACCAACATCGCACAACAGACCGCAGTTTCATTGTGTCAGGTATGGTGATTTCTGCAAGTATTGATTATTTGATTTCAGAATCGGAGTTCTCGGACTTCAGATAGTCTTCATGGCTTGTATCATATTAAACTTGACGAATTCGGACTGCTTCGATTATTTTTTCTTCCATTTTTTAAACACACTCACGGTGAGTATTATCTGCGTTCCCAGATATCGCAGTCGCATATATTTACGTGGATACAAATTCTCGCCGTGACTCACGTCACGAAGCTGCGTCTCACTTTGCTGCTGGCCTAAATCGAGCGTATAGATGTCCTAATGAGAGACAGACAGGGTCAGCGACATTGGGCAGGTGCTTAATAACTTATAGAAGATTTGAATGCAAAGCCTTGTCAGTTCATATAGTGAATGATGCAAATGGTTTTTTTGCAAATAAATGTCAAACTCCTTTTTTGAGCATGCCGCAACCCACAATACACCGGTTAATTACCACGGCCACCGCCTTTCGATGACTGACGGCGCCACTGACGCGAGGGGAACTCTTCGTTTTTTGGGTAAGAGAGCGGCTTGATGATTGGGTGAGGCACAACAAGGCACGACATTGAATAATTGTTACGCCAGTTAGCAACTTATCCATATCCTCGTTGTTTCAGATGGAAAGTTGTGAATGTCTCGGAACAATATGAGCCATCTTGTTATCACGTGCAGCATTACTAGCCAACAGCAAAATTTTAACAGCCAAATATTCCGTAACATCTTCTAGATATACTCGTGCACCAAAGCCGACGCGTTCTGTTAAATTTCCTTTCTTCAATAAACGGTGGATACGTCCTACCAGATATTGTAAACCAGCACACTTAACATTTGCTTTTGCCTTCCCTTTAACTTTCCCATCTTTTCCAGACATATGGCTTGGTTGCGAATTAAACAACAGAAATCTATACAAACCTATAATGACTGCAACTACACTGCTTGGAGAGTGCGATTAGATAGTAGGGGGTAGCGGAACTGTCCTACCGGCTACTTGTCTCAAGAATAATATAGAATTCTTAACAAATGTTCATTATTATAAAATTCAAGAACGACACGCTTTAATTTTTTTTTATTTCGAAATTCAATACGTTTACTAAGAACTGCACAGGTGAAAAATTCATACGAGTTTATTAACGACGAAAGTTGTAACCAATCTACAGAGTGTAATTGAATAAGAAGAAAATGGTTTCAAGATGTGCTTCTTCGAGTCAATTTATGACGAAGAGTTCCTAAGAACATATGTCCACATACGCTTCGTTACCTATATACAAGGTGTTGAAATCTTTAAATTTTTTCAGTTTTTTTCTTCTGACTAATAACATTTTGAGATATTTAATGCAATTTTAAAACTATAATGCCTCTATGAAGTGTTCATAATAAGATCTCAGAAATGGTCATGAAAATCTACAGGGTGATACTTTTTCTGGGGTTACAAGTTTATTCTGCACTTACAACTTTTTTTCAGTACGCCCTTGGTAATTGACAAAAATTCTTAATGAATCTCTTATGAATTTGCAATGTTGTTTATTTCTTGCGTTTTTTTCGTATCTGCCACTGTTTTTGTGTAAAAAATGATCAATTTCATGTGTACCGTTGACACAAACATTTGAGATTTATTTTTCTAGTAGGCGGCTGTCATATTAAAGGAGGGAACGCATTAGGCGATCGCGGTCCGATCGCTTCGTGGACCGTGCTAATCTCGACTTCACGCGGTTAAGTTTCTTCCTATATTTTATAATGTATGCATTCGCACTTGGCACCCACGGGCAATGCTCGCTCGCATCGCGTTCTTCTCTCTTCTTATCCAAAGAATCTCGAGAGACCGCGACCCTGTCGTCCAAAGAGCTACAGCCCAAGATTGACAAGAACCACAACAACACTCACCAATAGGGTTACAGCATCAACGTGACCATCACCAATGGAGTCAAACGAGAACGAGAACTCCACCCGCAGAAAATGTAGCGCAGGATCAACAGCAAGCATTCACTCAAGCGGGACTGAAAAGAAAGCGCATGAAATGGACTAGCGCCACGAATAAATTTATAGTGCACACGTTTTACAGAGTGACTAACTTCGGCCGGAACAAGACTGGATATCGCCAGATACTGCATCAAGAGTTCTGTCGTGAGTACCCAGGGCTTCAAGTTTCCGAACAGAGAGTCGCAGATCAATATCGTGTCATCTTGAGAAATAGCCTTATTTCGTCTGGTCAACTGGACACAATAAAGAGTGAATTTGAGCGCGAATTATTTGATCGAAATACAACAGATCCAGAGCCTGAAACACCTTTGGCGCAAAGAGCGGACGAGACTCAAGAATTTCAACAAGAACAGCCGGCCAACGCTGACCTGCTTAAAAAAATCCAAGCAGAAATGAAAATAGCTCTTTTAGAGTATAGTGGAACAGATCGATTGATTAGACCAACTCTTCCCAAACTAAGCTCTTCTAAGAAACTGGGAATGGTCTTGCAGGCCATGAACAAATTTATGTTGCAAACTATGTTTTAGGTGCTAATACGTTAGAGTCGCTACACACAATCATCTACTGTGCTGCAATTTCCATCTGCTGAACAATTGGGGTCGCAATAAAACCAAAGCAAGACCCTCCCCAATTTAGACAAACACCTCGAATACCACCTTGGCAAAGAAGGCTAGAAAGGAGAATTAATTCTCTTCGGAAAGACATTGGAAGACTAACCGTGTACCAACGAGGGGTCAGGAACAATAGAATAGAAAGACTTGTCAAGACTATCATGGACAATAACCGAATACACTCTCAGTGGGATGGAAAAAACATGACATCTCAGCAGTGTCTGGTTAGTCTACGACAAAAGCTCTCCGTCTACACGAGTCCATTGAGAAGGTACATAACCAGTAACCAACTGAAACTAGACAACGCACTATTCCGAAAATCAGAAAAAAGGTTTTATAGAAAACTCAACATCATCAATAATAATGAAACCCCTAGTTATCCCAGTAAAACAGCCATCGAGTAGTTCTGGAAAAACACAACTTTCCACGACAGTTTCCCATACCTCCAGAGCGAGCTGGATTAATGAGGAGGCTGCATTTCAGAATTGTGATAAGATGCAACACCAACCATTTACAACGGAAGACACGTCCAACATAATGAAACACCAACGGGAATAACGGGAAAGCACCAGGACCAGATGGTGTGCAGAATTACTGAATAAAGAAACTTTATGCCACCCACGAGAAATTAACAGTACTCATTAATGACATAATTATCCATCCACACAAGATGCCTAGTTTCCTTACGCATCGTGCTATATACCTCTTACCAAAGGACCCAGCAAAGTACTGAACACTCACTTGCCTCCCAACCTTATACAAACTTATAACGTCGTGCATTAATCATAGCCTTTTCAGACATTGTGAGCTGAACAACATAATTACTGAACAACAAAAGGGATGCGCGAAAAACTCGATGGGGTGCAAAGAAGAACTAACAATTGATTCCCTTGACTACAAAAAGGCCTTTGATTCAGTTCCACATGATTGGCTCATTCAGGTGCTGAGACTCTATCAACTAAATAATTGTATTGTTAATTTTTTAGAATATGTCATGACTACCTTGCAAGCCAAAATCTTTTTGAATGAAGGCGACTGTTCGATGCAAACCGACTCTATCCCAATCCGAAGGGGTATATTCCAGGGAGACTCTCTTAGCCCGCTGCGATTCTGCCTTGCCATGAACCCACTCTCGCACAAACTGAACTCGGCTATCTTTGGGTTCAGTCTCAAGCACAACAACGTGCCAGCATTAAAGATAAAACATTTGTTATACATGGACGACTTAAAGTTGATGGCATCTACGAACTAACAGCTGCATGATATGCTTAAAATAATAGAAGGATTCTCTAGAGACATCCATATGTAATTTGACCTAGACAAATACCGAAATATTAATATAGTTAAAGACACATACAGCAGGGGTCCTACGAAATGGGAGATGGCACCTCAATTGAATCAATGGAGGAAGGCCATACTTAAAATACCTTACCTTGGAATGAAGCAGGCTCAATGAATTGAGCACAGCACCATAAAAAAGGACCTAACAACAGAGTTTTATAGAAGGGTAAGACGACTGCTGAAGACCAAACTCAACAGTAAAATCTGTTTCAGGCTATTAACACCTACGCGTGTCTAGTGCTTAGTTACTCTTTCGGTATAGTTAACTGGTGCAAGACCGACATTGAACAATTACAACGGAAAGTTAGAGTACTACTAACAAAAGCTCAAAATCACCATCCAAAGAGCTGTGTCGAACGTACAACATTGCCCCGTGTGAAGGAGGAAGAAGATTGGCAGATATAGGCTAGTTACGTGATCAAAAAATTTCTAATTTGAGTAATCATTTCCAGAAACTCGCAGAATTTTCTGGTCTACACAGAGTCATATGTCAGGTTGATGACTCAACACCTTTGTGACTGACAGAACAACAAGTTCAAGTATATCACCAGACAACTGATCAGAAACTGCTCAAATGGAAAGAGAAGCCCTTTCATGGAAGACATATAAAGACATTAAAGACCCTTCTATTAACAACGACAGATGCAGGTACGGTTGCCAAACATCTGAATCTATCCAGCTTATCACAGGAGGTTGTCAAGCGTTCGCTGCGAGTGATTACAAAGAATACAAAGAACGACATGATGCTGTGGCCAAAATACTGCACCAGGAACTAGCACTAAAACTTGAACTATCACAGTCGGTGAAATTACCATACTACTACTACTATGTTTTAGAAAATAACAACTACAAGCTGTACTGGGATCGCACGATACTCATCGAAGTCTTGCTCGCAATAGACTAGATAATGTTTTGGTAGATAAAGTCGCTCGGAAAACAACTTTAATTGACATAGCAATTCCTATCAACAATAATATAAATATCAAGCAGATAGAGAAAACAACCAAATATAGGGATTTGGAATTTCAAATAAAGACTCAGTTGGACATGAACAACACAAGAACTGTACCAGTTGTTATGTCAAAGACAGGAGTAGTCCCAAAACATCTATTAAACAATTTAAAATACCTCGGTTTGGATGAACATCTTTACCAACAAATGCAAAAAGTCGTCCTGCTAGAAACAGCCCGGACGGCCAGGAATTCATGGGAAACTGCTGCCACGACTCCAACCACGTGCCTGAAAAACCTGACAGAGCTAAACCCTTTTGATATCTAGGATATCTGGGGTTTAGTGAATTTTCTCCTTAGAGGGAGTGTGCTGTGTATGGTCAAGTCATGGATAAAATGGAGATACATACACTCAGTTTCTAAGCGAAGACTGCCAGTTCTACTTGATCCAATTGCTGCCCATTTTAGTATGAGAGTACGTCAATATTTGAACGACACATATTCAGATCGCTAGATAGGTTGAGGTGGACCTCAATTTTGGCCAGCTCGTTTACCTGATTTAAAACAAATAGCATATTGCATCAGACAAGATTATTTATTTTCATAGGATATATACATTTTTTATACATAAACAGTGACAGATACGAAAAGAACGCAAGAAATAAAAACGATTGCCAATTCATAAGAGAGTCATTTACAATTTTTTCAATTACCAGGAACCTACCGAAAAAAAGTTGTACGGGCAGAAAGACCACGTGACCCCAGAAAATAAATAAATATCTCGAAAACTTTAGTAGTCAGATGGAAAAAACTGAAAACATCTCTTGATTTCAACAGTTTGTACATCGGTAACGAAGCTTTTGCGGACATATGTTCATAGGAACTTCGCCATAAAATTAGTGGAAGCACAACTTGAACTCGTTCGCACTTATTCATTTACACCCTGTAGAGTGGCGAAGCTTTCATTAGTTAATTACCATCAAAATTTCCTTTATTCGAAAATTCAATTGCTGGAAAAGTATCTTCCAGAAAAGTTTTCCAATTTGTGAGTTTCCGAATAACATTGATTATGCTTCTCGTACAAAAGAAGCAATTAAGTATCGATACATTCCGCATTACCATGCATTTATTCCTCCCAATTTGCGTAGTCTACCAAAGAGCTCGGTTTCATTAGAGGGTCCGGAGCGTGAGTCCGTGGACTGGAATAAGCAATAACGCCAGTTACAAAGGCTTCTCCGCTTCGGCTTTGCTGCTGCTCCTGCTGCTTGTGCTTGTGTGTCTGCATTTCCTTACGGGGGGACGCCGCCACCAAGGCGCGTTAGACGCTGCTGCTCTTCCCTCGCCTCGCATAAGGGATTCTCTTAGCGCTAATCATCATCAATATGCAGTGACGACGACGACGTGGCAAAGGAGGTAAGTTGAGGCGACGGCGATGCCGACCAGAGGAGCTTCTCTGTGGTTTAGTTATTCCCGACACGATAACCGCACTGAGTTTCTCAGAATTTACCTACACAGAGAGTTTCTTGGAATTTGTTCATCCTTCACTGAACGAGAATAAACATTCCCTTTACTTCAACATTAGTCAATGGAAAACTTTCAGTAATGAAAAGCAGGACTACGTGATAAGTGTTTAACATTTACAATACTTAACAAGTTAAAAAGGTTATTTGAATGGTAGTCTGAGAGAAGAACTAATGTTAGATGATTCAGGAAAAGCCAGTTGTTTTTTAAAAGATAGTTGAGGCACCTCTTGTTTGTATTATTCTGTTTTTTTTTTGTGTGGGGGGGGGAATAACATCAATTGCTGGAAAGTCTGTTCGGTTGCAATGGCAACAAAAATTAACACAACTGAATAAAAAATTAAAAACTAAAAAGTTTGCAATGACTTTTGCCTTCACAATTTGACATTAAATGTTTGATAAAAAAATGATGTTACTACGAGAATTTACTACCAATTTGATATTTACAGGGTAGCACTAAAAAATTCTAAAAATCATGTGAAATGTCAAAATTTCAAATTGAAAGAATTTGAATTTAGATCAGGTCATTTACGAAATTAATAGTAGAACAAAACCGACATCAACGTGTTCTAATGATAAAACTTGACTAACTGACATACAATTCAACATTTTTTATAGATGCGTTTTTTGTTTTTTAACAAAAAAAAAAGCGAAAAATCTGTAACAATTTAGTTATTTACCTTTTACACAAAATCCACCGGTAAAACCGTGTGTGCTACTGTGGGCAATGTTGAAGAGAAATGATAAACCTACAAAAAGAGCTACTATATGCTCAACTTTGTTAATTAGATTTTTAGATAATGGAACATTTACCCAAAATTTCAAAAAAAATCGTTTATATGTATATATATATATATATATATATATATATATATATATATATATATTAATTTATAGTTAAAACGTTCTTATCAACTGAAACGATAGATATTCTCATACCCAATTTATGTTTTAAAAATACATACTGTAGCCCCGGTAGGTTTTCCAAAATTTCAGTCAATCCTATGGAAGACATATTTTTTTGTAAGGCCATATTATCTCACCGGATAACCCTATCATTATGAATAAACTACCATTAGAAAGTAGAAGAGTTGATCTAGTGATCCCTTATCTCAGTTTTCCAAAATTTAAAGTAAAAATACATATAACAATTGAAAATATTTGGCCATTCTGTAAAAAAATATTTAGACGAGTGTACTAAAAAAATCGCTAAGGGGTGGTACTATATTCTTATAATAAATAATCTTAACGCAAATTTTAATTTTAAGCAGACACATGTTTATATTTCTTGCATAATATGGATGTATGTAATAAAAGATCCGCAGAATCCTTATGGGAAATGGCTTTCGGCTAAATTTTTTCAAATTCAATTATGTGATAGCTGTTGAAGAGTAAATCAAAAGTACTCAGGGCACAAAGCTCCAGAGTCATAAGTTTAGGATCTACAGCCCTCTAAAGTTGACGTGGTCCAGAATCCTTATGGGAAATGACTTTCGGCTAATTTTTTTCAGCTCTTGAAGAGTAAATTGAAAGTGCTCGTGGGCACAAAGCTCCAGAATCAATACTTTAGGATCTACAGCCCTCTAAAGTTGAAACCATTTCCCATAAGGATTCTGGACCAAGTCAACTTTAGAGGGCTGTAGATCCTAAACTATTGGCTCTGGAGCTTTGTGCCCATGAGCACTTTTGATCTACTCTTCAAGAGCTATCACGTACTTTAATATGAAAAAATTTGGCCGAAAGCCATTTCCCATAAGGATTCTACGGGGTCCTTTAGCAAAATTGAATACCTATACCCCATTTACACAGTGCCAAATATTTACAAACGTCACCGGAGATAAAGGACCAACTGAAACGGAAGTACCGGCTCCAAGGACAGACAATTTCATGACGTCGTTTTTTTGGGATGTGCGTGGTATAATTTTAATAATTTTGGAAAAGGAAGAGCTATCAATGGCGAGTATTATTTAAGCGACGATATCATGCAAAAATAATCATATTTGGCTAAGAAAAAAGTCTGACTCAGCTCACAAATCCGATATTGTTATCGCTAAAATTAACGAATTAAAGTTTGAACACATGCACCTTACTGGCCAGATTTAGCCTCTTCGGATTATTTTCCCAAACTAGAAAAAATGACTCAGTGGTCAAAGATTTTTCAACGATAAAGATGTCGTTAGTTAATGGCTATTTTGAGGAGAAAAACAGTTCTTATAATAAACAGGGTATCGACCTTAGTGAACCTCGCTGGGAAAAGTGTATAGACCTGAAAGGAGATTATGTTAAAAAATAAATATATTTTTCTGAAAAACGGAAGAGCGGTTGTCTATTTTTAATCCGAAATTCATATTCAAAAGAGCCATAAACATTTAGAAACGAAGACTGATAGCACAGGGTATTTACGGAGAAAAAGACCTTTTGGTGACAAAATTATAGTAGAATAAAACCAACATCAACGAGGTCTAATAATAAAACATGAGTAATTGACATACAATTCAAAATTTTTTATAGATGCGTTTTTGTTTTTTAACAAAAAAACTCAAAAGAAATGTTGACTTTCAAAACCTTGTTTACTACTACGGGTAATATTAAAAAGCAATAAAAAACCTACAAAATGAGCTACTGTAGGCTCAACTTCGTTAATTGGTTTCTAAGATAATAGAACTTTTAACCAAAATAAAAAAATAAAGAATCGCTTAAATATTTTTTTCTTTTATAGCTAAAACATTCTTATTAAGTAAAGCGATAGATCTTTTCCTACCCAATTCATGTTCTAAAAATAAATACTGTAGCCCCGGTAGTTTTTGCAAAATTTCAGTCAATCCTCAAAGACATATTTTTTAAAAGGCTATATTACCTCACCGGGCGACCCTATAATAGAAAGAAAAATAGAAGAGTTTATATAGAGACCCCTCATCTCACTTTTCTAAAATTTAATGTATAAATACATATAGGTACTGAAAATATTTGGCCATTCTGTATCAATTTGTCTGGACGAGTCCATTCGAAAAATTCCTAAGGGGAGGTACATTTGAAAAAACGATATATTTATAATATATAATCTTAATGAAATTTTAATTGTAAGTAGACAGATAGTTATTTTTCTAACATAATATGGAAACATATAATAAATTTAGTAAAATGAAATTCCTAAACTCCATTTAGATAGAATCTGATGATAATGAGGCAGCAATCATTTATAATATGCAAGAGGCGTACCTATTTTAAATTTAAATGAAAACGAAAATTTGACTAATGTATTTATTCACTGATTTAAAACAGCTTTTTAATATCACATTTAAATTTCTGAAAAGAGATTCCAAAAATACCAATACGGTCCTGAAATAAGTAAAAAGTTCTTGTGATTCTAGTTAGTGATTCGTTTGACCCATAGTTAGTCATATGAAATGGCACTTTAAACAACTCAGTATGCCTACTGCGCCTGTCTGGCACATTTAAATGAATCAAATTCAGTAGATCTGGGCATATTATACATGAGTTAACTAGTTTATGCAAAAAGCATAAATCTGCACAAATTCTCCTGCTCTCCAAGGATAACAATCCTAACTCTGTTCTAATGAGATCATATGAGTAATCATCTCTACCCCATTTTATATGCAGTAATACGTAGAAACTTGTTTTACACCTGCTCCAAAAGATGAACATACGACCGATATGATGGTGACCAGAACACGCAGCCATATTCTAAAATTGGTCTCACTAAAGTGCAGTACAATAATTTAAATGTAGTTATAGAAAATTCAGAGGAGGACCTATGATTGAATCCCAGAAGCTTTAGGGACGGGATGTTATATTTTCTATATGTGATCTAAAAGATAGCTTACGATCAAAAATAAATCCCAGTTCTTTGATTTCTGAATAATTATTAAGATTATTGTTTTCTATTTGGAATTGAAAGGTGATGGGGTTTAATCGTCTACCAAATGATATTTGGCAACATTTTTTTATGTTTTAGGTCCATTTTATTAACCTTGCACCAATAAGAAAAGTGATTTATATCTTCTTGGAGAAGTAAAACATCTTCTAAGGTATCAACCGATCTGAACAACTTAACATCATCAGCGAACATCAGGAAAGGGCTCTTATTTGGGTTTTAAGGTCAACCTTAAAGAGGCTGAAAAGGATAGGGGATCCCTGTGGTACTCCAATCTTCACTATGTGAGATCTGCCTTTAATAAAGGTTTTAAATCAAGATAGCAGTGGATCCCTAATACCCTAGGCTTTCAGTTCTAGGATGAGCAGATCGTGGTCAACCCTGTCAAATGCCTTAGAAAGGTCAGTATAGACAGACTCAACCTCTCTTCCCTTTTCCACCTGACTTGATATAACACTAGATTGGTTTCAGTCGACCTTCCCTTGACGAATTCAAACTGTTCTAGGTTGATTATTTGATTGACATTCCATGAGAACCGTTGGCTTGTCCAAAAGTTTAGGGATCTCGGATTGATTGCAGACTGTCCGGTAAATTTTGACCTCTGTTTTAGTGTCAGTTTTATAAATTGGTTTAAGATGGCTTAGCTTCCAGAAATCGGAGAATTGACCTGTGTTTAGGGATAAGTTAAAAATTATTGTAAAAGGGGTCCCTTGTCTCTAGATCAACTCTTCTGCTTTCCAACGGTTTATTCATAATGATAGGGTCATCCGGTGAGGTAATATGGCCTTTCAAAAAACTATGTCTTCCATAGGATTGAATGAAATTTTGCAAAAACTACCGAACATAAATTGGGTATGAAAAGATCTATCGCTTCAGTTAATAAGAATGTCTTAGCTATAAAATAATAATACATATAAGCGATTTTTATTTTGAATTTCGAATTCCATTATCTAAGAAACCAATTAACGAATTTGAGCGTACAGTAGCTCATTTTGTAGGTTTTTCATTTCTCTTCAACACTGCCTATAGTAGCAACCACGGTTTCATAGGTGGATTTTGTGTAAAAGGTAAAAAACTAAATTGTTTTTTGCGTTTTTTTTTTTTGTTAAAAAACAAAAACGCATCGATAAAATATGTTGAATTTTATGTCAATTAGTCATGTTTTATCATCAGAAGCAAGATTTGCCTTTATATAAATCCTCGTCAAATTCGAACTGCGATTTGTTGTGCCTCAAGATGGTCAAGATTTTTCTAAAAAGTGAATGGTGATGGAAGAATTTGACGACGGATTCGTGTTCAGCAGCTCATATTACTTCGGCTAACTTGTATCATATTTTTGTAAATAAAAATAAATTGTATGTTTGCTACAACAACAAATGGAATACGTTTCTTGACTGAAAACAAAAAACTAATGTGCATTTTAGATGCACCTCAATTTTCGAAAACGTCTCCAATTAGCCTTCGCTATCGCAAAATACAAACGCCTCGAGAGATATTTTAATCATAAATTCCAAAGTTTTCAGGTAGAAACCATCCCTGACGACGACTGCCTTGATAGTACACAACAAAGACACTTTTAATGCATACAAAGCAGTCTTCTAGTCGAAGAAAACAGTCTAATTTTCATGCCAGAATAGCTTCCTGTTTATTCTATATTCAAGCATCTCTGTTAACACGGGGGTGCTTCGCCTCCGAGAAAGGGAAAAACGGATTTTGGAATGCTGATAGGCGTGATTATCTGTTGGCTGGTTGGTGTGTGCAGAAAAATGAAACGATGCCCTTCTATTTATTTTAATTATTTCTAATGGAATTAAAGGCCTTATCGGAAAAGTTCTGCAAATCCCATTTTATTAAAATGAGACTGTATTTGTTGAGATAAAAAAAGTTGGGGCCGGAATCTTTAGGGGAGGGTCTTTCAAACATTTTTGTACCAAAACAATACTTTTTCCGAGTTTATTTATTTATTCAAAGTATCAACTGGGATAGGTATGCCAAATTACAGGTTACAATTATTATTATATCATTTTACAATATCAGAATCTAAGTAAGGGAATACACAATTATTTGGGTAAAGCTTAAGTAAACATAAAAAAATATATACTCACTGACAAAGAAATCGTAAAAGCCAGATGGAGATGTTGTTTAAATTTAATATTGTTCTGGTAAAACATAGATGCTATCGTCAGGAGTAAATAATTAGAATTTGGTAAGGTTTGGTGAAGGTTTTTTTTATGGAAACTTTTTTATCAATTAATATTGTTGTTGATTTTTGCTTTTTTTCATTTACCAAAAAACTAACTATTTGATAAGATCCAAAATCGATGTTTAGGAATGTTAAAATCCTTAGAGTACGTGTCCACTGAATGTATCGCCAGCTAAGTGAATCTGCCAGGGGTCGAATTATTGATTCATGGGAGACGGGTTTTTCATTTCAAGAAATCACTAACCGCACAAACAGAAATACCCAAAATCGGAAAAAGTAGACACCGGACAGCGAAAAAAATCAGAAATGAAGTTCAAGATCCACATCTAAGGACGGTATCCATAGTCAGCTATTAAGTGTAAGTTCGGCTTAAGCATAAGCTTAAGAAAAACTTGATAATCCGATTTTTGTTAAGACATCTGTTAGGATATCTATTCATAAACGTTGCTTAAGGATGTGTCCCACGTAAACGCGATGTGCGCGCTGCGGGCGGTGCAGTACATCAATGTGGCAATATGACGATGTCATAGCTCAAAATCGCTACAATTGCACGAATTTAGTTTCCAGTAAGGACAAAACGAACAGGGTAGCACCGAAACTTCTGAAGACCATATAATCATAAAGTTCCTTTCAAATTGGAAGAATTTGAAAGGGAGATCTTTAGAATTTTATGTGGCGCTCCTAGGTGCGCCTTTGTTATAAGATGCGATCAAAGAATTTTGTTCATTCAGTGATCCCATTAAAATCATAAGGGAAACCTAGGAAAAACCTTATGAACTATCCCGATATTGGGTTGTTCACAAGGACATGCCCATTAGCAATTTCTTCCTTAAAAAGATAACTAAAAAGAGTGGGAAACAGATATAATATCAAAACATCATTTAAAACAAGAAATACACTAAAATCAATTATATCAAAAACCAAACCAAAAAACACAACTCAAAATACAAAAAAGTGTATTTATAAAATCTCTTGTAATAAATTCTATATTGGAGAAACCTCTAGACCTCTCTACATGTTCGAATAAACGAACACAAAAATTACATAAAAAAACGACAGTTTAAAGACTTCAAAATGTGTGAACATGCTTGGGACCTTGGGCATAAAATACAGTTTCAAATTTCAGTTATATTACACAAAGAAGAACACAACACCAAAAGAAAACTAAAAGAGTCTGATTTAATTTTGTTAAATGAACGATTGTATTGCTGCTACCTCCGTAGAATTCAATAGTTCCTGGTTGCCGATGATTAAGGAAGAAATTGCTAATGTCCTTGTGAACAACCGAATATCGGTATAGTTCATAAGGTTTTTCCTAGGTTTTCCCTTATGATTTTAATGGGATCACTGAATCAACAAAATTCTTTGGACGCATGCATAACAAAGTCGCACCTAGAACCGCTACATAAAATTCTGAAGATCTCCGTTTCAAATTCTTCCAATCTGAAAGGAACTTTATGATTATATGGTCTTTAAGTTTCTGTGCTACCCTGTATATTAAAAATAAAATTCTCTTAGTTACGTCAGAAATCAAATAATACATATTGTCAAATATTTTAATTTTACATCTTATAATTGTGCCTTTTTTATTTATAGTTTCTTTATCATTGACAACTGGGTCTGACCTAGGCCCCGAAACGTTTAGAATATACAGCCATTTTCGTAACTGTTATGTTATTTTTCAAGAAGTACTTAAACATTACCATTTTAGTTGACTTGAGACAGTCTTAAATTTATTGGTAGTATAAAAAGTAGTAAAAATAATTAATTTTTTTGGGTAATATGATATTGATATTGTATAAAATATTAATGTACATTTTTATTTCGACGACGATGATATAATACAACGTATTCCTAAACGCTGCATTGGAGATATGCAAGATCCTTTTGATTTTTAATCAAAGATTGAATTAAGAAGATTTAACAAGTACAGTGTTAAATTTGGAATATTGTCATTACTAGAACAGAATTTGGTTAAAATCAATAACCGAGGATTACCAATTCCACCAGTGTTTCAGTTATTTATATGTTTGCGATTTTATGCAACTGCAAGTTTTCAGGTGATTACAAAGAAAGATTTCAATATATTTCTTATTTATAGTTAAACATGAACATATGTTTTAACAATAACCAAAAAAAATGTATTATACACTACGATAGTATCACAACCAACAGTTTCAAGAATAGTTTTTTTTGTGTAAGCATCTTAGTTGTAAGGAAAATTAGTAATTATATCAAAATTCACTGAACTCAAGGAACAAAATTAGAAAATCAGAGAACTTTTGAACTTTTGAGATGTGGTAATGGAGCAGTAGGAACACCCAGTTTTGATTGAGGAATTGATTGCACTCATATCCGATTAGTTCATACAAGGTTTCAAAATATCAAAGAAATTTACTGAAATCGAAATGACTACTTTTCTATCAATGTACAACAAGTAATTTTTTTCTGACATTTGATTATTTATTAGAAATTGCATAATTGGAAATCTTATCAATTTTATTATTTTGTAGACAGTTGTTGTCCCACAAATGGAATTTTCAGATATGGTCCCAGAATGACCCAGACGTGCTCATTACCGTCCCATTCTTCAAAATTCTCAAATTTACATCATGTATTCTGAACGTCAACTAACTGAAGTACTTAGTGAGCTGGATATAATATATAGTTTTTGTTATACAATATTAAATACTATACTAATATTTATGTAGTATTATTGAACAAAAATGCGGATGAAAATAGTATTTTATTCTTTAGCCGTTTATTGTAGGGAAGGCAATGGAGAGAATTTGCTAACATTTAGACCAATCAATAGAGCAAAAATTAACAGATAATGTGTAAAAAACACTATCAGGAAACCGACTGTGCCATCACATTAACAACGATTCATAGCGATATTTTACTATGTTTTCCACTCGCAACTATGGTTTTTTACTTTGTTATAAACAATTGAATCAAGAAAATTACGTTTTTTTCTTAGCATGTTTATACAATCAAAATTAATAAACTAATCTCAATGGTGTCTACAGGTCAATTGTAAAGCATGAAAATATCAATGAAATGAGCCCAGACTCGATCCGATTGGATCATTAGTAACAGGAAAAAACAAAAAATACTGGAAAATGTAGCATTTTAAAAAAAAATCGAATCTTCGTTACTTTAGAAGCTGTAGAACAGAGCTTGTAGGAACTGATAGTAATTTACATCTATTTTATGTGTGCCAAAACTAGGCGCTACCGGTTTATTAGTTTTTGAACAATTGTGATATAAAGTTGTTTGTTCTCTATTTCTGCTTTGTGCCTCCATGCATCATAGATAATCAAATTTCAGTTTTGTTATTCTATTATTCTACAAAGCCTCTATTCTCAATTTTTACTAAACATGACAGAAATGGGCTAGGGTATGAATGTCTCCAAGGAGTGGGGGAAGCACGGTTGTTGAGGGGAAGTGTTTAGTAATATATAATATAGGCAGGCTGCTTGTAATTTATAAACATTTTTACTACTTTAGTCAGAAACTAATTAAGATATTTTTAAGACTTTTTTTCCCTTATTTAGTTCATTGTTTGTTTCACTTTAATATAAACCTATTGCCTTAATTCTGGAGTTCTCTATAAGATATTATATAAATATATTAATCAACAAACAGTTCTCATTTTATATAATAAAATCGAACAAATCGCTCTGTATATAAGCTTTTTGCGATTAGATTCTTTCACCATCTGTCAGAGTGACAGTTACTATCGATAATAATTATTGTCAGCAGTTCCCCTCAACTATGGAGTGTTGAGTAAAAGGCGGACACACTCTGTGTATCAAAAAGTGTCCACAAAAGTGTATCAATTTGGGGGCGCCACTGGGACGACGGGGTAATTTGTTCGTAGAATACCATTTAAAAGACAATTGAAAATTCTAACCTATACATTTTACAAATTACAACAGCAGATTATAATATGTTTTTTTTTATAATGAAAAGTAAGTATTTCTAAAAATAAATGCTGTAAAGTTTTTATTGACTTGTTATAAATGTAGTATTATTGACATGATTAAATTGAAAATTACTTTCAGTTAGTTATATTCCCACAAAATATTCTCTCCATATGATCTGCGAAATAAACCAACCAAAAATGTGTGGGTAAATAAGAAAAGATGGTTTTGTTACATGTCTGAGAGCTAACATTAAAACCAAAAACTGACGCTCAAGATTGGTTAATTATTAATAGGAAAGAAGAGTTTATGCAGTTAGAACAGAACCTATCAAGAATTTTTTTTGAAAATGTGTTGTAAAGTAAGTACACATCCAAAAATTGCTAATTTAAACATCATAGTTAAACAACCAGATTTAAAATGATTTGTAAAATTTGTATTTAATATTAATAAATGTATTCAGTCAATGAAATACATAGTACATAGATAAAAATGGCTTGCAAGCAAAATTTTATTTGTACATTTTTTTAGGAGTCAAGATAAATATCCTACACAAATTAAACTCTGAAGAACCCATTATTATATAATTACTAAACTGATTATGGCATTGTCCATCGAGAACTTCAACTTCTGAAGATATTTTTTCAGGGCCATTCACTAGGCGTACCTTTGGAAATATTTAAAATAGACCTACAGCAGAAAGATGCCAAAAATAGTCATTTAATTGTAGTTAATGGAGACAAGAAAAAATATATGGAAAACCAGTGTGTGAAAATGTTAGAATCATTTTATGCTAGAATAGTTTCTTTCTATTCTAGCATAAAATGCAAGTGAAATTTGTTCCATAATGATAAAAGAAGAGATAATTAATTATAGCAGTTTATTCAGTGATGAAAAGAATTGTTAATTACCTTTTATCCAGAGAAAGGTGAACAAGGAACTAGAAACACCAACTTTTCAAAATAAATATGTAATATGAACACAAGAATGTAAAAATAAATAATTTTTATTTACATCTAATTTACCAACATCTATTTGTTAATAAGTATAAAAATATTACAAATATACAAATTTTTCCCAATGTTTAACTGTTTCAAAAAGTTTTATAAGAAAATAACAATTATAAAATCACTCCGTTTTATAAAAAGTCAAAACTGGGGCACAAGCTTATTAATTTATATCACAATTAACAAACTATAAACTAATATCACTTGCAGAGATTACAAAAAACGGAGACAACCATTTACAAAGAGAAGTTCACATAACAGATTTACTACGTTTTATTTACGATTTTTACTAATAATTTTACATCATTCTCACTTTTTCAGCCGCTTCACTTCTAAATGTAGGATTTGTGTATTTCAATCCGTTGATAATTAACTTCATAACATACCCTGTGGTCACACTTGCGCCATTCTGGTCATTTCTTGAACTTCTTATTTGAAACCGTCCGTTGAACACTTTTTCAGTTTTATTCCCATATAAGTGTGTCCTCCTTTCACTTTACACTCCATACCCTCAACAACATTGTTCCCCCCCCCCACTACGCGAACACATTCATACGCTCACCAAATTTTGGTGATGTTTGCTAAAATTTATCGTATATTTTACAGACATTTAACGAAAAATGAAAATAGAGGCGTTGTAGAATGATACCTCTACTTTCAACATCTCTATTCTGAATTGATATTTGACGATCCATGTCGCATAGTGGACTAAAAACTTCATATCACAATTATTCAAAAACTAATAAACCGATAGCGCCTGGTTTAGTCACGCATAAGGTACATATCAATTACTATCAGTTCCCAGAAGCCCTGTTCTACAACTTCGATAGTGACGGAGTTATGATAATCTAGATATAAATAGGCGAACACAAAAACATTAGGTAGCATTTTCTCCTCTGTCTCTCAACCGATTTTCTTCATTTTTGTGTTGTTTAGTAGCTACTGACGACCTTCAGTGCAGAAATATTGGTTCATTAATTAAATAAAATATAATAAAAATTCATTATTTACGTCCATAATGTCAACGCCAAACAACTAAATGTGCCGCCGCCGTCAGACTCAAAACATTGAGTAATTATACATGAGAGACAAATGCTGTTATATACTTAGTTAGTTTAGTGGTAAAGTAATCGTTGTATATTATAATTATACAGGGCGATTTCATATAGCGTGTTTAAAATATAGAGTAGAGTGCAATTATAACTAATAAAATAATTATATAGAGAAGCCCATTAGCGGTTGAATTTAAAGGGTCCTTGGAACAGAAGGTGCAGTAGAATTACAGTTATACAGCGTGGTGCAAAAAATATTATACAAAGATGCATATACAGGTTGGCGGAAATAGAAATGCAACATTTCGTATCCCATAAGCAGCTGTATATATAGGGAAGATGAAATATAGGGTGAGAGGAATTATATATATGCCGGATAATGATAAAAAATGTTAGAAAATGAAATGATTTATAGAGTAGCCCACGAAGAGTTCCATATATATGATGATTGAAATATAAGTCGGAGTAGAATTATAGTTACAGAAGATAGTTAAAAATGTCATAAACAAAAAGAGTAAATACGGTGGCTTATAGGCAGTGGCATATACAGAATGGTTTACCGGGTGGTTAAAAAATGTTAAAAAATATTATGCGTGGTCCATTAGCAGTTGCATATACAGGGTGATTGAAATATATAATGAGATGGAATTATTATAATGCGGATTTTAATAAATGTTAGAGAATTGAGTGATACAGAGAGGTTAGAAAAAATAAATATGTAGGGTAGCGCATTAGCGGTTGAACTGTTATCATATTAAATTGAAAATTGCGAATTTGAACACAAATAAAGTCCTATGAGTTATATCTGAAAAAAAACTTGAAATTCGTTACTTATTTGTAGAAGCGAGATATAAGATCGACATCTAGGATTTTCGAGGAAACTATCACACAGAGGTTCCGAATCTGGATCCGTTCCGTGTAATTGCTGTTCTCCCTAAATTCTTAGGATAGAATGTCACGATAAAATTTTCAGGTTACAAAACTTGCCAGAGATATTGACACAATTGGTCGAATTTCGACTACCGGGCGACAGCTAGTATAAAGAAAACCGCTAAATTTTCCAGTATTTTTTTATTTTCCGTGTTACTAAAGATCCTATCGGATCGATCCTGGGCTCATTTCATTGGTATTTTCATGCTTTACAATTCACCTGTTGACACCATTGAAATTAGTTTATTATTTTTCATTTTAAAAACATGCATCGAAAAAACGCAATTTTCTTGTTTCAATTGTTTATAATAAAGTAACAAACCATAGTTGCGAGTGGAAAAGGTAGCAAAATATCACTACAAATTGTTCTTATGTGATGTCACAGGCAGTATCCTGATAGTATTTTCTGCACAAAGAATCTCTATGTTAGTTTATATTTATATGTATTATTTGTCCATTTTGTTTGTTTCAGAACATGAAAAAATAAATTGATGCTTATTCATTTGAACTCCATATTTTGTAATTTGAATTTTTGCACAGATTTCGAATTTTCTTGAAAGCCTTACTTTTGGCATGACTCAGCATTGGCGCTGAAACTTGTATACTTCAATTTTGCATTAGCTCTTACAGACTTTTCCCTCTCTATTTTATATTCTTTGATCATAAGTTTCGTCTAAATAAAGCTAACTTTACATAAAATACGATCTTTCTTAAAACTTTCATCTTACCAAAGTTCATCTTAAGGTTTAACTATGAATAAATTATGACTTAAGACCGACAATGCAGTTTTTATGAAGGCACGTTTAAGCACCAACTTAAGACTAGACTATGAATATGGCCCTAAGACGTATGGCCTTTAGAGTTCGATTTTGACAACACAAAATTTGGCTGATGAGTTGTTAAAAGGTCAAGGCCATCTTGTATGTGTCAGAACGGTTTACCTCCCTAAGATGTCTTTTGAACTACATATCGTCCCCATCTTATGTTACCTCTGACCGCTGGGCATCGACAACAGTGGTGCAGAGAACGATAACATTGGAATGTGCATCAGGTCGTCTTCTCTGATCAATTTCTATTCTGCTTGGGTGGATATGATGGCTGAATAAGGGTTAGACGACATCGAGGAGAAAGACGTCAACCTCAATTTTATCTTGAACATGTACACCGAACAGTAGGCGTTTTGGTATGGAGTGCTATAACACATGTTGGTAAGTCAATTTTAGAATTTGTTAGAGGCAACAGGGCAGTGCAACGTTATTTTCAGTGGAGCCGTATGTACTCTCTGACCTTAATCGTTTCATGGATCCCATATTTCACGTTGCTCGAGTTAATTTAAACTTCTTTGGAGCGACCCATGTTAATATGTTGTCATGGCCGCCCAGATCACCAAAGCTTTCGCCCATAGAACATGTTTTGCTTCAATGCCAAGACGTGTTGAGAAGTGAATAGATTACAGCGTTAGACAAACACATTATTAACAAAGCTATTAAAATAATTTAAACTCCTTTATTTTTTTAAATTTTAATCAATTACTCTTTACTATAGCATCCATGTTTTACCAATACAATATTAAAATTAAACTACTTCTTCTGGGTGCTGCGATTTCTTTGTCAGTGGGTATAATATAAAAAATAAATCAGTTAACAATGCAAAATAATTAATTACATAAACAAATTATTAATTTTGGAGCAAAATGTGTGCAACTTTTCTGCCAGAACATCATTTACTAAACTTAGAATTTTATATATTGGGGTGTGTTTTCCTAAGTTGATATAAAAAATAAATTATTACTACCATTATTAGTACCAAAAACGAGATTTTAATAAGTATGTGAGGACTTTCGACAGTGCTGTGTACTAGCCTATAAAAAAAGTATTGAAGATAACCTTCGGCGCGATTCTTGATTTAATAGCAAATTCTTTTTCTAATGTTACTTAAAGATTATTCCTAATATATCCAATTTTGACTATAGATCTCTTTGTATGATCTTTGCAATAGCTACTATGTTGTTCCGCCCACAGCAGACGCTGTGAAAACTCAGCAAAGCTAGTTGGTGGTGGTTAACTTATAAATATGTATGTAATAATAATTAGAACGCTTTTCTACATTTTAACATTTTATTGTTTTTACTTGCTACTTGTATGTAAAGCCCGCCATAATTAAATCGTGTATTTTTAAAGTGAAATAAATATTTTTAAAAAGATAAATTTTGTTCGGCCCACGCAACATATGTGTACAGTAATTTTTACACAGTGTGTTATTTAAATATACCCTGAGTTTTCTGTAACATGCTATTTCTCAAAAGAAAGTTTGGTAACCCTTATTAATTAATTAGCGCTAATGCAACCGTAATTAACAGCTAAAGGTTATTCAATATCCTATCAACTGTATATACATTGTTAATATATTTTCAGTCAAACATTTAAAGTAATATAATCGACACCATTCTAAACCTTCAGTGGAAAATGACATCACACGTCATTTTTAAACCTTTATAATTGTAGATAAATATATTTTTTTAAACACAGAAACTGACTTCAAAAGAAAATTAACTAAAAAGCATGAAATAATTTATGTTACAACAATTAAATACTTTTTATGAAGTCGGTGCCAATTTGAACAGCGAAGTTGCGAAGTACAACTCATCCATGTACTTCCCAGAATATTTTCACTTTCGATTGGCACCGACTTCATAAAAAGTATTTAATTGTTGCAGCATAAATTATTTCATGCTTTTTAGTTAATTTTCTTTTGAAGTCGATTTTTGATTTTTTTTAAATTTATTTATTTAACAATTTTTAGTGATTCAGTGGGTTAATTGGATGCAGTTTTCAAATTTAATTAACTTTTTCGATATTCCCTCTACTCAAAGCGCAACTATTGGTGGCCACCCTACATAACGATTATATACATTATTTTTAAGAACTGCCTTCTGCTATAACTTCGATCTATATTTAAACTATCTTGTATATATTACTACCATTTAGACACCCATTAAAACTTACTGGTCTATCAGTTTTTTAACCATCCTGTATAACTACGCTAAATAACCATTTTTGAGATATTTTGTAACCATTCTGGAAAATATAATTTGTTTCCACCTTATATGTCAGCTACCCCGTATATGCAATTTTTTCTAACATGTTTTAATCATACTGTACAACTGTAATGTTACTTTGACCCATGTTTCAGATATTGCATATATGCAACAGCTCATGTTCTATCTTAAAAACAATGTATAACATTTTTTTTATCAACATTATTTAATTATATTTCAACTCTATCCTCTATATCAACCACCTTGTATGTGCAACTACTTTTCGGCCAACCAGTTTGACATTTTGTACCAAACTGTATAAATATAAATCCATTAATTTTCAAGAAATTTCATCAAAACTGCAACTGCTTATGGAGCATCCTATGTAACAATTTTTGAAGATTAAACTACTTACCTCTGCTCCTCTCTCTATTTCAAGTATCCTATCTGTGCAACTGATTATGAGTTACGCTATTTCACATTTGTTTATCATATTTTTTAAAGCTCAGTATAAAATATATTTTCTCTTCATTTAAACCATCCTTCATTTTCAATTTTTTTAACCTTGTTTGAATCACACTGTATAACTACTTATGGGTCACCCAATATAACATTTTTTCACCACTCTGTATACTTAGAATACTAGTCCACCCTATATTTCATCTATGCGGTATGTGAAACTGCTTGTGGATCATAACATTCCTTTTTAATATTTTTTAAACCTTCCGGTATAGCTGTAATCATACACTGCTACATATTTCAACCATCCTATAATATGTCACTTGAAAACTTGTGAACTACTTTATAAACAATTTTTTTTCAACCCATTTCATTACTTTAATAATAGAGCAAGAAAATTCAGACATTCTAACTGCTTACATAACATTCATTTTTATCCACCCTGTATAAATATAGTTCCTTTTTATCCTTATTTCACCCACATTGTATATGCAACTTCTTATGACCCTAATAATATAAGTATATTAATATGACATTTGGTCTCCACTCCGCAAAAATATAATTCAACTTCACCCGTTTTTCAACTACCTGATATATACAACTGTTTATGGTCCACTTTTTCAAACCACCCCGTATGACTTCCCCCTTATTTCAACCACATTGTATATATGCAGCTACTAACGGACCACCCAATATACCTTTTTTTCAAGATTTCTTGAATACATGTACTTCAACTCCGCTCTAAGTTTTACCTATCCTATATATGGAACACCCTTTAAAATTACACTTTAAATATCAGATTTTTTAAGGCATATTCCGAATCTTGAATGAAAGCTAAGCTGATGCAAGTATCTAATATTTGGTGCATGCGGTGTATTACCGAAAATGGTAGTAGTTTTTCCCCTATATCTGCTGTTTCTGTCAATTTATGGAGATAAAAGGTATGCCACATTTTATAAGTCAAACTATAAGCTTTGCAACAAAAAAAGATTATGAAGAATATTTTTTTCTCTAAATAATATTCATAAGAACGTTTTCCGTTTGAGTTCAACTTATGAAGACACACTATTATAGAAACCAAATGAGAACCTCCCCTTGAAGTTGATTAACTGACATTTATTGGGATTTATTTCCAATCAACTTTTAAATTACATCTTAACAGAACTGAAGATACTTTAATTTGTAATCAAGTTAAAAAAGTAACTTGGAATGATTACTGTTTACGTTTTAGATCATGTAAATATGTTTGTGAAGAATAACTTTTTCTCTTAAAATTATTAATTAAAAAGAAATCGTTTGATTTATGAATACACACTGTATATACATATTAACTGACATTTATTTTGATTAATTTATCTTATTCACAATTTACCCCAAGTTTCGAACAATTTATACCAGCAACTCCATCAAAGCTTGCAATACCGGCGAATCCACCAAAGCATAGAATATAAGTATATAGGTAAAAAGTTTTTCCCCATTCCCTAATAGACTATACAACCTATGTTATTGAAAAGAGTACCTGACCACTTGGGTATATCCCAGAACTAATCCAATTTCTTTTCAATTTGTCCCACATTCCGAATAAAATTCTCCAAATTTTAATAATGACGGCGCCTCCACCAAGACATAGACTATATAGGAATAAGTAAAAATAGTTTTTCCCCATTTTCTAAGAAAGGTACAAGCTATGGTAATGAAAAAAATATGAGACCACTTCGCTAAACGGGATTGAGTAAAACGGTCGAAATTCCTTGAGCCATTTCCGAGTAATTGGTGAATCTTAAAAAAAAGCTAAAAAAAATATAGAAACAGACGAATTGAGAACCTCCTTCTATTTGAAGTCGGTTAAAAAACGAATTACTTTGTTTCATATCCCTAATTTATTTCATTAATAAATAAATAAATTAGTGATATAAATCAAAGTAATTCGTTTTTCTACAATCATAATGATATTCCACCATCAACTATTTTAAACCTGTCTCTCTTATTTACACAACGAATCTGCCAACGAATTACCGAAAAATATGTACGCACGAAGCTTTTAAAATCAACTTCAGCAAAACTGCAATCGGCGAACAAAGACTGCGCGACATCCAGCTCAAGAAAATAAAAGAGACACCTGCACACACACTTTTCTTTTTGTGTGTACTCTAAGTTATGACAACTCTGAGGGATTCCGTCTCTGAAGCAAAATAACGCCCCGAAGGTCTCCGAGGGGTTGCCGCATACGCTAAAAACATCTTGCAGGATTTTCTGGAGGGAAATTCTCTGAGAGAAGTCAATAGCTAGGCGGATGGGATTGAGCCTTTGCAAAAGATGTAACAGTTTTCGAAGCTTTTATTGAAGTTTCGGTATTGATTCGTCTAAAGCATCGTCAAGAAACCATGTAAGACGGATTCTAAAGATATAATAAAGTTCTGTGTCAGTGAAATTGCAATGGAGACTTCATCGTTATTTACTTTTTACTCTTTTTTTGTCGGTGTGAACTTTCATCTAGACATGTTCTTAGGTATGTTGCCGATTTAACGGTAAACAGGATTACTTTCCTTTGTTCCTACGGTTGTTGAACATGCTGAGTTATCAGCTGCGACAGCTGTGATTATGTTTTTATTGTTGAATCAGTGATCGAAGAAATCATTTTTGAGCATGGTGTATAGGAATTATTTTTGTTAATGAGTCGCCCTATTTCCTAGTTTAAAATTAAACCCCAGTCTCAGAAAAAGGTAGAATTCTGCGTTAGATAAAAAATCTTGTTTATTAATTTTGCTTGACTGTGTATCAACATAATTAGGTGAGTATAAAAATAGTCCGTCCCTCTTTGAACACCCCTGGTTACACTAAATGGTTTCGCACATTGATAGTCACAGAATCTTTTAGAATTTCAATCAAATCAAAGACCTTGTACAAATCAAACAGTCTTTGAGAGAATAGCTGACCAGAATTTGTCAAACATATTTTGAAAGCACTAGACGACGAAATGTCAGTACCTGCAAAATATTCAGAATAAGAATAATATTGGCGTCGTCGTTAACTAAACACACGCAGGCAGCGAAAAACAGCTGAAATCATGGGCGTAGCCAGAGTGTCCCCAATGGTCCTGCTACTTCAGTGGACAGAATATGAGACGCTTAATCTCGTCGTGCTTTACAGTCCCACGTTGGGCGCCAATTTGTAACAGTAGTTCTGTCATGAAGAGTTATTGACGGTCGCAGTGCCTATGAGCTGCTTAGTATATTGCGCAGGAAAGGTTTCTTGCTGTTGGCTTGCACACTTATGTGTTCACCACGCCAATGAGGACACAACAAAAATGAAGAGCTACAACACTAGAAAAATAGCAATTTTTGTATTAGCAATAAGTTGAGCTCCAATAATCAATGCAACAATTATATATTTTTAAGTAAATAAATAAAAAGGGTGAAGTTACAAGTCTACATTCACTCATACAAAAACGCACGATAGGATGAAATATTGGTCCCTGGGCGCTGAAGAGGGTCTCCCAGAATCTGCAGAGCATAACCTGAGATGGTAAGAGTATCTTTTTTCTGTAGCTGAACAAAAGTTTCAATATAAGATAAATTTTATTTATATTGATATTGTCACTCATGTTTTGTTTAGTAAAGTATAAAGAAGTTTTTGGACTCAATTCAAAATCTGACTACGTACAACAGCGGTCTATATAAATGTATTCACATACAGTATTCAAGTAACTAGAAGTGTGAGCAGACGAATACGAGAAATATGCGAACCAATCGAACAGTTGCTAAACTGAGCAGATGAAAATATCACTTAATTTTTTATGTTAAAGACCAATAAATTGTCAAGTGAGCACCTTGGGGAAGTGAAATTTGCACAGACATATATTTTGCAACAACTCATGAAGATCCTCCTCAGCCTGCTTCTCTCATGGTTCTGACGGATTTCCTACACCCTCAACGTGAGCCTGTAATTATGAAAGAGGTATTACCACCCCATATCTTACTTACTTGAAGGTACTTTAAAGAAAGCAAAATGGTACACTTTTTCAAGCAATTTTAATAAATTACTCGGCTGGATATCTACGACACCTATAAACTAATAAAGTATCAAAAAGGCAACGAAGCAGCAATTAGTGCTGCTAAAGAAAATATCCACGACTCTAGAGTAAAGGATATGTTTCAATACCTGAACAGTGGACAAATAAAGGATGAACAGTTACTCAGTCTGTAGTAGGAAGACATGGTATTTGCTACGTAACACAAATTGACTCACCCATCTGGCCAAATGTTTGTCACGCACATTCTACAATAAACATAAAAAATAAAAAATATATTGTCATTCTTAAGCTTTATTAACAGAACAATCGGCATAAAAACTCCCGTTCTGTATCTTTACTCGACATGGTCTACAAACTGCTTCAGATAATACTGTTCATCAGAATTGCTTAAAAAATGCTGAGCTCTGTACCTCCTAAGCAGGCTGGCTTCAGATCAGATAGAAGTTTCGCCAATCAGATTTAAAGCCAGGGTTTACTTTACTAATTTCTGTCTGCCCTCAACTAAGAACAGACCTTGATAAAAACTATATGGCACAGGTTGATGTTTATAACATTCACTCTACGTAAATCTACTTTGAAACTGGGCTTCTCGGCAGTAAAATACTGTTCACCATTATGGATAAATAATGTCCATACGAGAAAAATCGCCGGAGAATTGAATAGATCTACAGGAATGAAAACTACACCCGTTCATTTACTACCGAAATCCCCCATACCTACACTCTGGGCAAGAAACCCATGATATAATATTGGCGTAGTGGGTTGGAAATTTCCACTGATTATCCGCCACGCCAGATCGACGGGCCACATGTATATATGGTGTAACACCCATATGGTATCAGAAAAGTTAATATTTCTTAGTAATTATTGAATCAAATTGATATAATAATTATCGTAATTTTCCTAGCATTATAAATTTAACCGGATAGACAAAATTGTTGATAGAAACTAAATAAGATTTTTTCTAATAAAATAGGTTTTTTAAAACAATGTTGAATAGCATATGTAAGTCACTGCTCCTGATTTGTTTCTGTCAACTCAGGTATTAGCGGAAATGGAAATATAGTATGTGTTGAAAGGTTCCCCTCAGCTGTTTCTAACATATCAAACGAGAAACAAAGCTGGCCAGTTATACGTAGTTAAAGTAAAAAAATGCCTATACTTCAGTCCCATTTAAAACTTTGCTCTAGAATATTAAAGTCCAAAGAAAACGGCATGCGTTGTGTCTTTTAGTGGAAGGTAGAAAATGCAGCCAATCAAACAATGAAAAACTCACAAGGGAGGAGGTTGTGTTGTTAACTTATTCGCGAATAGAAGCAAAAGACAATAGGTTAGAGGACACAAAGGAAAAGATCCAGCTTCTGTGAGAGGGGTATTTCACCTGTCCACATTGGGTTTCAGGACCATTGGTTAAACGTTTCTAAATTTATCGCGAAGAGAAATGACCGCTAGAGTCCCGAATATTCTTTGGTTTAATAATAGCTCTTAGCTAGGTTGAGGTAGTAGGTTAGTTCTGTTTTTTTTTCAAATTAGGTGACCTTTTGGTATTCAAGGAATAAATTTGGATAAGTACCTTTAACTTGTTCTAACAACTTAGCTAGCTTTGACTGCCCTTCAGTACCGATGGTGATTGGTGTATTAAAATTGTATTCCTGATGTATCGTATCTCGTTTTGCTCTATATTTTTTGTGTTGTCCTTTGTTTTGTTTAGCAAACTCATCTTTTTGGGTTTTATTTTCATTCAATTAGTGTCTTTAAGTTTTATAAATACATATTTTTACACATCACAGCAATTGGACAGAAAAGGTTGAAATTTGGTATCAGTGTATAGTTTGGTGACCGGATCAGGAGTACATATCGTAAATGAAATTTTGATTTTAGGGGTACTTATAGGGGAAAAACTAAAAAAATCGAAAGTTTCCCCCCATCTTTATCTCCGAAACTATAAGACGTAAAATTTTGAAATACAATAGATATATATATATTTATATATATATATATATATATATATATATATATATATATATATATATAATTATTTTAAAGATATTAACAAAAATATGAAAATTTTTAACCATTCCCCCATCCCCCCTTATCCCCGAAACTATAAGCTGTTAAATTTCGAAAATAATTAGAGATATAAGAGAATAAAATTAATTTTGGGGGGCAAATTACAGAATTAAATGAAAAATATAAATTTACAATTGTCTCTAACACATCACGTAATATATCAAATCAAAGGGCTCTTTATGACGAATACAGATATATTTTTTTCATATTTTTAAAATGAATGTTTTAAAACATATCAACAAAAATTTTATTCCTCAAACCTACATTTTTTTGTTTCCCTAATATTAATTTTGGGGGTCAAATTATAGAATTAAACAAAAATAAAAAATAGCGCATCACGCAATACATCAAATGAAAGGGCTCATTATGAGGAATACAGATATATAGTTTTCATATTTTTAAAATTAATTGTTTACAAGATATTAACAAAAAATATAAAAATTCTCATTTTTAGCTTTATTTCCGAAACCATACTACCTAAAATTTTGAATATGATTAGGGGTACTGGGGCTAACTTGAAATGTATAAGAAAAATTAGTAGAAAGCCCCATTATTAATTTTTGGGGCAAATTATAGAATTAAATGGAAAATAAAAATGAAAATTTCAAACGCATCATGTAATTTATCAACTAAAACGCTCATTATGTGAATTACAAATATATCATATTTTTAAATCATTTGTTTAAAAGATATTAACAAAAATATTAAACATCGACTTAATTCCCACTTTAGAAACTAGACTATCTAAAATTTAGAAAAATATGTTTTATTTGTATTTTTAAATAATTTGTCTAAAAAATTTAATAATTTATTATTTAAAACTTGACCTATTTTTACCTTTATCTTCCAATCTACAGAGCATAAAATTCAGACAGTATATTATAAAAGGCTTCCCTGAAATTTTATTATGAAAATAAAACTCTAATGTTAATTTTAGAGGCCAAATTACAAAATTAAATACATATTTTTATAAAATTCAAGCGAATCATGTAGCAGGTAAAATAAAAAGTCTATGTGTGGAAAATGAAAGTGTATATTTTTTATAAATTTAAAAAGCTTCCTTTAAAAGATATTAGGGTAAATATAAGAAAATGCACTTATTGCCTGCTTTTCTGAAACTGGAATATTAGAAGGTGGAGGTGGTACGGAACCCTTAGTATGCGAATCCAACTCGCAGTTGACCAAATTATTTTTGTTTTCTTTCAACTCTTTCTTGACTTCTTTTCTTACAGGATTGTAGCTATATAGTAAAATAATAGTAGAGATATCACTCTGGGTAGCAGCTATTACAGAGTGACATAGCCGCAGCGGATACATTGTGAACGCAGCTATTACAATGACATATGGCTAGACGGATTGTTAAGATGTATCCTATTAAGTATTATGGACTGCCATTTTGTGTTCCATTTTGAACGTAACTACCCGGTGTGGTATGGCAAAACGTCGGCCCGCTTCGTCGTTATTCTGTCATGGAGAATACTCTATAATAGCTGCTACCCAGACAGATCGTTGAGAAGTACCCTATTAGAAAGTATTATGGACTGCTTATTTCCTAAGAAGTTCGATGTGCCCATTAGTTTTATTAATTATCAAAACTTTTGTCTGTTGTTTTATTTATCTTTTTACATGTTTTAGTGACAGTTTTTGTTCCATTTTGTAGATAATTACCCTGCATGCCAAAGATCGGCCAGTTTAGGCGTTATTGTGTCTTCGAGAATACTCTATAATAGCTGCTACCCAGAATGATATAGCCTTAGCGAATACACTATTACAATAACATATGGCTAGACAGATCGTTGAGAAGTACCCTATTAGAAAGTAAGTGTCCATTAGTTACTTTAGTTATGAAAACTTTTGTTTGTTGTTTTATATTTCTTTATACATGTTTTAGTAACAGTTTGTGTTCCATTTTGTACTTAACTACCTTGTATGCCAAAACGTCGGCCCGTTACGTCGTTATTGTGTCATCGAGAATACTCCAACTGCCAACTCATACGATTAACAGAAAAGAACCTCTCGTTCTCCTAATTACTTGTACGCCTATTAAGCGCAAAGACTACCAGCAGTGGGAATGAAACTATGCTTACATCGCGCGAACTTATTCCATTTGTTTGCCAACCTCTTTACATACAACGCCACCGTTCTCACACCCTTAACACTGAAACTTTCCCGAACGCTACACACATTTATATGTTGTACAAAAGACGACGGGAGTTAACTAACAACAAGTATTTAACCTCATTTGTCCCGGAGATTTGACGCGTGACACCGCCGTCACGGAATTACCAACTCTTGGTTTAAGATTTAATTAATGGAAGAGGAAGGCTTGCCCGCCATGCCGCACCGGAAACAGCAATAACCGTGGAGGGTAATCGTATCACTTGTTTGATGACATAAGAAGTTATGAACTCGGGAGGTCGAAGGCATGAGAGATAGAGACAGAGAGAATACGTTGTCAACTGTGACAATGTTAAATCTGCTGGTGTAATGTAGTGCTTTTCTCTAACAGTTACAATATTTCGTTTAGGAAACATGTAGTTTTAAAACACTACATTGCTGCTTTATAAGAACGTTCAGTATTAGAGCCAAGAAATTAATTATGCCATCAAAACATTAATTATACTATTGATCCAACGAAAAAATGTTGTTTTATTTTCTTATTAACTAAAGCCGGTAACGTTATACTGTTTTTTCCGTCTGGTGTCTCCATCGAATTACATTTTGATAAACTCGCCAGGCAAAAGTAGCTTTTTTAAGGGAAAGCTTCTTACCGGAGGCCCACACTTTCTGAAGAACTATTAGTAGCCTCGATATGCCTTTAGTTTTCTAAAGTTATTGATTCAGTTCAACATGGCCTACTGCATGAAAACCTGTTTAAGTCTATAACTTTGGAATTAGGGATAACCTTCTCAGATGGCTAAGCTTTTATCTTACACACTGAACTCAGATTGTTGGTGTAAATGAAGTATTCTCTATACCGATTGAAGTTTCATCTGGGGTGCTCCAAGGGTCACACTCGAGCCTTCTGCTTTTGAATCTGTTTATTAATGATATCACCCCGATATATTTTCAGATTGTCTTCTTTTCACGGACGATGTTAAGTTATTTAAACGGATTGCTTTTTCTGCAGATTATCTTCAGTCTACAGGAACTTATTGGTCAATTGATGATGATCAGCCACTCAATGTCGACAAATGCTGCAAAATTTCCTTTAGCAGCCACAGTATTTGTATAATTACAAATTAATTGGTTCTCTCGTGAAAAGAGTCTAAATAGACAATGATCTATGAATTTTACATTATCAACCTCACAACAGGCTAGGATTTATCTTACAAAATATGGGAGCACTACTGTTTTTCAAATTTTGGTGCTTTCCCAGGTTATGTATTACTGCCAAATTTAGGCCAAACCTAGAGATCCTATGTTTCGTTTTTGTCAAAACTTTAGCTCGCTGGCTAAACCCATTAAAGGTGTGAATGTTATTACTATGTATAGATTTAGAAATTTTCCTTATAATATAGGTAGGCAGATTCTTCTGAAAATAGAGCCTTAAGCTAATTTGAATTACTTTATTAATTGTTCAATTAGATTATGTAGTATACTCACAATTGAAGTTTAAGGTCGACGTATAAGACGAATTTTCCGATTTTTCATAACTCGAACTTTGGCTGATGAGAACAAGGGCATCTTGTAATTGTCCGAGCGGTTATCCGTCTTTTGGACTGCAACATTATTTACCTCATTTTGTGTTAATTCTGAACGCTGATCTTCTACGATAACAACATTGGAATGTGGAATGGTACTAGGTCGTCTTCTCTGATGAATTTCGATTCTGCTTGAGTGGATATGATGGCCGAGAAAGAGTTAGACGACGTCGAGGAGAAAGACGTCAACCTCTTTAATATTGAGCGACATGTACACCGAACAGTACGCCTTGTGCTATGGGGTGCTATTGCCCATAGAAGGAAGTCACTTTCAGATTTTATTGGGGGCAATATAACAGCGCAATGTTATCTTCAGGAGCAGTAGGTATGTACTCCATTAAAAATTTTTAATCAATAAAATGTATACATTTTACAGAGATAAATAAAAGACATGTCAGCCATCCTGTTACCCGGCTGTAGGGTTTACAAGTTTATGAACAGATAAGCTATTCTTACGTGTCGTTAACCTAAGTGTCAAAACCTATCTAAACAAACATGAAAATCCTATAATCCTAATCAGTATAATTATAATATTACAAAATAATCTATCTAAAATTATGTCAAAATGTAAATGATAACAGTAAAAATATAAATTAAAATGACAGAAATATCAGTTCAAAAGACATAAATATACAAAACAATGGGGCGATCAACATTACAGTACATTCTAACTAAAAATATCCTAAACGCCCTACACCGGAGAGAGAGCTGAGTTTACCGACGATGTGAGCGAACGTTTGGAACCCGATCGCCTTATGGAATCTACATTGCGGATAACAAATGAACACAAATTTTAAAAATAACCGTGACAGAGTTGACAATTAAGAAATTTTAATAGGATCATTTATTCAAAAAGAAAGAATTTAGATGAAAATGGCATAGCACACAATGTAAATTAATAAAGGGAAAATTAAAGGGACAGATTAATGAAGATTCATCTCCATACGGCTTTGATGAAGACGTTATGACAAGATAACGAGCCTACGATGGCGCTGTGGATCAGTCTACGTTTAAAACAAAGAGTGTTGCAATTTAGAATCGTGAGAAGAGCATCGTTATTGCCACACCAAATACCCCTAGCTCCAATAATAATAGGGTAGACTTTAACGTCAGTGGAATTCTTGATTGCCATAATTTTGTTCGTGAAGTCAGGTTCTTCATAATACTCCTTTTTCAATCTATAACTTTCGGCGAGCGAACGAGGACCTTCCCAGAAAACACCTACTTCAATAATGATGGTTTGTAGGCCTTTGTTGATAATAACGTCGGGAATTCTTCGGGTCCCAGAGTCTGCTCTAATCCTCGGCTCGACTTCAGTTTCCCACCCACTCTTTTGGCGACATCCTCGATGATATTAACGATGTTGTTATGTCGTTTTATTCGAGTGCCATGAGTAATGTAGCATCCCTGTAAAATATGGCAATTGGACTCGTGTTTTTTACATCCCCCGCGGCAGTTTCGTTGTTCTTTATGTTTATAAGGCAGGTCCGTTGACGGTAATAGGTTACCGCGGAGGTGAATAGTTTTAACATAGCTATTTCCTGACCATAGTGGGGGAGGGTTGGCTATCCAAGAACTCGAAGCACTCGCGGAGGCACATTGTTTGATACCATTCCCGGACCAGGATTTGTCTAAGTCATTTATTAAACTATTGGTTATAGCGCTGGTTGTATGTAGATTAGTTAAAGACTTGATTTTACCAATGTGGTGTTCGGTGAAGGATTTGGCTATAGGTGGAATGTGGGACATAATTTTTGACAATCTTCTGGCCATAATTTCTGGAATATTTAACGCGAAGGGGAAAATGCCAAGACCTCCACCTCGTTTGGGTGCATATAAGAAAGGGTTAGTTGTGGAGGAGGGGAGATGAAGGACAGTCTTGACCAGACGACGGATTAGTCTGTCAGCTTCTTTAAGAAGTTTTTTTGTGACATAAATATTTTGTAAGGAACTAATCCATCGCGGGACAGATAGGAATTAATGATAATGAATTTTTGGGAAGGTTTGAGAGGGGATCTACGAATACGGGAGATTTGGGTCTGAAGGAGATCAAGGTTAGGAAGTTCGGCACCCATCCGATTATAGCGAAGCCCTAGATATTTTAGTGTGTCCATCCTCACTTGTGGGATGGGTTGACCGTTGACAAAAAATAAGCTTTTGGTTATACTAAAAAGTTTCCTTTTCTTTGGCACAGCGCCAAGAGAAAGGACAAAAGACTTGTCGGTGTTAAGTGATATTCCGGCTTTGTTGAAGAATTTATTGGCCGTTTTTAAGAGGTTATTGGTTTCTTTTGTGGACCCAGAAATAAGCACGATATAGGCAGCATAGTCGAGACAATTACATTCAATATAATTGGCTACAGGTGGATTCTCTTGCAGCTGGACAAGTAGCTCGTCAAAGAAAAGATTAAATAGACAGGGACTCATTAATTGGCTCATGGATCCCATATTTCAACAAGATAATGCTCGGCCTCATGTTGCCCGAGTTAGATTAAACTTTGTTGAAGAGATCCATTTGTTTCCATGGTCGCCCAGATCCCCCATCTTTCGCCAATGTTTGGGATATGATGGGTAAAAGCTCGGATATTTACTCCAGCCCCCACGGCCTTTGGAGGTTCATGAAGTTTGGGATAGTATTCATCAAGAAGAAACAGACCACCCTATTGAGTTAATGCCAAGACGTGTTGGGGGGTGTATAGATAACCGCGGTGGACAAACATTATTAACAAACTCAATAATAATAAAAATAGACCGGATATAGTTTGGGATTTTAAATAAAGACACAGTGGAACGTAATTAACACAAAACAACATTGAATTTAAACATCTTCTTCGGCGTATTGCGTTTTCTTTGTCTGTTAGTATAATTGCCATCTCTTTTTGAACAACCCTCTATCGGAATAGTGCCACTAGTTTTTGCTGACAAGGGGAAGGAAGGGGTAAATAATTGTAATAAATATGCTTACGTAATACTTGAACGGCCCCTAAAGCGTTAATGGGATCACTGAAACAGCAGAAATGTTTGATCGCGTTTTTGACGAATGCACTCACTATCTTATAACAAATTCACCAAGTATAAATTCTTGTAAACGGTGGTACAATATATATCTGAAAACAATACATGTTCTTTAGTAATGTTATTGTAAAATATTTAAATTCAATTTTGTGTTTTATCATAATTCACATCATTACTCCATTAACAACGATGTCAGATTCAGAACTTAAAACATTTGATTTTTAAATATAAAGTTTTTATTCTCCATGTGTGGAGTAATTTTACAAAAAAAACATAAAAATAGACCGAATAAGAAACAAGAAAATAATTTATATTTAAAAAATTGACTTAAAATAAAAACCGTTTAGAAACCGTGTGCAATCAATCACTATTTTCTGACGTATATTCTTTCCTTATTTGATTTAACGTACAATTCTATTGATTATTTCAGCGTATTCTTATCTTCCTCTCTCTCTCTTTCTCCCTTTCTCTAATTTGTATTTTTTGTATATTTTCCACATATTATTTAACTTTTTATTCGTTTTCTTATTTGGACCACTTTCTATAAGTTTAACGATTTTACAACCGCCCTGTATAAGTATTAATCCTCTCCACCCTATTGACTGTTTATATTTTTCTATTGTTTATATCACACGGTATACCTATAATTTTACTTTTCCCCATTAGTCATGTATAAGCAACTACTTATATTCCACACTATATAACACTTTTTTAAGCACCCTGTAAATTCTTTAATTTCACTCCACTTTATATTTCAATCATCCTGTATATGCAACTGTATACCGTAACGAAAACATAGGCTCACATAACAATTTTTCTTTTCGATACAATTCACTCCACTTTAGCCGGCATTGAATGAAAACCGTTACAAACACCCTGTACGATATACTATCATATCATGACATATCTTGACATTTAAACAGATATTTATTATAAAAATTTGACATTTACATTGGTTTTTAAATTTTTTGCAAATATTTTTCCGATTTTCAGAAAAACGGTATATTTTACATTATTGAAAATTATATGGAATTAAGCTGGAACATCTCTTTGTAGAATACAATTTAAAATATTTAAGTTTACTAGCTGTCGCCCAGTGGTCGAAATTCGACCAATTGTGTCAATATCTCTGGCAGGTTAAATAACCTGAAAATTTTATCTTGACATTCTATCCTAGGACTTTAGGGAGAACAGCAATTACAGGGAAAGGATCCAGATTAGGAACCTCTGTGTGATAGTTTCCTCGAAAATCCTAGATGTCGGTCTTACATCTCGCTTCTACAAATAAGTAAAGAAATTCAAGTTTTTTTCAAATATAATTCATAGGACATTATTTGTGTTCAAATTCGTAATTCTTAATTTAATATGACAACAACGCAACCGCTAATGGGCTACCATACATATTTATTTTTTCTAACCTGTCTGTATAGCTATAATTGCACTCAATTCTCAAACATTTATTAAAATCCTCATTATAATAATTCCATCTCATTATATATTTCCACCACCCTGTATATGCAACTGCTAATGGACCAGCATAATTTTTGAACCCCGGTAAACCATTCTGAATATGCCACTACCTATGAGCCACGGTATTTACTCTTTTTGTTTATGAAATTTTTAACTATCTTCTGTAACTACAATTCTACTCTGACCTATATTTCAATCAACATATATATGGAACTCTTCGTGGGCTACTCTATAAATCATTTCCGTTTCTAACATTTTTTATCATCATCCTGTATATCTATAATTCCTCTCACCCTATATTTCATCTTCCCTATATATACAACTGCTTATGGGTTACAAAATGTTGCATTTCCATTTCCGCCACCCTGTATATGCATCTCTGTATAATACTCTTTGCACCACCCTGTATAACCGTAATTCTACTGCACCTTCTATTCCAAGAGCCCTGTAAATTCAACCGCTAATGGGCTTCCCTATATAATTATTTTATTAGTTATAATTGCACTCTACTCTGTATTTTAAACACCCTATATATACAACTGCTTATGTGCCACCCACGAAAAAAATTATTTTGAACATATCTGAAATCGCCCTGTATAATTATAATATACCACGATTACTTTACCCCTAAACAAAAACAAGGCTTGCATGCCACTTCCAGAAGTCCATGCTCTAATTATATAACAGCGTTGGTCCCTCTATATATAGTTACTCAATGTTTTGAGTCTGGCGGTGGCGGAACGCGGCACATTCAGTTGTTTGGCGTTGACATTATGACGTAAATAATTAATTTTTATTATATTTTATTTAATGAATGAACCATTATTATAAATTAATATTAGCATTCTGCACTGAAGGTCGTCAGTAGCTACGAAACAAAATAAAAATGAAGACAATCGGTTGAGAGACAGAGGAGAAAATGGTACCTAATCATTTTGTCTTAGCCTATTTATATATAGATAAAACCGTTTTACAGAAAACAGTGTAGATTCATTGAAATTCACTGGTATTTTGTTTCAATATTCAGCTTTTTTAATTCAATTGTGGTGTTATTCCTAAGAAAACTTAAAAATAATAAAGACCATGCCACAAATAACTTTTAGAAGACCACTGAAATGTAGTCTCTTAATTACTGTTTTTTTTTATTTTCTGGAAAACCCTAAATATCACGTTGTAGAAAATTATATGGTACCTTTCTGTAGCATTACTTAATGCAATGCCGTTTAAATCATCAAAATTTCTTAAGCCGTTTTTGAATAATCACTGAACATACATAAAGAACAACGTGCCGACGAATTGATAACCTGCTCCTTTTGGAAGTCGGTTAATAAAAGTTGGATTTAGATTAAGAAAATTCAAAACAACGGTTTTAATCTGACTTTTTCAGTTAAGATAATATAATAATATATTTCAAAATCCGAGATCTAGAATTTTCGAGAAAATCAGCACACAGATGTTCTGAATCTGGAGCCGTTCCGTGTAATTGCTGTTCTCCCTTAACTCCTATGACAGAATGTCACGATCAAATTTTCAGGTTACTTCACCTGTCAGAGATATTGAATACTCTCTTCGAGGTGTCATTCCTTTGTACGCAAGACAATATATGTTATATATTATATATAATATACATTGTTTCTGACCGACATCTAGGATTTTCGAGAGAATCAGTTAAGGGAGAACAGCAATTACACGGAACGACTCCAGATTCGGAACCTCTGTGTGCTGAATCTCTCGAAAATCCTAGATGTCAGTCTTACATCTCGCGTCTTCAAATTTAGCGAAATGTTTCAAATACATAAAGAAGTGTTCGAGAGGGCATTCAATTGTGGGAAGCGCAACTGATGAAGGTTCCCTGACTAGAAGCAATGTATATTATATATAATATATATTGTCTTGCGTACAAAGGAATGACACCTCGAAGAGAATATTCAATATCTCTGACAGGTGAAGTAACCTGAAAATTTTATCGTGACATTATGTCCTAGGAGTTAAGGGAGAACAGCAATTACATGGAACGGTTCCAGATTCAGAACCTCTGTGTGCTGATTCTCTCGAAAATCCTAGATATCGGTCTTATATCTCGCGTCTTCAAATTTAGCGAAATGTTTCAAATACATAAAGAAGTGTTCGAGAGGGCATTCAATTGTGGGAAGCGCAACTGATGAAGGTTCCCTGACTAGAAGCAATGTATATTATATATAATATATATTGTCTTGCGTACAAAGGAATGACACCTCGAAGAGAATATTCAATATCTCTTGACAGGTGAAGTAACCTGAAAATTTTATCGTGACATTCTGTCCTAGAAGTTAAGGGAGAACAGCAATTACACGGAACGGTTCCAGATTCAGAACCTCTGTGTGCTGATTTTCTCGAAAATGCTAGATGTCAGTCTTACATCTCGCGTCTTCAAATTTAGCGAAATGTTTCAAATACGTAAAGAAGTGCTCGAGAGGACATTCAATTGTGGGAAGCGCAACTGCTGCTGATGAAGGTTCCCTGACCAGAAACAATGTATATTATATATAATATATATTGTCTTGCGTACAAAGGAATGACACCTCGAAGAGAGTATTCAATATCTATGACAGGTGAAGTAAACTGAAAATTTTATCGTGACATTCTGTCCTAGCAATTAAGGGAGAACAGCAATTACACGGAACGGCTCCAGATTCGGAACCTCTGTGTGCTAATTCTCTAGAAAATCCTAGATGTCTGTCTTACATCTCGCTTCTTCAAATTTTACGTAATGTTTCAAATACATAAAGAAGTGTTCGAGAGGACATTCAATTGTGGGAAGCGCAACTGATGAAGGTGCCCTGACCAGAAACAATGTATATTATATATAATATATATTGTCTTGCGTACAAAGGAATGACACCTCGAAGAGAGTATATAAATATCACAACTTGGATTTAACAGAATAATTAGTAAATATAAAAAGATGTACTGTTGACGTAAGAATGATTTCCACAATTAGAGAATGAAAAATTGTGAGACTACTGCTAAAAAATATGATTCTTTTCATCCTTGTTTATCACAATTTACCCACACTAAGTTTTTGACATGTTCAAAATCATAAATTATTCTCACGCAGAGGATTACCATGCAAAACGAATAAGATAAACGTACAGTAGTTCATGAAAATTTAATTTTAATTGTCCGCACGAAGAACACTCTAATAAACAAGTAGCGCTACAAAGGGCTTAAAACGTTTGCTAAACTAAAAACATATAAATGGTTTAAGTTTTCCTTGCCATAGCCCAACAAATTTAATTTACACGTTTCCAGACCGCCAGAAAAAAACCAAATAGCGACGTGACTGTTGCCGGCGTGCTAATTCCTCCAGTAGCTATAGAAGAAGACGGAAAACGGGTACAGTTCGTGGAGAAAGACGTTTTATTCTTGTCTAGCAATTAATGGATAAGAATTGGAGAGGAAGAGGACTCCACACTTCCGGATGTGTTGAATAGAAAATTTAGTTCCCATTCACGTAGGTGATAGATGAATTAACAATAGTCTTTCACCAGATAAATTGGAATGAAAGATGCTGAAATTGGTGTTTGACGTATACGAGGACCGTTCAAAAGAACAAATTTGAAATGGCGTAAAAGTTTAAGATGCCCCATAAGATTTCTATGATTATAAATAGGGACCCAAGAATGACTAATCAATTTTTTTAAGTTCATTTTAACACACTTTTTCAATCAATGTATTGAAGCGAAAGCTTTTTAAAATAAGCACTTAATTACAAATAAGAAAATAGATCAGTATGTAGCGAAATGCAAAAATTAGATTTTTTCCCAGATTTCGCTCCGACACTTCTTGAAATATCCATACATAGTTTTCAGTGTAACACCTAGAAGGAGATGTTTAAATTTAATATTGTTTTAGTAAAACATAGATGCTATAGTAAGGAGGAAATGATTAAAATTTAGTAAATTGGCGAATGTTCTTTCAGGTAAACTTTTTTATAAATTAATATTGTAATAGGTTTTTGCATTTTTTAAAATTTACCAAAAAAAACAAATTGTTTGATGGGATCTAAAATCGATGTTTAGTAATGTTAAAATACCGAGAGTGCGACTACGCCGCACGCCGAATATACCGCCAGTTAAGTGAATTTGAAATAGGTCAGAAATCCAACTATTCTTTTGAGATGTTGATAATACCCAAAATCGGAAGAAGAGTAGGCACTGGACGTCGATGGGGCATAAATGAAGTTCAAGATCGACGTCTAAAGGCCGGGCACAGACCTACCGTTTTTTGTTCTGTTTTTATAAGAACAGAAGAGAATCCGGGTCATCGACACACACTAGTGCTGGGCATTGAAAAAAAAACATTGATGTTTATTTCGATATAATGCATTGTATAGTTGCATCGATGTAATATCGATTTATCAAAAAATACATCGATGTTTTCCATACATCGATTGTTTTAGGGTTGCATATATCCAATATACGGAATCCCTTATATTTAAAATCACTCCTGATTTCTCCGTCTTTCACAACACCGTAATTTTCTCCGAAACTACTAGTCGGAAAAGTAAGGTATTTTTGTAAAGCTGTAAAGCTTGGTGACTTGATCAAGAGTACCGAACATTCACATAGAGCTTGTACTTCTGGAGGTAGCTTGCAATGCATAAAATAAGGCCACGGCTAGAAAGAGAGGGCAAGAGGCTATTTCATTCGATTGGCAGCTGCATCCAATGGGTATGTGCAGTATGTATTTCATTAGCTGCAGCAGTGAAATAGCCTCTTGCTCTCTCTTTTTTACTCGTGCCACTATATTTGTGTATTGCATGCTACCTCCAGAAGTGCATGATCTAAGACAGATCACGATCACAGATTAACATAGACCTTGTACTTCTCGAGGTAAGCTGCAATGCACAAATATTGTGCTATGGCTAGAAAGAGGAGACAATAGAGAATGAAAGAGGCTATTTCACAAGATTGGGAGCTGCATCCAATGAGCTATGTGCAGTATGTAGTTCATTGGCTACACCTCCCAATCGACTGAAATAGCCTCTTGCTCTCTCTATTGTTCTCCCTTTATTACTCTTGCCACGATATTTGTGTATTGGATGCTACCTTCAGAAGTGCATGCTCTAAAACAGTCACGATCACAGATTAACATAGAGACCGTGTACTTCTGGAGGTAGGCTGCAATGCACAAATATCGTGCTAAGGCTAGAAAGAGGGGGGAAACAGAGATCAAGAAGCTATTTCACTCAATTGGGAGCTGCATCCAGTGAGCAATATGTAGCTCATTGGCTGCACCTCCCAATCGAGTGAAATATCCTCTTGCTCGCTCTATTGCCCTCTTTTTTTATTTTTGGAACGGTATTTGTGCATTCAAGGCTACCTTCAAAATTATATGCACCAAGGCTTAAGGAGTTAAGTATACCTCTATCGCCAGCACACAACCCCTTTTGTCACTTTTTTCATTTTTGTGTATTATGTTGTATAGCCCAACGTAGCTTTTGTATCAAAGAACTCATTACAAAGTTATATTACGTTTACGTTTGCCATTCGATGCATCGAATAAAAAGCATTGATGTATACTCGATGTTGAAGACTTAACAATACATCGGTTTCATTCGATGCATCGATACCATACATCGAGTGTTTTTAAAACATCGATGTATATTGTCCATCCCTACCTCAGTCCTTATCTAGCGCTTGTGGTAGACACATCGAATATATCATAATTCGTAATAGAGATGACGAACCAATCAAAAGCACAGTTGTAGGACAACTGTGGTAAAATCGCCGGCGCAGGATTGCGACCGGGCTGTGTGTGCCGATATCTGGAGTTTGTACGTAATCCATGCCTCTTTGTTACCCATAAAGTGGTACTTCTTTATGTTCTTACCGGTGAAAACGTTTTGACCGGGGACGCTGGCCGGTTGCTTTCTGACCGGGCGTTCTTGCTGTTCCAGATCGATAGGTGTGTGACGAGTGATATTCTTTGCATTGCGTTCTAGTCTTCCGTTACAATTCTTTTCTGTTCTGTTCTTATAAGAAAACCTAGAAAAAAAGGCGCACTTTTCAGTTATTCGTAACTCTTCTCTAAAAAAATTTAGAACGATGAAACTTGGCAAAAACTTCAACTTCATGGCTTTGAAGCTTTTCTCTCAAATGTAATTTTTTATCGAGAGCTCTTTATTTTTGGTGATGTTTACAATATTGCCATTCTGCATCAAATTACTTTTTTATAAATCTCAATGGAACATTGTAGTTATTAAATCTTTCGGTACAACTCATCATATATTAATATTCTTTTGGGCTTGTTCTATTGTCTTAAAATTTAATTTCAAATTCTGCATTTGGGTATTCGGCAACGCATAAATATTAGTAGAGGGGATCATGGTTTCCCCTCACGGTGGAATAAGAATAGCATGTCATCAAATTGACATTACATTTAAAATGCTTTTTCCAAGCAAATTACATTATAAACGAGGGTAAATCAAATATAAATTAATTTTGCTATTCTGCTTAGAATGCAGTGCCGGGCTAGATTATGTTGTAGATCTTTGGTTAATGGGCACTGGGGGAACCAGCCGGGTACGCGCGTATGCTCGGCTTTGTCGTCACTAACTATTGTATGATGTATGGTCAGTATAGAGTACAGCCATGACTAAACTATGAGTACATTCGTCTGTTGTGCAACAGATTATCAAAAAGTTTTTAATCAGTAAAAGCGTTAAACCTTCAGAAATTCTAACTCATTTGAAGGCACATTTTGGCGATAGTACACTATCTCAGAATCGTGTGTATATGTGGGTGAGAAAATTTAAGGTTCGGCGAGAACGATAACCATGATCTACGGACAAGGACAAGCCTTACAGTTGACAATGCCAATAGTGTTAGACAGCGTATTAAACGTGACTGCAGATTAACCGCGGAAGAATTTCCTCAGTATTGGGCGTCAGTTATGGAAGTGTTCAATCAATTATTATTGATCAACTTGGTTTCAGAAAAATTAGTGCTTGATAAGTTCCGAAATTGTTGACTATAAATCAAAAGAATGTGAAACAGGAGATAGGAAATTCTAAATAGATTTCAGCGAGAAGGGAAAGCTTTTTTGAAGCGCATCGTCTAAAGTGGCGAAAACAGAATAAAAGGACATTTACTGATCGATTTTCTACATGCCCAACGTACCAGTACAGTGAATGCCAGTTGTTATGGTTGGCAAAAGCCACGTATTCGAAACAAAAAAACAAGGAATACAATGCAAGAAATGGGCTGAGGAACCCTCGAATACCCTTCTTATAGCCGTGACTTGTCCTCTTGTAACTATTTTTGGTTCTTGCCTCTGAAAAAATCACAGGGAGGAAAACGTTTTGGAATAAATAAAGAAGTCGAGGAGCACATGCGCAGTTGGCTTGCAACTCGCCCTCAAACATTCTATGAACACAGAATACTGAAACTCCCAAGTCGGTGGGAAAAGTGTGTAGATCACGCAGCAGGGGATATTAATAAATCCTAAATCAATGATTTCTGTATAATGTTATCCAATAAATGTATGGAAAATTTTCTGTTTTAAAACCAAGTCGATCGCAGTATAACAATTATTTTATTCGACGATTTTAAAATGAAAAAACTTTAGAAAGGTAATAATGAGTTAGAAAATAGGAAATCATAGTCAACATTATAATTATGGCAAATCATTAATATTAATGTATAGTTATGAATACTGAAAAATAGTATTCATTTGGCAACGCTGTAAAACCTTAACTAATGAATAAATTTAGAACATTTATAATGAAAATTATTGCTTAAAACACCATCTATAAAAAAGGTCTGATGACATTTTTTTTTGTAAAATGATTACAAAAAAAGTTATATCGACAAATTGAAATTTTTTTCTCAAATTTTCAATGATTTTCGCTTATAATTCTTTTATTTATGATTCTACGACTAAAAGTTACTTGACAAAAGTTGTAGACAATTTTATTTGCAACAACAAATTCTAGATAATTTTTTTGTAAGACGTATAGTTTGTCAGGGTTGCAACCCCACACACTTGGCTCTGACTTAACACACTAACTCCCTTGATATCTAAAAAATAAAATTGAGTTCTCCAGCAAATGTAGGCTAAGCTTGGGCTATAAGCAGACAGATTGACAGTTGGCATGGCATTTGCATTAGGGAAAGAAATCAAAACAATTTGAAATGAATGCCAATTCGAACGCCGTAGTAAAATGAGGGGAAGGTGCTTCTCCCACCAGTACATTTTATTTAGTTCCGAATACCAAAATGCAGGCTTTCAAACTGATTTTACATACATTAAAACAAAGGTATTTCCATTTGTAATATATTTAAACAATTTATTTGGCGCTCAACTATTTATATTATTAATTCAAAAAAAAATTTAATGGGAAATATATTTTTAGTAACGGGTTTATATAACAAAATTAATTTCAGAATTGCATATAAACATTCAATACATTTTAAAATTTGGCTGTAGATAAAATAAAAAGAACTATTCGAAAACAACTTTTTTTCTTTTTAGATTAATTTCAGTATTTAATATTTAAGAATTTGGTTAATGATTACAGTTCATTGATGGTTATATAATTGATTTTTGATTGATTTCATATTGAGTTTGTGCTGATGATTTTTAAAATATTTCTAATACAAAAGAAAATTAGTTTATGAGTGATTGTACTGAAAGATCTGATAATTAATATGTTCCTTTCAGTTGGTTAAAATATTAATTTAGCGCAAAATTAGCATTGTAAACTTCACGTAAAATCAAAAGCCCTGGAAAAAAATCTGATTTGCGAGAAAACCTTCTGAGCCATAAATTTAAAATTCTTACCAGTTATTTACTTCGTAAAAATGAAAGATTCTGCCTAGTTTGAAAATTTCAACTTATCTTGTACAATAACTATGACCGATTGAAAATTAGGTATTTTTTACAGTTTTTTCCAAATAACTCAATAATTAATTATCCAATCGGCTATATGAACCTATCATTTAGTCGCTCTTGAAATTGCGTATAAAACAAATATATTGTCGACACTAGAACTTTTCATTCAGTTGCAGAAAAGTTACAAAATCTGCCAAAATTGCGATTTTTGCAATGTTAAACACTCCGTATAATTCATTAAGGAATAAAAATTTGTTTTTATGTGTTATGCTATAAACATTCTTCAAGAAAAGCCAATCAAACACCTGTGAATTTTTTTTTGCAATTGAAAAAACTAACTTCTCTAGAGTATTAGCCTACTTGTTAATGATTACATCTGTGAAAGTAACGTATGTTGTCTATTCAAGTTTATAATTTAATGTTAGCTTTTTGTTCGACATACACCAGCAAGAAATACTTTCTAATATGCTCACTGCAAAATTCACCCCTTCTTTTTGTCACCTGTCCAAACTTTTCAGCCGTATCCCGTACATCTCCTTCGTACGCTCCCCCCCCCCCACTCTTCCCACTCCCCACCCTTCCGGAAATATGTTTTGCGAAGATAATCCCCGTCTGCAATGTAGCAGCGACTTTCCGTGTGGGCATATGGAGCTGTCAGATCAGTCATGTGAAACTTCATGGAACCCCTTCGGTTCGCATTGTGACAGGCCTCCGCTCATTGCTGTCTTTGGTAAAGCCCTTTGTGATGCTTATTTCTAGGGCGTTTCACGCGTTAGGATTTCGGTGGGATTATTCCGGTTTGTTGTTCAGCTGCACATGCAGAATTATGCCGACTGTAAAGTGGATATTTTGAACCGAATACGGTTAAGAAACGCTTAAGTTGAATTTTTGATTCCAGAAAGACGAATTGCCTAACAAAAGACGTAGATATAATCAAAATAATAGTTACATTTACAATGAAAATAACCAACAAATTATGGAACCAGAACAAACTGCTAATGGCATGTTTTCTGTAACATTGGGTCTCTGCTAAGCCATAAAATACAGCAACCAACAAATTCCATAAATGAATTAACACCTGTTAACTTTGAAAACTAACAGATTAGAAGTTATTCAAATTCTTAAAGAATTGAAACTTAAAAATGGTGGTGTAGATAACATTCATGCAAAGACTATTTTAGCTTTATCAGAGCACATTGCTGAGCCACTGACTGTTACAAATCTCTGTGTTGAAAAAGCTATATGGCCTAATGCTTTAAAAAAAGCTGATGTTATACCTATACACAAATCTAAAGATAAACACTTTACATCAAACTATTTATTTGGTAATAAACTTTGCTAAAATATTTGAAACAATAATTTATTAGATTATTGCAGTTCACACAAAATATGGGAACCAAAAACGCATTGGGCTATACAGTGTGTTATCATACCTCTGATAAGTATTCAAAGCAATCTAAAAAACATAAGTACCCTACGTATTCATTCTCATTAGTTCGAAATTTAAGAGCAGGTGACGCTCAAAGACGGAATGATTTTTCGAATTCATATTAATCAAAATTTACGAAGACGAACATTTTTTACATAAAATGATTTGGATGGATGAGGCAAAATTTATGAAAAATGAAATGTCAGCGACCATAAATCACATTACTGGAATGATACTAATCCAAACGTATTTAGAGGTTACTGGAGTTTCAATGTTTTTGCTACAATAAAAAAATGACGGTGTACTTGTTGTGCGTTTGTATGATTCAAATATGAACTGTAAACTTATTGGAAAGGGAAGGGTGATATCAAAAAATATTTTTCGTTTATTTTTAGGTGAGAGGTATTTCGAAATTAAAAAAAAAAAAGATTTACATACAAATCCTTGGATAGACCTCATCGACGCCCCACTCGTTCACGCGATATCACTCCATTAGCTTTTTTTGTTTGAAGCCCCCCTAAAATCATTTGAGTGGTATGCTTTTTTAGTTTTTATTGTGCTAAAACTAACCTTCAGTGAAGTCAAGCTCCCCAAACAAGATCAAGCCCCCACAGAATGACAATCCTGGATCCGTCCCTGTCTACGACAGATTAATTTTGTTTTGCTTTTTAATAAAATGAATCTGTGTTTTACAGTTGGGAATGATCTGCGTCGCGGAGTCATGAGCATGCTTTGGTCTATTCGGATATCGCGTAGGAAAGGTTTCTCAGACTTTTTTATAACCATATCAATTTCTACAGAAATGATTAGAAATTAAAGTAATGTACATATATTTGATGTCGGTTCCTTCAAAAAAGCCTACTAACAATTCAGATATCTCTAATAACCACACGAAAATTTTAATTTTTCCAAGTGTATATAAAAACTCGTGAGGATAAACTACTACTTTTTAGCGTAGAGTCCAGTGGTGTTGAGAAAAATGGGGTTGCCATTGGAAAAAAATGAGGTAAACGATATTCGAATTCAGTACCAATTTCTGAGTACACCGTATAATTTTTTTGAACAGTTTCCAAAGATTTAAGAAGCTTCAAGTTTTATTCAGGCAAATTCTGGTAATTTTGAAAAAAATATTTTTTCTTTTTTCCTAGATATTAAAAAAGTTTAGCACTGTGGGGGCATTTGCCAGGTTTTCAGGCCCGTGGTTGGAGTCGTGGCGGCAGTTTCCTATAAATTTCCTGCCCGTCCGGACTCTCCGAACAGGACGGCTTTTTTGTATTTGTTGGTAAAGATGTTCGTCCAGACCGAGGTATTTTAAATTGTTTAATAGATGTTTTGGGACTAGTGCTGTCGTTGACATAACAATTGGTTCAGTTCGTGTGTTGTTCATGTCCCACTGAGTCTTTATTTGAAATTCCAAATCCCTATATTTGGTTATTTTCTCAGCCTGCTTGATATTTATATTATTGTTGTTAGGAATTACTGTCAATTAAAGTTGTTTTCCGAGCGACTTTATCTATCAAAACTATATCTGGTCTATTGTGAGCAACAGTCCGATCAGTCAGTATCGTGCGGTCCCAGTACAGTTTATAGTTGTTATTTTCTAAAACAGATTCTGGATTGAATTTATAGTAGGGTGTTCTTACCGACTGTGACAGCGCTAGTTCCTGGTGCAGTATTTTGGCCACAGCATCGTGTTGTTCTTTGTATTCAGTTGCAGCGAACGCTTGGCAACCTTGGATAGATTCAGATGTTTGGCAACCATATTTGCATCTGTCGTTGTTGATAGAAGGGTCTTTGACGATGTACTTTAGATAGTTCTTAGTTGGAATTACTTGATCTTGGATTGCCAATATAAAGCCTTCCGTTTCAGGAAACATATGACCCGAGATCAACCAGTAGTTCGACGCTTGAACTGTCGACTTAATCTTGGTTGACGTCATTTATATATCTTCCATGAAGGGGCTTCTCTTTCCATTTGAGCAGCTTCTGATCAGTTGTCTGGTGGTATACTTGAACTTGTTATTCTGTCAGTCGCAGAGGTGTTGAGTCATCAACCTGGCATATGACTGTGTAGATCAGAAAATTCTGTGAGTTTGTGGAAATGATTACGCAAATTAGAAATTTATTGATCACGTAACTTGCCTATATCTGATAATCCTCTTCCTCCTTCACACCGGGGCAATGTTGTACATTCGCCACAGCTCTTTGGATGGTGATTTTGAGCTTTTGTTAGTAGTACGCGAACTTTCCGTTGTAATTGTTCAATGTCGGTCTTGCACCAGTTAACTATACCGAAAGAGTAACTAAACACTGAACACGCGTAGGTGTTAATAGCCTGAAACAAATTTTTACTGTTAAGTTTGGTCTTCAGCAGTCGTCTTACCCTTCTTTAAAACTCTTTTGTTAGGTCCTTTTTCATGGTGGTGTGATCAATTCGTTGATCCTGCTTTATTCCAAAGTATTTGTAAGTATGGCCTTCCTACATGGATTCAATTGAGGTGCCATATCCCATTTCTTAGGGCCCCAACTGTATTTTGCCTTTCACTATATTAATATTTCGGCATTTGTCTAGGCCAAATTGCATATGGATGTCACTAGAGAACCCTTCTACTATTTTAAGCATATCATGCAGCTGTTGTTTCGTAGCTGCCATCAACTTTAAGTCGTCCATGTATAACAAATGGTTTATCTTCAATGCTTGTACGTTGTTGTGCTTGAGACTGAAGCCAAAGTTTGTGGAGTTCAGTTTGTGTGAGAGTAGGTTCATTGCAAGGCAGAACCACAGCGGGCTAAGAGAGTCTCCCTGGAATATACCCCTTCTGATTGGGATAGAGTCGGTTTGTATCGAACAGTTCATTCAGAAAGATTTTGGTTTGCCAAGTAGTCATGACATGTTCTAAAAAGTTAACAATACGATTATTTACTTCTATTAGCCAATCATGTGAAACTGAATCCAAGGCCTTTTTGAGTCAACATATGCCATGTAGAGATTTCGTCGTTTGGCGTGGGCTTGATTCCAGACAACGGATTCAATTATCAGTTGTTCTTTGTAGCTCATCGAATTTTTCGCGCTTCCTTTTGTTAATGAGTAATTATGTTGTTCAGCTCACAACGTTTGAAAATGCGATGATTAATGCACGATGTTATCAGTTTGTATAAGGTTGGAAGGCAAGTGATTGGTCGGTACTTTGCTGGGTCCTGTGCACATAGGTTGTCCTTTGGTAAGAGGTATGTAGCACCATAAGGACGTAAGGAAACTAGGCATCTTGCGTGGGTGGGTATTTAGGTCATTTATAAGGGCTGTTAGTGTTTCGTGGGTTGCGTACAGTTTCTTTATCCAGTAATTTTGTACACCATCTGGTCCTGCTGCTTTCCAGTTATGGAGATGTTTCATTATGTTGGACGTGTCTTCCGTTGTAAATGGTCTCTGGAGTTATGAGAACCTGTTGTGGAAAGTTGTGTTTTCAAGAACTGCTCGATGGCCGTTTTACTGGGATAACTAGGAGTTTCATTATTATTGATGTTGTTGAGTTTTCTATAAAACCCTTTTTCTGATTTTCGGATTAGTACGTTGTCTAGTTTCCGTTGGTTACTGGTTTTGTACCTTCTCAATCGACTTGTGTAGACGGAGAGCTTTTGTCGTTGACTGTCCAGACACTGCTGAGATGTGATGTTTTCTCCATCCCACTGGGAGTGTATTCGGTTATTGTCCATGATAGTCTTGACAAGTCTTTCTATTCTGTTGTTCCTGACCCCTCTTTGGTACTCGGTCAGTCTTCCAATGTCTTTCCGAAGAGAATTAATTTTCCCTTCTAGCCTTCTTTGCCAAAGTGGTATTCAAGGTGTTTGTCTAAAAGGAGTAGGGTCTTGGTTTGGTCTTATTGCGACCCCAGTAGATGATTGTGTGTAGCGACTCTAACGTATTAGCACCTAAAACATAGTTTGGCAAGATAAATTTGTTCATGGCCTGCAAGACGATACCCAGTTTTTTAGATCTTAGTTTGGGAAGAGTTGGTCTATTCAATGGATCTGTTCCCCTATAGTCTATTAGAGCTCTTTCCATTTCTGCTTGGATTTTCGCAAGCAAGTCATCGTTGGCTGGCTGTTCTTGTTGAAGTTCTTGAGTCTCGTCCGCTCTTTGCGCCAAAGGTGTTTCAGGCTATGGATCTGTTGTATTTCGACCAAATAATTCGCGCTCAACTTCGCTCTTTATTGTGTCCAGTTGATCAGGCGAAATAAAGCCATTTCTCAAGATGACACGATATTGATCTGCGACTCTCTGTTCAGTAACTTGAAGCTCTGGGTACTCACGACAGAATTCTTGATGGAGTGTTTGGCGATATCCAGTCTTATCCTGGCCAAGGTTCGTAACTCTGTAAAACGTGCGCATTATAAATTCATTCATGGCGCTAGTCCATTTTATGCGCTGTCTTTTCAGTACCGCTTGAGTGAGCGCTGGCTGTTGATCCTGCACAACACTTTCTGCGGGTGGAGTTCTCGTTCTCGTTTGACTCCGTTGGTGATGGTCACATTGATTCTGTGACCGTATTGGAGAGTGTTGTTGTGGTTCTTATGGTTCTTGGGCTGTAGGTCTTTGGACGACAGGGGCCCGCCTCCTCAGCACCCTGCCACCGTTGTCCCGCATGCTGTCATGTCCAGCGCCGGCTCCAGACATGCCCAGGCGATCCCCTGGCAGCGACTCTTTTCCGAGGCATCTATTCCCTAGCTCCATTTTCATGGGTGGTGTCATCAATTGACCCTGGTGACCCGGGTAACTCGGAACCGTGGGGTTGTCACTTCTCAGATTAAATGATTTAAACCAGATCATCCCGCGACACGGGAATTATTAAAATAAATTATTATTATTTTTAAAAATTCGACAATCTCTTGTATAATTCTCTGAAACTGATAACGAGAAACGAGCTCTATCGTCGAACCTCTTGAAATAAAGGCCCTAACGAACTCCTTATTTTCACTCTGTCGAAATGTTAATTTGAATAAATTACTGGAGGACAGTTAGAATTCGCATCTCTTCAAAGTGAGTATGCAAATACAGTATCGACAACAGATTTATTTGTTTTCTTGCGGCTAATCAGTTGGAGCCGTTCCAAAATTCGCAGCGCTAACTTTTATTCAGCAGCTTCGAAATAATAATATCATCAGGGCGATTCCAAAGGGAAAGGGAAGACGGAAGGCCCGCAAGCGAATTTCCCCACGAAAAGAGCGGACAGTGAAGGCGTGCAACGTTAGAGTTTCTCAATTATGTTGTTAAGTACTTTGTACGGAATGAATTTTAAAGAGGTTCGGCGTGTTTTTGTCGGCGTTTCCGAACTGTTTCGCTCCTAACCACACACTCATTTTATGTAGGAATTAATTCTTGTTTAAAGCTTCAAAACCCTATTAGTAATTTAAGTTTTCAAACTCACTTATATACCCCTTGAATATTAATTACTTATGTAACGCTAATTAACCCACTACGGCTGTCTGACTACGAAGGAGGCCCATTTCACGCTTTCCTCCGCTTTCTACATAGAGCGGAAAGTCATAATTTTTGTCGGAATGCCGAGAGTATGGTCCCTCCCAGTTCTTATTTAGAACTGCCTTGTCGATTTTGACTAAGCTTTCCAGTGAATGCCCACGTAACTTTTTACAAATGTGTTATAGACGTTACGTAATATGTTCAACATAAAACTCTACCAAAGAAGGTTAATATTGCATCCAATTATTGAGGAAATATGGTTCAAAAAGAGTAAGTCAGAGTAGAAAGAAAGTATCACCGATGACATCCACAAATGGACAAGTTAAAGAAAAATAACAATTTATATTTAAAAAAAGAACCGATTTCAACTGGCTTAAAATAAAAACCGTCTAGAAACCGTGTGCAATCAATAACTTTTTTTGTTTTATTATTTGGACACTTTCTATAAGTGTAACTCTAATTCACCCTATATGTTTCTGTGTATTGGTGACCTATAATAAATTATTTCATTTTCTGATTCACCCTGTACATCTAAAATTCAACTCTACACGATGTTGCAACCGCCCTATATAAATATTAATCTCTCCACCCTATTGACAGTTTCTATTTTCCTATTATTATATCACCCTGTATACCTATAATTTTACTTCGCCCTATATGTCGAGTATAAGCAACTACATACTTATATTCCACACTATTTAACATTTTTTTAATCACCCTATATAACTATAATTCCACTCCACTTTAAATTTCAATCAGCCTGTATATGCAACTGCTTCTAACATGTTTTGAACCCTCCGAATAATAACTCGAATATTCTTACTGCATATGCTTATTTAACCATTTTTTTATCCACTCTGTATAACTATAGTTTTACTTCTTTCTTATTTCAACCACCTTGCATAAGCAACTACTTAGGTACCACCCAATATTACATTTATTTGTAAGATTTTTTGAACCCACCTGTCTAATTGTAATTTCACTTCGCCCTATATTTCAAGTGCGCACATTGTTTGCTGCTCGAATTTCGATGCATGCTCACACACATACTTACTATCCTATGCCGAACAGCAAAGAAAAGATCACCTAACAATTTTTCTTTTCGATTCAACTAATGGAATATTTTGTGCCATTTCACTCGACTGCAATACATAAATGAAAACCGTTACAAACACCCTGTAGGATATACTTTCATGGCATATGTTGACATTTAAGCTAGATATTTATGATGAAAATTTGACATGTACATTGATGTTTACCGTTTTTTGCACATATTTTTACGATTTTCAGAAAAACGCTGTTTTATGTTATAGAAAATTATACAAAATCAAGCTCGAACATCTCTTTGTATCTAAAATATTCAAATTGGTTGAGCCGTTTTAGAGAAAACAGTGTAGATTCATTGAAATTCACTGAAGCCCCTTAATTACTATTTTTTCTGATTTTCTGGGAAACCGTATATCTCACGTTATAGAAAATTATATGGTACCTGTGTGTAATATTCCTTAATACAATGCCGTTTAAATTATCAAAATTGCCCAAGCCGTTTTTGAATAATCACTCCGCATACATAAAAAAAACTTGCCGACGAATTGATAACCTCCTTTTTGGAAGTCGGTTAAAAAGAAGGGATCATAGTGAAAACAGCAAGTGCTGAACAAGAAGGTAAACGCCCACTAATTATTACCCTACTTAAAGAAGTGTTGGTCGTTTTTACAAAGTAAATCCATATACTCTATTTTTCAAAGTGTCCCACAAAAAGAATCCAGAAATCTTAAAAATAAATGTGATATTAGGTGATATATAAGCAGTTGCATATATAGAATGGTTGAAACAATAGGTGGAATAGAAAAATAGTTATACAGAGTGGTTCAAAAATGTTTTATTTTTGTTGTTGTTGCGAATACAAGGTTGTTAAAATAAGATTGGAGTAGAACTTTACTTATACAGAGTTAAATAATATGCTTATTTAACAGTAAGGATATTTAAATTACCCGGCGGAGTTCAATAAATATTATATAGTGTGGAACATAAGTAGTTGCTGATATCAGGTGGTTGAAATAAGGGTGGAGTAGAATTATAGTTATTGAGCCTGTATCAAAAATTTCTTATATAAGTATAAGCAGTTAGGATATTTCAATTATAGGGCGGGGTATAATTTTCGTTATAGAGATGGGTTCAAAAAATTTTAAAAGCAGTTGTATATACTGGTTGGTTGAAAGGTAGAGTCAAATTATAATTATACAATGTGGTTCAAAATTGTGACAAATTTTGTTATATAGGGACTATGAGCAATTGCATTTATAGTAAACTTGTCAATGGCTTTATATTTATTGATAAATATAAAGCCATTGACAACGAAGTCAGAATAGACTTTGAAACGTTTGGTATTCCTGCAATATACGTAGTTTTATTTCTATTGTGGTGTTATTCCCCAAAAAAACATAAAAGTAATTATAAATTACAGCTTTGACAGAACCAAAGTTCCATAAATAAAACACGAGATGGCACAGAATACTTGACTCCACTAGTTCCAGTACCTTCTTCAATTAAGCTTTTTCGCATCTTTGTAGTTTTCAAGTGCTTATATTAGTCCAAATTTAAGCTGATAGCAAAAATTAATTAGTGATAATTCAAGAAAAGCTGCACCGATTTGACTGATCTCTTTTTTAAAATGTTTGTGTAAATTTTTTAGGGAAAGAAGAATTAGAAAAGTTGGTCCAAATATTGGAAACTCGTGAAAAACTAAAGGTGCTTTTTACAAATGGCACTTATTTATATATTTTTGTAATGTACGTTGATTATCACATACATTCTGTGTACACCTAAATCTCCAAATACAAATATTGGAATAGCACAATAACCCAGGTAATTGGTTAAGGTGCGACAACACTGATCACTAGTGTGTAAACCCCTTTAAAATCTGGACAATTTAACAATTTTGTTCACACTAAACGCTACAACATAAGAAATTAAGTGACAATGTCTTGGCGAGGAAAAAGTTTTTGATGAAAAATGTTAAGTTTCATACTAAAAAACTTTTATTCATTAGTACAATATGTCGTCAGCATTTCCGTTAAACTTTTCAACGGAAATTCAATTAACCACACACTTGTTTCTACATTGTCAGCCATAAAACTCTACCTCACATTTGCTGATGGACAGCTCTCGACTGTTCCATAAATTTTTAACGAGCTGAGAAACAACACGGCAAACTTCAATACGGAACTAATGTCTAAATGAGAACGTAGTTTCCAACATGGAAACTGTTCTCTTCAACTCGCCAGCATGACCCAATAAAACTGGTTTATCATTCACGCATTTCCTTAATAATTTAAAAAGTTTTCGTGGCAATTTCCTCGACTGACGTCTCCTACGTTTGCTGCATTTTCCTCATTAATCGATACTGTAATTTGTATTAGCAGTTTTCATTTACACAAATATTGTATCTTATTGATATTTTTTTTAAATATTTTGTATAAATAAAATGAAGTTCAAGTCCTATGAAAATCTGATGATTACTCCTTGTATACGTAACTTAAGCTGTCGCCTTTATTGCATTGGACAGCTCAAGAATAATCATGACAGTTCCAGAATGTCATAGAACATGCGAGAGTTTACTCGAGAATTTCAAAACGGTAATCATGCATAAATAGATGTTTGACGTTGATAATCAAATGTAACTACATAGAGGATACAGTGCAAAGTGAAATTCTAAAGTTCAAAATGATATTCACCTAGTACAAGGATCAGTTAAAGACAAACTTCAAAATGAAACTCATAAAGTACAAAATTAAATTTAGAGTGAGAGTGAGAGACAAAGTAGAAAATGAAATTGGTAGTAGCTCTTCTGGGCCTATGTGCAAATGACAGTTAGATGCAGAGGCAACCATCAATGCATATAATCATAAGCTTCAGCACTTGTAATTTCCTTACGATGCTCTGTACAAAAATTGTCTCTGTCACGTATACCAAGTTCATCTAAACTCACGAATACAGAAGTCTGGAGAAAACAAAAGCTCAATGGAGCCCTTCGTGCTTTAGAAATTGAAGCAATCTTGAATATGTCAAAGCCAAAACTCTTGATCGTCAAATAGTATAAATACGTGTTCTCTGAGAGTAACTTAAGGTTAATTGAGTACATAGAGCTTATACTTCTGGAAGTGGCATGGTCGCAAGGCTATAAAAAGAGGGCAATAAAGAGAACATCATGTTTCTTACATATAAAATATAATATAGATAGATAGATAGAAGCAGCCAATGAACTACACACTAGACGTAGCTCATCAAGTGAAAGAGACTCTTGCCCTCTTTATTTCTGGGTTTGGCGCGATATGTGTGCACAGTAGGCTACCTCCAGCTGTATAAGCTCATAGGTTGAGTAACGCCTTTAGTCCAGTTCTATGAGTAACAGTAAACGTCAGAGTGTAATTTGTGTTTTGTGTTGTATTCTGATATTAAAAAGTTGCCATTATTGAATAAAGTCGTATTGTTAATTGGACAATCACTGTCTAATTGAAAGCCATGGTAATCCGCAACAATATATTATTTTGGTAAGTGTCGTTATAAAAAAAGACTAATTACAGTAAAAATATTAAAATACCGTGGAAAGGCAGTTAAAAAAATAAAATAAAATGGTCAACAACTGAAATTACTGCATAACACTACGTAGGTGTAGCATAAAAATATTAATTAATAGATTAATGACAAAATTTGACAGCTATCTACGGAACAAACTAGATTTAAAAAAGGGTAGAACATGAACGACTATCTACTAACATTAAATACACTTAAGAATCATCATCAGGTGAATGAGGATGACGGATCAAAGCTGAAACGTATGAGATTAACCATTTCAAGTCGATGGAAGTCCAAGGAAACTTCAAGGAACGAGTTACATTGTCTACCAGCTTCAGACTAACATTCAAACCAATACCATTATGACCTTTATCGATTTATCGAAAAATTACTACAATATCTTAAGATAATACTATTCAACCAATACAAACACTTGGTTTTCACTAACGGCTCCTAAACATAGCTCTTACAACTTTAACGTGAAAATTGGAATATATTATCTTATGAATAACAACAAAACTAAAAATACATTTTCAAAATTTCCAGGTGCTATTAAAGCACATTTCTAAGTTAAAAAATGAAATTAATGAAAAAAAATCTTTTTAAAAAGAAGCTTTTATTAAATACTCTCTTCGAGTGTCATTCTTTTGTACGCAAGAATATATATATATAACATATGTTGTTTCTGGTTAGGGAATATTCATCAGTTGCGCTTCCCACAATTGAATGTCCTCTCGAACACTTCTTTATGTATTTTAATATGAAGGTTCCCTAACCAAATATATATATATATATTATATAATATATATATATATATATATATATATTGTAATGGATTTAAACAGACAAGAGATAATACAAAAGTTTAGTAATTTGAATAAGTAAATGATTGGGGAAATGTAAATAAAATCATACATATCTAATAAAGAAAGGAAATTGCAGAAATCATATCAGATAAAGTTAACCTAAAAATATAAACTATGTAAAAGAATGTTTCAAAAGCAAATGTTGAAAGGATAAAAGGTGGCATATAAAGTTAGATAATCTATCATGCAGATGTAATAGAATTTGGATGTTACATAAAAAAATCTATGCAGGGGTCACATTTAGGTCAAACAGCAAAAAGGTTAAATTCACTTATGAAAATCACAGTATAGTTTGTAAAACAAGTATAGATCACATATTAGGCAATGACTACATTGAATATAACACATTTTAGATCAAAATTAAGTTTTAAATACATAAATTTGTTAAATAAATAGAGAATTGAAACGTCAGAATTGTAAAAACCGTTATAAATGTTAAGGAATGATGGAACAGTAAAGAGATTTATACCGTTAGAAAGAGCTTAGAGCATAGTTTATGAAAATTCAATAGTTCAAAAGATATTAAGTCTTAATTTCAGTAAAAACCAATTTTTAAAGTACCTGTTAAATGACTGGTGACCAACAGGTTACAAGTGTCAAATCAAAATTTTTGAAAACATGAATTAAGTGATTTAGATAAAATTTATGAGAGTAAACGGTATTGAAATTCAAATTAAAATTTGTTTAGATTTTTGCATATGATTTAGAAGGAACAGATTTGGAAATTAATAAAATAAATAAAAGCGGAAATGGAAATAGCAGGTGGCAAAATATATTACATAAATAGAAAATCTGACATTGAAAGGTCCTCTTTGCTTCCCAAGCGTCGACGAGAGCAGTTCAAAATTTCGTTCCTGTAAAATCACGTTTCCATGACAACAAGATAATTGATCTATGGAAACATTGAAATAAGTGTTCCATGTCAGTTTGACAGGAAATTGAGTTTGAAGTAAATTTTTTGAAGTATTTGGATAAACAATTTGAAATCATAAAGTAAATATTCCATAAAAGGTATTATTTGGACTCCATTGAATGGAGAAATAAAAATCAATTTTTGTTGAAAGAATAGAAGTATTGGTACAGCAGTAAAAAAAAACAATTAAGCAGCAGAATAATTTAGTTTTATAAAAATCAGAAATCAGGAAGTAGTATTCAAAACCAAAAGCAAGGAGAAAGGAAATTAAAGCCAGGCAACTGTGAGTTTTTGAAACATTATTTAATAAACAGATTATTAAAAAATTTAAACAATCAATCAGTGATAGAAATAAAGGGTTTTAAAATTTAGTAGAATGTATATTTGTGTTTGAAGGACTGAAATATTTTGTAATAAGTAGATAGAAACTTAAAAATAGTTAAGTCCCCAGGAAATTATTTTGATTTAAAGGCAAGATTATATCAAAATTGTATTGTGGACAATTGTAAATAAAATTTGAAAATTATTTATAAGTAATTTAAAATCTTAAAACAGAAAAATAAAGTGAATATATATATATATATATATATATATATTATATTGCCTTGCGTACAAAAGAATGACACCTCGAAGAGAGTATTCAATATCTCTGACAGGTGAAGTTAACATGAAAATTGCTTCGTGACGTTGTAACCTAGGAATTACGGGTAACAGCAATCACATGGAACGGCTCCAGATTCGGAACCTCTATGTGCTAGTTTCCCCGAAAATCCTAGATGTCGGTCTTTACATCTCGCATCTTCAAAGCTTTTATTACTTGTTAATAAAATGAACTAAACCGTTAAAAATAGTTTAAACCTGATTAGAAAAATACCATTATATAGATACCTACATTGCAACCTTTAACGATAACTAACTTTCTTTGTCTTCGTCACAATAATCACATGTCATACATACCTAATAATATATTTTTATTAAACCCTAAAACTTTGCACTTTGTTTTAAATCTTTCCGTTTTTATCACAGATCCAATTCTTTATAAATAAAAGCGTATTACATGTAGATAGAATTACTTTTATTTTGCAATTACAAACTTTTAACTTTTTAGTTCATTTTATTAACAAGTAATAAAAGCTTGTTTTTAAAAAGTTTTTTTCTTTAATTTAATTTTTAACTTTTTAGTATTTTCGATGCGAAATTGACTATGGCGTAGTTCGGAGCCCGTAGCAGTGTTTTTCCTTTATGTAGCCTGTAGTACGCTCACAAGGTGTTGTTTTGAGCACTTAAAGCTGAATGTATTTTAAATTTTAATAACTATACATTTCAGTTAGTTATGTAATTACTGGTTAGTTGTTTGAAACATTTCTCACTCTATCAATTTCATTTAATGCGTCAATATTACAAGGTCAACTTGGAGCAGTAAAGTTCTTCGATTTTAAGACCCACGAAAGACCGAATTCGGCTTAAAGCCGCATAAGACTGACCTGCAGCAAACAATTTCGAACCAAGATAAATAAAAGCATGATCTACAGTAGGTCCCTGCACAGTTGAAGCCCAAGATAAGATAATGGGGAGCATTCTTTTTTCAGCAGTGCCGTGATTTACCAAAGTTTACGCGAACGGATGGTATATCGCTATCGCATAGCTGAGCACGTCTGTACTATGTCCATATAATTTCAGCAATGTGACCTGTGGGTCCAGTCACAAGTCCCTGAGCAACGTCAACGTTAGACCTCAACATGACAAAAATTTCTTGTTCACTCCTTTTTGTCCCATCAATTAATTGATTTTGGGCTGTTATTTTGAACATTTGTGTATTTTTTTCTTCTCAAAATGTACAAGAACGGCTGCATTATGTTCTGAACAAGGGATTACTAGCCACCAACCAATTCAAAGCTTCGAATTCATTATCGCGAGACACTGAAAACTCACAAATTATATTTAAATTCTCCAGATGCTCAGCAAAAATCACTATTCCACAGTTATCTACATATCTAGGTAATATTTGTGGCAGTTTTTCGATTATCTCGAAAAGATCTTGGGCAAAAAGTGCTTTGCCACGAAACCCATATTGCCCAAATAAGCCGTTAAATTTTACAATTTTTGTAAATGGCAATTTTAGTACACGTCAGGCATAAGCCCATCTCTTCGTGTAAATATATATAAAATATTACACACTTTATCGTAAAAGGTATTTTTCGCGTTATTAAAGTACTCAACGCCTATTCCTCTGATTAGTCTTGTTCTGTCGTCCATTCTCTGCTGTTGCAATGCGTTGTTCTGTCGTTTGTGTTAACTGACTTGCTTGTCTGAGCATTCTGTTCCTTTCGATTCTGGCCAAGTGTTCCTTCTTATAATTCATTTTTTCTTTTCTTTTGTTATTCTAACGTTATCTATCCTGAGAGCACGTTGTTCAGGTGACTCATTTTCCGCTTTCTCTTGTGTCTGTATTCTATCGATATCTTGTCTATTAGTGCGTTGGTCTAACGATTCATTTTCTCTATGTTTAGCGACCGCTAAACTACTTTTTACAAGCGTGTCGCTTGTGGACATTGCTTTCATTAACAATCTTCTCATGTCGTTTCAAACTCGGCGCTGTTGTATCGCTTAATTACTGAGTTCTTTTGGCCACACACCTCGCTCCGTTATCTGACCCTGGTTACCATCTAGCACCAAAAAACTCATTGGGGTTATATCGTTTAAACACAGAGTTCCTATGGCCATATTCCAGCTCCATCATCAGACTCTGGTTACTATCTAGCACCAAAGGACTCGTCCAGACAAATCGTACGAGCTCAAACTCGATAGGGTTATGTCGTTTAATTACCGAGTTCCTATAGCCATCTTCCAGCTCCATTATCAGACCCTGGTTACCATCTAGCACCAAAGTACTCGTCAAGACATATCAAATGAGTCCAAACTCGAGTTCCTATGATAACTTTCCGGTTCGATTATCAGATCAGCTCCAAGTCATAGCAATTTTGCATTGTCATCCGATTTACAGACGCATGCAAAATTTGAAGTCAATCGAGAAACGAGAAGTGGATCAAATTTAACTTCCAAAATTTGATTTTGTGTCGTCTGACTACCGAGTTCCTATGGCCGCCTTTCGATTTCATCATCAGTTCAGCTCCGTTTGATAATAATTTTGCATTGTCACCTGAATTACACATACACGCAAAATTTCAGCTGAATCGGTAACCGGGAAGTGGATCAAATTTGATTACAGACAAACATCGGGACAGGTCAATCTAAATAAAAGCCTGTAAATAACACAAATAGACTTTTAAGAAGTGGTTGGTGATTTTGTCTATATCAAAGATTGAAGAGACGGTACCTCTTCTATTATCATAGATTTTTAATTGAGCTGGTCTTAGAGAAGATTTGTTTCCTCTCTATGTCTGTAAATCATGCTGATCTTTTGAACACGAGAAATGTAAAGAACGACATCTACGATTTTCGGGGAAACTAGCACATAGAGGTTCTGAATCTAGAGCCGTTCCATGTAATTGCTGTTACCCGTAACTCCTAGTAACTCTATGTGCAAGTTTCCCCGATAATCCTAGAGGTCGGTCTTTACATCTCGCGTTTTCAAATTTAAAGATATGTATCAAATACATGAAGAAGTGTTCGAGAGGATATTCATTTGTGGGAAGCACAACTGATGGATCTTGTCAGTGATGACAAACAAAATGTGGTATTCTCAATGATATAGAGTTATGAAGTGGTTGTCGATTTTGTCTGTCAAAGCTTGAAGAGCTCTTCTATTATCATTGATTTTTAATTCAGCTTTTTTTTCCTCTATGTTTGTATTGTAGTGTCATATCTTCAAAACGGAGCAATGTGGAGTATGGTGCTCATGAGGACTTTTTGATCTAAAATTGTTCTATTTAAATGTTAGATCATTTACCATCTAGATATAGCCTGTCAAGCGTAAAATCGTGGCAACGCTAGAAAGAGAGGGCAATAGAGACAGTAAGAGGTTATTTCACTTAGTGGGTGGAAGCATGCTCAACGTATTTCATTGGAAGCAGCTCCGAACCGTGTGAAATAACCTCTTGCCCTCTTCATTGCCCTCTCTCTCCTTAGTCTTACCACGCCATTTGTGCACTGCAGGTTATCTCCAGAAAGTAGTTACTCTAAGATTTAAATAGTTCAGACACTACAGAGATATTAATTTTATCGTTGACGCATTTCCTTAATAATTTCAAAAGTTTTCGTGACAATTTCCTCATCTGCCGCCTCCTCGGTTTGCTGCAGTTTCCTCATTAATCGATACCGTAATTTGTGTTGACAGTTTTCATTGACTCGAACACAATACACTCCTTCATTGCGGCATATTATTCCCTGTCTCCGGCTATAAGGAATTCAAATGAGATCGCGGAACGAATACGAATCTAATTCGGTTTCCATGATCCAATTTCATCGAGTTAAAAACGGATATAAAGGAAAATATCTGTGGAATGCGAAATAATATTTGAAAAGAGCTGTTACATTCGAGATGTCTCTATTCGAAATTATGCTGGCTGGCTTTTGTTGGAACACGTTCTGCAAATTCTTGGAATTTTTATCGGGGAATTTGAGGCGGATATCGATGGTGTGGCGGTCCGATAACTGCTTTTTTTCTAGTAAAATCGAACTTGAAGATAGTTTATATGTTCGTTCGCGGAAGTAGTTCTCAATCGATTCTGAATTGGTTCATTATTTTCATTTTTTTTTTGTTTTTGTTTGTCCTAAATGAACCAAAATCAGCTCACCGAGATTCACAACACAATATTAACTTGTGTTTTGTTTCATACAAGCTGTAATAAAACCTTTTTGTCTGTATTAACCGACATCAATTCAAAAAAACTAAAAAGTTTGAAAAAAAAAGAGCGGCAGTTATTTCGTAAGTAAGCGAAAGCTTCTTACTAAATATGTTTTCCGTCTCTAGTCATCATATATTAATTTAACTATAACTATTTTGTTATGTTGATTGGCACAAATAACAACTCCTTAATTTTCTTCGACATTTCTGTAATTTTTTTGTTTTTTTTAACAACTATTAACGGTTTGACTACTAAAATTTTCCTATAATGCAAGGTGTTCAACTTGAAATGTTTCATTTGACAGTAGATCTCGATAACAGAGAAATAGTAGGGACATTGCAATAACATTTTCTTTAGATTTTTTAAAGTTCATTCAAACACTTTTTGGCTGAATATTTGCTAAAGTACTTCATTTCTGCAAAGGGTCAAGGCCATTCCTTTAGGAACTTTAACCAAGGAATCCGATGATGACCTTGGATTTAACCTTGAACCTCATTTTTGAGGTTACTTTGAGGTCAACCTCATTTTTTTTAATAAGAACCCCTATTTTTTATTGCGTAATCGGAAATAGCGGGAAATTTTACGTCCGGACATGTATGTATGAGGTTGAGGTAACCCCTAGAGGTCAAATAGAGCTCAAATAATGATTGGTAAAGCATAGATGCTATAGTAAGATGTCAATTACTAAAATTTCAATAAAAAAAATAAAATAAAAAAAATATACCTCTACTTTGTCAATAATGTGTTTATCCACCGCGGTTATCAGTACACCCCCCACTAATAAACAACATGCTTAGCAGTAGATGCTTTTCGGTCTCAATGGGAAATGTTTAAAGCTCTCTTAGAACCCTTAACAATGGACTCCCTCAGGGATCAGTACTTGCCCCAAGCTTATTCAACATATATATATATATATATATATATCAGATATGCCAGCTACCCACAGTTAAAAATTTGGGTCACTGGGCACTGGCCGCGCGGGACAAATCACTGGAAAACACCGAGCGCATCCTCACTGAGGATCTTACTGGCCTGGGGAAGTACTTCAGGTCATGGCGACTCAAACTTAACCCGAACAAAACAGAGGTATGCTGCTTCCACCTAAACACCAAAATGGCACACAGACAGCTCCAAGTCTTCGCTGACAACTATCTGCTAAGACACAACAGCACCTCAAAATACCCAGGAGTGACCCTAGACAGAACATTGTGTTTTAGACAACACCTCCGAAATACAGCAGCTAAACTTAAGACTAGGAACAACATTATCCATAAGCTGTGTGGAACAACATGGGGCTCAAACGCTATGACACTATGATGCTCAACCCTAGGGCCGACCCAATGGTTACCACTACTAAAGCACATACCACCTCCGGAACTGCGACGCCAAAACGCCTTACTGAAAACTTCGCAGAAGATACAAAACAACCCTAACCTGCCAATCCATAACGAAATAGCCGGTGCTAACCACAACCACTTCCACTTGACCAGCCAGTGGCACAGCACGCAACAAAATGAAGCGATCCCAGCTATCCGTGAGATCCCCAGCATCGACACTGCGCCTCCGGGATTCGGACTGCCTCGGAAGGTTTGGTCCACGTTGAACAGAATACGTACTGGGCACGGAAACTGCGCAGACTTCCGGTATAAATGGAACCAAATCCAAAGCGCCAATGCCACTGCAGAGCTGAGAAGCAAACAATCCACCACATCACAACAGATTGCCCAATAAGAAAGTCCGACAGAGACCCAAGAGCCTTCCTGCACGCGACACCAGCGTCGATTGAATATATTCATAAACTAAATATCGCTCTGTAATTTTTCTTTTTTTTTAGTAATGTACTGTGTATTCTATTTCTTCTTGTGGAATACTATCCCAAGCTACGTGTATTACATGTCTTAGAACCTCCAAAGTCCGTGGGGGCTAGGGTAGATTTTCGAGCCTTTTGCCCTTATATCCCAATCATGTGCTATGAGCGAAAGATCGGGGGATCTGGGCGGCCATGGCAACAGATTCACATGGGTCTCTTTAAAAAAGTTTAAACTAACTCGAGCAACATGAGGTCGAGCATTATTTTGCTGAGCAGATTAAGGTAAGGGAGTACATACGACTCCACTACTTGCTGAAGATAACATTGCGCTGTCATGTTGCCTGAAAAAAAGCCTAGAGGGGACCTACTTCCATGTGCTATAGCACCCCACACATCAACATCAAATGAGGTTGACGTCTTTTTCCTCGATGTCGTCTAACCCTTCTTCGGTCATTATGTCCACTCAAGCAGAATCGAGATTCATCAGAGAAGACGACCTAGTCCATTCCCATTAAACTGTTGTCGTTCTCTGCACCTCCGTAGTCTTTGCCGTCGATGCTCAGGGGTCAGATATAGCACAAGATGGGGTCGATAATCCTGCAGTCCAAAAGAACTGATACGGCGTTCAACCGTTCGGACACTGACAAGATGACTTTGTTCTCCTAACCACTCATCGGCCAAATTTCAAGATGTAGAAAATCGGTCTCTAAAGTCTTCGATCTTGAACTTTATTGATGGCCACTTCGACCTACGGTGACTACTCTTCTCCGATTTTGTGTATTATCAATCCACGTTTGACAACAACCAGACTTCACCAAATTTTAATCATTTACTCCTTCCTATAGCATCTATGCTTTACCAAAACAATATTAAATTTAAACATCTCCTTCTGCGTGTTGCGGTTTCTTTGTCAGTGAGTATATATTATTGATTACCAAATTTGCAAAAATCACGAAGATATCCTGCTCTGTAAACATTTAGTCATTATTACAAACTTCACAACAATGTTGCACATTATTAATACAAATTAATTAAATAAAATAATTTAAATAAAGTCACAAAAGGCAAATCATTATCAAAATCTTTGAACCTATTCTACATATATACTACTGACTGGGCCAGTTTGTTTCCAAATTAATATTCAAAACAACACTAAATTGAATTGAATATTATTTAACTACGGCCTATTTACGTGTTAGGCTATACAATAATTCCATCAAGAGAAGCCTTATAAAGTTTTGCAAAATAATGAAAGCATTAAACTTATATAAAATATGTCGTTGTTTGCATATCCACTTCCGCATTTCCGGTGGAAAAAAAGCAATCTACAACACGCAAGGGTCACACCAGTAAAGAAAAACCTCGTCACCCTCCGAGACCCTTCTCCATCATACAAATGGGCTGAGAATTTGGCTATAAAATTAATTCCCATAAAAGAGAATTTCGAAGAATCGCCATAAATTACGAATGGCCGTTTTGCCGTTATGCTATCGGTGTTCACAGAACGAAAAGTGGAAATATATCTGATATATATGTTTTGTGTTAGATATCGGAAAACGGCTTGGGTTGCTTTGTATTCGTCTGTGCAATACTGCATCTATCAGAAAGGGACCTTGTGTCATATCGCTAAAGTACAAGTTATGCATTTTTAGACATTTCTATAAAAATTGTTCAATTTTATTTTACAGTATCGTATTGTTACGGTTAATATTTTCATGTGCAAGTTTTGATTAGTATATAAATCTTGTGAATATAGAGTATTAGTGCTATGGAAAGCAAATTATTTGCAGTTTTTGATTTTTCTTTTTCTTCACAACTTTGTAACTTTATTTCTCTCCTTGCCTTGATCTCTTGCTCTCTTCATTTCTTCATCGCTGCGTCTCCTTTCCTCTTCTTCTCTCGGTCTATCCTTGTCTTTTTGTCACTTTCTCTCTTTGTCTCGTTGTCTTGTTGTATCTTTGTCTCCTTGTCCCCTTCTGTCTTTGTCTCTTTATGTGTTTGTCTATTTGCCTCTTTGTCTGTTTGTTGATTTGTCGCTTTGTCTCTTTGTGTCCTTTTCTGTTGGTATAGTTGTTACTTTGTCTGCTTGTCTTTTTTTCTCGTTGTCTCCTCGTCTCTTTGTATTGCTGTCTCTTTGACACATTGTCTCTTTGTCTCCTTGTATCGTTGTCTCCTTGTCTCTTTTACGCATTGTCTCCTTGTCTCTGTATCGTTGTCTCTTTTTATCTTTGTATCGTTGTCTCTTTGTATATTTGTCCTTCGTCTCATTGTCTTTGTCTCTTTCTTTTTGGTTTCTTTGTCTGTCGGTTTGGCTTTTTGTCTCTATGTTTATTTGCCTCTTGGTGTCTTTGTCTCTTGGTCTCTTTCTCTTTTTGTCCTTTGGTTCTTTGAATTTTTATCTCCTCCTCTCTTTGCAAATTATAATGTTATACTAGTGATGATACAGATCAAAAATAGTAATCCCAATTGAAGAATGTCTACGTAAAGTCTCTTTCTTTTTTGTTTCTTTGTCTTTTTCGTTGTTTCTTTGTCTCTTTGCCACTTGGTCTCTTTCTCTCTTTGTCTTTTTGTTTCTTTGTCTCCTCGTCACTTTGCGTCTTTACCTTTACGTAACAATCTTTTTTTTGATGATGTTATACTAGTGATGATCCAGATCAGAAAAAGTAGTCACAATAGAAGAATGTCTACAGAAAGTCATAATGATCTAAAATTCTTTGTAGCCAGTGGAAGGAATACATTAGTACTTAAGTCATTTTCAAACAAATATGCAATTATAAATCAACTAGAACGACCAATACTCTCTTTAACCCTACTCTCTTTTTTAGATTCCCGTGACGCAAACGCTATCATCACATTAAATTAATTTAAGAAAAAACAATAATAGGCCAGTGCATATTTGCTTAGAAATTAAAAGCATTTCTATAAGTGAATTTTGCGTAAATGTATGTGTGTGTTAAAAATGCCTCCCATCTTTAGTTTCAAAGAATTTTTCATGTAGTGTTTCTGAAAGATGAGGTAAGAATATAAAGTATAGGGGCTTTGAAAGCAATAAAATTCATTGCTGCGTTTCCTTTTCTCTTCTTCTCTCTGTCTATCCTTGCCTCTTTGTCCTTGTGTGTTTGTCTCTTTATCTGTTTGTCTATTTGTCTCTTTGTCGATTTGTCTCCTTGTCTCTTTGTCACCTTATCTCCTTGTCTTTTTGTATCGTTGTCTCTTTGTCCCGTTGTCTCTTTGACGCATTGTCTTTTTGTGTCCTTGTTTCTTTGTCTCTTCTTATCTTTGTCTCTTTGTTCCTTTGTTTCGTGTCTCTTTGTCTTCTTCTCTCTTTATCTCTTTCTCGCTTTGTCCCTTTGTATCTTTGTCTATTTCTGTTTTGTTTCTTTGTCTTTTTATTGGTTTGTCTCTATGTTTCTTTGCCTTTTTGTCTCTTGATCTTTTTCTCTCTTTGTCTCTTTGTCCTTGTGTCTTTGTCCATTTATTTGTTTGTCTATTTGTCTCCTTGTCTCTTTATCACATTGTCTCCTTATCTTTCTGTATAGTTGCCTCTTTGTCCCGTTGTCTTTGACGCATTGTCTTTTTGTCTCTTTTTATCATTGTCTCTTTAACCCTTTGTATCGTGTCTCTTTGTCTTCTTCTCTCTTTATCTCTTTATAGCTTTGTCTCTTTCTGTTTTGTCTCTTTGTCGGGTTATCTCTATGTTTCTTTGCCTTCTCTCTTTGTGTCTTTGTCCTTTTGGTTCTTTGAGTTTTTATCTCCTCCTCTTTTTGTGTCTTTGCCTTTTGGTAAAAATCGTTTTTTCCAAATTATAGAATTGAAAAATTTCTACGTAAAGTCTCTTTGACTCTTTCGTTTTTGTTTCTTTGTCTCTTTGTCACTTTGCTTCTTTCTCGCTTTGTCTCTTTGTCTCTTTCTTTATCTCTTTGTCACTTGGTCTCTTTCTCCCTTTGTCTCTTTGTCCTTTTGGATCTTTGAGTTTTTATCTCCTCCTCTCTTTGCGTCTTTACGTTTTGTAACAATCTTTTTTTCCAAATTATAGAATTAAAGATTGTCTACGTAAAGTCTCTTTGACTCTCTTTCTTTTTTGTTTCTTTGTCTCTTTGTCTCTTTGTCGCTATGCTTCTTTGTCGCATAGTCTCTTTGTCGCTTTGTCTCTTTCTTTGTTTCTTTGTCTCTTTGTCACTTGGTCTCTTTCTCCCTTTACCTCTTTGTCTTTTTGTTGCTTTGTCTCCTCGTCACTTTGCGTCTTTACCATTTCGTAACAACCTTTTTTTCCAGATTATAATGTTATACTAGTGATGATCCAGATCAGAAAAAGTAGTCCCAATAGAAGAATGTCACGTAAAGTCATAGTGATCTAAAATTCTTTGTAGCCTGGAAGCAATAAATTAGTACTTTGGTCATTTTCAAACAAATATGCAATTGTAAATCCAACTAGAACGACAAAAACTTTGATGAATTAAGATGTAAAAGTTGAAACAACAAAAAAATGCTGACATCAAATTATAAGAACAATAAGTTTTAACAAGTAATAAAATAATTCGCTCCATATCACCCCACCGCTAAAGTTCCTTATCCACATTAAACACTATGTTTATTCTAGACGAACAAACTGCAAACTTAATTAACTGAAACACATTGTTATGGAGCATCTCTTTTTGCAATTAATCGCAAGGGGTGGTGGTACGCGAGATATCTTTTACGTTCCTATTCCGTTCCATTTTTCGTAAATTACGCCTCGCAGGAGCGATTCAGAGACGAGACGTAATGAACGGCTCATATGTGGATAATAAAACTGCAACTATAACAGTTTACGGTGCTCCTGGAAGATCTTTCTTTACGGCTAAATATCATCCTGTTATTTCGAAATAGGTTAAATTGATTTAGGAGAGAAATCTCGTGGAAGTATAAAATATAATACATTTTGTTGAGAGTAGATTACAATGAAGCAAACGCTATATCATCCACTTGTAGATATTAAACTTTGAAATTGATTTAAAGCAAAACTTGTTAAATAGTACAAGAAATTTTAGGAAAACCTTGTTCATTTAGGTTTTTCTCCTCTTAGTTGTTTCTCTACAACACAAATAATGTTCAAAATTTTTCAAGAAGTATAATTATGACAGCGTGTAAAATTGTCTGTTTTTTTTTCAATAGAAAAAATTTATTGCTAGATAACTGAAGAAACAGCAGCTCTAGGTCTTTTGTCAACTTTTTCTCCATTGAGCACATATCTCCTCAGAAAATTCTTCACCATCTTGGGCAGTTGCAGTTTGTTGTAATTCTTTTGAAGTAGTTTGTCCGTCGGATTTTGAAAAGTTCAGTAGATATAGTATATAATTATCTCACTCCTTTACGTATTTTTACTTCCCTTGTGGCTGCAGTCGTTGCATTTTCATAAATATCTTGTACCATAGATTTCTCATAATGCTTACCTTTGTTACGTGATATCTATACTCCTACTTTCGATGTAGTTAAGGAACAAATTTGGATTGAAAATAGTGTTTATTAGTCTTGAAAATTCCACTGAGTATTAATAATTAACCGACTTCCAAAAAGGAGGAGGTTATCAATTCGTCGTGTATATTTTCGCTTTTTTTTGCATGTATGTTACCTGATTTCTTCTCCTGTGGTGCACCGTTTTGAATGAATATGGTCTTGTTTAATAGAGTATATATCCGGATTGGTGAAATTCAAATTTTGGAAAAGAATTCTATTGATAAAGTGAAAAAATTTGTGAATGAACACATGCGTGCACGGAAATCGACCAATATCCCTAATATTTTAGTCGATTTTTCGACAACTGCTTATGGATGTCTATAGTGTTTTAACGTTTAATCTATTAAGGAAGATCCTTAGGTGATCTCATATACTTTTCTGCGACGTGCAACTTGCAATTTTGCAGAAAATCGCCGAAAATTCCAAAATTCTTATTAAAAATTTCATCGAAATGACTTAACGGACATTTCCTCATAAATATTTTAATTCCAACGCAATAGTGCGGTAATTTTAGACACTGGAAGTTTTAATTGCGAATTCGAAAATTTTTTATGTACATCTCAAGCATATAGGTAGTAAAGCATAGTATTTTCGGCTCCTTAAATCAATGAGTACCAATCTCGTTCTAAGAACTCCTGGTTCGAAACGGCTGTCATACGTTGAATGATATAGTTCTAAATATGTGGATATATATCTGTATATATATTTACTTATGTGTTTTTATATAAAACACCCGAACCATCTGTCAAGAGTATGGTATATGTTATAGCATAGTATGCCTTCATATACTTAAATTACTCAATAGACGGTAGATGTCACCGACATCTATTAGGTTCAATACACATAAGAAGTTGCATAAAGTGTGGAGAGGAATTAATGTTACAGAGGGCGATAATATAAAATGTTAAAAATGAAATAATTTATGGGGAAGCCCACAAGGAGTTATATACTATGGTTGAAATATGGGACAGATTTGACTCCGTAAATATGGGATGGATTCTACTCCGTCCTATACTTTACAGAAGGCAGCTAACAAATTTATGCTTCTCCGATGGTTGGTACATAGGTTGGAGTGGAATTATCTATAGTTATAGAGGGTTGTCAAAAAAGTTGAAGAAAAGTTACATGGCGTAGTCCATAAGGCATAAATACATTTTGGGCTTATTAAGTCAATGCGTACTAGTACATTTTGTTCGTAAAGATTTACCTGTCAATTTAATTGAGAAAGTATCATTGTGAAATGTTGAGGCTTTCAATGTTACCTGGTTCTGTCTATTAAGGTTATACATACAAAATAAAAAATAAAGAATGAAAACTACCTGAGTTCAAAAAAAAACTAAAAAGTTGAAAATAAAACATTTTAAAAGAAATATAACCGACTTCTACAACAATCAAGTTTGATGAATTAGTAGATAAGTACGCAATGAAGGATTTTAGATTTGCTTGGCACCGGCTTCAAAAATATACTAAATTGGTAGGTAATTAATTTGTACAGAATGAGCACCTTTTAATATTTACATTTTTTACTTCCTAGGTAGGTACCTAACAACATTGAATGTGTTATTCATTTGCTAGAGTTGTATTTTGTTATAATTATTTTTAGCTTTTTAGTTGTAGGTAGAAGTCGGTTATATTTTTTTTAAAAATGTTTTATTGATTTTAAAGTTTCAAATCACTTTTTTGGAAATAACTCATAAGGATAAATTTATGTTTACGCCAGTTATTAGAGCAAAACTGAAATCCTGAGTCCTGTTTTTCTCTCTGTACTCTTTTTGTATATTTCCCATATTGCCTCTTTGTCTCTTTGGCTATTTAGATATTTGTACGTCTGTCTCTTTGAGTTTTGTCCCTTTAACTGTTTGCATCTTTCTTTCCCATTTTATCTTTTTCCATTTTCAATTTTTCTTTTGTCATTTTCCTCTTTTTATCCCTTTTTCTTGTTCTTTTCTCTTTTACTCGTTCACTCTTTTCTAAATTCCAATGAAGCAAACGTAAAATTATCACTTGTAAATATTAAACTTTGAAATGAATATGCTTAGAAAATAAAAGCATTTCTGGAAGTATTTGCAGGCTAACAATAGCCTTGCTACCAAAACCGCTATATCTTCTATATATAACCTCCAGTGAGCTTGTAGGAACTGTTTCAAATAGTTGTCCTTGCAAATGCGGGAGTAAACTTGAACTTACCCATTGCGGATCAACCCAGTGTCATATTATGTATACATTAGAATCACAACTGCATTAAGACTCGTCCCAGTTAAAAGTTTTCGAGTCTGAATAAAATAGCTTTTTAATCTCATATTGGAAATATACTCGTATTATATTGTAAAAATTGTAGTTCTATTACTGTCATATCGCGAGAGAATCCCAGAAATTTCTAGTTATTCGCGAATGCTAATTGTTACTGCGCTTTCTGAAATACTGCTAACAGTGGTATAAAGCGTTTTTGGCCCTTGGATGACTGAAACTGTGAGATATAATGGCATCGGTTGCAAAAGGTTTTCTGAATGAACATTAAAGGTTCGGTATAAAATGCACACTGATTTAAATTATCCTCCCTAGATATAAAATACACACACACACACCATAAAACAGTAAAAGACATATTTACTAACGAAATATTACAGTAAAACAAGAATTTGTGGATGTACTATTAAAATATGAGATAACAAATTTGATTTTGGACCGCTTAAGAGTAGAATAATTTTACATGTTTACTAAATTTTTTTAAATACGATTTTTTAAACTAAATAATTACAATTGTTTTTACAATCAAGTTCATTACTTCACATACACACTTTATCGAATTTTAACTGCAGGTTAGGTTAGAAAACATATTTTTCGTCTTCTATCTATTCTATTATAAAATTGTAAGTTTGTCTGTTTGTTTGTTTGTTTGTTTGTTCGGGCATCACGTAAGAACTACTGAAGTGATTTTGCTGAACCTTTTTTTGTTGCAAAGCCTATAGTTTGACTTAAGATCTGGTAGACATTTTATCTCTCTAAATTGACAGAAACGGTAGACATAGCGAAAAAACTGCTACCATGTTGGGTAATACAATTGCTCAATTGGTTCCACCGCATGCACAAAATATTAGATACTGGCATTAGCTTAGCTTTTATTCCAAATTCGGAATGTGCAAATGTAACAACATATTTCGATTTAAGAAAAATCAACGGATATAACAAGCGTAGTTTTACAGGGTGTTCTGTATATAGGAAACATAGAGCGGAGTAGAATTAGATGGATTTAAAAAATCTAAAAATAAGTTATATTTGGTGTCCTATAAGCAGCTGCATATATACAATGTGGTGGAAATAAGGGAGACTGGAATTATTTATACGGAGTGGGTTATATTGAGTGGGTCATAAACAGTTCCAAATTCGAGGTGATTGAAAAAAGGTTGAATATTTATGCAGTTTGAATAAAAAATCTAAAAAAATGTGTTAGGTAAGCAGTTAGGATCTTTTATATTCATAAGATTATTATAGTTATGAAATGGGTTGAAGACATGTTAGAAACAGTTGTTTATACAGGGTGTTTGAAATATAAGATAGAGTGAAATTATTTATGTTGTGGTTAAAAATTTATTTTATATCCATAAGTAGATGCATATATTGGATGGTTGAAATATGTAGCGGAGTATAATTACAGGTAGGTTTAAAAAATATTATAAAGTAAGGTTATGATCTACAAGCTGTTCCATTTACCGGATGGTTGAAATATAGGGTGGGGTGGCATTCTAAGGATACAGGGTGGTACAAAAATATTATATTTGGTCGCAAATGAGTAGTTGCATACAAAAAGCTGTTGAAATATAGGATGGTGTACAGTTATAATTATACAGGGTTGGTAAAAAATGCTATAAAAATTTTGCTATAGAGCAGTTGCATATATAGAGTATCTGAAATATGGTGCGCAGTAAAATATAGTTGTACAGTGTCATTCATACAAGGTTAGAAAAAATTGTAAATGAAGGGTGGTTTAAATGAAGTGTGGAAAGAAAATTATACTTTAATATGTCTTCAAAAAATATGGGGAAAATTGTGAAATAGCGTAATTCATAAGCAGTTGTATTGTAACATTTGCACAGCCTTATCAAAATAATCCAGTGCAAGTTACAGGTTCTTTTAAATTATCACCCCGAATGAACAAGCAATGTAAACCTACCTTAACGCTATAAATATTATTTGGATAAAACGAGTTATGTTATGCCCGTACTTTCGTATTTTATTCGAAGAGCACTAGAATTATTTATCGTCTTCTAGTATCTAATTCAATAACTAAAATTTGGTCAAATAGTTGAGTAAAAAGTAAAAGATAATTCTTTAGGTTGTAAGTCTGACATGCCATACAACCGGGAAAACATTGAAGATAATTAGATTACTTAAAATTTTTAAATCGTCATATGAATAAAACAATTAATACCGATACGGTTAAGAAAACAGAAAATGAATTTAAATAGACAGATGTCGAAAGATTCTTTTGGTAGTATATAGATTAATATAGTGTTGCCTAACATTTAATGGATATCAACGCATGCGAAATGTGATGCTTTGACTTGAGGTTAAGAAACAAATACAGTTGGCGTGATTGATCGCCAAGCTAAAAGGAGCAGTTGACAACAGTGGTCACATGCTTCGCGCGACGTGGAACTATCAAAAGTTCTGCCAACAGAGTTTATCAGACTCGGATCAGCTGATATGTTTTTACATGATAGTTTGGATGGGAAGATTCAAAAAGCCCGCCATTGAACTGCCTGGACGGGAGAATAGAATTTCCTGTGTGAACTGAGGAACACGGGGGTGAACAAAAAAGGGAATTTTGGGGAATGGTCTCGGAAAGATTCCGAGGGGTAATAAAAGTGATTCCCATTTGTTAAAATATCCCTCATCTATAATGTTAATGTAAGTTCACCGATTTCCATAGTTCGTTTTGGGAAACCTATGAAATAACCGCAAGGGTTTAATTTAAAGAAAGGCACCCCTTTTGAGTGGTTACCCTTCGCCAGTAAAGAAGGTAAGATAAATTAGTTTTCTAATAACATAGTAAAAATCATTATGATCATTTTCTTCATGTTACTATAAAAGTGAAAATGAAGACATACCCTTTTTATTAGTTGAATGTATCAACCCCTTTTCATTTGTTATATGGGTGATATTTCACTCTATTAAATATTAAAATTCTTGGTACAGAGATGTTTCAAGAGTTAAGTACTTCACAGATTGGAAATGAAATTTATTTCATGAAAATCTTTATTGTAGGATTTTGGTTGGGTTTAAGGCTTTTATATGAGCCAGAATAGACCTGAGGTTGGTCTAGGATAGTACTAACATTGATCTAAAATTTGGATTGTGCTCAGCGACAATTGAGAGCAAACTGGATGTTAATGGAGATGTCTACACTCCTTGGTTGTGTCCAAAATTGAGTTGCAGTGTCAGCGAAGGACCTGGTTAGGATGTCCACACATTTTGCTACGCCGGATGATTGAAACACCCAGACAGGGTCACCATGTTGCTCCATCTAGCAAACACTATCCCATCTTTGATATTAGATCTTGGACAGTTCATCCATATCAATTTGAGTAAAATTTACTACAAGGACAATTAAGGTCAGACCTTTTCATTTTGACTAAGAAAGCCTACTCTAGGTTTACCAAAATATGTATATATAAATGATATTTTGATAATGTGTTTAAAAATTTAATTTATAAATTTTTGTGAATAAGTCAGTCACAAAGTATGACACCTCTAGTGTCGATGTGTAGAAAAATTGTAAACTATAACTCATGAGTTACAGGATATAAAGATACCAGTTTAGTAGATAAAATTTTATAGATATTTATTTTAGGGATACATATTTAAAGTTACAGATCTTAAATTTTCAAATCTTTATTAAGGTGATTATATATTTTTTGATTAGTACTTGTTACATTCCAGTATATACACGAATACATTTCTGAATTTCATTGTTGATTATAAAACTGAATAGACAAGGAAAGTTTAATATTCAGTTCAGAATGAATATTTAGTTTCTATTCTCTCATTGCAGATATGACTGAACAAAAGATTTAAGTTTTATAAAGAACATATGATTAATTTCCAGATTAGATTAATAAAACTTTGTATAATGAAAGTTTACTTACCTATAGAGAATTTTTCTTATTTTCCAATATTTATCTCAACATTTTTTTAATTGGTTTAAATTCAGAAGACCCAGAATCATATTGTACTAATTTAGTTAATTGTAAATAGATCCTTCTAGAGTTCATTAGTGTTTAATTTCTCTAAATATCTCAATATATAGAACTTCCTTTCTCAGCTTAAGGAGGCATAGATTAAACTAAGCTGAGTGGCGCCCTCTCCCTCAATAACTTCAAACAATCCCTGAATTCTCCTTGGTTGTCACCAAAAACTTCAGCAGTAGAACCCCGACCACAACATCTATAATCCTGAGCCTAGCCGGCGCACATCTGTGACCTTCATGGTTACACCATATGGCCCTCCACTAATTTCAGGTGGACATTACGCCATAAAAAGTGGCGCCCAACTTACTGAAGAGGTTACAACCAAGCCTGCTATCTTTCTTTTCCCACTTTGAGGATCAAACATGACCTTGCACTTTGCACCCTCATATTCTTAAAAAATTGATACATGATTTAATCAATCCGATATCAATTAGAAAGCTCATTCAATTCACTAGAAGGTAAATAATTCCCAGAATAATTAGTACAAAGATTTGAAGGGTCGAAAATTTTAAATATCATATATAGTATAATTTTAACTAGCTTGTACTTGGTAAACATCCAACAGGCAATAAAGTTTCAATAATAAAATAATATAGGTGGAAAGTAATCTTCTAGAATTATATAAAGCAATGGATCTGTCTAGACATATTACTGAACAAGAAGTAGAATATGAATTAAATATTAGAAATGTGTACTCCACGAGACCACTTAAGGACAAAAGGTTAATTTTGAAAAAATTATTAAAAAAGGAAGTAAACTCAAGTCACACCCATATTGACTTATCCCAATATAAATTTAGTGTCATTAAAGAAAATACTGAAAACTCGTCATCATTAAATTCAATTAAATTAGCTATTGAAGAATTTGAAGGTACTGAACAAGATTATTCATATAATAAATTAAGATCACGTCTTTTTCATGTAACGGGGAGAATTAAAAATTTTCAACCAACACAAGATGACGGGGAAGAGGCGGCACAAAAGTTTAAAAATGAATCCTATGCTTCTTGCATTCAACTCGAGGCAGAGTTGGACGACAAACTTTCTTCTCATGATAGTAACCAAACTTTAAATCAAACAGTCATGCAAGTACCTCCAATTATACAACAAACAGTATCGTGTTCTTCTAATACGAATACTATTTCAAATTGGGGAATAAAATTTAATGGGGACCCTAAAAAGTTATATTTATTTTTAGAGAGAATTAATGAACTTTCAGAATCTCGTAAAGTCTCAGACGATGACTTATTTCATTCAACTGTAGAACTATTTACTGATGATGCATATTATTGGTTTAAAAGAAATAAAAGTAGAGTAAATAATTGGACAAATTTAGTAAACAAATTAAAAGAGGATTTCTTTCATTCAGACAATGAGGACTTACTCTGGGAGCAAATAAAAAATCGTAGACAAAAGAAAACTGAACCCATAGCAGTATATATAGCGCATATTGAAACATTATTTAGTAGACTTTCACGTCCAGCTCCAGAGATTTCTAGAATAAAACATATTAAACAGGGTCTTTTACCTGAATATATCAGCCAATTGGCTTTAGTAGACATAAATTCAATTGACCAACTTGATTCTCTTTGTAAAAAGCTAGAGGAAGCAGCTTATTTAAAAAACAAACAACATAGTCACCATATCTCAACATTAAATTTTAATAATAATTCCTCAAGAGAGTATAGTAGAAACAAGTTTTCCAAAAATAATAATTATACAGCAAACAATACTCCAAACAGAACCTTTACAACCAATAACTTTAGGAATACTCCAAATAGACCAAATACAACTAATAACAAGACAGTAGAAAGCAATGATATCAATAATCAAACATCTACAAATAGAGGTTCAGACATTAAGTTCATTTGTTTCAATTGTAGGTTACCCAATCATTCTTACAAAAATTGTAGAGCAAAGAAAACTATATTTTGTTATAAATGTGGAGAACCCAAAGTTAAAGTTAGTAATTGCCCTAAATGTACAAAAAACTAGACAGAGGAGTATACTCCAAGGGTCAGAGAATTACTCCTTATAGATATAGACCCACAAATAAAACGATAAAGTATTTACAAAATAAAGGTTTAAAAGACATAGAGAAATATTTCAAAAAATTAAAAAGTACACCTCTCAATGGTCATCTACCAGTAATTTCCCCCCTTTTAGTGAATAAAGAATATGACAATAGACCTTACATCAATGTCAAACTATTCGACCAAAATATTACAGTTTTATTTGACAGTGGTGCCACTGCATCAGTCATCGGTGCCTCCGGCATGAAACTAATAAAAGAATTTCAAATACATATTAATAAAACCTTGCCCAAAAGCATCTGCACCGCAGACGGCAGCCAATTAACTGTAGATGGGATAGCAGACTTACCAATTTACATTGGAAAAGTTGGAAAAATTGTTTCAGCTTATGTAGTGCCATCAGTACCATACTCCTTTATATTTGGTTGTGATTTTGCGAAAACCTTTGATGTAGTAATTAACTTTAGTAACAATTCTTGGAATATTGAAAGTGATTTTAAAAATAATGAAATAAGTATAGTAAATAAAGAGTCTTGCTATAAACCTCCCTCATTATGTTCTATTGAAGAATTAAAGGGAGAAGATCGTATTATTGCTGAACAAGTTATAGAAAGTTTTAAAGAAATAAGTAGCGAAGACCGTCTAGGACGAACGAATAGAATAACTATGAACATTGACACTGGAAATGCTTCTCCAGTTAAGAAAAGACCTTTTGTATTATCACCCTATATGATGGATATTTTGAATAAAGAACTAGATGAGATGTTAAAATTAGGAGTCGTAGAACCATGTACTAGTCCTTGGTGTTCACCTGTCATGCTTGTAAAGAAAGCTAACGGAGAATTTAGATTTGTTTTTGATGGACGACAGTTAAATGAGGTCACTATTTATGATACATATGCGTTGCCAAATATCAATAGAATCCTGACTTCGTTAAGGAATGCTAAGTATATTTCATCTATAGATTTACGAAAAGCTTTCTGGCAGATTCCTTTAGAAGAGAGTTCTAAAAGGAAAACCTGTTTCTCTGTGATAGGTAGAGGCAGTTTCTGCTTCAATGTAGTACCGTTTGGATTGTGTAACAGTGCTCAAATACAACAAAGATTAGTAGACGCAATATTTGGTGCGAAGTATGAACCATATATATTCTCTTATTTAGACGATATATTAATTACTAGCCCTGATTTCGAACACCACGTTAGATTACTTAAAGAAGTAAAAGACCTTCTAAAAGATGCTGGCCTAACAATTAACACAAAAAAATGCGAATTCTTTAAAACTTCCTTAAAATTTCTTGGTTACATTGTCGGAGAAAACTCATTGCGAACTGACCCAGAAAAGGTATCGGCAATGGTTAATTATCCTCGGCCACGTACCGCCACAGAAATCAAAAGATTTATAGGTCTTTGTAGTTGGTATAAAAGATTCATACCAGACTATTCAACCATGATGTCTCCAATATCGGACTTACTAAGAGGAAAAAAGAAAGCGCAACGAATAACCTGGAATGACACAGCGGAGAAGTCATTTATTAAGATAAAACAACTTCTAGTTTCAGCACCAATACTAGCTCAACCGGATTTTTCCGAAAAGTTTATTGTTCAATCGGATGCATCAAACACAGGTCTAGGAGGAGTACTTACTCAATTTATTGATGGAGAAGAAAAAGTTATCGCGTACGCGTCTAGAACACTGTCTCGAACAGAACGAAATTATAGTACGGTAGAAAAAGAACTTTTAGCACTTTTGTTTTGTTTTGATAAATTTAGACCTTACATCGAAGGCACAAGATTTACTGCTATAACGGATCACTATAGTCTCTTATGGTTAAATAATTTGAAAAATCCAAGTGGTAAACTAAGTAGATGGGCCCTTCGATTAAGACAACACACTTTTGATCTAGTTCACAGAAAAGGGTCGAACAACGTAGTTCCAGATGCCTTGTCTCGTAGTATAGAACACAGTAGCAGCGAAGCAGAACCAAGAGTTTCACATTCTAATTCAGTAGAATTTTTAAACTATTTAGAAGTAGACACTGATCGTGTCGACACTTGGTTTATAAAGTTCAAAGAAAAAATTATCAAAAATCCAGAAACCTACCCCCAATGGAAAGTAGAAAATAATATGGTTTTCAAACTCATACCTTGTAACTCACCTTTAGATACAGATCTTCCAGAATGGAAAATATTAGTGCCAAACCCTCAACGGAAAAACATTATTAGTTCCTGCCATGATCCCCCCACGAGCGGTCATTTTGGTTTTTTTAAAACATTAAATAGAATTCAAGAATTTTATTATTGGCCAAAAATGCGCCGAGATGTGTTAAAATATGTTAAAAATTGCCATACTTGTGCAGCACAGAAACCTCCCAACAGAGCAAGAATGGGACTTATGGGTCAAGAAAAAATAGTTGACCGTCCGTTCCAGCTAATAGCAGCAGATTTAATGGGTCCATTCCCACGGTCAAAGAAAGGTCATAAATGGCTTTTGGCAATTATTGATTACTTTTCAAAATATACATTGCTTTTCCCGATCCGAAACGCCACTGCTAAAACAGTTAGCGACATTATAGAGAATAAAGTTTTTCTAGTTCATGGAGTACCAGAATATATGATCGTTGACAATGGTAAACAGTTCGTGTCTAAAGAACTGAAATCTGTTTGCGATAAATATGAAGTAAAAAATATTTGGTTTACCCCATTATATTCACCACATTGCAACTTTACAGAAAGATATAACCGAACGCATGGTACCGCCATACGGTGTTATACAGAGTCACATGATAATTGGGATGTAGAAATATCCAAGATACAACAAGCCATCAATACAGCAACAAATGAGACAACAAACTACCCTCCTTGTGTTCTAGTCTATGGAAGACACACACCTCTATCTGGAAAATTTTATAGTCGATATCGTACAGATCTAGTTGATAATTATAAGGATTTTGCACTACCAAATTTTACGCCAGGAGATAAGAACACGTACGTGGAAAATGTCAAGAGTTTAAAAGAAATTTTCATTGAAGTTAGAAGAAAATTGCATGAAGCTCATTTGAGAAGCGCAAAAACATACAATTTGCGTAAGAGAGACTTTGAATTTCGAGTAGGAGACAAGGTGTGGCGAACAAATAGAGTACTTTCAGATGCGGCAAGTAAATTCACAAAAAAGCTAGCTCCCAAATTTATTCTTTCAATAGTTAAAAAGAAATATTCCAAAGTTGCTTACGAACTGGTAAATACTGACGGTACGAAAGCTGGAAAGTGGCACATAAAAGATCTTAAGCCTTATTTTGAAGAGATAACTACAGACGAGTCAAGTGACTCAAATGAGTCGTTGTCAACATAGTGAAAGATAAATAAAAATAAAAAAAAAAGGGCATGCACCCTTAGATTGTGTTATTGAAATTTGTTGTGTAATGGCATTAAAATAGCCTGGTTATTTAGGAAGTATTGGGCAATGTTCACAGTAGCATGGGTTTATGTAACTTTACAAGGTGATTTTGTTTTGCTAAGTATTCATTTGTTTGATAGACTTACCGAATATGATTTAACCCTAAGTGACTTACCGACTTTGACTTACCAATTAAGAGTTCCTACAATGGACGGATGATACACGAAGATATCAAGAATCAAACAATGAAGTTTTTTTGAATACCTTCTGATACTTCTGAACATAAGTTCTGAATCCCTTAAAATAGTCTTGGCAAGCAAAACTATTTTTTTTTGGAGAGAGGCATTGTAACATTTGCACAGCCTTATCAAAATAATCCAGTGCAAGTTACAGGTTCTTTTAAATTATCACCCCGAATGAACAAGCAATGTAAACCTACCTTAACGCTATAAATATTATTTGGATAAAACGAGTTATGTTATGCCCGTACTTTCGTTTATTAATTTTATTCGAAGAGCACTAGAATTATTTATCGTCTTCTAGTATCTAATTCAATAACTAAAATTTGGTCAAATAGTTGAGTAAAAAGTAAAAGATAATTCTTTAGGTTGTAAGTCTGACATGCCATACAACCGGGAAAACATTGAAGATAATTAGATTACTTAAAATTTTTAAATCGTCATATGAATAAAACAATTAATACCGATACGGTTAAGAAAACAGAAAATGAATTTAAATAGACAGATGTCGAAAGATTCTTTTGGTAGTATATAGATTAATATAGTGTTGCCTAACATTTAATGGATATCAACGCATGCGAAATGTGATGCTTTGACTTGAGGTTAAGAAACAAATACAGTTGGCGTGATTGATCGCCAAGCTAAAAGGAGCAGTTGACAACAGTGGTCACATGCTTCGCGCGACGTGGAACTATCAAAAGTTCTGCCAACAGAGTTTATCAGACTCGGATCAGCTGATATGTTTTTACATGATAGTTTGGATGGGAAGATTCAAAAAGCCCGCCATTGAACTGCATGGACGGGAGAATAGAATTTCCTGTGTGAACTGAGGAACACGGGGGTGAACAAAAAAGGGAATTTTGGAGAATGGTCTCGGAAAGATTCCGAGGGGTAATAAAAGTGATTCCCATTTGTTAAAATATCCCTCATCTATAATGTTAATGTAAGTTCACCGATTTCCATAGTTCGTTTTGGGAAACCTATGAAATAACCGCAAGGGTTTAATTTAAAGAAAGGCACCCCTTTTGAGTGGTTACCCTTCGCCAGTAAAGAAGGTAAGATAAATTAGTTTTCTAATAACATAGTAAAAATCATTATGATCATTTTCTTCATGTTACTATAAAAGTGAAAATGAAGACATACCCTTTTTATTAGTTGAATGTATCAACCCCTTTTCATTTGTTATATGGGTGATATTTCACTCTATTAAATATTAAAATTCTTGGTACAGAGATGTTTCAAGAGTTAAGTACTTCACAGATTGGAAATGAAATTTATTTCATGAAAATCTTTATTGTAGGATTTTGGTTGGGTTTAAGGCTTTTATATGAGCCAGAATAGACCTGAGGTTGGTCTAGGATAGTACTAACATTGATCTAAAATTTGGATTGTGCTCAGCGACAATTGAGAGCAAACTGGATGTTAATGGAGATGTCTACACTCCTTGGTTGTGTCCAAAATTGAGTTGCAGTGTCAGCGAAGGACCTGGTTAGGATGTCCACACATTTTGCTACGCCGGATGATTGAAACACCCAGACAGGGTCACCATGTTGCTCCATCTAGCAAACACTATCCCATCTTTGATATTAGATCTTGGACAGTTCATCCATATCAATTTGAGTAAAATTTACTACAAGGACAATTAAGGTCAGACCTTTTCATTTTGACTAAGAAAGCCTACTCTAGGTTTACCAAAATATGTATATATAAATGATATTTTGATAATGTGTTTAAAAATTTAATTTATAAATTTTTGTGAATAAGTCAGTCACAAAGTATGACACCTCTAGTGTCGATGTGTAGAAAAATTGTAAACTATAACTCATGAGTTACAGGATATAAAGATACCAGTTTAGTAGATAAAATTTTATAGATATTTATTTTAGGGATACATATTTAAAGTTACAGATCTTAAATTTTCAAATCTTTATTAAGGTGATTATATATTTTTTGATTAGTACTTGTTACATTCCAGTATATACACGAATACATTTCTGAATTTCATTGTTGATTATAAAACTGAATAGACAAGGAAAGTTTAATATTCAGTTCAGAATGAATATTTAGTTTCTATTCTCTCATTGCAGATATGACTGAACAAAAGATTTAAGTTTTATAAAGAACATATGATTAATTTCCAGATTAGATTAATAAAACTTTGTATAATGAAAGTTTACTTACCTATAGAGAATTTTTCTTATTTTCCAATATTTATCTCAACATTTTTTTAATTGGTTTAAATTCAGAAGACCCAGAATCATATTGTACTAATTTAGTTAATTGTAAATAGATCCTTCTAGAGTTCATTAGTGTTTAATTTCTCTAAATATCTCAATATATAGAACTTCCTTTCTCAGCTTAAGGAGGCATAGATTAAACTAAGCTGAGTGGCGCCCTCTCCCTCAATAACTTCAAACAATCCCTGAATTCTCCTTGGTTGTCACCAAAAACTTCAGCAGTAGAACCCCGACCACAACATCTATAATCCTGAGCCTAGCCGGCGCACATCTGTGACCTTCATGGTTACACCATATGGCCCTCCACTAATTTCAGGTGGACATTACGCCATAGTATATATAATATTCTGATCAGAGTTATAGTTAAGTGTTTAAAAAATGTTATATTTGACTGCCCGTAAGCAGATGCACATACATATTTTGTAGAGTAAAATTATGGTTATACAGGGTGGTTAAGAAATGTTTGACAAATTGGCAGCGGTGAATATAGGGTGGCAATAAGCAGTTGCAATTTGGGTGATGGTTTAACTAAAAGTTTGATGTTAGGGTGCAAAACAGTGTTTTTATATTTGAGACACACCAAGGGTTCCACAGGCATTTCCATTAGGACGGATCAGAAAAAGTTTTAATAAAAAAAATTATTATATAAGGTAGACCATGAACAGTTTCATTCTACTATATGCTATATCTGAAATATGGAGAGAAGCAAGATTAGTTTTAGAGTGTGTTTAACTCAATGTTAGTAAAAACTGCATATAAAAATTGAATAAAATATAGAGTAAAGAGAAATTTTACTTTAAACGGTGGTTCAAAAAATATCAGAAATCATTGTTATGCAGCGTAGACCATAAGCAGTTGCATAGCTGAAATATAGGATAGAGAAGAGTTATAGTCAGGTGTTCAAAAACTTATATTGGGTGACAAATAAACAGCAGCATATACAGGATGGTTGCCATGTAGGGTGAAGTAGAGTTACAGTTATTCAAGGTGATTCAAAAAAAATGTCGAATAAACGGGTGAAACCGCGGGTAACGGCTAGTACTATTATAAAATTGTAAGTTTGTCTGTTTGTTTGTTTGTTCAGGCATCATATAAGAACTACTGAACTGATTTTGCTGAATCTTTTTTTGTTGCAAAGCCTATAGTTTGACTTAAAATCTGGTATACATTTGATCTCCGTACATTGACAGAAAAGGTAGATATAGCGAAAAAACTATTACGATGTTGGGTAACACATAATACTGTAGTGGTTCCAACGCACGTACCAAAAATTAGATACTTGTGTTAGCTTAGCTTCTTTTCAAAATTTGAAATATGCCAATGTAACTTTAAAAAAATTCAATTGATATACCTAGCGTAATTTTACATCGATATAGGATAGGTGAAACATATAGTGTTATCGAATTATATGGGTTTAAAAAGTTTATAGGGGGTGGTTCAAAAGACTTGAACTGGGTGTGCCATAAATAGTTGCATATACCAGGTAGTTGAAAAAGGGAGGAGAAAAATTATATTTATACAGAGTGGTTAACAAAATGTTATATTCTTTGGCTCATAATAGCTGCATATAAAATGTGGTTGAAATAAGGGTAGAAAGAATTATATTTATACAGGGTGGATAGAAAAAATCTTAGAAAAATGTAAACAGTTAGGATATTTGAATTATGTTCTCGAGTTATTATAGTTATGAAACGGGTTGAAAAAATGTTAGAAGCAGTTGTTGATAAAGTATTGTTGAAATTTAAGATGGAGTGGAATTATAGTTTACAGGGTGCTTAAAAAATTGTTTAATATCCACAAGTAGTTGCTTATATAGGATGGTTGAAATATTTGGCGGAGTATAATTACAGTTATACAGGTGGGTTAAAAAAATGTTGCAAGGAAATGGTATTATCTACAAGCTGTTTCATATACAGGATGGTTGTATAGGGTGGAGTAGGTTCTAAGTATACAGGGTGGCACAAAAATGTTATATTGGGTGGCCCATAAGTACTTACATATACAAGGTAGTTTAAACACACCTCCTCCCTGTGTTAAAGTTGTAGTAATACAGTGAGATTAAAACAATGTTAGAAAAAGTTGCATATAAGGGGTGGTTGAGATATAACGCAAAGACAAATTATACTTTCCAGGGTGGTTCAAAATATATCAGAAAAATGGATGGATAAGATAATTGAAATATATAGTGAAGTGATAGTTAGGTATTTCAATATATATATATATATATATATATATATATATATATATATATATATATATATATATATATATATATATATATATTTGGTGGTCCCTAACGCAGAAGCATATACAGGGGGTTTGGAATATTTTGTAGAGTAAAATTCTGGTGATACAGGATAGTTCAGAAACCTATGGACAAATAAGTTATAATGGTAGACTAATTGGCAGCAGTATAAACAGGATGGTTTAAATATAGATGAAAGTAGAGTTATAATTGTACAAAGCCGTACAAAAAAAAGTTGAATAACATTGTTATACAGGGTGGCCAATAAGCAGTTGCAATGTGGGAGAAATATGTTGGGGAATTGGTGGATTTATACTTATACAGAGTGGTACAAAAATGTTATATTGGGTAGTTTTACATGCAAGGTGGTTGAAATCGAGGAATTATTATATAGGATTGACTAGTTGCATCCTACTATATGGAATACCTAAAATATGGTCGAAGCAAAATTATAGTTATGTAGTGTATTTAACACAATGTTAGAAAAAGAAGTATATAAAGGGTGGTTAAAATACAGGGTGAAGAGAAATTATACTTTACAAGATGGCTCAAAAATTTTCATAAATAATTGTTATATAGCATAGACCATAAGCAGTTGCATAGCTGAAATATTGGGTTGAGTAAAGGTATAATTAGATGTTATATTGGGTGACAAATAAACAGCAGCAGCTACAGGATAGTTGCACTATAGGGTGAAGTAGAGTTACAATTATACAAGGTTGTTCAAAAAAATGGTGAATAAAACTGTAATATAGGGTGGCCCATAGCACTTGTAGTTTGGGTGAAATATATTCGGGATTGATGGATTTATTGTTATGTAGGATGGGTCACAAAAATTAGAAAAAGTTGTTATATAGGATAGCCCATATGCATAAGTTATTTCTTTTTACACAGAGTTGTACATTCCGTACGCGGGTGAAACCGCGGTTAACGGCTAGTTATTTCTAAAATTTATTCAACATGAATAAATTATGCAATTCATCAATTTTTTACATTGTTATCAACAGAAATAATACATTTTATCTAAAAAATGAGCAAACATCGAATTATGCGTCTACGCAAATAATTTCATCATACAAAATTAAATTCTATTTAAAGGAATATTAGATATGTAAATATTTTTTTTCTTAGTGCTGGAAATTTACTTATTAGTGTTTCGTTGTCACTCGAAATACACTAGTTAATTAATATTTTATTATTTCATTCTTACTGGACTAAAGATGATTAATTAATTTGTAAAATAAATCTGGACACTCCCGCAGACAAATCGATTTAATTTTCAAACAGATTTTATATAAAAACAGTTTTTTGATCCATTTCTGTTTGATGAACGGTTTTTTTTGCTTATACACCAACGTATTAATTAACCGCCAAATTCATACAAGGTACGTCCTTGTCTCTTCAATGCATAAACAACATCCATAGCTGTGACTGTGTTCCTCTGGGCACGTTCAGTGTATGTGAGAGCATTTCTTATAAAATTTTCAAGGAATACTTTAAGCACACCCACACAGTTTCCTCGCATATCAATCCTGATATAAGTTTAACACCACCATGTCTTGGTAAATGTCTTATGACTGGTTTTCTAATACCTTGGATATTATCAAGCAGCACTTTACGATGACGTTTTGCGCCTCCTTTTCCTAAACCTTTACCACCTTAGCCTCTTCCAGTCATTTTAAAATAATACAAACGTACAGTTTGACGTTAGTAGAGAAACTTGTTGCTTTATTACAGAATCATTATAATACTCGTATATGAGCTATTCTAAGAAATTAACGATTATGTTCGGAAAATCAGACAAATATAAAGAATCGTCAGTCTGAGGGAGCTATAGACAATGTACCTCGCATGCTCATAGTTTTCTTAGTTTGCTTATACAGTGATGGGCCAATGTGTGGAACCAAGTAAATATCTCTGGAATTATTAGAGATATCAAAATATCAAAATGAAATTTGGAAGGTGGATACTGCAGTAAATTGCCTATTTGTTTCCAATTTTTTTTTTTGCTTATACACCACTTCTTGTTTTACTGGAAGTAATGTCAATTTTAAAATTTGCAATGAAACACCCTGTATAGTACTTTAGTTTCTGATGAACATTTTATTGCGAATACAAAAATATCGGGTTTGATATTGTTTGCTTCAATACCTACCGACATATTAACAGAAAAGTAATTAAGGAAAAGAAAAACTCGATGGTAGCTAAACTCGGTTCAGATTTCATTTACGCCCGATATAAACAAACCGCTCGGTAAGGATTTGTATTTCTATTGGCCAATCGGTGGCATTTTACCGTCACAGCCAACAGCACTGCTTGTTCCATAGTCGAATACACGTGCGTTTGTTTAAATCAGGCGCAAATGAAATCTGAATCAAGTTTAGTAGTCCATGAAATTCATTGCAGAAGTGACAGTAGTTGTCAAAATAAGTTATTGTTTATTTTTATTTGAACTTAAAAAGATTGTATTGTTTTAATTTGATCGTAAAATAGTCGAATTAAATGAAAGAGAAAAAATAGAAATATTAATGATGATTGGGTATGGGGAGAAGAAAAGGACGCATCAAGAAGTTTGTCACCTTTTTAACATTGTTCATCCGAATACACAAATATCCTGTTCAGTAGTGACGAAAACGAAGGTACGACACAAGTGGAACAGTTAGCAATTTACCAAAAAGTGGACGGTTAAAAGGTGCAAGTAATGAAGGTGTAGCTCAAAATGTTGCTATATCTTTGGAAGAAAATCCTCACTTATCTACTACCGACCTAGCCAATATGCATGGAATTAGCCGCCGTTCAGTAGGATGGATATTAAGGCGAGAAAAATATCATGCATACAAAATTCGCCTCGTTCAAGAACTCTCCGAAGACGATTTCGACAGACGTTTGCAATTTTGTGAAACGATGATGGATATTTGTAACCGTGTAATAATTTTATAAGAAATGTGGTGTTTTCAGACGAGGCTACATTTTGTTTAAATAGTACGGTTAAACGAAATATCTGCCGCTACTGGTCGCAAAGTAATCCTAATTGGGTACAAGCGGCTCATACACAACATCCCCAAAAATTGAACGTTTGGGCCGGCATTTATAAAAACAGAATCGTGAGACCCTTCTTCCTACAAGAAACATAAAACGGAGATAGGTATTTACAGCTCTTGGAGACACAAGTTTCCGGCATTCGAGGTAAATGGACAATTACCAAATAATATCTGGCTTCAGCAGGATGGAGCCCCACCCCATTACGCTAGCATTGTTTGAGATCATTTAGAACGGACATTTCATCACAAATGGATTGGAAGAAGGGGTACTTATGAATGGCCTGCACGAAGTCCCGACCTTAATCCACTAGACTAGTTTCTGTGGGGTTACTTAAGTATAAGGTTTATGTTGATAGACCAAATAATTTGCAAGAATTAGCTGCAAGAATAATTCAAGACATCCAGAGAATTACACCAGAAGTAATAGCTAATGTTACTAGAGAATTTAAAACCGACTTGCTTATTGTCAAGAAGTAAACGGTGCTTAATTATGACTATGTATTTCTTTAATGGATATTAGATTTTTCCTTTCCTTAATTACTTTTCTGTTAATATCTCGATAGATATTGAAGTAAACAATATCAAACCCGATATTTTTGTATTCGAAATAAAATGTTTCATCAGAAACTAAAATGCTATACAGGGTGTTGCAATGCAAATTTTACAATCGACATTACTTCCGGTAAAACAGGAAGTTCAAAATTGTAAAAAAAAATTGAAACAAATATGGAATCTACTGCAGTATCCACCTTCCAAATTTCATTTAGATATCTCTAATAGTTCTAGAGATATTTGCTTGGTTCCACACATTTGCCCATCACCGTATATTGCATCTTGTCGATCTCAAAGCGTGTTTATAGTTTTGAATCCACCGCCGTTGTAGGTGGATAAATATGGCCCGTACATTTTCGACCCTTTCTTGAAATGCACGGAAATCCGAGAATTGATTTGTTTATTACTGCATACATAATTTGTTTTTTCTCGAATACCGGCACAAAGTTCTATTGATGAACAACCCAGCTTACCAATTTATAGAATAAAAAATTCCTAATTTCTGCCGGTAGCAATGGTGAATTCATTTTTAACGGACTTCCAAAAAGGAGGAGATTATCAATTCGTCAATTATTCAAAAACGGCTGGGACAATTTTGATGTTTTAAACTGCGTTATATTAAGGCCAATTACAGAAAGGTCCCATATAATTGTCTATAACATGAGATTTACGGTTTTCTAGAAAATCAGAAAAAAAATAAATAAGGGACTGGATTTTCGCGATTTTTAATAACTCTTCACTGTTTTCTCCAAAACTGCTCACGCAATTTGAATATTATCAGTTGTGTTCTACAAAGATATATTCCAGCTTGATTCCGTATATTTTTCCATAACGTAAAACTTACTATTTTTTTGAAAATCGCAATATATGCAAAAAAACTGTAAACATCATGGTAAATGTCAAATTTTCATTATAAATGACTAGTTTAAATGTCGAGATATGCCATGAAAGTGTATCTTACAGGGTGTTTCTAATGGTTTTCATTTTGATTCGTTTGAAGTAAGTTTCTTTTAGAGGTTAAGTTAAGTTCGTGGGCTTATAGTCGCGTGAAATGGCTGAAAATATTCCGTTAGTTTATCGAAACGAAAATTTATGCATACTCTTCTATACGGTATACGGTAGTTGTATACATAGGATGGTTGAAATATTAGTTGGAATTGAGTTAGTTACACAGGGTGATTCTAAAAATATTGTATTGGGTGGCACATAGGTAGTTGCGTATACAAGGTGGTTTAAATAATATTGGAGCAAAACTATAGTTATATATAGTGGATATTTTCATTATATGACGGAAAACATTTACAGTTATACAAAAGGCTTTAAAAATTGTCAGAAGCAGTTGAATATATAGGATTGTTAAAATATAAGGTGGAATAGAATTACAGTTACACGGGGCGGTTTAGAAAAGTTATATAATTTGGAACATATATAGTGGCTTATACAAGGTGTTTGAAGTAAGGGTGGGGTAAAATTGTTGTTATTCAGGGTGTATCAAAAATGTGTTATATAAGCATAAGCAATTAGGATATTTGAATTATAGGATATAGGACGGGGCATAATTATAGACATGGGTTAAAAAAAATTTAGAAGCAGTTGCATATACTTTGTTATATAGGGTAGACCAAAAGCAGTTGCATAAATGGAATATGGAGCGAAGTAAAATCATTGGTATACAGGAATAACTTAAACAATAGAAAATAGAAAGTCAATAATGTGGAGAGGATGTATACTTATACAGGGTAATTTTAAATATATCAGGATCGTTGTAATAGAATTACAGTTATACAGGGCATATAGGTATTGAGTTGAATTATAGTTGTACAGGGTTATTCAGAAAATGATAGACCAATAAGTTATATATAGGTGTGAAGAATACACAGAAGCATATACAGTGTGTATAGACTATAGAGTGAATTAGAGTTAGGTTTATTGAAAGTGGTCCAAATAATAAAACAATTAAAAAAGTTAAAATATATTTGGAAAATATAGACAAAGAATAAAAATTAGAGAGAGATAAGAATGAGCTAAAATGTTCAGTTGAATTGTACCTTAAATCAGATAAAAAAGAAGATATGTCTGAAAATAGTGATTGATTGCAAACGGTTTCTAAACGGTTTTCATTTTAAGTCAACTGAAGTCGGTTCTTTTTTAACTATAAATTATTATAGGGTTTGGACAGGTAGATTGGCGCGGCGCCTGGTAAGCATGCAATGTCTGTTCAGAACAAAGGCTCGTCCGGCTGCTTTGTGCTATTATTGTATCAATAAAAAAATCGATAATTTATTGAAATGAAGATGTTCGGCACACATCAACACAAAATTATGAAAGTAATTTCAAAGGTGCTTCCGTAGCCAAGAACCACAAAGTTGGGTAGTGAAAAATATGCATCCTTTGTTATCTTGAGAGAAGGAAGAAATCATCTTGGGAGCTTTCACGCGCCACGCTACGGGCTATGTTTACCCACCTACAACGGAGGTGGATTCGAATCTATAGAAATGCTGTGAGATCGACAAGATGCAATATGCAGACAAACTAAGAAAACAATAAGCATGCGGGTTACATTATCTATAGCTCAAACAGCGTGATTGTAAGTCCCTTGATTGACATCCCTCGTTGGTGATTGGTTTCTGCGGGTTTTTAGCAATCATGGTTCAACAAGAAGTCTTTACATCGTTTCTTATTTGGATACTGGGATACTGATGTCGCTGATTTTGTTCCTATTGGAAATTGTGAAGGAAATCACTATAAAATTTCTTCTCTGCAGTATGTTATTAAACTGACGGGGGTATTTGGGCAGAAGTCCAATATACAGGGTGTTTTTGAACTGATTGAAAGTATACTGGGTGTTAATGAATAAAATGACACAGAGAGTGTAAGTATACAGTGTTTAAGTTTACAAAATATGTAAGGTGACAGTAAACAGAGTGTAACTATGCAGAGGTACAGATACAAAGTGAGCTTCAGCTTCAGTAGTGCACAGGGCGTGTAAATATGCAAAGCCTACATGTATAGTGTGTAAATATACTAGGTAATAATAAACAGAGAACAAATGTATAATGTGTATGTATACAAGATAAAGTGTATATGAAATAGTATTCGGGGGTAAAATGTACAGGATGATAATGTATACATTATATCAATGATATACAGGATGATAATATATAGACAATATCAATGATATAATCTATATATTATCATCCTGTACATTTTACATCCCGAATATGGAGGGTTGAGTAAAGGAGAACACACTCTGGGTAAGAAAACGTGTCCACAAAATGCTTTCAATTCGGGGGAGCCACTGGGACGACCGGATAATTTGTTCGTAGAAATCAGTTTTCTACGAACAAAGCTACCTGAATAAAATTAGGTTAATGTGAAGAATTCACAGCTAAAAAATGCAAATTTTACCATCACAGTTAAACAACCCGATTTGTATTTAACATTAATAATCAACGAAATATCTTGTACATAGATAAAAATGACTAACAAGCAAAATTTTATTTAGACATTTTTTTAGGAGTTTTATGCCATTGTCCACCAACTCGAGAACTTCTGCAGATATTTTCCCAGGGGCATTCACTAGGCGTACCTTTGGAAATATTTAAATTACAACTACAGCAGAAAGATTCCCAAAATAGTCATTTAATTGTAGCTAATGGAGCTTTTTGTCCAACTAGACAAGAATATATATATATATATATATATATATATATATATATATATATATATGAAAAACCAGTGCGTAAAAATGTTTTAAAAAAAACTATTCTAGTATAAAATGCAAGTAAAATTTATTCCATATTGATAACAGAAGAGATAATTTAATTATAGCAGTTTATTCAGGGATGAATATAATTGTTAAATACCTTTCATCCAAAGAGAAGTGACCAAGGAAGTAGAAACACCAACTTTGTAAAGAGACACTTTTCAAAATAAATATGTAATTCGAACACAAGAATGTAAAAATAAATAATTTTTATTTACTACATCTAATTCACCAACATCTATTTGTTAATAAGTATAAAAATATTACAAATATACATTTTTCCTATTGTTTAATTATTTCAAAAAGTTTTATAACAAAATAACAACTATAAAATCACTGACTTTTATAAAAAGTAAAAACTGGGGTACACACTTATTAATTTATATCACAATTAATACACTATAAACTCATATCAGAGATTACAAAAACGGAAACAACCGTTTACAAAGAGAAGTTCACATACGATTTTCTAGGTTATATTTACGAATAATTAAATAATTCTCACTTTTTCAGCCACTTCACTTCTAAATGTGGGATTTGTGCATTTCAATCCGTTGACAATTGCTAACTTTATAACATACCCTGTCGTCACACTTGCGCCATTCTGACCATTTCTTGAACTTCTGATTTAAAAGCGTTCGCTGGAATCAAATATGAACCGGACTTTTGTTTTAAAAATTTTATTGGTACGCTCAATACAAATTTTAATACATATTATTTTTCTACAAAGTCTCCTCTCTTATGTATACATTTTTCCCACCGAATCGGAAGTTTTTTAATACCTTTCTCAAAGAATGAAACTGGTCGTGTCGATAACCAATTGCACACAAACGTTTCTACACCTTCGTTGTCCTCAAAGAGGTGGCCGCCCAGTTCTTCTTTAAGTGGCCCAAACATGTGGTAGTCACATGGCGACAAATCAGGACTGTAAGGCGGGTGTTCAAGGGTTTCCCAATGCATTTTGTTCAATTTTCCTTGAGTCAATGCAGCTGTATGTGGCCGAGCGTTGTCATGCAACAGAATCACACTTCGGATAGACATATCCCGCCTCTTTTGCCGATAGGCAAATTTCACTTGTTGGAGTAGTTCGCAGTAATACTCAGCATTAATTGTACGGCGTTCGTGCAGAAAATCGATCAGCAGTACGCCTTCAATCAGCTCACGAATTGCGTAGATATTCGCCTCATTGATGCTTGTCGTAGGACGGCGTGCATGAGGCTCATTTTTCACTGTCTCCCGGCCATCTGAAAACTTTTTGTGTCAGTCGTACACTTGGGCCCTTCAAAGTGTTTCATTGCCGAACTGTGCAGATAGTCGAAGCAAAATTTCAGACGGTCTAACAACACGACATGATGCTACTAACAGCGCATCGACTACGCCTCGCCAAACCGACGAACTCCCCTCTTCTTAACATCCCTACCTAACATATATCGAGACGTCACGCCACTCGAATTACCTATAGGGCGAGAAACAGAAAAGTCCGGTTCATATTTGATTCACCCTCGTACGTTAGTTATCTTCCTTTGCCGGCAGTATATGAGCGGGAGTCCAATATACAGAGTTGCTTTTAAATTGACTGTAACTATACTGAATCTTAGTAAATAAGGTAGCACAGAGGGTATAAGTACCATGTAAATATACAGAGTGTAAGTATATAGGGGGTAATACAAGTATTGCAGTATACAGAGCATACAAACAGAGGATGTTTCTAAACACTATTGGTATACAGAGTGTACCATAAGTGTATCTCATTAACCAAGTAATATATCCATATTATTTTAAATAACACAAGCGGTTGATGTAAACTTTAGTGTGGAATAAACATAAGTTAATCTGAATGGTCAGGACTACATTTGTTTTTGAATAAAAAATGTCGATCCAATACATCAAAAACGTGAAAACATATATTCAAACCAAGGCACTACAATATGACGTTGCCACACCAGTTTGATAGCGATAGTTTAATTAATTCATGTTGTGCACTCAAAATTTTTGGCAATACGAAAATGTATACATATATGCCAGTAACTTATTGGTCCACATGGGAAGAATTTTTTATACAGGGCGCGTCAGTATTACATAAGTGGAGGCAACACACAAAATTTGTTAAAAAATATAAACAACCACGAATTTAGTCTTCTCCTAAAATAAAGAATTTTACTACTCTTACCATTTTCAGTTAAATTTTTATTTAACAGAAAGAAATATGTAAATTCTGGTACATTAAAAAAACAAGAAATTAGACAAATATCCTGAAATTTATGAATTAATGAATATAAGTAACTCAATTTCACTTCACTAAAGATTTGAATTAATGTAATCTGTTATGGAATTTTAAATAGACCTTGTGAAAAGGTTAACATATTACATCCTTCAAGTTAATACAATATATATATGTATATATATATATATATATATATATATATATATATATATATATATATATATGTATAACCCACTTAAGCGGAACGCATGATTGCGTTAGGTGACTTCTTATCAGTTATAAGTTAATATCATTCAGTATAATTTTATTACCTACTTAAAATTATTCAGTTTTGATCGTTAGTTAAAATATGTGTGATAAATGTGTAAGATGCATTTGATTTGAACTGTGATAATTTTATTTTATAAAATGGATAACACGGAGAAGTATTACAACCCATCACCAGAAGATAAAGCCTCTCTTATTTCTAAATGGTTTTTTTGGTAAGTTTTAACAAATTTTAGATATCTCCATTATTGTTTGTCACAATTAATATTATTTATAACATTCTTAAAAAATGGTGTCACGCTGAATCCAAATCTACCGGTACTTTGAACTCAGCTTTTGCCTTTATTCGTTCATGCACTTACAAATATTTTTAGTGCCTTACAATTTTAATAATTTAATAATATTTTATTATGTAAGTATTGTCCATTTCACTGAAATGTGAATATTAAGTCAAAAATTCTATTTTAATTCAAGGACACTGAAGCTGTTAAGTTCTCAAATTTTTGAATGACCTTGTTTTACATTCGATAGGTTTATCAGATAATATTATTTCTTGTACTTTGAACTTTCTCATCTCAAATTTACTTATTAGGTACATTTGTTAGATTTTTGATCTTGACCTAGGTTGTAGTACTAATTGGTGCTAACGTTTAAGCAAAATTTACCTCAGAAATTAACTTTCAATTAATTATCTATTAAAAAAATATAACTACGTGGTTATGAACTCAAAATTTAATTTATAAATATGGGCAAATTAACAAATTTTATTACATTTTTAGTAAAATAGTGAGGGCATTTGTGTGAACTTTGAAGTCGTCTCTTGAAAAGCAGTAATAACAACCGTCAATAAGTTAACAACAAAAATATGTTTATTGGCGTTTATATAAAAAATCGTATTTCATACAAAAAATAATATATATATTTTTTAATTTCTGGAATATCGTATATTCTATTAAGAAATTATTTTTATGTCTGGTCAATTTTCAGAAAATTAGAAAAAAATCTCTTATTAAGATTTTAAGGCATTTCTACTAATTTGCATAGCTTAAACTATGCTCTATTCAAGCAATTCCCGTGGTGGTTTATATTTTATAACATGCAAGATACCGTTTTACAGAAAATCGGAGATTTAAATGCTATAAATCATTACTAACCTTTTTTGTTTAACTCAGTACATTTCTGAACATCTAGATTTTGCTGGCCAAACTAAAACATTTTGGTATATATCCGTCACTTATTATATTGTTAGAATCATATTTTGCAAACAGAAGACAGTACGTTGAGTGCAGTGATTTCAAGTCAACAGAAATTGTGTCCACATCGCGGGTTCCTCAAGGCTCCGTATTGGGGCCACTATTCTTTGTCTTGTTTATAAATGACATTGTTGGTGTTGATGTTCAATATATGCTGTATGCTGATGATATTAAAATCTATACTGTAATAGAAAATGTAAATGATTGTTTTAGGCTACAGAAAAGTCAGTCAATGTGAATGCATGGTGTAAAAAAAACGATCTGCTATTAAATGCATCAAAGTGTCACGCCATGACTTTTACCTGACGGCAAACTCCTATTTTGTTAGACTACAAGGTAGAGGGTGTTACTTTGTCATGACCGAACAATATTACAGATCTTGGTGTTAGTTTTGATAGCATATTAAATTTTAATTTGCATGTTGAAAATACTGTACAAGCAGCTTATCTTGGTTTTATAATTCGAAACTCTGAGGGCTTCTCAGACCCAAGCATTCTGAATTTACTTTATAACGCATTTGTGAAATCTCAGCTTGAATACGCTGCTTTGGTCTGGCACCCAGGGAATAACAAGTACAGTGAGAGGCGATTTTTTAAATTTCTAGCTTATAAAATAGACGGTTCATATCCTCCCATAGGTTTTCCTCAATCTGAGCTACTGAATAGATTCTCGCTTCTTAGTCTGTACGATCGGAGGAGAGTTCACTCAGTTGTCTTTCTAAGCAAGTTGTTTAGTAACCAAATAGACTGCCGTGCCATTTTACATCAATTACCTCTGCTTGTTCCTCGACCAAGCTCGCGTACTGGTAATAGATTTTATTTACCAAAACCAAGAACTAATATTTTAAAGTTTTAACCTCTCTATTTTATGTGCGAAAGTCGTAACTCTGTAAAATTAGACATTTTTAATTCCTCCATAAGTGTAATAAAAAAAAGTAATCACCTTTTCTGTTAATCTGATGTATAATGTTTAGTATGTTTCTATGTTTTGTTCCTGTCCTATAATTGGTGTTTGTACTGTTGGATAGTATAATAATAAATAAAAATAAATAAATAAATATATTGATATGTAAATATTAATAGATACCATCAATTATTAATGTTAAAGATAAACGGAGAATTCACTTATAGTTATAGTTTAATTTGGTAGATCTCATAGTGCTTCGATAATTTTGGTTCTACTATTATCTATCCAAAATCAGTCACTGAACATCCTCGCTTTGTCACAGATTCCCGAATGTGACTCAATAAGCTGCATGTTATTTTATTGGCTTGAGAAGTGGTCTCCATATGTTTTTAATTTGTATGCTCTCTAGCACCAACACTACGCCTTGTGGATTACCTCGAATTGGTCTCTATCAATGCTGTAGTGTTTGGCCGAAGCTAACCTCGACTTCTCCAATGAAGAGACTTTCACACTCTACAGATTAATTGTTATGGTACTACAAGGGAGTTCGGCTTCTTCTTAGTTATCCCACTGCAAAAAACTGTTTGCGCTTTTAATAATCTTATTGTTACCAAATCGGTATAAAATTGGTTTGAGTTTTTTCTATAAAACTCTTACTTATAGTGATGTTGTGGTTTTTTCTTTTGATTTGTCTACAGTCTAACATACCTTGTTGTGTAGATGTTTTTAGCTCTAAGAATACGGAAACTGTTGCCTACTTTCCAATACTAGTTTGGTAAATTAGTTCAATTTAATGCACGGTTATTTTTAGCTCAGGTTGTCTAAAAAATTCTGCAGTGATCCGTCTCCTTGTTGCCAAACAATGTGGGAGCTCTTCAGTGCAAATTCTTTGTACAACTCCGTATAGATGTTAACCATTTTTAGTGATAACGACCCACCTTCATAGATCAAAGATCAATTCTTCTACAGGGTAATAAATCCATAATTATGATATTCACAAAGATATGCTCTCCTAACACGTTGTTGAGGAGATTTTCAGCTTCAAATTTTAAAGTGATGTCGTTGTCTAAGTTCCACGGTGTGCTGGAATATGGTTAAAATCAACCAAACTCAAGAAACTCCAAATTAACATGCATCATTTTCTACCACATTCAACCTAATATCGTCTAGTACTGTTGAAGACCAAGTCTATTTTTGCCCGCTGAAAAAAATGTCGTTTGCCATAGTCCTTCCGATCTACGTGTATTAAGAAATGAGTGTGAATTAATTTCGGCAGATTTAATTTGGTTATTTCTATATTTTTTTCTAGCTGGATTTTACCTTTTATGAAATATGGACACAAAAATGACTTGGAAGTTAAGGACATGTATAACACCGTCACAGCTGACCAATCCCAATCTTTGGCAGATAAGCTAGAGCAGTAAGTTTTCAGTAAACCTCTTTAAAACATCAAACACAATCTATAAAATAAAATCTAATATAACGATAATTTATATTTCAGAATGTGGTTAAAAGAAGTCGAAACGTGTAGGTCAAAACAAATTTCATCGGATTCCAGTAAACGTGCTGAAGAAGTTCAATTAACGGGGGATAAATCCAACCAATATCGACCTAGTTTGAAGAAAGCAATTCTCAAAACATATTATAAAGATTATATTCCTTATGGGATATGTCTGTTATTGCAAGCTATCATTATGAGGTAAGCATGAAAAATGTTGGAAATTAAAGAGAAAAACTATTCCTTTGAGTAATTTAAATACACAATTCAACCAAAGTTGAACTGGGCTGCTTTAATATAATATTTAATAGCTCAGGTCATTTACGGAGAAAAACACCGCTTGGTGACAAAATTCAAAGTAGAACAAAACCATCATCAACGAGTATTAATAACAAAACATCACTAATTGACATAAAATTCAACATTTTTTATAGATGCGTTTTTGTTTTTTAACAGAAAAATCGTCTAAAAATTTAGTTTTTTACCTTTTACCCAAAATCCAACCATGAAACCATGTTTGCTACTCTGGGCAATGTTGAAGAGAAATAAAAAACCTACAAAATGGATACTATAAACTTAACTTTGTTAATTTCCTAGATAATGGAACCGTTACCCGAAGTTCCAAAAAAATAAATAATGCTCACATATTTTTTTAGTTTATAGCTGAAACATTCTTATTAACTGAAGCGGTAGATCTTGTCATACCCAATTTTTGTAGCTCAGGTAGTTTTTGCAAAATGTCAGTCAATCCTATGGAAGGCATATTTTTTTGAAAGGCCGTCTGAATAAATCACCATTTGAAAGTAGAAGAGTTGATCTAGAGACCACTCATCTCACTTTTCCAAAATTTAAAGTATAAAAATACATATAGGTACTGAATATGTTTGGCCATTCCGTATCAATTTGCCTGGACGAGTCCATTCGATAAATTGCTAAGGGGTGATACCTGTGAAGAAACTATATCCTTATAATAAATAATTTTAATTCAAATTTTATTTTTAAGCAGACAGATAATATGGATATACGTAATAAATTTAGCAAAATGGAATACCTAAACTCCATTTAGATAGAAATGGATGATAATGATGGAGCAATCATTTATAATATGCAAAAGGCGTACCTATTTTAAATTTAAATAAAAACGAAAATTTGCCTTCTGCATTCACTGATCTTTTAAAACATAAGTCAATAATAGTAGGTTCCTTTGTTTATACTTTCAGTACATTTCATATTTTATCTATATATATAAATGAGAAAGTTTGTATGTCCTATATAGAATCATAAAATGCTGGACCGATTTTGATGATATTTTTTGTGTATGTTCAAGGCGATGCGAGAATGGTTTTGATTCACAATTGGACCCGGTAGGTGGCGCTTAGATCGGGTTCTAGATTTTTCTTTTATTTTCGAAGATTTTTTTTATTTTTTCGCACATTTGTATACGATTTATCGAATATAAAAAAACATTTGCTAAATCCGCTAATAGCTCCAAGCCACATTTGGACAAAACAACGTCTGTCGTGTCCGCTAGTTATTATATAAAAATTAAATGCTCATACAAATTGATGATAGTTAATAATATAAAAAAGTGTTATTCTTCAATTAGTTGACAATGCAATTTTTATGTTCTTAATTTCAGATTTCTGTTAAGAATTTTTTTTATTAATAAATACTAATTACATAAATCTATATCATGCAAGAAATATATATATATATATAAATTAAAATTTGATTATTAATTATAAGGATACCTACCTGTGAAATTCACAGGTGTCACCCCTTAGCAATTTTTCGAATGGAAAAATTGATAAGGAATGATCAAATATTTTCAATACTTATATCATCATCATCATATGCAGCTAATTTCCATCATTATTTTATGGTGTAGCCTCTCTTACATATTCGTTTCGCAAATCTCTCCATGTTGTTCTGTTGTACGCTTTTTGGGACCAGGTTATGCCTGCTATTTTCTTGATGTCATAGTCCCATCTTACATTGGGACGTTTCCTTGGTCTTTTAATACCCCTAGGATACCATTGTGTGATTTTTGTTGACCACCTATTATCTTGCCTTCTTGCCAAATGTCCTGCCCATTGCCACTTCAGAGATTTCACTCTGTGGATAACATCTATTACCTGCGTTTTGTTCCTTATCCACTATATTCTCTTCCAATCTCTTCTCGTTATTCCGATCATGCATCTTTCCATAGACCTTTGTGCTACTTGAAGTTTTCTTGTAAGTTCGGTTTTCAGAATCCAGGTTTCACAACCGTATGTCAGTACTGGTAGAACACACTGATCAAAGACTTTCTTCTTAAGGCGGAATGCCATTCGTGACTTGAAGATTATGGAGTTTCTTCCAAACGTCATCCTTCTGTTTATTTCTGGTAGTAGCGAACCTGATATGTGTATTAATTGACCTAGGTATATATATTGTTCTACTATTTCCAGAACTGTGTTATCTATTGTGATGTCTTGTGTGTCTACTAGTTCGTTGTACATTATCTTTGTTTTTCCGATATTTATTTTTAGGCCTATTTCCTTGCTTACTCTGCTAAGTTCATTGATTTGATTTTGTAGTTCTCCTGCGTTATTGGCAATTAGGACAATGTCATCGGTGAATCTCAGATGGTTTAGATATTCTCCATCTAGGTTCAGTCCTTTGTGGTCCCAGTTTAATCGTCGAAAGTTACTCTCTAATGCCGTTGTGTATAGCTTCGGTGATATTGAGTCACCTTGTCTGACTCCTCTGTTAGTAGGAAATTCAGGGCTGCCTTCGTATATTCTGATTTTGGCTTTGGCTTCCTTGTATATATTAGCCAACGTTTCTATGTATGGCTTATCTACTTGTTCACTCAGGGCGTTGATTACCGCCTTGGGATATATAGTGTCGAACGCTTTTTCGAAGTCAATGAAGGCCAACTTACTAACTTAACTAACTTCCCTTATAGTGTGTATGTGATCGATTGTGCTGAAGCCAGTACGAAATCCGGCTTGCTCTCGGGGTTGAGCGGAATCTAGTGTACTCTGTATTCTGTTTTCTATGATTTTAGTGAATATTTTGTACACTACCGACAGGGGACTTATCGGTCTGTAGTTCCGAATGTCTTCTTTATTGCCTTTCTTATGGATTAATACTATGAGGGCGTTATTCCATTTTTCTGGGATGTGTCTAGTTCTTAGGCAATTCGTATATATTTTGCTTCTCTACCAGCGTATTTTAGTAGTTCAGCCGTTACTGCGTCGTTACCTGCTGCCTTGCCATTTTTCATTTTGTTGACCGCTGATTCCACTTCCTCCACAAGTATTTCAGGTATTTCTTCTTTCGTCAGCTGTATTTCCAGAGATTCGGGGGCTTTGTATAGATCCTTGTAGAATTTCGTGATATGCTCCATTATTTTGTGTCTATCCGTTATTCTGATATTTTCTTCTGTCAATGCGATTACTTGTCTTTTCCCAATTATCAATGCTTTCTTAGCGTTTTTATAACTTTTCCGATTTTCAATTGCAGGTTCTACCAAATTTTCGTTGTATTTTTTGATGTCCTTTGCAATTTTCTTTCTTATTGTCTTGCATAGTTCACTGTATTCTATGCGTTGGATGTCTGTTGTCCTATTCAGTTCTCTTCTTTTCAGAAGCAACGCCTTTGTTTCCGAACTAAGCTTCTTGTATTCGTTTCGTTGTTGGGTTCCGCCTATTTCTTTAGCACAGGTCAGGTCAGGTCAGGTTGTTAATGTCTATGCTAGTAGCGGGCGTCTTCCTAGTAAGTTTAAATCTCTCCAGTTTCGTATTAAGGACAATTCTTGCTCTGACAAGTCTGTGATCGCTTCCTACCCTGAATTTATTTAGCGTGCTTACATCTTTGATGGTATTAATCTTGTTTGTCAGGAAAAAGTCAATTTCATTTTTAACTGACGCATTTGGAGCTTCCCAAGTCCATTTCCTATTAGAATTTTTCTTGAAGAAGGAGTTTGATATGTACATGTTCTGATAGTGTGCGAACTGTACTAATCTCTCACCTCTTTCGTTTCGTTCACCGAACCCGAAGTTCCCCACTGATCCTTCTCGGTCTTGTTTTTTCCCTATTTTCGCGTTGAAGTCGCCGATAATGTATTTGAAATGGCTGTTTTTGGTAACTAAGGCCTCTTTGATTTCGCTGTATAGTTGTTCGACTTCTTCGTCAGAATGGCTAATTGTTGGGGCGTAAACTTGTATTATTTGAATGGAGTATCTTTTCGTAAGCGACAATGTTAGACTTGCGACTCTGTCTGATGTTCCGGACACGCCTATAATTTTATGGGTCCATCTCTTATGGATGAGGAATCCAACACCACTAGTTCTTCCTGTTGGTGTTCCTCGGTGGTATAGGAGGTTGCCTGATTCAAGTGTTATTAGCTCTTCGTTTTTCCTCCTAACTTCACTTATGCCAATGATATCCCACTTGATTTTTACTGCCTCTTGTTCTAATTCTACGATTCTAGCTTGGTTCGAGAGTGTTCGGCAGTTATATGTTGCTAGATGTAGTGTAGTCGAATGTTTGCCTCCCCCAGAATCCTTGAGGCAGACCGGTATCCCGGTGTGGGATTGCTTACCCACCTGGGGTACAATTCCGTGAGTTTTGTAATTCGACATGTTTGAGTTTCTGAGGCATACCTTACCACGCTGCCTCAATGCGGGTTGGTAAGGAGCAATGATTCTCTTTCTCATGGATTTTGCCAGTTACCAGAGACGACCGTACCTCCGAGATGACGTAACGTCTTTTTATTAATTAAAAGCCGTGGAATGGCTGGGATTCGAACCCGGGTACGAGACTCGGTTGAGGAATATCTTTTAATTTTCAGGATTGATATAAATACACATACACAGCGTTGTTGGGAATTTAGTTATATGCTCATTTCATGATCTACATCTATCTATATCTATATAATTGAAAAAGTGCTTTAATAACTAAGTTGTTCAACAAATATCAAATTTATTTTGAAAAATATTAAACTCTTAACATATAGAACCAAATGATTAATAAAGTTTTGACAGAGAGATATATAGCAATCACTACAAACACGGCATTTTGTTTCACTGCCAACTAAGTAAAAAGCTGTTTTTGTTTAATAATTTACGTTTTCAGTCATCCAAAGGTAAATTTGTTATATGTGGTTGGGAAGCTATTTTTATGTGTTATTCAATGACGTATAATCCAATATGGAGGCCATAAGAAATAACAAAGTTGGCTATGGTTGCAAAAAATCTAAAAAGCTTAGAAGAAACCCGTTAAGGGCCGTAGTAACTAACACAAAATACCAATCTTTATCAAATTTGTTTAGAAGATGGAGAATATTTTGTAATTTTTTCAAAACCACTATTTTCTGTTTTTTCTCCGCATTTTGAGCCCCTTTAGATATTTTTAATTTCAATAAAGCACCTGAATCAAGACCCCCTTTATCTCCCTTTTCGGCAATCCCCATGTAGTTCCTTTTATTTGGGACACATGGTATATGATCGTTAAAAAGTTTTGTGCTAACCATTATTTTAGTTATTTCAAGTAAATGCATCTTCTAGAATCTATAAGAATCTAGAAAAATCTATAAGATGTCACTAATACGCTTCAGAAAACAATTGAAAACTTTTTTCAAAAATAAAAATACATATTTATGAAAACTTGAAACAAGCATCCAAAATGCTATTAGTTAGCAAAAGCTTTTCATTCTATCGATCATCCTGTTCCATTTGACCAGATTTGTAAACAGGGTGTTGAAGGTAAATCTCATGTACTTACTTTACACAATACAAAACGATATATTCTTCTTCTTTTATCTTCTTATTTTGAGTAAATTTAAAGTTAACTTGATGAATTTACTGTACAAGTGTATAGCTGCCTTGCCATCTTAACAACTCAACAAATTACAAAACAGATACTGAACTGAATACAACACAAAACAGTACAGATATAACTCAAACGATATGTTAAAACTAATGAATTCCTTATTGCCAATTCCCTCAAGGAACAGTACTAGAACCATTATTATTTAAAAATCTTTAAAATTTCAGTACAATAATTTGAAAACCCGATTAACAAATTCTAACATTATCGCTACAAATTAAACTGTTATTATTTAGATAAAAAAACAGCAAAAAAAGAATTTTATAAATCCTAATAGCTTGTTTTTAAATAGATTCTTGATTTGGGATTTTACAATCCACTGAACCCGAGACAATATATAGTTTCTCGTCTGAAACCTTCATCAGTTCTAAAAATTATTTGTGTAGTTCATACATCAAGTGAATTTGATACTTTACACCGAAATGATTATTGACGTCTAGAAATGTAGTATCATAATTGTAGTAGGAGAGATAAAGCGGGATTTTGCTCGTCATCCTTAAAATGGACAGAATGTATCGTATTAAGTTCAATTTCTGAACTACATCACGTTTCTAGGCAGGCGCCAGTGGAAGTGATAACCGAGGATAGTTACAGGGTCTGAAAGTGTTTTTTTTTGGTCATGCTCATCATCGAGCAAAATTTGCGTTAAGTGAATCCAACTACAATCGTGAACTTGATACAATAAAACAAATCGCTACCCTGAATAGGTTTTGTACTTCACTCGTGGACAAATTGTTGAATAGAAAAATAAATAGAATGGTTGAATGCTCAGTTTACCTACCAGAATCACATGACTATAATAACTTCCAGCAACAGAAACCTTATAGATCATTAACATTCCATGGCAATATTTCTTACAGAATAGCCAACCTTTTCAAACCACACATAAACATTTCCTCCAAGGCCAAAAATACCCTAGGGAACTTCATATTGAACAACAAAGACCCAAATGATATTATGACTCGCAGTGGTGTTTATCAACTTACATGCGATACATGTGGATCATTTTACATCGGCAGAACCTACAGATGCTTTAAAATACGTTTAAAGGAACATCTTAGATGTCTAAACCATAACTCTTCGGGGTTCTCACATTTTACTAAGCATCTCTTAGATAATAACCATAAATTTAATGAGACAAATGGTATTAAGATTCTACACCGAGCGAATAAGGGACTATACCTTAATAATTTAGAACAACTGGAAATTTTGAGATCACACAAAAATCATAGTACAGGCATTTTGAATGCACAACTCAATCTGATTTTTCTCCCATATATTCAATTACAATTTAAAACGTGATAGGCCATCTCTGTGCGATGTACATGATTATTAAATACTGTCTAAGTAAATCTATAGGCATGTTTATACAACTTTTAAGATTATAATAGAGATGTCAGTATTAACCTGAAGTTGAACAAAAATTTTCCATTTGTAGTTTCTTTGGTTTTTCAATTTAATTTTTTTTAATAAAAAATTTTCTATTCCGGCTAGAATAATTGTGAATTATTTGAAGGCATACCGTCTTGACACATAACCTTTCGAGAACTGATTGTAATTTCAACTATTAACGTGTATTAGTTTTAATTAATCCCGACTTGACCATACAATGTATGGCATCACACTCCCTCTAAGGCACTCTATGAGTTCCTTTAGGGGAAAATTCACTGTGATAATTCATGTTTTAGTGCTAGTTCCTGGTGAAGTATTTTTGCCACAGCATCGTGTCGTTCTTTGTATTCAGTTGCAGCGAACGCTTGACAACCTCCTGTGATATGCTGGATAGATTCAGATGTTTGGCAACCGTACCTGCATCTATCGTTGTTAATGGAAGGGTCTTTAAAGATGTACTTTAGGTAGTTCTTAGTTGGAATTACTTGATCTTGGATTGCCAATATAAAGCCTTCCGTTTCAGGGAACATATGACCAGAGATCAACCAGTAGTTCGACGCTGCACTGTCGACATAATCTTGGTTGACGTCATTTATATGTCTTCTATGAACGGGCTTCTCTTTCCATTTCAGCAGTTTCTGATCTGTGGTCTGGTGGTGTAATTGGACATGTTGTTGTGTCAGTCGAAGTGGTGTTGAGTCATCAACCTGGCACATGACTCTATGTAGATCAGAAAATTCTGCGAGTTTCTGGAAACGACTACGCAAAATAGAAATTTGTTGATCTAATAGTTTACTTAGATCTGTCAATCCTCTTCCTCCTTCATACCGTGGCAAAGTTGTACATTCGACAGAGCTCTTTGGATGGTGATTTTGAGCTTTTGTTAGTAAAACTCGAACTTTTCGTTGTAATTGTTCAATGTCAGTCTTGCACCAATTAACTATACCGAAAGAGTAACTGAGCACTGAACACGCATAGGTGTTAATGGCCTGAAACAGATTTTTACTGTTTAGTTTGGTTTTCAACAGTCGTCTTACCCTTCTATAAAACTCTGCTGTTAGGTTCTTTTTCATAGTCATGTGATCAATCCGTTGAGCCTGCTTTATTCCAAGGTATTTATAAGTATGACCTTCCCCCATAGATTCAATTGAGGTACCATCTCCCATTTCGAAGGGCCCATGCTGTATTTTGCCTTATCATATCATGCAGCTATTGTTTTGTAGCTGCCATCAACTTTAAGTCGTCCATGTATAACAAATGGTTTATCTTCAATGCTTGTACGGTGTTGTGTTTGACACTGAACCCAAAATTAGTTGAGTTCAGTTTGTTTGAGAGAGGGTTCATGGCAAGGCAGAACCACAGCGGGCTAAGAGAGTCTCCCTGGAATATACCCCTTCTGATTGGAATAGGGCCAGTTTGTATCGAACAGTTGGCTTCATTCAGTGAGATTTTGATTTGCCAGGTGGCCATGGCATATTCTAAAAATTTAATAATACAATTATTTACTTTATAGAGTTTCAGCACCTTAATGAGCCAATCATGTGGAACTGAATCAAAGGCCTTTTTGTAGTCCACATATGCCATCTAGAGATTTCGTCGTTTGGTGTGGGCTTGATTGCAGACAACGGAATCAATTATCAGTTGTTCTTTGCAACCCACCGAATTTTTCGCACATCCCTTTTGTTGTTGAGTAATTATGTTGTTCAGTTCACAATGTTTGAAAATGCGATGATTAATGCACGATGTTATGAGTTTGTATAAGGTTGGAAGGCAAGTGATTGGTCGGTACTTTGCTGGGTCCTGTGCACATAGGTTGTTCTTTGGTAATAGGTATGTAGCACCATGCGTAAGGAAACAAGGCATCTTGTGTGGGTGGGTAATTACGTCATTTATAAGGGCTGTTAGTGTTTCGTGGGTTGCGTACAGTTTCTTTATTCAGTAATTTTGTACACCATCTGGTTCTGGTGCTTTCCAGTTATGGAGGTTCTTCATTATGTTGGATGTATCTTCCGTTGTAAATGGCTGGTGTTGCATGGCCTCACATTTCTGAGATGCAGCCTCCTTCTCATTAATCCAGCTGGCTCTGGAGTTATAGGAGATTGTTGTGGAAAGCTGTGTTTTCCAGAATTCCTCGATGTCTGCTTTACTGGGGTAACTAGGGGCTTCATTATTATTGTTGTTGTTAAGTTTTCTATAAAACCCTTTTTCTGATTGTCGGGAGAGTGTGTTGTCTAGTTCCCTTTGGTTACTGGTTTTGTACCTTCTCAATCGACTTTTGTAGATGGAGAGCTTTTGTCGTAGACTGTTCAGACACTGCTGAGATGTGATGTTTTCTCCAACCCACTGGGAGTGCATTCGGTTATTGTCCATGTTAGTCTTGACAAGCCTTTCTATTCTGTTGTTCCTGACTCCTCGTTGGTACTCGGTCAGTCTTCCAACGTCTTTCCGAAGAGAATTGATTTTCCCTTCAAGTCTTCTTTGCCAAGGTGGTATTCGAGGGGTTTGTCTAAATTGGGGAGGGTCTTGCTTTGGTCTTACTGCCACCCCAATTGTTCTGCAGATGGAAGTTGCAGCACAGTAGATGACTGTGTGTAGCGACTCTAACGTATTAGCACCTAAAACATAGCCTGCAAGACGATACCCAGTTTCTTAGATGATCTTAGTTTGGGAAGAACGGGTCTAGTCAGTGGATCTGTTCCACTATACTCTCTAAGAGCTCCTTCCATTTCTGCTTGGATTTTTTCAAGCAGGTTAGCGTTGGTCGGCTGTTCTTGTTGAAGTTCTTGAGTCTCGTCCGCTCTTTGTGCCAAAGGTGTTTCAGGCTCTGGATCTATTGTATTTCGACCAAATAATTCGCGCTCCACTTCGCTCTTTATTGTGTCCAGTTGTTCAGGCGAAATAAGGCCATTTCTCAAGATGACACGATATTGATCTGCGACTCTCTGTTCAGTAACTTGAAGCTCTGGGTACTCACGACTGAACTCTTGATAGAGTATTTGGCGATATCCAGTCTTGCCCTGGCCAAGGTTCGTAATTCTGTAAAACGTGCGCATTATAAATTCATTCATGGCGCCAGTCCATTTCATGCGCTGTCTTTTCAGTCCCGCTTGAGTGAGCGCTGGCTGTTGATCCTGCGCAACACTTTCTGCGGGTGGAGTTCTCCTTCTCGTTTGACTCCGTTGGTGATGGTCACGTTGTTGTTGTGACTGTATTGGTGAGTGTTGTTTTAGTTCTTCTGGTTCTTGGGCTGTAGCTCTTTGAACGGCAGGGGCCCGCCTCCTCCAGACATGGCATTGTATTTATTGTGACTTGAATGTATGTATATGTGAGAATATGTTACTTTGTTAGTTCTGTATGTAAGTTATCATATAATGTTTAGCGTATGTTTGTCTTATTTTGATTATTATTTGTAGCTTTTTTACTTGATAATGGAGTGGAAGTTGTAGACCCCGAAACTAGTCATATACAATAAATTGTTAAAAGATTGTGGGTTTTGGGACCTTTGATTTCCTATTATCATGATATATTTATGTCATTTAGCTGTACGTCCTTTGGATTATGATTTCTTTTGTGTAATCAAATAAAATTGTGCAAATGGCGTTCTTTTTACTTAATGCCGAAGTTTACCCCTGTCCGCCAGCTTGATGCTAACGCTGGAGGCAGACGCGTCTCGGGAATTTGCGGAAATATATCACAATCTTGTATGCAGCCAATTTTGGAACGTTTACTCGGTGATGAGCATGACCAAAAAAAATACCACTTTCACACCCTGTAACTATTCTCACTTACACTGACGCCTGCTTAGAAACGTGATGTAGTTCAGAAATTGAACTTAATACGATACATTCAGTCCATTTTCTCGATGACGAGCAAAAACCGGCTCTATCTCTTAGACTATTGCTTTGACAGATTTTATTTAAACGACAAATTCTTTCGTGTGATTGCTGTCTGTGGATTCACAGGGAAACGGTATAATACACAGTACTACTCCCAATTTGGGGTCTCTGTGAGCTAATTTTGGATGAGACTACCAGATGTCTATCACAAAAATATAAACTAAAACTCAAAAACAATTAAGACCCAAACGTAATAAAATTACTCATTAATCTTTCACCGCTGAAAAAATGTCTACTATTTAGTGGTGATTTTATTTTCAGTGTGTTACAGCCCCTTGCGTTAGCCAAATACATCGCACACTTCGACAGCACGCAAGAAACGTATCAACTTTTTTCAATTTCAATTGGAAAAACAACGATAGGTTGGTTGCTAGGATTAAGCGTACTATCCTGCTCGTTTTTGTGTACCTGGATATTGCATTACTTTCTTTTGTTATGTAAGAGAATTGGAATGAGACTGAGAGTTGCATGCTGTTCTCTAGTTTATAGGAAGGTAAGTTTCGTATGTTCTAAACAATTATTAAATTTCATAATGAAACTTAAGGACTAGTATGATTTTATAGTTTCTCACGAAAGATTTTCTTTTATTATAGTGACATTTTTAATCTTTAAATATAAATACAATTGTTTCTAGCGAAAATAAATTCAAAACTAGTTAATTTCTAAATTTTATAATTGCTAAAATCTAGTAGGATTTACCTTTTAAGTCATAACGAGTTTTAATTCTCGCACTTTAATCTGATGCCAACTTTCTGGTGACCAATAAGCTTCCTTGTAGTTGTTCTGCATGTCGTCAATATTCTGATAGAGTTCTGCAGCAGTCCGAAAGTTAGATAGCTTTCAAGCTTTACATCCATCTTGAACAAATTATAGACTGTTGTTAACATAGTATTATACAGAGGATCTAAATGTAAGAAACGTCATAATAGTCGCCCATTGATGTCGACAACTTTAAACAGATGATTTTCAAAGGTTCTTCTGAACCTTACTACCATGCCATCTGATTACAGGTGCACTGGAGTGGATGTGATTTTTTTCGAACCGATCTTCCCGACACATTTGATTTAAATTTCAGCTTTGGTCGGGATGGAGTTGCAACGCTATTACTTGTTGGTGGGAAATAACAATCAATTCGAGCCATTTGCATTAAGTGGGACATATTCTCATCTTTATAACTGATCACCGTAAAACAGTATCGTTCCTTATCCAAGGTTATACTTACACTCAGGTGACCACAACAAAATCCATAAGGTATTTCCTCCATTATGGCAAGTATATTTTAATTTCCAAAATCATATTCAAAATTCCATTTTCAACTCGAGATCAGTCTGCTACTCCAATCTCCTTTGCCAAAATTGGTGCGATCTCTAGGTTTGTTATCAGGGCTGCTTTACACTACTCTGTATGTGATCAATTCGTCATTCGCTGTTGCTCTCAATTATCTCATGGAAACGACTTCGTCCTGCTCAATTTCTCTACCATACGTGCAGTCATCAAGTCAAAATCTTCAAGATAAAGTATCGGCAATATAACATGTTTGTGGGACGTATCTGCTCAGCAGAAAGATTCTACACTTGTAGGGTTGGTATCATTTTCCGTGTGATATTCTCTGACAACCTCAATTGTGGCAGTCTAACTCTCACAATACCCTTTAAAATGTCGAGTTCGGCGGCAGAAGAAACATTATGGGGCTGGTACCATTTGTCCAATAAGTAGCATCTATTCTGGGTTCAATCATCTCGAATACATTTAGTAAAACTTTAGGTGGCAAACCGTCCCGAAGCACCTTGAGTGCGAGTGGCCCACTAGATTTGCCAAACGTCTAATCTCTAACTCTTGGAAGAATTTGCCAAATGTATGTCCTTGTGTTCTAAGTTGCACTGGGTCAACTGAACAAAGTTTGGGTCCATACCCTCGTTCAAGAAATATTTTGTCAATATCTATCTGGTGAACTCCTGTAACCTGCAGCATACTATCTTTATTACATAGACCTGGAAAAACTTCAATCGAAGAAAAGTGATTTCACAAAAGAGCCTTTAATAAAAACTACATTTCAATATATTCCTTTCCCTATTTCTTTTTTTTTTTTCGAATCTTCACTGTCCCCATTGTAATAATTCTTGTAATTTGTGAACATTATTTTCTACATTAGCCATCTGTGGTAGTTAACTTTTAGCTCAACATTCTAAGCAGAAATGTTTTTGTTCTAAACTCTTTGATTACTTAGTGGACTTCACCTTTTATTTCCATTGTTTGGTTGTCATCTAGTTTATTAGTAATTTTACATCAATTACATCAAATGTTGATTTGTTCTTGAAATTTAGTTGAATTTTATTTGTTTTTTTTTGCTTTGTCTGATCTAATAATAATTACACGGGTTTTTGTTATTTTTGTCCAATAATTTTATTATAAATTCTTGTTGGATGTTCATTTATTCAAGATTTCTTTCTGTTTTGGAACTATTTCCTTGTGTTATTATCATATATATGTAATAATTATAGGATAATCTTATTAAGTTGTCTGACATCAGTTTTAACATAGTTCTAGATACACAAATAAATTTCTCTTGAAACAATATAAACTTTTGCAAACTATATTCACAAATATAAATTGGCGATCCACAATATAAAAGTAACAAACTTTAACTTCAGTTCTACACGATCTAAATATATTACATCTTGAACCAATTGTCCGGTCATTTCGTCCAGTTCCAGACAAGCAGAGATTGAGTGCATTTTCTTATATTTACACTAATATCTTCTAAAGAAAGCCTTTTTAAATTTTTAGCGAAAATTAATATTGAGGTTTTCTAGTAATTTTTTTATACATTTTAAGTGAGCCCTAGTACCCCTAATTATTTAGGTATTTTAGGTATTATGGTTTCGGAAATAAAGCGGGAAATGAGATTTTTTTATATTTTTTTGTTAATATCTTGTACACAATTAATTTTATAAATATGAAAACTATATATTTGTATTCCTCATACTGAACCCTTTCATTTGATGTATTGCATGATGCGTTATAAAATATTTTTTTTTATTTTCCATTTAATTCTATAATTTAGCCCCCAAAATTAATATTAAGGATTTCTTCGTATTTTGCCTGTAAACAAAAAATTTTAGGTCTTATAGTTTTCTGAACAAAGGGGTATTTTTTTATATTTTTGTTAATATATTTTAAAAATATAAAAAAAATATATTTGTATTCGTCATAATGAGCCCCTTGATTAGAAACAACTTTAATTTTTTATTTTCCATCTAATACTATAATTTGCCCCCCAAAATCAATATTAGGGGTTTCTTCTTATTTTTCCAGTAAAGTTCAAGTGAAGCGCTATACCTCTATTTTTTTCAAAATTTTGCAGCTTATGTTTGATATTAAAAATTGAATTACATTAAATTTGAAAAAAATATATTTGTTTTCGTCATAATCAGCCCTTTCATTTGATATATAACATGATGCGTTAGAAACAATTTTAATTTTATATTTTCTATTTAATTCTGTAATTTGCCCCCAAATTTAAAGTAGAGGTTTCTCCTTATTTTTTCAGTAAATTTCAGGTCAGACCCTATATCTCTAATTTATTTCAAAACTTTACGTTTTATAGTTTCCGGGGGGTATATTTTCGTTAATATCTTTTTATTTAATTTTTTTAATATAAAAAAATATATTAATGTTCCTCAGAATGGGACCTTTCATTTGATGTATTACATGATGCATTTGAAATTTTTTTTATTTTTAAATTTTCATTTAATTCTATAATTTGCCCCCCAAAATTAATATTAATGGTTTTTAAGATTTTTTTAGTTTTTCCCTCCAGAAATACCCCTAAAATCAAAATTTCTTCTTTTACGATATGTACTCCTGATCGGGTCACCAAACTATACATTGATACCAAATTTCAACCTCTTCCGTCCAGTAGTTTAGGAGAAAATTGCTGTGATGTGACAGAGGCAGAAATCCGGAGTGATATTATAAGGGTATCCGTATATGGTATATACGGAACCCTAAAAAGAAATAAAATACGGAATTGTAGGTCTGAATACGCTGTACATGTTTCATCTGAGCATTTTTTCGATATATCACCAGTAAAAAGATAATTGCAAAAAACAAATTTCATATTCAAAATTTTTGTGTTTTTCAACGCGAAAAATGTATAACACATTGTAAAACATATAAAATATATTTTTTGGGAATTTTTCACGTTTTCACCCTATCGCCCCTATACTTTTAGGAGACCAGCTCTGCAATACATAATTTTCTAATCTATATTAATAACTCTATAATTTACAAAAACAGTCGTATAAATTTCTCTATTTGTCTTTGAGATATACCATAAAATAAAGAAAAAAGTTCTAATTTTAAAATGTGCACATTTCAACCCTCATTTCCACCCCTATAATAGTGGATGATGACATTCTAAATAATTTTTCCTTACTCTACATAACCTAAGGTTCAATTTAAAAAAAATGTTTCGATATCTCTATTTTTGCTCAAGATATTAGGTTGCCGTTAAAAATAATGCCATTTGACCCATAGTGCGCCATATAAAAAATTTAGCTTTCTCGATTCATTTGCATTTCCAAATGTATATAAGGACTGGAGTACAATCGTTAGTTACAGTATAGTACGACGTAATATAGGTTGCATTTCTTTACAATGAATAATAATATTTCGTGATAATTTAAATTTTGTTTTCACCGTGTATACATACAAATTCATTTTCTTAGAGATAATCTTTAGCTATAGATATTTTAACGTTCCATACTTTAGCTCTTGAGACTGAGTCAAAACGCTTTGATGGACACGACTGCTGGTCAACTAGTAACCATATTATCGAATGACGTCCAACGATTCGACGAAGCTTCTTTATTTTTCAATTTCATGTGGATCATGCCTTTCCAGTACATCGTGTCTTGCTACATGATGTACCGAAGTGTGGGCCCCTCCACTATCGTCGGAATGGCAGCCATTACGATAGAAGCAATTTTCATACAAGGTAAGACCTTTTTTAATAAATATGTGAGACAAGCTCGAAAAGCTTTTTTATCAACATCTGGAAAAAGATGTAAAAATATTATTTTGTACTTCGTATTTTGCAGGATTTTTAGCAAAAAAGCAAGGGAACATGAGATCGAAAATCACTAAGAAGACTGAATACAGAGTCAGAATTATGAACGAGATAGTTTCTGGTATTCAAGTTATAAAAATGTATGCGTGGGAAAAACCTTTTGAGAAAGTTGTCGAGCTAGCCAGAAAGTAAGTATGTAATATTAAAATTGTACAAGTAAAGATGAAAAATTGCTTGAATATTATTAGTAGATTTCCTTATAAATGTTTGATGACAAGTCACAATTATAAACTGTTGTACTCACTGATAAAGAAATTGCAACACCCAGAAGGAGATGTTTAAATTTAATATTGTTTTTGCAAAAAATAGAGGCTAGTGAGGAGTCAATGATTAACATTTGGTTAAAGAGTAGGCACCGGAAGTGTAAAGGGCACAAATGAAGTTCAAGATCAACGTCTAAGACTTATAGCCTTTAGAGACCGACTTTCGACAACTCGAAATTTAGCTGATGAGTAGTTAGGAGAACAAAGCAATCTTGTATGTGTTCGAATAACTTACCTCTGTCTTTTGGATTAAATCATTATCTACTCCATCTTATGCTACCTCTAACCGCTGAGCATCGAAGTCAACGACTACGGTGGTGCAGAGAACGACAACATTGGAATGTGAAATGACAACAGGTCGTCTTCTCTGATGTATCTCGATTCTGATTGGGTGGAGATGATGGCCTAACCTAACCTAACCTCAATTTGATGTTGAGCGACATGTACACTGAACAGTAAGCGTTATGGTATGGGAGACTATTGCACATGGAAGTAGGTCACATTTAGTCTTTTTTTGAGGCAACTTGATAGCGCAACTTTACCTTCAGAAAGTAGTCGAGCCAGCTTTCATGCCATCTCTTAAGTGATCGACTGAGGGTATTATACCCTATGGTATCTTGTCTTTGGCTCATTTCGCGATTTTGCCTTGGTCCATCCTGTCTACCTGAAATCTCCATTCTCGGATTTGAACATCTAGTTGCGAATATCATTCACTCTCTATGTCTATCGATTGGTTTATTTCAATTTCTTCACTTCCTGCTTAATATCGATATCAATTTGATCTTAATGTGTTTCCTGACAGTATAAAACCCATTTTCTCCGGCTGATGGTTGTTATTTTACTCCCTCATTTAATGGCTTCTTCCTATTTCTTAGCATTTTCCATACTTTCTCTTGTCCTCCATATAGATCGTTCTGCATTTTGGTTGAGACATTTTCCATTGGCTTTCTTTCAGTTCTTTAATGCCTTGGTTAACTCTTATTCTCTCGTATTCCTCTGGTGTTTTACTGTTTTTAAATATATGCATATTGCTATTTGTTTCCCGTCTGTTTGCTGTTTGACTGTTTCTGTAACCCAAGATTTGTTGTTTCTTTTTTCATTTATTTTGATTTTTTCAGGCCTATTGCTTTGGTTGCGCTTGATTTTATGTGTATGAGCTGAAATTTAATTTGTTTAGTGTAATAAATCTCCTGGCTATATTTGTCCCCGTAGTGGATGATCATCTCTCTAGTTAAAAAATCGTCCTAGAACATTTTGGATTTTATCACATGTGCTTTCACCTGTTCACTTAACTTGATAAGGGACCCTCTAGGCAGAAGTAAGATGTTATAAGATAGGCAGAAGTTGATTTTGAGAGGAAAGTAGTCCAATCTAGTCTTTTCTTCATTGAGATAATCCAAAAGAATGCTGGAACCTTAGTTAATCGATTTTTAAAAGAGCTAGTGAAAGACGATATGAATATAAAAGATTGCCGAACACAACAATGTTATGACAACGCTTTGTGATACGTAAACAATTACATAATTATATTTTTTCAATCACTTGAAAAAATAATATAAGTACAAACTTTAGATATCAGATAACATTTTAATACCTAACACAAAATTTTAAGAGGGAAAACCTTGTAAATGATTTATTTTATATTTTTACATTTATCTTAGCAAAAATTCAGTAATTAAAAACTCAAGGTCGTCTACTGCAATTCAGATTAATCTACCAAAATCCAAATATACTCCCAGATATCAGTCGACTGTTACTTATCAAAATTTTATTTTCGTAAACAATAGACTAAAATCCGACAATTATCATTTATTTAAAGCAATATTATCCAAAAACACAATTGTCAATCTTATCTCGATAAATTCAAGGATGACACAGTTTGCTTTGTTTTTAATATCTGCGAAATTGTTATTTTGTCTGTTAGAATATTTACGTTAGATTTAAAGGTCTTTGTACTTATACCAACACTGTTATCTATTGAGGTTAATTCATGTTTGGTTATATTAGAAGATTTCAAATATAAATTTTGTATCGTTATTTTTAATTTTTTAACATAATCATTTTATAAATCTAATAAACTTGGGCACCCTGATGACTCTTCAGGACTATAGTTGAAAACCACATTTTATTGGAATCAGTACATTTGTTGCTTGAAGAGTAGTTACAAAAAAACATATCGAAGGTCCAAATTAACTAAGAAAAGTAACGTTAAAATAGAATCGTATCAAGAACACCCCGCATTCAGGGATGATGAGACCTATTTGACAAGTTTGCTCCTTCCTTCACTTCTTAGTTTTATCACTCCTAGTACATGGGAAGCTTCTTTTGGGTCGTCATTTCTTACCCCAAACATTCCATTATCAATTTTCAAGGTCAAGTCCTACTAAAAAGCATAATCCCAACGTTATTAATTAGCCTTTAAACTTTAATCATAGTCAGTGTCTTAAAACGCAACCTTAGGTTTCACGATAGAAGCTTTCTTAAGTTTGCTCGCATCTGCCGACTTTATGGTTTGACACTGGTCAGCAGAAACTGTTGACTGTTTTGCTCTATTTCAAGAAACTATTTTATTCCTTCTGCCCTTTCCTGTTGCGTCACTGAGGCACCTGATAACATAGTCAGTTTGAACCAGGACAGCAAAAGGAGCCCATGACCTTTTTCGTGATTGACTTTATAATTAGCATCAATACTTCGAACCTTGGATCATCTCAAATATGGAGTTTTTCTTTTGCACTCCAGGTTTTCATTTCCTCTAGGTTTGAAGAAATCAATTTGAAAAAACAACTTACAAACGTAACTGTACAGATATATTGGTATCTCGTGAGAAAAATAATACCCAGGCCATTGAAAAAAACAATAGAACCAAATAAGAACAGCAGGAAAACAATTAGAATAATATGGATCACAGAAAAAAGATATTTAAACAACAGTCAGCTAAGTAAATGGCAAAACTGGCAAAACAGACAACGATTGTTGAAAACAAGTCAAAACTGCTACCGATAACTACATAAAAATCCTGGAAATCTTTTAAATGTTAAGGAGTATACCAAATAATAAATATAGGTTCAGAAGTTATACCGGAGATTACACTAGAACAAATAAAAACATGCAACAAAAATAAATGGCAATATACAGGGTGCTTCTAAAATATGGTTTCAAACTTATGTTTTGTATCATTAAAATAAGCCAAAAAGTCCCTATTAACATGTGCTTTAAAACGCACCCTTAGGAAGTTATATGCCTTTATAGGGGTTCCAACAAAAGTAGTTTTTTTTCTGTTATTGACAAAACGGTCGAAAATAAATAGAAAAAAATTAATGGGTCTTGCATAACCTTTCATATCTTTAGAAAACCGAATTCAATGTAAACAATTATCTATACTATTATAAAATTGTAAATTTGTCTGTTTGTTTGTTTGTTCGGGCATCACGTAAGAACTACTGAACTGATTTTGCTGAATCTAGGGTTTGACTTAAAATCTGCTAGATATAGGGAAATAACTTCTACCATGTTGGATAAAATAATTACCAATAGAGTTCCACCGCAAGCAATGTAACATGTTTCGATTTAAAAAAAATCAACTGATATATCAACTGTAATTTTACAGGGTGTTTTATATTATAGGAAACTTAGTGCAAAGTATAATGGCATGGATTTAAAAACTAAAAAAAAGGTATTTTAGTTGTACCATAAGCAGCTGCATATATACAATGTGGCTGAAATAAGGTAGAGTGGAATTACTTATACGAGTTGATTCAAAAATCTTGTTTAGGTTGATGAAAGAAGCTTTTGGCCAGTATTTTTTTCATTTTTTTACATTTTTCTCTAGTGATTTATAAAATCTTAACAATTTTATGTAAAAAATATTATGTTTGTCCAAATCCATATTTCCAATGGTTTTCGAGCGAGTAAGCTGAGTTTGAAAATTAATCTGCTCTTTAAGTTATTACACCAAAAATTACAAAAATCTGTTTACCCTCTCAAATAAAAGACTGATGTTCCCGCAGCGCTTTACAATTTGGGTTATTGATAAACTGTCAATTGAGCTTTGCAGTGTTTAATTAGTAAGAGCGGTTATTGGAAAATTTAAATATACAAATTATTGCAACTCATAAAATACATTTTTAAAAAATAAAAACCGACTTCAGAAGAAAATTAAGTTAAAAGCATGAAATAATTTTTGCTACAACATTAAATAAATAAATTTCGGTGTCAAGCTAAAGTGAAACTATTTTGGGAAGTACATTGATAGTTGTACTTCGCAACTTTGCTGTTCAAATTGGCACCGACCTCAGAAAAAGGATTTAATTGTTGTAGCAAAAATTATTTCATATTTTTTAGTTAATTTCCTTTTGAAGTCGGTTTTTGTTTTTTTTTAATGTATTTATTTTACAATTGTTAGTGACGCAATGGCTTAATTGGATGCAGTTTTCAAATCTAATTAACTTGTTCGATGTTGCCTAACATAAGGTATTTTCCTTTCATTTATTAGCTTGAGCAACCTTGTTTACTGTTGAATAGAATAACTTATTTTGTAGATATATGTATATGTATTAAGAAAATGTTGTATATCATTCTAACTTAGGTGGATCCACTATATTGTAGATGAACAGAGTATCATCATTTTTTACGTCTGTTAATTACAGTGACATTCACTTAATAGTCTCCCCTACGCGGAATCTTATAATAAATCGTTATACAGTTTTTATTGACATAATAGGACATAGTTTTTAATTATTATTAACTTTGTCTGATAACAACTTTAGTTGTTATTAAAAATAAAGGTCCTTAAACAAAATTTATATTCTTTATCAAATCTAGTACACACTTTGGAAAAGTGTCATGAAGATATATTATACAATTTTTAGTGATGTGGCATAATTAGATGCATTTTATAATTCTTGGTACCACTATTTGATAAGATTTTTATATATTATGAAAAATAAAGGCATTTTACTTTTTAGCAAAAATCATATTTGCTGACAAACTTCGTATACAGTTGAAAAAATGGCATGTCATGATTACAGGATATGTTTCCGACCATGCAAATATTTTTATGAACAATATTTTTTTTCTCGAAATATTATTCATAAGAACGTTTTCCGTTTGAACTCAACTTATGAAGACACAATGTCTTTAGAAACCAACTGAAAACCTCCACCTTAAAGTTGATTAACTGATTCTTTTCAATTTGTCCCATGTTTCGAAAAAAAATCTGTCCATATAATTAATCCGGCGACTCCACCAAGGCATCGAGTATAAGATAAAAATAGGTAAAAAAGTTTTCCCCCATTTTTATCTAAGAAACAATACATAGTATATTATTGAAAAAAATATAGGACCACTTTGGGATATCCCAGAACTAATCAATTTCTTTTCAATTTCTCCCATGTTCCGAATGAAACATTTTCCATGTTTGTAATACCGGCGACTCCACCAAGGCACAGAGTATAAGAGAATAGATATAAAATAGTTTTTCCCCATTTTCTAAGAAACGGTACAAGCTTTGTTAATAAAAGAAATATGAGACCACTTCGCGATGCCCCGGAGCAGGATCCAATATAAAAGGTCGAAATTCATTGAGCCGTTTGCGAGTAATCGGTGAGCAAACATTAAAAAAACATAGATACAGACGAACTGAGAACCTCCTTCTTTTTGAAGTCTTTTAAAAATAGAGTCATATTCAAACACGAAAATGACAGATATGCAAGGCGTATGTATGCGGCAGCATACCCAAAAAGAAGAATTCCTTCTCGACAGGTATTAAGCTTTGTGGCAACAGTCTTTGCCATGGTAAACAGATTTTGTAATTTTTAGCTTAATATCTTAAAGAGCAGGGTAATTTTCTAACTCAATATACTCGAATACCATTGGAAATATCGATTTGGGCAAAGAAAACATTTTTTGCGTGTAATTGTTAAGATTTTATAAATCTGCAAAGAAAAGTAGGTAAACAAAATGTAATAAAAAAAATAAGGGTCGAAAACTCTCTTCATCAACCTAACGCTTATGATTTGCATGTAGAAAAAGGGACTAGCACATTTTTTAACGTAAACAGTTATGTTAGACCCATACTTTTTTTTCTATTTATTTTCGACCATTTTGTCAAGAACATGAATAACTAGTTTTGTTTGAGCCCCTTTAAGGAAAAGAACTCCACGAAAATTAGAACATGGAAGAAGTTTACATTAGTGGAAAACAAATGGAAAATTATATGTACTATTCCAATTTGTACCTGCAAAATTGCAGAGTAAATGAAGTGTAGATAGACAGTAATAGAAATGACCTATGCTTGCGGAAAACCAAAGACAAAGTCGCAATAAATGAATACAGTCCAAAATGTTTTGTATGCAAGTGCGAACTTCAAGTTTTGGACTAATTTGATGAATAACTATTACACCTTTTAAAATTTCTGTTCGTTTTGGATAGAATTTAGTTATAAGTCAGACTCCCAAATCTTGGCATTCAGAAAGCAATACTGCCCAAAAAGTTAGTAAATCAATTTTCAATTGAGCAAATCATTTTAAAGAACTTTCATATTTCATCTCATTTTCAACATGTTCTGCTGTGAACAGTTGATTAGTAGTCTTGGTCTAGCCTGACATATGATTACGATATCCCAATTTGTTAATGATATAAATTCTTATATTCTAGGATTGAAATCAGATACATTTCGAAGGCATCATACATTAAAGGACTGTCAATGGCAATAATTGTGTTCACTGAACGCTTCATACTGTATCTCATCCTCATGTCCTATGTTTATTTAGGAAACAAACTTAGCAGCGACATCGTATTCTCTATGGCACAACTGATCAACAGTATCCAGCTATACATGTGCATGTTTTTTCCAAGATCCCTGGCTACATACGCCGAAACGAAAGTAACTATAAGAAAATTGGAAAATTTCCTACAGCTTGAGGAAAACGATGAATTGTTGAAAGGAAACAAAGCGTACGGAAAAAAGAATAGCGGTTCAATCGAAATTAAAGATGTCCAGGCAAGTTGGTTGCCCAGTCCCATTGTTGATACTTTGATGAACATCAATCTAACTATTCCACCAGGTACTCTATCTTAGGTAAAGTCGTGAAAGATGTCAATTTATTTGTAAGTGATTATGTTTAAAGATTTTAGAAAGCACTGAGGACTATAGCTGTTCACATATTTTAATGCTTATTAGTTTTAGGTTTTCGTCACAACTTCTCTGTTGATCTACTTGGTTTTTACCTATTTGTGGTTTCTTTAGCAGATATTTCTAAATACTTTCTTAACTTTAATCTATTTGTCATCTCACAACCTGCTTGCACATTTTCATTATCTAAAAAATACTACCACAATTTGAATCATTTGAATTCTGTATCTGATCTGAGCCATTGAGACAATAATGACTTGACCAGCACCAAAATTTCTGTTCCAATTCACAAAATATACGATATCCATCATATTGAACCGTGTGAAATCTACAATGCTACAGAATTGATTGCATAATATACAGATTTCATATTTGCCGGATTTGAAGGCTTATTCCATGGAGATGACATTATCATTAACTGTTAAGTCGTCTAGGAAGTAAATTCTCAAGTAGGAAACAATATTAACATGTTTATGTACTTCTTGGGAAATAACACAACAGTTACGAAAATTGCTGTATATTCCAAACATTTCGGGGTCTAGGTGAGACCCCGTTGTCAATGGTTAAGAAAATATGAATAAAAAATGTACAAGATGTAAAATTAAAATATTTGACAATATGAATTATTTGATTTCTGACGTAACTAAGAGAATTTTATTTGTAATATAATACAGGGTAGCACAGAAACTTCTAAAGATCATATAATAATAAACTTCCTTTCAAATTGGAAGAATTTTGTGGGTTCAGTGATCCCATTAAAACCATAAGGGAAAACCTAGGGAAAACCTTATGAACTATCCCGATACTGGGTTGTTCACAAGGACATGACCATTAGCAATTTCTTCCTTAATCATCGGCAACCAGGAACGATTGAATTCTACGGAGGTAGTAGCGATACAATCGTTTTCATTTAACAAAATTAAAGGGGACTCTTTTAGTTTTCTTTTGATGTTGTGTTCTTCTTTATGTAATATAACTGAATTTTTAAACTGTATTTTATGACCAAGGTCCCAAACATGTTCACAAATTTTGGATTTTTCAAACTGTCGTTTTTTATGTAATTTTTGTGTTTGTTTATTCGAACATTTATAGGTCTAGACGTTTCTCCAATATAGAATTTATTACATTCGCAAGGGATTTTATAAATGCAATTTTTTGTATTTTGAGTTGTGTTTTTTGGTTTGGTTTTTGATATAATTGATTTTAGTGTATTTCTTGTTTTAAATGATGTTTTGATACTATGTCTGTTTCCCACTATTTTTAGTCATTCTGATAGACCCTGTATTTATGGCATAGTTATTGTATTAATGTTATTATCTCGGGAGTCAGTGTTGCTTGGTGAAGTTTGATGTTAGTTGTTAGAAATTGTTTGGTATTCGATTTTAATAATTAATAATTTTTTATGGGTAATGATTGGCAAAAAGTACATTTTTTATAAAAGTTTTTTCTTCATTCACTTTATTGATGTTAGAACAGTTGGTTTTTGCTCTGCCATATAGAGATTTGATGATACCTCTTTTTACTGAATTTGGATGATTAGAGTTAAAGTTGAGATACCTGTTAGTATCAGTTCGTTTTCTGTAACCTTCTGTTTCAAATGTCGATTCTGTTTGGTTTTTGCTGTCATATAGAGATTTGATGATACCTCTTTTTACTGAATTTGGATGATTAGATTTAAAGTTGAGATACCTGTTAGTATCAGTCGATTTTCTGTAACCTTCTGTTTCAAATGTCGATTCTGTTTTGGTTGTTAAAATGTATAAGAATGGTAAATCCTCAAGATTATGTTCCCAAATAACACATATATATATATATATATATATATATATATATATATATATATATAATTTCTATATAGTTTAACAGTCACTTCGATATATGTGTCGGGTTTAGTAATTACAAGTCAATATCCCTTAATTACAAAACCCGACATATATATATATATATATATATATATATATATATATATATATATACACATATGTTTTAGGTGGTTTCCGGGAATTCATCAGCGTAGTTGATAACTGATCCCTGCCGGGATCGATAGTGAAATGACGACGTTTCGGCAGAGTCACATCTGCCCTCTTCAGGTCGGTTCGCATATTTCTCGTAGCCTTCTGCTTTCGCTTCTAGTTACTCGAATACTAAGATTTTCTGAAGCGGCTGACACCGTGAACGGCTGCGTGTGATTGGCCCTTGGCGCTCAGTGGGCACGGCTCCATCCTGCTGATTTGTTATTTCTGGTTGAGCCGCTATTGGACGGGTCCGGGCCGGTACGGTGTTTAATAGGATTTTCCAACAATTCTATAAGATCTGAATTTCATTGCGTGCGTTTAGACTGTGAGGTCTCTTCGCTATTTCAATTGCCTCTCTTACGAGTCTTGATTTCGGGTGTTCTATATTTGCCAGTACTCTGGTGTTCTCAAAGTCTATTCGGTGTGACATCGTGGTGGCGTGTTCCGCAATGGATGTTGTTTTTTCCTGCTTTCTTACAGCGTTCTGGTGTTCATCACGTCTAGCTTGAATTCTTTTATTAGTTTGCCCCACATAGGTTTTATGACAGTCTGCACATGGAATCTCGTACACTCCCTGTTGTTCTAAAGGGATCCTCGTCTTCGGAGTCCTCAACACCGTGCTTATTTTTCTGTCTGTATTGAAAATAGTATAGATATTGTGTCTCCGTAGAATTCTTGCAATACTGTCCGTGGTCCCCTTGACATACGGTAAATAAGCCTTGGTTATTGGTGTCTCATGCTCCTCGTCTGTTTGTCTCGGTTTTGACTTTAGGGCTACAACCCTACAACTACAAGCCGTCGTCAAGAGTAACCAGATCACAAAGGCTAGCTGACCAGGATAACATCAAACAGGAAATGGACAGTTTAAAAACAGCTCTGAGACAAAACGGATTTACAGACCGAAATATACAAAGAGCCCTAAAGTCAAAACCGAGACAAACAGACGAGGAGCATGAGATACCAATAACCAAGGCTTATTTACCGTATGTCAAGGGGACCACGGACAGTATTGCAAGAATTCTACGGAGACACAATATCGATACTATTTTCAATACAGACAGAAAAATAAGCACGCTGTTGAGGACTCCGAAGACGAGGATCCCTTTAGAACAACAGGGAGTGTACGAGATTCCATGTGCAGACTGTCATAAAACCTATGTGGGGCAAACTAATAAAAGAATTCAAGCTAGACGTGATGAACACCAGAACGCTGTAAGAAAGCAGGAAAAAACAACATCCATTGCGGAACACGCCACCACGATGTCACACCGAATAGACTTTGAGAACACCAGAGTACTTGCAAATATAGAACACCCGAAATCAAGACTCGTAAGAGAGGCAATTGAAATAGCGAAGAGACCTCACAGTCTAAACGCACGCAATGAAATTCAGAACTTATCGAATACCAGCCCGGACCCGTCCAATAGCGGCTCAACCGGAAATAACAAATCAGCAGGATGGAGCCGTGCCCACTGAGCGCCAAGGGCCAATCACACGCAGCCGTTCACGGTGTCAACCGATGGGCGCCGAGCCGCGACTATATAACAGCGCGCTCGCTTCGGAAAATCTTAGTATTCGAGTAACTAGAAGCGAAAGCAGAAGGCTACGAGAATTATGCGAACCGACCTGAAGAGGGCAGATGTGACTCTGCCGAAACGTCGTCATTTCACCATCGATCCCGGCAGGGATCAGTTATCAACTACGCGGATGAATTCCCGGAAACCACCTAAAACATTTAGTGCCCGCGAAAACTTAAAAACAAATATATATATATATATATATATACATATATATATATATGTATATACAGCAATTTTCGTAACTGTGGTGTTATTTCCAAGAAGTACTTAAATATTGAAAAAATATACCACAAATATCACTCAGAAAGCAGTATTAACATATTCAAGGAAGCCGTTTCTCTAAACATTTGTAATTATTATACAATTAGTTCGTTGCAATCTCCCATAAATACTCCTAGTTTGTATTCATTTTGTATTTTCTGTTTCTTACATCTCTATTTTGTTATTGTTACTTTAAGTTTATATTTTAAATTTATCCAGAATTACATTAGATTTGCTTATAACTTGCATTTTTAGGATTACATCCAGAATTACCCCAGATTTTCATCATATCTTGAACTTTTAGGTAGCCTTTGCTGCGTAATTGGTACTGTTGGTTCTGGCAAGAGTTCTCTTCTGCATCTGCTTTTAAAGGAGCTGCCTCTAAAAAGCGGACGAGTAGCTGTTGGAGGAAACATATCTTATGCTTCACAAGAACCATGGCTTTTTGTTTCTAGCGTAAAAAGCAACATTCTGTTTGGAAAAGAATTTATACCAGAAAGGTAGGAGTTACTTAACTCATTAATACAGTAGGTACCTCTTATTAATGCAACCATATTCCTATATCTATGAATTTATTTTTATTCTACAATCTACATAATTTTGTATACCGGCCACTTGTTAACTATATTGTTTTATTTCCATTGAAGTAATTTCTCATGATGCACATTACTGCTTATTATTTTGTTATTTATTTAATTCGAAATTTTAACATCAATTTAAAATAAAAAATCAAACGTTGCCTTTGTATACCTACAGAAAACAATTTCAAATATTTGACAAATTTAACGGTTAGTGGTATGTTTAACTATTATAAAAACATCTGTCATTTTGATAATTTCGATATTGGAGCTAAATTTCTAGAGCTGGCAAAATTTGATTCTAAACAACTTTCGTTACGAAACTTTTTCCCTGCAACCAATAGGAACCAAGATAATGGAAAACAGAAAAGACAGAAACGGCGTAGGTTGGTAGGATTAGTAGACAGATAAGAATTAATAATTTCTAAGCTTGATTCTTTCATATTTACCCAGAATGTTTTATATGTACAGATTTATTGAAAAAGTTGCAAAAATTAAATGCAATTTCATTTTCTATTTTCCAGATATAAACAAGTAGTAAACGTATGTGCACTGGAAAAAGACTTTGCGCAGTTGCCACATGGAGATAAAACACTCGTAGGGGAACGAGGAATTTCACTGAGTGGTGGTCAAAGAGCAAGAGTCAACTTAGCTAGAGCAGTCTACAATGAAGCTGACATTTATTTACTAGATGATCCCTTGTCTGCTGTAGATACTCATGTTGCAAAGGACTTATTTGAAAAGTGCATCAAGGGCTTTTTAAAGGGTAAAACCGTACTTTTGGCTACACATCAGCTTCAATTTCTGAAATATGCTGATATTATAGTTGTTATGAACAATGTGAGTAGGATTTTTTTTTGATATTTTATTTATATAAGTTATTATACAGTGAGGGCGCGTGGGTTGGACAAATTCATTTAAACTTCAGGTTTTATTAAAAAAAAAGTTTGGACACGTCGTTTTTTTTTTGGACTGCGGTTTTTGTGATGATAAACTCATTTATACAGGGTGGGGCAGAAATAAATTGCGACCATCAACTTCATTTTTCAAATGGAAACATTTGTTTTTTATTTTTTGAACTCTGCATTGAATTCTAAGTATTTTTCATGTACAATGACCTATACTGAAAATTAACAGTTATTAAAAAAATTACATTTATTTCAAAATTGAAGAAAAAAAACATCAACATATCAAATTAAATGTTCAAATTGTTGACCATTAACTTGCTTACAATGCCTAAGATGGTATTTAAATTCTCGTAACACTTCATTTAGCGTTTGTGGCAGGATTCGTTGTATTTCGGCCCTATTCTTTAATTCCTCGATATTTTCCGGCTTATTGTAGTAGACTTTCGATTTAACGTAACCCCAAATATGAAAATCTAACGGGCTTAGATCGATATTATCTCTCCTTCCGATCCATTTATTTGGGAAAATATTGTCAAGATAATCTCGCACTGTTCGCGAATAGTGCGGAGGCGCTCCATGCTGTTGAAACCATACCGAATCTGCCAGTATATTGGGGTTTTCACCATTTGGCTAAAGTTCTGTTAAACAGGGTATTATGTCATTTTGTAATAGGGCTAAATACTTTTCCGAGTTAAGTGTTCCCTCAATAAAATAATTTGCTCAAGTGCGAGTTGGACTCGCATACTTAGGGTTCCGTACCACCTTCAAGATTCTAATATTCCAGTTTCAGACAAGTGGGGAATGAGTGCATTTTCTTATATTTACCCTTATATCTTTTAAAGGAAGCGTTTTAAATTTATAAAAAATATACACCTTGATTTTCCACACATAGACTTTTTATTTTATCTGCTTCAGGATTCGCTTGATTTTTATCAGAATACATATGTATTTAATTTTCTAATTTGGCCCCCAAAAATTAACATTAGAGTTTTATTTTATTAATAAACTTTCAGAGAAGTCTTTTATAATCTACTGTCTGAGTTTTGAATTATTAAATCTGTTATTCAAATTATTAAAAAATACAAATAAAATATATTTTTCAAAATTTAAATAGTGTAGTTTCTAAAGTGGGAATTAAGTCGATGTTTAATATTTTTGTTAATATCTTTTATACAAATGATTTAAAAATTCACATAATGAGCCTTTTTTATCTGATCTATTACATGAGGCGTTTGAAAATTGAATCTTTATTTTCCATTTAATTGTATAATTTGTCCCTAAAATTACTAGGGGGGTTTTCTAATAATTTATTTTCCGTTTAATTCTATTATTTGGGGGCCAAATAATAGAATTAGGGATGTTTTCATATTTTTCCTATAACCAAAAAAATTAGTTCTTATAGTTTGGGGAATAACGGGGAGAATGGGTGATTTTTTTAAAATATTTTTTTTAATATTTTAAAATATTCATTTAAAAAAAAATATAAAAATATATTTGTATTCGTCATAATGAGCCCTGTGATTTGATATATTACATGACCCGTTAGAAACAATTTTTTTTGTTTTCATTAAATTCTATAATTTGCCCCCCAAAATGAATATTAGGGGTTTCTCCTTATTTTTCCAGTAAAGTTCAGGTGAGGGGTTATACTTCAATTTTTTCCAAATTTTTTCAGCTTATGGTTTCGGTGATAAGAGGGGGAGGAATGGGTAAAATTTTTAATATTTTTGTAAACATCTTTTAATTAATTTATTTTAAAAATATGAAAAAAATATATTTGTTTTCTTCATCATGAGTCCTTTCATTTGATATATATATAACCTGATGGGTTAGAAACAATTTTAATTTTATATTTTCCATTTAATTCTATAATTTGTCCCCCAAAATGAATATTAGGGTTTTTTTTCTTATTTTTCCAGTAAAGTTCAGATGAGGGGCTATACCTCCATCGTTTTTTCAAAATTTTCCAGCTTATGGTTTCGTAGATAGGGGGGATGTGTAAATTTTTTTATATTTTTGTTAATATCTTTTAATTAATTTATTTTATAAATATGAAAAAAAATATATGTGTTTTCGTCATAATGAGCCCTTCATTTGATATATAACATGATGGGTTAGAAACAATTTTAATTTTATATTTTCCATTTAATTCTATAATTTGCCCCCCAAAATAAATATTAGGGGTTTCTCCTTATTTTTCCAGTAAAGTTCAGGTGAGGCGCTATACCTCCATTATTTTTTCAAAATTTTCGAGCATATAGTATCGGAGTAAAGGGGGGGGGAATGGGTAATTGTTTTTATATTATTGTTAATATCTTTTAATTAATTTATTTTAAAAATATGAAAAAAATATATTTGTTTTCGTCGTAATGAGCCCTTTCATTTGATATATAACATGATGGGTTAGAAACAATTTTAATTTTATATTTTCCATTTAATTCTGTTATTTGCCCCCCAAAATTAAAAGTAGAGGTTTCTCGTTATTTCTCCAGTAAACTTCAGGTCAGAACCTATACCTCTAATTTTTTTCAAAACTTTACGTTTTATAGTTTCGCAGATAAGGAGGGGGGGTAAATTTTGGTATATTTTCGTTAATATCTTTTTAAATATAAAAAAAATATATTTGTGTTTCTCAGAATGAGACCTTTCATTTGATATATTACATGATGCGTTTTAAAAAAAAATTATTTTTAAATTTTTATTTAATACTATAATTTGCCCCCCAAAATTAATATTAATGGTTTCTCCTTATTTTTCCTGTAAAGTTCGGGCAACGTTCTATATTTTCTATTTTTTTCAAAATTTTAGGCTCAGTATTTTCGGAGATCAGAGGGGGAACGGTCGATTTTTTTAGTTTTTCCCCCCAGAAGTACCGCTAAAATCAAAATTTCTTCATTTACGATATATGCTCCTCATCGGGTCACCAAACTATATATTGTTACCAAATTTCAACCTCTTCCGTCCAGTAGTTTAGGAGAAAATTTCTGTGATGTGACAGAGGCAGAAATCCTGAGTGATATTATAAGGGTATCCGTATATTGTATATACGGAACCCTAAAAAGGACCCACAATTGAAGTTCCCACAATTCCCGTCCATTCTTTAACTTTCTTGGAAAACTGTGTATGACTTCTCATATTCAAATGTGGGTTTTCTGATGCTCAAAATGAAAAATTTTGCCTGTTTACTGAACCATTTAAACAAAATGTTGCCTTGTCGGAAAAAACTATCTTACTTGAAAAGTGCCGGTTGGCATTGCATCTATCCATCATTATTTCGCAAAATTCTACTCTCCGGTCCAAATCATCTTCAGTAAGTTCCTGAACTAAATGAACTTTGTATGGGTGCCATTTATTTCTATTTTTTAAAATGAAAACATTTGTTTTTTGTTTTATTTTTGAATTCTGCATTGAATAATACGTATTTTTCATATACAATGTCCTATACCGAAAATAAACAGTTATTAAAAAAATTAAATTTCTTTCTAAAGTTAAAAAAATAACGGTAAAAATAAGGTGTTTGTTGGTTTGAACCATTTATTTACGTCTGGTTTTTATGATTGTTGGCGGTATTTTAGTCGCATGAGTGGAAACCCTTTTTTTAATGCTGGAGTTTTTAACACTTGTTTATTTCCATAGAAACTGTACTATAATGTTACTTCAAATAAGTAGTTGTCAAGTGCAGTTGCATAGTTTCAAAGTCTGGCGCGTTTAACTGAAAAGCAGCTAATAGACATTTTGACGATGGTAGGACATGGCGACAGAACTCGAACACAAGCTGAAGTTTGCGAATTGTTTAATATGGAGTATTACACGACCGGTAGTTAGTAAAATAGAAAAAAAGTTTCTAGAATTTTGCCACGTAAGAGACAATTACAAATCCAAAAATCTTTCAGAAGATACACAATTAAATGTTTTGCTCGATTTACAAGAAAATCCTAACAAATCCACTAGACAAATAGCCGCAGAATTAAAGGGCACCCATACAAAGTTCATTTAGTTCAGGAACTTACTGAAGATGATTTGAACCGGAGAGTACAATTTTGCGAAATAATGATGGATAGATGCAATACCAACCCGCACTTTTCAAATAAGATAGTCTTTTCCAGCGAGGCAACATTGTGTTTAAATGGTTCAGTAAACAGGCAAAATTTTCGATATTGGGCATTAGAAAACCCACATTGAATTATGGAAAGTCACACACAAGAAAGTTAACGTATGGACCGAAATTGTGAGTCCTTTTTTATTGAGGGAACACTTAACGCGGAAAAGTGTTTAGACCTATTACAAAATGACATAATACCCTGTTTAACAGAACTTTACCCCAATGGTGAAAACCCCAATGACCAGCAATGTCTCCAGATCTAAGCCCCTTAGATTTTTATCTTTGGGGTACGTGAAATCGAAAGTCTACTTCAATAAGCCGGAAAATATCGAGGAATTAAAGAATAGTATTAGGGCCGAAATACAACGAATCCTGTCACAAACGCTTAATGAAGTGTTACGAGAATTTGAAAACCGTCTTAGGTATTGTCAGGAAGTTAATGGTCAACAATTTGAATATTTAATTTAATGTGTTGATGTTTTTTTTCTACATTTTTGAAATAAATGTAATTTTTTTATAACTGTTAATTTCTTGATTAGGACATTGTACATGAAAAATACTTAGAATTCATTGCAGAATTCAAAAATAAAATAAAAAACAAATGTTTCCATTTAAAAAAAATGAAGTTCATGGTCGCAATTTATTTCTGGCCCACCCTGTATAAATGAGTTTATCATCACAAAAACCGCAGTCCAAAAAAAACCGACATGTCCGAGCCTTTTTCCAAAAAACCAACACCTGAATTTTAAATTTATTTGTTCCAACCCACGCGTCCTCACTGTATAATAACTATCGTTGCTTTGAACAGTAAATCTATTTCTCATCACAAGTAAAAACTTCGATAAAGCCAACCAACTTCCAGAACAGCAATATTTAATATTTATTTTCATATACATATACAGTTATGATATCCAAATCTTATAGGGTGAAATTCAACAAGTTGGTCAAATTTCTACTTTAGAAGAAAGTACTTTACATTTTATTAACAAGTCCGCTGAAAACGAAAAAGATGATAAGAAGGAGGACAAAAATAAATGGGTTGACGCAATTGAAATCGATAAACAAAAAGTAAGTTGCCATTATGACTTTTTTGCATCAACTGGTATTTTAGAAATATTTTTCTCAAATGCATTATTGAAACGTTTCAAACTGTTTTATTGTGTTTTACTTTTGCTCTTATAAAACATTTGCTCACTAAACTTTTGCAATAGCTGCACACGATCTTTAACTTACCATTCACTTATTGCAATTCAATGTAAAATTTAATCTATTGATGTACATCTCAAAGGGTCAGATAGGAATTTGACATCAATGATGATTCGTAAAATCAACTTAAAAAAGAATTTTTGGTCCATCGAAGTCTCGAATGTGTCACCTGAATCTGTATACCTACAAACACCAGATGCACTATATACGAAATTATTTTCTTTCAGTTAAATTTAATTTCTTTTTAAGTTTTGCATGGCATCATTGATTCATAATAAGATTTAAGATTACTCTTAAGCCAGACATCTAAATCATAACTTTTCTTTTAAGGCCCGAAATAGTGTAAGAGAAGAAAAAACTAAAGAAGTACAAGAAGAAGTAGAAAAAGGCCAGCTCTCTCGATCTGTATATATAGAATACTGGAAGTCAGGAGCAAATAACTTAGCATTAATTATTCTAGTGTTTCTATTTGTAGTAGCTCAGTTAGCATGCAACTCTTGTGATCTTTGGGTGCGATATTGGTAAGTTTCATTAAATTTAGATCCTTAGAAACTTCTTATGAGGTCGGCAGGCTAGTGATCAAACACAGAACTACTAACTATAGTTTTTATCAGTGAGTAAAATCTTGACTATAGTTTCACCAGAGAACGCATCACTATCGAACAAATTAATTCATAACTTTATGTCTAGGCTTCAATTTTTACACCGGATATACTTGTAATTTAAAGGAGCCCTACAAGAAAAGTCTAATTGTATTAAATACACCTGTTTGGTGACCAGTTGACGGTGTCTTCTTGGCACTAAATGTCTCTGAAATCTATATCTACCAATTAAGGCCTCAAAAATGTTGGTTACGTTCGTTACGTATTTCTCCACTGAGCTTTATTTTAGAAAAAGTATGCACCAATATCCCCACCGGATCAAAAACTACTCCAAACAGTGCATTTTTTTAGGTCTGATGGACCTCATATAAATTCTAATCTACCTAAATGGGAGATTTTGGTCGGGGAAAATTATTTTTCGTCTGAAACCGGAGCCCACTGCCAGTTGCTCCACAGAGCAGGTTTACCATCAGTTTTGAATTTTGAACTGATGCAAGCTCCAAATTCTTGATAGCTACTAGGGATTGGCTATCTCATGCTATTATGCCTACTTTCCTTTATTGCAATATTGTAGACGATGTAACAGTTTTACTAGATGGGGTACTGAACCAGTTGTTTCGAATTTGTTCACAAAACCACGAACAGTGAACTAAAAAGGCAATTATGGGCTTTTAACTAGGCCCCATATTAATGTACATTTTAATGATTCTGATCATTGAAAAAAGCGTTACTTTTAGATTATTCTGTTCATACCTCCTTTTCGAGTACCTTACACAATAAACTGGCTCCTTCTTTTTCCTCTTCTACTCAAAAAATCCTTAGAGGGGTTGGGGCTTGTTTTAAGCCCTAACACTTATTGACCAGGTACTAGATATTATCAAAAAACAAAATAAATTCATATATTCATTATAAATTCCTTAATAAAACAAATAATCCTTAAGTAAATTTCTTTGTTTCTTCATTCATAAAAAAGCTGAAATTTCTCCAAAATCTATGTACATGTAAGACAGCCAATCTAGGACTTCCGGACTGAACTAAATACTAAATTCACTGACACCAATCAATTCTAGTTTAGAGCGTCTTCCACTTCTATGCGCTCTTTTATAGAGATGGGTAGGTCCGCCCATAATTCGGAGTTGGATCCGGATATGCATCCAGTTCCAAAGATGAACATCCAAGACCCATGTCCGTCGGACCCATATGGGTCCGGTTGTCTAACTGTGATTACCGTAGTCGGACTGCAAACGGAGTGTTGGATTGTAATACTGCTAGCAAGACATTATGGCGCTGAATTGTTGTTTTCTACCCTTTATATAATAAAATTACGAGGAAACGATAATGATTAATCAAAAATAATAATTACAAATAAAAATAGCCATATTTGACAACTAAAACCATAAAAATATATAACCATGAACCAACAATACTTCTATATGATCAAACTATAGGTAATACCGTTCCCCTCACTCCGATCCGTAGTTTCCAGTCAGCTATCATTGATTCAGAACCAATCATGACATGTAGGTCCGCGGATCTGTGTTCGAACTGTTGTCGGATGTACATCCATCATTAACACTAGGGATGCAGCTCCGGACATGCGTGTCCATCCGAACCTGTCCATCTGTTCTCTTTTATGCTAATGGCTTACATGCCTTGACATCTATATATTAAATTATTCTCAACATCTAAACACAGAAACAAGGTTTAACCCTACAAATCACTTCTGGCGCGTCCAAATCATCTTACTTATTCACAAAACATAGGATTCACCAGTGAATAGAGATTTTTAAGTGACGTAAAATTCAACAGCAAACCGCCTATGCCATCACGTAAATATCAGTTTACTTTTTAGGGAGGGACAGATTAGAAAAACAATAGTCCTAGAGGGGGCCAAATCGGAAAAAAAACTTTTTTTGCCCTGGGGCGAAGGGCAAGTCAGCAAAATTATGGGAAGCTTTAATGGCTCACGGTAGGTTTTCAGGTCCAAGTAAGGGGGCAGTTGTTCCCTCCTGCCCCCTCTCGATACGCTCATGTTTCTAAGAGTTTCTGTTAAAAAAAATTCAATTATGGCTTATAACCATAATTGCCAACAAAAAACTCTTAAAAGTAAATTATTTGAGCATTAAAAACCCAAAAAATATGTTTTTTCTCCTTTTTTGTTTTTTGCTTATAATGTGAAAAGTGATGATCTGTTCATAATGCCGTCATTAGAAACAAAATTGTAGAGAATAAGAAGATCTAGTAGGCCAATATGGGCAGATAATAGTTATGTAAATAAAAATCTAATAAACTGCTGAGAAAAAATATATAATAATACAATTTACCATAATTTACACCTCGTGCCTTCACCTCCATGTGCATTGACAGCTATTTTCAGTGCACGACTGACTAGATGTCGCATATTGTTATTTTTAATACACTATTTACTACTAATATAAACCAATTTCCCGACATTATAACGAAAATCCAAGATAAACAAATTGAAGTGGAAATTATGAAGTTTTAAAATATATTTAGTATTTCCCTATCGGACGATCCTCGTTGATGCGGTGGGTTAGGCAAAATATTTCTCTAAATTTGTCATAGTAGTCCATGTTGCTTACAGTGGAGTTGGCGAATATCAGGACTGGTAAATAATTACTTGCAACCTCTCCACATGAAAGACGTAAATTTTTTAATAAGTGGTGTACATATGTTTCGCTTGCATAATGCAAAGCATCATCAGCACCGTATACAAAAATGGTTCTTATAACTAAAATAAAATACAGTCAAGAATTTAAAATTATCATTAACAATAAACGTAATTGGTCCTTCATCTCATATGAGGGGAAAGGTACGAGACAAGAGTTTCTCTAAATTATTTAAATTCCAATTCTTCAAAAACTACTTATTCAGTAGTATCCATCGTAAACCCATTGAAAGTTAACATCAAACACTATCGTTTTGACGATGAATAATATTTTAGTGTTAGTTACCAGAAACAAATATTTTTGAAAAAAAAAATCCACTTTTTACCAGTTTATCTGAGCAGGTTGAATAAATGCCCATTAAGACGGATTTCTAATTCTCTACAACTTTATATTGGCGGCATTACTATTTTTTCATCACTTTTCATTATAGGTACAGACTGGTGTAAGAAGATTTTATTGTATTTTTATAAACAAATTATCGAAGACATTTTCAAATATGGCTGCCAGGCTATCTTTACCGGAAGTCTTTTAGCATCTTATCCATCCATCATATGACAGTTTCAATCCCTTTGACCACTGACAAGGTTCATAAAATATTATCCGTTCTATTTTGATTTTTCAACAACATATTTTGATACCCTTTATACCATCTTTTCGATTTTTGATGTCAAAGTGGTTAATTAAAAATTTCAATAGTATATTCGAAATAATTTGTACAAATCGACCTCTAAATATTTTCACTGAAAATTTTGTTTATCTATCTTTCATTCATTTGTGTAAATTCATTTAGTAATTGCTCACTCCAACTTTACGACCACGTACATATCCATACTAGTACCCTTTTCTAATTGTTATTAACATAATAGCACATTGACGTCAATATATTCACTGTAGTTAGTATTTATATTTTCACCTAATGGCTACTACTTTGTTTGTGTACCTTTGATTAATGGATTTAATTTGATAATGACTCACTGATAAAAAACAAAGCCAGTTTTGTGTTTGATCATTCTTTAAATTCTATAAGAGACAGTAAAGATCTTATAATCATATTTCAGGACAAATATGGAGGAGCATTACACTTTAGTAGATTCGAATTTGGAATTAAACGAAACATCCAGTTATAACAACTCAAATGAATTTAATGCATTTTATAATAGAAGTTACAGTTTACCGATTCAGACATCTACAGAAAAATTCTTAAATGTTTCATCTGCTGAAATCAACCACAATGTATCTAACAACAGTTTACTTCCTGATTTCATCTTCTTAGATACTCGCAAAGGATACATGATAATATATTCCTTATTTATATTAGCCAGTATATGCCTAACTTCAACGCGATCAATGGTATTCTACAAAATTTCAATGAATGCGTCTCGAGGACTTCATAAAAAAATGTTTTACTGTATCCTGAAAGCACCGATGAGATTTTTCGATACGAATTCTTCAGGTAAGAGATTTAAATTAGCTTGTAGAATTGCTACTTAATTTAATTCATTGCAATAAATGTTACTTGCTAACCAAATCTTTAATTTTTCTTAGATAGCAAAATTTTGTTTTTTGAGATACCGAAATCTAAAATCTGCATTATATACCGATATTTCCCCGAAAAATACTTACATGAAAAATCCTCCGCAGAAACATATTTACTGGATATCAGGGGCACCCTATAAGTTTTTATTATTCTTTTATGGAAATAAAATGTCCGATTTAAACTAGGACTTTTTTAATAATAATTGCTTTATTATCCAACAGTCTGCCATTTACAGGACAATTTAAAGATAGAACATTGCGGTAGTTGATTTTACAGTACATGTAAACATATCACAATAATTGCATGTATGATTAAAATTATTTCACATAACATAAACTGGTCATTTCAACAAAATGTTTGTTCTGGCTCTTAGTGACCTGTGCGCTAACTGTTCCTTGAGTGAAACGTAGATACCTTAAAATTAATTTACTACAACAAATACCATATTATTTACTAATTTAAACAAGAATACACCAGAGGCACAATTTCTCCTTAATTGCAAAATTGCAAAAAGGCAGGTGAAAACGTTCACAAAACTCATCATTAATCCTTTCTGGATATAATCCATCACTTTTGAGAACCAAATATAGTCTGGTTCACATGAATGATTTTTCTAAAATCTTTGAATATTCTCTGAAAATGACGTAATTGGGGCCATTCGATTCGTAATTTTATGTAGAAAGTTTAAGGAAAAATCAGAAATGGAGCTGAAAAAAATTGCAAAAATTATAAACAATTAAGTGAATAAAAAAGTTGGGGTTTAGCTTTTTTGAATATCTCAAAAAATATTGAAAATTTTCAAAATAGGAAAAAGATCCAAAATGATCAGGAAATTTACTAAAAAAAGTTCCGACTACCGGAATTGTACCTCCAATTTTTATAATTTTTACTAAGCCCTGAAAATAGAGCTAAATATGGGAAGTCTGGCTTCAGCGCGCGTTTCGTCACTTAACCTAGCAACAACAAAAATATTTAAAGATATAAAATATGAATATTAAGAAATGCAAAAATTTATGTATTTTTAGGATACATTAATAAACAATAATCCGCGGTTTAAAAATTTTTATCCCTTTTTTTTCCATTAATTATGCAATTATATATACAGATATATATCCACATATTTAGAACTATATCATTCAACGTATAACAGCCGTTTCGAACCAGGAGTTCTCGTCAGATACGTTTCCTTGAATGACAAGTTCTAAAGTGAAATACTTGGATGTAATACACATCAGTAAGACAACAGTCAGTATCTTGAACCTAATAGATGTCGGTGACATCTACCGTCAAATGAGTAATTTAAGTATATGAAGGCATACTATGCTATAACATATACCATACTCTTGACAGATGGTTCGAGTGTTTTATATAAAAACACAAAAGTATATATATATATATATATATATATATATATATATATATATATATATATACAGATATATATCCACATATTTAGAACTATATCATGCAACGTATACCTCATATACTTAAATTAGTCATTAGACGGTAGATGTCACTGACATCTATTAGGTTCAATACACTGACTGTTGTCTTACTGATGTGTATTACATCCAAGTACTTCACTTTAGAACTTGTCATTCAAGAAAGCGTATCTGACGAGAACTCCTGGTTCGAAACGGCTGTTATACGTTGAATGATATAGTTCTAAATATGTGGATATATATCTGTATATATATTTACTTTTGTGTTTTTATATAAAACACTCGAACCATCTATCAAGAGTATGGTATATGTTATAGCATAGTATGCCTTCATATACTTAAATTACTCATTTGACGGTAGATGTCACCGACATCTATTAGGTTCAAGATACTGACTGTTGTCTTACTGATGTGTATTACATCCAAGTATTTCACTTTAGAACTTGTCATTCAAGGAAGCGTATCTGACGAGAACTCCTGATTCGAAACAGCTGTTATACATTGAATGATATAGTTCTAAATATGTGCATATATATCATACTTAAATTACTCATTAGACGGTAGATGTCACCGATTATTAGGTTATTAGGTTCAATTCACTGAATTATGCAATTATTAACTAACAATTTTTTGTACACTGAATGTTAACATAAAATCTCCCAAATAATTATTTAACTAAAACCCCAGAATTTTTTTTACTTAGTGAAGCTATTCTTAACAGCTTTAAAAATAGACTACCGTTTTTTAAATTTTGATTTTTCACTTTGTTATTAAAATTTGAAAATAACAAATGAAAAAAAGTAATGAATTAAATTGTTTTTTTATTTCTGGATTGTTTTGATTTTTTCTGGTTAAAAGCTATATAAAAATATTTTTTCAATTTTTTTACCATTTTTGTTAAAATAATTGTTATAAACAAATACATTGTTGTCTTCTAAACGTTGTTTGTGGCATATTCTTGATTACTTTTATGTTTTTTGGGCAATAACAGCACAATCGAAATAAAACGAAGTATTTTGAAGGAAAACCAAACGTTTCAAAGTCTATTCTGACTTCGTTGTCAATGGCTTTATATTTATTGATGTATTTTCATTTTGCAATTTACATCAATAAATATAAAGCCATTGACAACGAAGACAGAATAGACTTTGAAACATTTGGTTTTCCTTCAATATACGTCGTTTTATTTCGATTGTGGTGTTATTGCCCAAAAAAAGTAAATACATTGTTTATTAGTAAATCAAAAATTTTTTATTGCAACATGTTCATTGGTACAAATTATGATTTAAAAAAACGGCTTCTTAAAAAAATTATTTGTTGCTTTAAAGTGCGTTTGTTAATTAACAATCTTTTTTAGCGACTAAATATTGAAATTAAGAAACCGTTTAAACTCATCATTAATTATATTTTTCTATCAGATTTTAAAAAATAATAACTTTTTATTTGTTTATTTAATAAATAATCTGTTATAAACAAATTATTTTTTTCAGTTTATTTTTTTACATACTTTATTTTATAATAAAAATAGCCCATGCCTTGTTTAAAAAAAATTATTCACATAATGGTTTATAACTTTTGCAATTTTTCTTCAGTGCCTTTTCGGATTTTTCCTTAAACCTTCTACATAAAATTAGGAATCGAATGACACCAATTACATAATTTTTGGAGAATATTCAAAGATTTTAGAAAAAAACTTACAGGTAAACCAGATTAGTATTTCAGAACCTTTCTTTGGGCATTTACAACACGTTTGCTGTAAATATCATAGGATGGATGCCAAATAATACTTACATATTCAACTTTAGAAGGTACATACCGAAAGTTTATTGTCTTCAATGCGGAAATATTAGTACAGTCTGGGCAGTTTTTCAATATAAATCCATAGGACTTTAATGTGTCACATGTTTTTACAGACATGTGACTTTATCAATATCAGACTTTATTAATACCGCATAGAAAACTTGGCGTAACGAGGAAGTCCTCAACCCCAACACTGCGCTCCCAATAGCTATTAAAGAAAGAACCCATTACATTATTACTGCATTTAGGCAAAGAAAATCGCCATTGACTTGAATTCAATTAGTGATTTTAATTAACCACCCCATTATTAGTACTAGGCATAATCGAATAATATTAAAAATCGATTATTACAACTTGAATGATTTTAATAATCGAATGATCGCTCGAATGACGGATCACTCGGATGGTACGTGTATGATTCTAACGATTATCGTTTGTTTTATTCTCAAAATCCTTAACCTCTGCTACGTGTCAGCGGCTGCCCTGTATGTGAACATTTAAATCTAAATAAAATTATACTATTAAATTTCTCTTAAATATTCATTTAATTTATTTATTTTTTGTGAAGGAACTGTTATTAATTCAAAGAACAGTGTAATGTTTCTTAATCTGCATTGACAGCCAATTCCTCAAATTACTTCGCATTGTAATTATTTCATTGTACCCTGAAAATACGGTATTTGCATATTTCTTCTGTCCAATGAAAGACGTAAACAAGTGATTGCATAACCCCGAGAACGAAACGAACGAAAGTGCCTGTATATGAATACCACACACACACCCCTTGCGCGAGCCTGGGAACTGAGGCTACCATTCGGTTTATTCGAGGAGCAGCCCCAGCCCTCTTTCCACCACCCCCTGGATTAAAGTCCAGGTCCTCCCGCTACTCAGTTACCTGCCTGTACAGTGCCGTCCTCTCTTGTGGTTTCTATGGCTTGGTTTATTGTTGGCTTTGGCCTTCTAGGGCTTTAAAGCCATTGTCTTCTGGGTGTACGATGGCTTGTGATAAAGCACTTCCCTTTGCGGGATTATCGTCTGTTGTTTGTTTTTGTGTGTGTGGTCCTCTTGGGTAAGGACCCGGGTTTGGAGTGTGTCTATGATTCTTGAAAGAGAATCCTGAAAAGAAAATTCTGGAAGAGAAAATCTGAAAGGAAAAGTCATATTAGTAAATGGCTGCCCCTAATCGTCTTGGTCTTGCTCTTGGTGGTCGTCTTCAAAGTGTAGTGGTTCTTCGGCCTTTTGTATTTGTCGATAAATCTCGGGTCGTAGTCTAGCAGTTGTATCAGGTGATGATTCGGATGGTTCTCCAGTCTATCGAAGGTCCTTCTGGCTTTTTCCCTCGCTGATACAAATACCGGGGTGTACTTGAGGTCTCGGAAGATGGTCTTGTTGCTCACAAACCATGGCGCATCCACGGCTTGCCTTGAGCTCAGGTTTTCCTATAGGTATTTTTCTTTTGTTGTGTTTGCAGGTGTGTCCCCATGCTATCCAAGCATAGTATCGGTAGGACGATACTCTTGATTAGGGTCAGCTTGTGTCGTAGGTTTAGTTTACTATACCTGCCCGTAAGTGGAGCGAGTTTGGCTCTTACCGCCCGGACTTTTTGTCGTGTTGCGTCTGTATGCTTCGTGAAGTTTATGCATTTGTCGATGGTGACCCCTAGATATTTGACGTCGTTTTCCCATGAAATGTGGTTTCCGTAGACCGCTAGATGTTGCGTTGGTGCTGTACGCTTCCTGCCTCTGATGAGGATGGCTTTGCTCTTCTCTCCGTTGATCCCTATCTTCCATTTTACGCACCATTCTGCTATGTCATCCAGTGCTTCTTGTACTCTCCTTACTGCTATATCGATGGACTTCGATCGGCTCCCGATTGCGGTGTCATCTGCGCATTGCGCAAGCATTGTTCCTCCCTGTCTGGGGATGTCTGCAGTGTAGATGACATATAGTTGAGGTCCTAGGACGCTGCCTTGCGGGACACCTGCTTCAGTGGGCCGGTATCCTGATTTCTCGTTGCCTACTTTGACTCGGATGAATCTGTCCCTGAGATATGACTTCACTATGTGTATGACGTTGACGGGGTATCCTAGTTCAGCCATCTTCGCTATTAGTGCTTCGTGCCAAACCCTTTTGAAGGCTCTAGCGACATCTAAAAAGGCGAAGACTGAGACTACCAAAAGGCAGAACAGCACTTCTCGATTCGCAAGAAATCATTCAAATTATAACTCGAATGCAGTTTCGCTCGTTCTCGTCGCTCATTGTGATCACTCGGTATATGTTTCGAGTTAAATATTCGATTATATTTCATTTGACTACTTAGATTACATAATCGGAATACTCGAGTGATTTTCATGATCGAATGATCAATTATATTTCATTCGAATGATCCTATCACTACAGATTATTATTTACCAGCAAATACATCTTGGATAATAACTGATGGCCTAAATTAAAGGGACTAAAAAATGGAACAAAAGTTTAGAAAACTTAGTATATCAGCTACCACGAGCATGTACGAAGCTGGGATAATCCATAACACAATAAGAGAACTGAAAATATTAGGCATATATGTCAAATTGTGTTTTACTAAATTTGTCATTACGAATCCTTTTAATTTTTAATTTTTCTTTTTCATTTGTGTTAAGTTAATTACCATTCTCTCAAATTTATGTAGTGTTATTCCCAAGAAACTCAGAAAAAATGAAAACCATAGATGCCACAACTATCTTTTAGAAAACAATTAGGCATACATTTCTTCGAAATAGGTTACATGCCATGTACTGTGTCTGGAAGAATAACAACTGATAACCACCTTGTGTGTGAATAAACATGCTCCAACTGATAGTAGATATTAATATTGTTATAATATTTTATTTAACAATTTTTGCAAAATTATCTACATTAGCAGGCAAAAACATGACTAGAAGATTCGAGAGGATAGCAAGAGTACAAAAAGGCTTACTTACAGCGGGAGATAGCACCAAATCGGAATATCTGTTCGAAGCTTATCGTTTATTGTTAATTATTTGCTTGAAAATAACGGTGATATTTAGTATTTATCATTACATTTGGAGTAAAAATTGTTTTAAATCCACAGAGTTTCCATATCTTACAATCTTTGGTAGTCTATATTCTTCAATTCTCTTTACATGTGGAGTAGGGTGGATCGAAAAAAAGCATTTATCTAAAATCATCTTCTAATAGCAGTCAAACGAAATCATACAGTCTAACTAAAAAGTATACGAAAGATTTACCCGATTCAATGAGATCTTCCGTCGAACCTTCCGAATTTCCGACTTTCTAATCGTTCTTCTCCAATAGTTGTTGAAATAACCTCACAAATATGTTTTTCCCCCAGGGGTTTCAATAAAACACTATTACCAATATATTTTTGCATATACATAACTAAATAAGGGACGTAAATTTTATTTCATCTCATTCAAACAGGATATTTTAAAAATTTTCAGCAAACTGTTGGGAATTTTCAAAATTCTGCCACAAATACAAACTGGTTTAAAATTATGCCTACCACGTGATGAATGCTTTGTTTTCGAAGAATCTTTCAAACAAAACCTGGACCTTTCGGGTACAACAGTCGAAAAAAATGACGATAAAAATGTTTCTTTAACACCAAAAAATTAAATCTAAATAGCTGACTATAGTTTTTAGTTCTTGTGAAGGTTAAGTTGTAGATAATATAATCGTAGAATTGGATTGTCCCAAGTAACCCACCTAGCATGATTAAGAGAGCCTGTTGCATCTTGGCTTAAATCATAAGAGTATGAACCAGATTTTATGATTCGAGAAATATTTGGCAAATACCTTTGATTCTGACTCAAATTTTTCTCAGGTAACAGTAGTTGAAATTTATGACGTGCATATTTTAAATCAAGATGCATGAAGAGGGTCCTGAAAAGCAACTCATTAAAGGGTAACAAGTACATACTCGGCTGTAACGTTTGTGTAATTTTTCGTTCCAAACTTCTTTTAATGTCATTTTCCATCATGTGTTAGTTGCAGTACCATCACATCGCACTAATTCCAGATCAATAACTCCTTCATTTTCTAAATAAAATTTAAATATCTTTTGCACTTCCTGACAAAGGAATAAAATGGTCCAAAACATATTTATTCTGGTTCGGGATAGAGAGAGGAACAAATTGATAATAATCTTTGATAATGGCATAGCCTTATAAGTGATAAAACTCAGTTAATTTGTTTTCCTTCATTAAAATTATGGTTCAGTATCCAAAAGGAACGGCTTCACATTAATTTTTTTATTATTAAAAATTACTAATATTTTAAACAAGAAATGCATATGAATCAAATTATTACTTTAAAACTAGAACAAACACAATTTCTCCTAACTATCAAAAACAGTTGAAATATTATTACACCTACAAAAAGACTAATAATATTTTTATTTGAAAAAATTATTATTATTAACGTCATTTTAAGTCATTAATAATTATTGAAAAAGGTGTCTCACCAAACCTCCTGCACAATTGTTCGTGGTAGATTTCAATAAATATTGGGGAAAAACGATTAAAAAGTGGAAAATCCGACAAAAAATGCAAAAAAGGGATTTTTCTCGAGGTTCGAGCGAAAGTTCTCATTTAATTGGAAACATCTTTTGCAAACATTTTAGATAGGGTGTCAGATAAAATTTGACTGCTACTACAAAAAGATCTGAGTAAAATGCCTTTTTTCGATCTACCCTAATGTGGAGTCCAGTTCCTTCTTCGTTTTCTCATACACCTTACTACTTTCATACTATTGATCTTAATGTTTTTATCGCCACTGTTCTTAATGCCGGTTTTGTTCTGTACATGCTTTATATATTCCTGTTTTTGTTTCTAATCCAAAGTGCTTTTTCTGCCATACTATATATCTCTGAATGCAACTGTGTTGGTTATAACGTTCCTCAATTGGTTAGTTGTTTCTTAGATATTGTATCTATTTCCCGATCGTCATTACTTGGTTTATAATTTTTTTATTCAATCTCTAGTTTGACTAATATTGGCTTCTTTAATGAAATATAATTCTGTTTTTTCTATTGACGTAACCAGTTTGCATTCTCTGGTAATCTTCTTAAATATATATAGCATTCGCTGTAGATTGTCGCCCTTTAATACTATCATTTTCTGTATTATTTTGTCCATACCCAGGTTAAAGAAGAACGAGCTTAGGCTGTTTCCATCCCTTATTCCAATCAATATCTTCTAGGCTTTTATTTTAATTGAGCAGTCGAGATTAAGTTCTTCTATAATCCTTATTAGTTTAGGAGGGACATTTTTGTTTTCATTGTATATTAACGACAAATGTGATTGATCCATGAAGATAAATATAGGAACTTGTATAAAGAATATTAATCGCAAATTATTGTGATTTTGCAGGGAGGATACTAAACAGATTTTCCAAAGACATCGGTGCCATCGATGACTTTTTACCGGCAGTGACCTTGGAAGCCTTACAAATATTTCTTGTGATGCTTGGCATCATCGCCATGGTAGTTTTTGTAACACCAATAATGATATTACCTACAGTACTTTTAGGGAGCTTATTTTATTATGTCAGAAACGTTTATTTAGCGTCTTCTCAGGATGTCAAGAGAATTGAAGGAATAAGTAAGTTTACATTTTCTTGTGATTCAAAAATCACAGATCATGCCATATCATAATTAGCTGTTAATTCTTCTTCCCTTATTATTAGCTTCAGAGTAAATAATCATATTTTTGGTTATATAGCATAAAACACAAAATATTACTTCAAGCGGTTTGTTTTACAATTATACTTTCAGCTCGGGCACCAGCATTTTCTCATGTAACTGCAACTTTACATGGCATAACTACCATAAGATCTCTGAGGGCACAAGACCGAGTAGCCCAAGAATTTGATACTATTCAGGATCAGCACACCAGTCCTTATTATTTATTTTTAGTAAGCAGTGAAGCTTTTGGATTCTACCTAGACGTTATCAGTAACGTTTTCTTGGCGTTTGTCACTTTACAGTTCCTTTGTTTTAAAAACGGTAAGTATAACTTGATTCCTGCAATTATTCAGATATGATCCATATTTAAAACGCCCAAAGTATGTACTTTTTTTGATTGGTCATAATTTCATTTATAATAAAAATGATTGTGTTATTAAGTTTTTTGGTTATTTTACTAAAACCCAATCGGCCGTATAACAGGGGTCTAGAAAGGGTGGGGGTAATGATATTTGAATTGTCCATATAATAATTCTAATAAAAATCGTTTGGTGGCGGGATAGAATACCACCAAGGTATCTACCGCCTGTCCAAGGAGGCGACAAAAGGGGCAAATGTTCGCTGACCTTCTACCTAGCCTTCCTTCTTTCCCCACAACCCGCACGGGATGGTCTGATTTAAATCATTTCACCTGGGAAGTGACAACTTCACATTAAATGGACTAGGGCCATGAATGAATTTATAATGTGCACGTTTTACAGAGTGACCAACCTTGGCCTTGACAAAACTGGATATCGCCGCAGACTTCATCAAGACTTCTGTTGTGAGTACCCAGAGCTTCAAGTTACCGAACAGCGAGTCGCGGATCAACATCATGTCATTTTGAAAAATAGCCTTATTTCGGTCGAACAACGGGATACAATAAAGAGCAAAGTTGAGCGCCAAGTATTTGGTCCAAATACTACAGGTCCAGAGCCTGTAACACTTTTCGTACAAAGAGCAGACCAAACTCAAGAACTTCAACGAGAACATCGAACCTACGCTGACCTGCTTGAGAAGATTCAAGCAGAAATGGAAGGAGCTCTTCTAGAGTACATTGTACTAGATCCAACTTTTCCCAAAATAAAAACTTTAAAGAAATTGGGTATCGTCTTGCAGGCCATGAACAAATTTGTCTCACCGAACTATGTTTTAGGTGCTATACCTTAGAGTCGCTACACACAACACCTTCTGTGCTGCAATAGCCATCTGTAAAACAATTACAGTCGCAATCAGTCTAAAACAAGACCCTCCCCAATTTACACAAACACTTCGAATATCAATGGCAAAGAAGGTTTGAAGAGAAAATCAATTCTCTTTGAAAAGACATTGGAAGACTGACCGAGTACCAACGAGGGGTCAGGAACAACAGAATAGAGAGTTTTGCCATGACTATCATGTACAATAACCGAATACACTCTCAGTGGGAAGGAGAAAACACCACATCTCAGCTGTATGTGAACACTGTACGACAAAAGCTCTCCGTCTACACAAGTCGATTGACAAGGTACAAAATTAGTAACCAACGGAAAGTAGACAACAACTTATTCTGGTAATCACAAAAAGGGTTTTATTTTATTTATTTATCATTTCACTATCCAACATTACAAAGACCAATTATAGGACAGGGACAAAACATAGAAATAGAAAAAATAAGGACAATTCGTTAATAAACATTATATACGAGATTAATAGAAAACGTGATTACTTTTTTTATTACACTTAAGGAGGAATTCAAAATGCACATAAAATAGAGAGGTGAAATATTAGTTCTTGGTTTTGGTAAATAAAATGTATTATCAGTACGCGAGCTTGGTGGCTTTATAGACAACATCAATAATAATGAAGCCCCTAGCTATCCCAGTAAAACAGCCATCGAGCAATTCTGGAAAAGACAGCTTTCAACAACAATTTCCCATAATAATAATAATTGATTTACTAATCATGGAAACATCAAATAATGAATCCAAATGTTTGAGAATACTAGTTGGGCTATAAAAATTTACAGTTTATGTGGCCCGCGCTTTGTTATTGTTGTTTGTTTTCTTCTTCTTGGCAGTGCTACTTATTCCTTTTATTATTCTCCAGAGATTTGAGTAGACTCGTGGTACCTAATTTTTGGTTTCGGTTTGAGGAGTTTTGGGTATACAAATATCTCCTACCCTGGACATCTTAAAGCATAAAAATTATGAACTGCAGAACTCATCTCACCAAACATTTGCAATTTTTGACATATCTGAATTACTTCCAACATACTTAAATGTACTTTTATGTTTTTTTGGGCAATAACACCACAATCCAAATAAAACGAAGTATATTGAAGGAAAACCAAACGTTTCAAAGTTTATTCTGACTTCGTTGTCAATGGCTTTATATTTATTGATGTAAATTACAAAATGAAAATTTGATTTATCACATTTAAATTGACATTAGAAATTGTTGTTTTTAGATATACAGGTTGCACAATAAATTCTAAAGATCATGTATTACTGAATTAAGGCAGACTCTTTTAATTAATTATTTGGAATGAAGACATTGTATCGCTTCTACTTTTGAAGAATTTAATCTGGTTACTGGCAATTAAGGAAGAAATTATTAATGGTAAGCTCCTTTTGAACAACCCAGTATCGGGATAGTTCATAAAGTTTTTCCTAAGTTTTCCCTTATGACGTTAATGGGATCACTGAAACAATAGAATTCTTTTATCGAATTTTTGGCGAATGCGCTATCTTATAACAAAGTCGTACCTAGGAACGCCACTTATAAATTCTAAAGACAACTCTTTCAAATTCTTCTAATTTGAAAGCTGCTTAACTATAAAACATGATCTTTAGAATTTTTTGTGCTACCTGTATATCTAAAAACAACAAATTTCTAATGTCAATTTAAATGTCATAAATCAAATTTACATCAATAAATATAGAGCCATTGACAACGAAGTCAGAATAGACTTTGAAACGTTTGGTTTTCCTTCAATACACGTCGTTTTATTCCGATTCTGGTTTTATTGCCCAAAAAAAACATAAAAGTAATCAAGAATATGCCACAAACAACGTTTAGAAGACAAATACTTCAATGTTTCAGTTGCAATATCCAACTAAGGATTAAACCTTAATATTCTTTTACAGTTTTTTAAATATATTTTGCGAGCAATGGTCCTTGAAAAAGATGCTAACGAAAAAATATATTTACAAGGAAAATCTAGAAAGAGCAAGAAAAAATGGAAAACAAATGTCTTTAAAATATTTTTATTTTTGCAAAAGACATTGTTATACACACTGACTTTTATTAACATGTTTTACGCAGTATTATGAAAATAAATTTCTTTCCCAAATTACTAAAACTCAAAAAAAGTTCACGAATAACTTCAATTTAACGAAAAAAACTTTTTGTACCTACAAGAAATGCCAAATTCTAATTTAGAAACTAGGAAACAACTTAATATAATAATGATTTGAAAAATATGATTTATCAGCAAAAAATCCAGTACAATACACGAAAAGTAATATTAAAATCTTCAGAATATTAATATATTTTTTTAATGAGGATAAAAATTTGATTTTGATTTAATATTTGGAAATATGTGGCTTAGCATTCAGGTATAAAACCGAAATATGTGGTTCACCATTTTAGTTTTTTATCCTTAATTAAGTCCAAAAAAAAATTGTTAATATATTACATACTAAAAAATAACCCGTAGATTTTCTATGCAATTTTCATATTTTTGTAAGCCAAACTACGAACTAATGTCAAATTTCCAAATTACTAAAATTTAAAATATATTTCCAGGTAGTAGTATGTCAGGAGATGTAGGCCTAGCAATATCAAGTAGCATGATTCTAACTGGTATGTTGCAAATTGGTGTTAGGCAATCTGCAGAAGTGGCTTCCAACATGACGAGCGTTGAAAGAGTTTTACAATACACCAAGTTAGATAACGAAGAAAAACTAAATCCTAATTCGACAAAACTTCCAGAGAAAACTTGGCCTAAGTCTGGGAAAATAACCTTCAAAAACACCTACTTATGGTACGACAAAAACGAACGTCCGGTTTTGAAGAATTTGAATATTTTAATCCAACCTGGGGAAAAGGTAAATATTGTTAAATTTGAATAACATAAGATGAATTTTGACTATCTAAAAATTGGACATATAATTATTACTTTATGAATAGCATGTTCTTCAAATAGCCAAAAATCTAGAAAAGCAAATGACTGCTAAAAATCTCACATTGCATAAACCACAATATTCACGAAAGAAGTGCTGTGTTTCTCTCTATAATGGCGCAGACTCTCATAGGATAAAAAAATATATGGCGGAGATGTAAATAAAAAAAATCAATAACAGTCAAATTCATTAAACAACTGATGTAGTAAAATGTGCCGCTTTGACATTCATTATAAGTTACTTGAAATTTGTAGAAATACTCTTGATTTGTCAACGCCTTTCTCAATTATTGGTTTCTGTTCTGCCTGGATTGCCCACGTCACTTCCTCTCTATGCCACAGTGGGGAATCCAGGATTGTCATTTGGAGGAGGCTTGATCTCGTCTGGGGGGGGGGCTTGACGCCAGTGAAGGTTGGGTTTAACATAATAAACACTAAAAAAGCATACCACTCAGATGAAGAGGGGGCTTCAGCCCTTAGCCCCCTCTGGATCCGCCATTGCTATGCCATATAAGTATTTGGAGTTTGTGTAACTTATCAGCTTTGGAGACGTTTTAACACCAAGTCTGGAATGATTTTTAGTTACTGTATGTATAAGTACGTATATATAAGTATGTATACGTATAAGTTATGCAATATTTCTTGAATAGTAAAATAACAAAAGACCTCCTTTCCACCATTTCCAAATTATCAATTCGTACTTTACAAAAAAGTGAAATAGTGGTCAGGTTGTTGTTTTCAATCACTCTCAGCGATAATGCATTATATCGTTGCCTTCTCTGGGTTCAATTGAGGTAAATACTAATTAAATTCCTAAAATAAAAAGTTCATTACTTACACTCGTACGTCCAATATCATTTTAAAACCTTCCTTACAATTCACAAAACTTCACTGCAATCAACCCAGTAACCTTATCCACTAATTATACAAGGCTCTGAAGACTAACGCTGCCCGTCCCTTCTTCTCTGACCCATGTATATAAGACTGAAACATAACGAAACCAGTGACTTGGGCGGCGTCACCTATTTTAAAACAAGTGATTTTTGTTAACTAGTTTTTTTTTAAATCAGGTACCGTAAAATGGGGTGAATAGCAACAGTGGGGTGAATAGAAACGAAACTTCTGAAAAAATTCAACATTATGTAATAGGGGGTTAAAGTAAAGCAGACAGGGATATTTTTTTTTATGAGATGGAAATAAGGTAAGATTTAAGGGAAATGTGATTTTGTGTGGTTGGCAATACTGAGATTCAGATTCAGTGGTGTGACAAAGCAACTTCTGTTTCAGCCGATTTTCATCGTTTTCCAAACTTTACATGTAAGTACCATACCTCATCACCTCACATGTTTGAATTGTACTATTTTTTATACCTTGTATACCTGTAGAAGATATCACATTGTTTAATATAGTGTAAACAAAACCATTTCTTTGTTTCAATTTTTGTTTTAGGTTATGATCCATATTTTGAATCTGTGGGGTGAATAGAAACAGCAGAAAATAATGTGTGAAACACATTATTCACCCCACAAATCGTAAAGTTTTTATTTTGTGTTTATTTTCCAATGTCACAGCTGAAAGACAATTAAATATATAATATACAACCAATAGTTATCCAATTGAGGAATATTAGCTGGCACAAGCTATAATGTGACCGTTTTCTTTCAGCATGCCAAGGAGTTACAAACGATTAAAACCGAACAAAGTACAAGATCCAGAGGTTATTAAGGCAGCTGTTGAAGACATAACTAATTGCCTTAGCCTTCGAAACGCAGCGGCAAAATATGACAACCATTATAGTGTCCTCTACAGACATTTGAAAAAAGGTGATCAAATTAAGAAAAAAGGAGGGCAAACCGCTTTAACAGAAGAAGAGGAAAAAACTTTGGCGAGTAGACTTATTATTTGTGCTGACTGGGGCTACCCAATTGATTCGTGGACTCTGCGAATTTTGGTCAAAGAATCGCTTGACCGCCAAGGTAGAACCATAAAAAAATTCAAAGACAACTTTCCTGGCCGTGATTTTGTCTATTCTTTTTTGAATAGACATAAGGCTGACTTGTCACAAAGGTTATGCCAAAACATTAAACGGGTCAGAGCAGGTGTCTCCCCAGAAACGATCAATGAGTACTTTGACAGACTAGAAGCAGAGCTCAGAGACGTTCCTTCATCAAACATTATTAATTATGATGAAACGAACCTTTCTGATGATCCTGGAAA